>OW240919.1:42284215-42915021 GCA_933207985.1 Pelobates cultripes
CACACTCTCTGCATTGTATACACGCACACTCTCTGCATTGTATACACGCACACTCTCTGCATTGTATACACGCACACACTCTCTGCATTGTATACACGCACACACTCTCTGCATTGTATACACGCACACACTCTCTGCATTGTATACACGCACACACTCTCTGCATTGTATACACGCACACACTCTCTGCATTGTATACACGCACACACTCTCTGCATTGTATACACGCACACACTCTCTGCATTGTATACACGCACACACACTCTGCATTGTATACACGCACACACACTCTGCATTGTATACACGCACACACACTCTGCATTGTATACACGCACACACACTCTGCATTGTATACACGCACACGCACTCTGCATTGTATACACGCACACGCACTCTGCATTGTATACACGCACACGCACTCTGCATTGTATACACGCACACGCACTCTGCATTGTATACACGCACACGCACTCTGCATTGTATACACGCACACGCACTCTGCATTGTATACACGCACACGCACTCTGCATTGTATACACGCACACGCACTCTGCATTGTATACACGCACACGCACTCTGCATTGTATACACGCACACGCACTCTGCATTGTATACACGCACACGCACTCTGCATTCATTATATACACACACTACACAAACACGCACTCTGCATTCATTATATACACACACTACACAAACACGCACTCTGCATTCATTATATACACACACTACACAAACACGCACTCTGCATTCATTATATACACACACTGTAATAAATATTAAATTGATGTAATTTTATTGGGATGTAATTTTATTTAGAAATTTACCAGAAGCTGCTGCATTTCCCACCGTAGGCTTATACTCGAGTCAATACATTTTCCCATTTTTTTTGTGGTAAAATTAGGTGCGTCGGCTTATACTCGAGTATATACGGTATCCTATTCTTTGATACTAAACCAGCTGGATATTTTAAAGGAATACTATTGTGTAAGGAATACAAACATGTATTCCTAACACTATAGTGCTGGAATACTTATTTCGGTGTCCAGCACACCTCTCTGTGAAGTAAAAAGGTTTTTTATCTTTTATCCACCTCCGAGCTGATCTTAATGCAGCTAGCCCCGTCTCCATAGCTGAGCTCATCCATCTTGATGATCTCCGCAAATCCAAAAATATTCCATAGGAAAGCATTGGGATGCTATTGAACATGTGTGAAAAAACGCTTCACCAATCAGCATCTCTTCATAGAAATGCATTGAATCAATGCATCTCTACAGGGAGCAGTCCGCATCTCAATGCAGAGCATGGAGATGTTGAACGTATGGACTTCATACTGTGCAGCACTAGACTAGGAAGCACCTCTAGTTGCTGGCTCGTTACACCTCTAGAGGCACTCTCTCAGACAGCCATGTCAACACTACCTTTTCTCTGAAAAATACTGCAGGGACATACTATAGACCCGAGAATCACTGCATTAGGCTGTAGTGGTTCTGGTTACTATAGTGTCTATTTAATGCAACAATTTAAAGATCTTGGTAGAGGTTTGCTTACAACTATATTGCCTTTACATGAACTTACACACACAGTTTTTTTAATTTAGTTTTTTTTATTCTGTCTAGGTATATTTTGGTTTACACCTGTAGGAGAGGCGTTAGGCGTGTATTATTTCCCAAAGATATATTCTTAAGGAACAATATACCCATTATATAGCTTTCACAAAGAACATATTCAATATGCTGATTCCAGTAATGTTAGTCATTAGAGCATTAAGTATGTATATAATTTACACATTGTATGTTTTAGCTTGCTTTATTTTAAACATATTTAAATCTGCCCTTTTTTGCACATGTTCTGTATTTGCCATGATAGTGTATCTGCGGTCTGCATTATGATCATGAACATAAAGGACCGTCTTTAAATTGTTTGCAGACATACAATTTATTCTGGGCACTGGTTCAGCTGTGATCAAACTGGTTAAATTCAGAATATCTCATGCTAAACAATGTCATGTACAAGAGTTTTTAACTATCTATTTGAATGCTCTTTTTATATTTGCACTGTTGTTTTTAATGCCTTGTTTTTCTTTTTTGGTGGATTATTTCTTCTTTCAGCATCTCCATAATTTGAAATTGTCTAAAAGTTGCATGTTGGTTTATGGTTGCTGATGTGACATGTTCTAGGAAGTTTTTAGGATTTACTAAGTCTTTAACTGAATTGAGGAAAAAAATATTATATTTTCAGCCTATGTTTTTGCAAAATTGAGCTCTTACCCTATAAATAAGTTACATTTTTTTTTTTTAAAGTATAAGTGTTACAACTTACCTTAAATTCAGCACCAGGTTAAGCTCCAGGATTTGATCTTTGATCTCTCTCTACTGTCTGATGTCCGCAGGGGCCATGGATGGTCCAATCCATTACATCTGTTGCCAGCGTGCTGACTACAGACATAAAATATGCACAGAATTAACATTAGGCAACCCCAAACAGCTTTCCAGGCTGCCAAAGTCATAAGCATCGGGTGTAACTAGTCCCCGGTACACAAGTGCAAATATCTCTGGATGTACAGCATTTGCCCGACTCCTACTACCATGTGAACTACTGAAGTGATCATGGTGTTTGGAGTAACCCTTTTAAAAATACCTGTAAGGTGTGGTACCCATTATCCAAGTACTAACTTTCTGTAGAAATGCTTGAAGCACTGTAAATGTGACGTCCAGCTGTGTTTTATTTTTGTTACTCCTAGTAATGTGGGCTTATCCCTTTTATACTTAAACCACTGAAAAGAACATAAGATCAGCTTATGTGTTCCATTTTTATTTTAATTTATGGGCAGAGTGGGCTGGATGGAACACGTCATGCAGTTTCTGATGTGCAATTAACTAGCTGTTAAATACATAGCTTGCGCTTGTTTTAAAGATTTACTACCAAATGTATAGATTGGAATAAAACCTGCTTAAAAATAGGTCTTTCTCTCACCCATCAGTCATAGATTCTGTTCTGAAGAACTGATTAACAGGGAGGGCAGAAGAGACCTCCTATAGGTGATCCTGGATCAGAGATGAGATTACTTTATATCTCAACTTTTTACATTGAATGCATTCTGTATCTATGTGATATGTGATGAATTCAATGCATTGTGATGAAGTATATTCATTCCATGACAGGTTCACTTTAAAATCTATAACTCCATGATTCCTAACTACCAGAGGAGTTGGGTAGACAATAAAAAAATAATGACCTGCTTAATGTAAGGAACATTTGCATACGTGTCTCATCTGCAAGCATATATATAAAAATAGGAGAGGTATTCAAATAATTACTTAAAGGGACACTGTAGGCACCCAGACCACTTCTGGGAGTGGTCTGGGTGCCCTGCCCCTCTCCACTAAGCCCTGTTAATCAAAACACTGCGGTTTTGGATAAACCGCAGTGTTTTGATTACAGGGCTAATCCCACCTCTAGTTGCTGTCTATCAGACGGCCGCTAGACGGTGCTTCCGGATTCTTACAGCATCAAAAGTGTTTTAAATGACGCTCGACATCCCCACGCTCAGTATGAGGACTCGAGCGTCGCCGGAATCCCCATAGGAAAGCATTGAATAATGCTATCCTATGGGGAGGTCTAATGCGTGCACGTGCGGCCATTGCAACATGGGTGGAGCTGAGCCAGCGCCAAGGTACATCGGCGCTGGACCCAGGTAAGTGACGTAAGTGGTTATTAACCTCTTCAGTGCCGTGGGAGGGGGCCTTGACAGAAGGGGAAGCTACAGTGCCAGGAAAACGAGTTTGTTTTCCTGGCACTATAGTTTCCCTTTAAGCAGATCTAAGTGATGATTCAATTAATGTTTTCTAGTTTTATTGCAAATCTGCAAAAGGTCTTTGGCAATGCTGCATTGTATTGTGAGTATGTTGATCCTGAAATTTTTGATTGCCAACCAAATCCGGCTTTAAATATAATTTGAAAAGCAATTAAGAACTAAAATCCTTTAATACATGATACTGATGGAGAGACAGAAGGATATACATAGTTCATTGACAAAATCTAACATTTTCAACCTAGTAAAAGTTGTAATTTATTGCCATTGTACAGCTCTCTGAAATATTTTAGAATATTGGAGTAATAAAGTGGATTAAAATACATTTATATTTTGTGGTTGCACAAATCTCCCCGAGACTATTGCTGTAGTTTCTACTTTATTCTTGCATGATAAATTACAGGGTACTTGGGCTCTGCATCTAAACCCTGCCCACAAGGCTGCAATACTCAATACATTGTGCACATTTTTAAGCCGTTCATCTTTTTTCAAGATGTTCTTTAATATTTTCATTGTATTTTGTTGTCTTTCTTGCCAAGATGTTTAGTTTTCATAGGTGATTATGTCAAAAAAAAAAAGTATTAATGTTTTAAAATATACCATACAACATTGTCCTATATAAAATGACTTATGAACCGTTGTCAAAACTAAACAAGCAATCAAATAAAATACACATAAATATTATAAATGTTTGTATATGAAATAAGTAAACTACCGTATGTACAGAAATAAAATAAAGTGTCAAGTAATTAATAACAACATGGTACTAAAATTTTTTTATCAGAAAACAGAATTTGTATTCAGGTTAAAGTCTGAATTTATCTTTCACATCCTCTTCCCACATTGACCATTCATGCTGCATTATAGATGTGAAAGTATTTTTTTGATTGAAGTGATGCCCTAATTAATTACCTTGCATATAAATTAAAGACTTTTTTTCTCCGCATCAAATTTGGAGTGCGGTATCAATATTTAGTTTTTTGTAGATTTTGCCTTGAGGTTATTAGGTGGGTAACCACGATACCTGTACCCAGTTACAGCATTGAGTGCCAACATATACTGGTATTGTTTTAGATGTGAAAGTAGATGGATCACGAAAAGCCAATTCACACCTTCTTTTATTTTCAAAAACGAGAAATAAGACCTCACCCACAGTTGGTATAGTGAGTGACTTCCAATGACGAGGGAGGATGGAATTAGCTGATATGAGAAGATGGCCTAGAATAATTTTCTTTGTGCCTAGGCAGGCTAGGTGGAATTTTCTTAAAGAAACAAAGACACAATTACATTGAATTCTAATGTGATTTATTAATTTTGAGAATTTTTAGCCAATACGTTTTGATTTTGGGACACGAATAGAAGACGTGGAATAATGTACCAATTTGACTGCAGTCTCTCCAACATTTATTATTTTCGGTAAGGTGCCTGTTAAACTGTTTTGAAGGGGTTAGGTACCATCTCTAAATTAATTTGTAATGGGATTCCAAATGGTTTGCACATTGAGTGATACCTTTTAACGATAATAAAAATCCATTCCACTCCTCTACTGTATATATCCCACCCAGCTCACTCTCCCACCTCAACATGTAATTAATTTGATCACACGTGTCACATGCAAAAATATTGTAACAGAAGGAGATGCTTTGTTTCTGACCAGGATCTCATAAATAGATTTTTCTATACCCATACCCCATTCTTCGGGTTTGTCCTTTTACCTAGGTTTCTACTGCACATGAAGCACCTTTCCTGCCAGGTGATGCGCCTCCAGCTTTTAGAGAAACACTACATAAACAGACTCCAGACACCATAATCACTTCAAATCACTGAAGCGGTCATAATGCTCGGAGTAATCCTTCTCTAAGTATAGACGTATAGCTCAAGATTGGTGAATAGGTTTGTCTGATTCTTTTCAGCTGTAAATTAGGTTTAAAATTTAATGTCAAAATAGCCAAACTGATAATATTTTCTAAGTCAATTTAACCCCAATGCAGATATAGGGGTTAAGAGTCATAACCAAACTATGCTTAAACAGAATGGATTTTTTTTATGAATTGTCCATTTTGACACTGACTGCAACAATGCTATAATATGCATAAGTGCGTGATTTCTGTGTTTTGTGTAACGCTTCTTCACATAAAATATTAAGTGTAGAAAATAGCTATTTATAAAAGAATACCATATTTCAGATGTGGCCATTTCTCGTTATTAATTGATACAATCATAATTGGCAAAAAAAAAATCTAGCTATATCTGCCAAATTAGGATTTATACTCTCTCTTGCTTTAATTATGACTATTCTAGATAAAGAGTGCCTTTGTTCAGTCTTAATCGTAAAATATTGTTAACCGTATTCCTAACAAATGGAGAGCAAATTCATCCTGTCAGTGGGCATATTAATTAGTCATGAGTTACCGAGATTACATTTTATTTTATTATGTTAAATCTTGGATATAAGAAACGAATATTGGTTACAAATGTTTGGTATGAGTCTTGTGGAATGATTTTAAACTTTTTGCATGAAATTATGCGTTTGTTGATCAAAAAAGATAGGCTTCCCTTTATCGTGGCTGCTTAAAGGGAAACTCCAGTGCCAGGAAAACAATCCATTTTCCTGGCACTGCAGGTCCCCTCTCCCTCCCACCCCCCAATCCCCGGTTGCTGAAGGGGTCAAAACCCCTTCAGTAACTTGCCAGAGGCAGCGACGATGTCCCACGTCGCTGCTTCTTCCTCCGCGCCGCTCCTCCCTCTGATTGCGTCGGCCGGTGGGCGAGACTGATCCCCTCCATCGGCCGGGGAGACCTAATGCGCGCATGCGCATTAGTGCTCCCCATAGGAAAGCATTGAAAATTTCCTATGGGGAAATGAGCGACACTGGAGGTCCTCACACATTATGAGGACGTCCAGCGACGCTCTAGCACAGGTTTTCTGTGCTGTGGACAAGGAAGTCCCTCTAGTGGCTGTACACAGCCACTAGAGGTGGAGTTAACCCTGCAATGTAAATATTGCAGTTTATAAAAAAACTGCAATAATTATAGTTGCAGGGTTAAGAGTAGTGGGAGTTGGCACCCAGACCACTCCTATGGGCAGAAGTGGTCTGGGTGCCTGGAGTGTCCCTTTAAGACCAACCTACTATATTGGGAGGAACCTGCTTACATAATTACTAGATCTTTTCTTTCTTGGTTGACATTTATTATCTAGGTTATACCAACCATGATGATTATACCATGATGGAAAAGGAAATCTGGGCATATTTTGGTACATAAAATATGTACTAAAAGTGTGCCCCAAATAAAGGGGAACACCACTAACGAATTGCTTATCAAAATTAAAGTATACATAAAGGTAAAATTCATTTATGTAAACCATGGGTCGTCAACCCGGTCCCTACCGCCCACTAGTGGGCATTTCAGGATTCCAGGTGGGCGGTAGGGATTTCCTCGTTTTGATAGACTGGGCAGGCGGGTGAGAGCCGGGCGGTACCCCTGAGACCGGATACCGCCGTCACCATTTGCGGCCCCGGCCCGCGCGGTAAACCGTTTGGGCCGCCTTCCAAGGTGTCCATCGGGTGGCCCATGCTGTCAGGGCCACTCGATGGATGTGGATTGTAAGGGGGTCCTGGTCAGCGCTGGGCGCTTTAACAGCGCGACCGGGCCCCCTGTGATGACATCACAGAGCTGGGAGGAAGTGACTGCACATAACTCCTCCCAGCTAACACACACACCGCACGGGAGGAAGCAGAGGGAGTCAGAGTAGGAACTCTGACTCCCATCCACCTGAGCCACCACTGGACCCCAGGGAATGTCACCCTCCTGCACCTAAAAGGTAGGAAACAGGAGGGTGACTAAAATATTTTGTGTGTGTGTGTCTTTGTGCTTATGTGTATGTGTCTTTGTGTGTATGTGTCTTTGTGTGTATGTGTCTTTGTGTGTATGTGTCTTTGTGTGTGTGTCTTGTGTCTGTATGTGTGTATGCTTTGTATGTCTGTGTGTGTGTGTGTGTGTGTATGTGTGCCTGTCTGTTCTAGTGGACTATGGTAAGTGGGCTACCTAGCTCAGCCTTCCTACTGGGCATTGCTATAAGGAAGGTTAAAAAATAGAAAAAAGGGGGAAAATAAAGGTGGGGAGGGGAATTGAGGAGGGAGAGGAGATGAGCTGACGCACAGATGAGAAATCATATTATGAGCAAACAGAGAAGTCATCTGAATATCACCGAAAATCGAACCAGATATCAAATATTTAGTCTCGCAGCATCAACCTCAAGGATCTTATTAATCAATAGTAAAGGTAATTTCAATTTACTTTTTCTCATTAAACGTTATAAAGTTAAAAACATTATAAACATGCATTAAGTAGAAATAAAAAGATAAATGTATGTACATTTATTTTTTATTTTTTAAAACACCCTCCTTTCTAAAAAATATATTCTGCATTTGCGCGAAAAGTGGTGGGCGGTAAGGAAATTTTTCCATCAAGAAAGATGCATTAGTGGGCGGTAGGTAGAAAAAGGTTGACTACCACTGATGTAAACATTGTAAAAAAGAAAACTGTAAATAATAACGTGAAATTAACCTACATACTTAAAGGTAAACTCCAAGGCACCAAACTAACTTCATCCAAATTAAGTTATTGTGCTAGGTTGCCGATGGAGGCACTCTTACCTCAAGAGATTAAAATCTAATTGGCCAATCATTGAATCCCCATTTCAAAAGTGCCTTGGAAAACATACATCTCTTTCCAGACAGTTTTATGAATGGGGAGTCATTAATTGGCTTAGACTGTCAGCTGACCACTTTCTGCCCATCAGCGGCGCCTCTGCCTCCGCGCTTCCTGTAGGTGAAAATTCAAAAGGGGGGTCTGAGACTGGCGCTGAGAACGGTTTAAGCACCTGAGGTAAGAGTGCCTCCAGTTATTTTGTTGCCTGGAGTGTCATTTAAATGTGAAAATACCAACTACCAGTGGATAAGAGTGATGAGTGTAGCAGTGTCAAAACTGGCAGTAAAAAATAGAAAATATTTGATAAATTGTAGATTAGCTGTATAAGTATAATAGAGGAAAATTATTGTAGCCAGATTACAGAATTGGATACGAAATAGAACGTTTACTGTTGCAAAAAGATTCCTGCAATCAAAGATACTAAATAGTAACAAATTAACCAAGCGTACAGGACAGATTGTAAACATGTCTGTGAATCCTATAGAATCCAAATATGTTGGAGCCAGTAAACTAGATAGAACTTAAAGGAACACTATAAGGTCAGGAACACAAACATGTAAAAGGTAATACAACGTACCTTATTTCCTGCAATGCGCAGGTCCACTGGCCCATATGGAAAGCATTGGGTTGGCTGAAATTGGCAAGGGGACCGAAGTGGAGGCCAAATGCTAGCTTGGCCAATCAACATCTCCTCATAGTTATATTGAATCAATGTATCGATATGAGGAAGGTTCAGCGTCTCCATGCAGAGCGTGGGGACTCTGAAAGTGCAGCACTGCCCCAGGAAGCACCTCCAGTGGCCATCTTTTTTTCGAAAAGGCATTGTTCCTGCTGTAGTTGTTCTGGTGACTATAGTTTCCCTTTAAAGTGTTCAAAAAAAATAGTAACACAAATATGGCAAAAAGGTTACTGCTAAGTAATACACTTCAGAGAAAAGTTAGTAGTATAGTCTTGAGCCCAAGTTTCTGAAGATATACAATGCGTATCAATATGTTATCACAAAAATGTACTTTGTTTCACATTTATGTGTTGCTTGGGTCCATATTGCTATTCAGGTATGCTATGTCTACTTCAGACCTACATGTTAGAAGGCAATACAATTGATCAGTGTGAAGCTTTCTCCTGGAAGCTGCCATTTAAATGGAGATCTGCAACTCCTAAACACACCGTAGAAACATCAATTGCCTTTGCACCTTCCTGATTTGTTCACTATAATCCCTCCAGTGCCATTTTCTTTGATTAGTGGGGCCTTCTGATCAGGCGTTCCTTGCTATTTATTTGTAGCCAGAAGACATACACGCTCTCTCCCGCTCTCTCAGTATTTCCAAAGGTTTATCTTCATAGAGAAAAGAGGTGTGCGAAATGTAATATTTCAGTTTTAAATAATGACATTTGTGAAGAAAAAACTGCACACAGAACTGTGAAACTCATTTAAGATACACCTGACATCTAACAATGTTGTCAATGACCAGGCCAACTGGTGGCTAATAAAGTTGCGATCCATTCATGTAGTGGAATAATCAAAAGGCAATTTATCCAGATATATGATGTGAATGCTTATGTCAGACATTTATTGATGACTGCATTCAGCAATGGCATAGAAGTACATTTTAAAAATTAATTTTGGGTATTAAATGGTACAAAGGCTGGTTTTATCCTGTAATTGTGGGACGAACTTGATGGATGGTAACCGTTTTCCTCTCTTATATAGGAATACTATATTGAATCCCTTTTAGTTACTACATCTAAATAATCCCTCCTTCAAATTTATTTCAAGAACATTATCCCATACTTAGGGAATTAATTGTATGCATGCAATGCCAATGTGTGATAGAAAAAGGGATTCTCTATAATATGTATTTATAATTTACTTTATGCATATAGTAATTAAACTTTCATACGTAAATAGAAGGTGACAGTGCTATATAAATGTTAAAGTATTTTTATGCAGAGTCTGCAGAGTGTGCTCTTACACTTTCCCTAAAACAAATCACCTTGCTTTGGTATATTTAGCACTTTCAGGTTCAGTTGCATGTCATTTTCGACACACCCTGTATTTTTCTGCAACTAATGTCCATATTGGATCTGCTCACGGCCTGTGTTATTCGGCAGTGTGTAGATAAAATTGTTTTATCTGTGAAGAGGAAATATGTCATTTTTCCATGACAGTAGTATTTTGAAATCTGTGTCTAAAAATGCAATATATGTGTTGGATAGTATTCCCTTTTTACTATCAAAATCCCTGAAGAGCGAGATACTGCCTTTGATCTGAAAATACACAGATTATACGCATATTGAATCCTCATCATTCTCTTGAAAGAAAGAGAGAAAAAAAAAACTGGGTAATCTAATGCCCATTTAACTGGCTTCTTAATATTCATTGTACATGCTGGTTTGCTGTAAGTCGATTACTGTGGAAATAACATCTCAATTGCTTTTGTAAAGACATGATTGTGAAATTCTCCGCAAAGAGATTGAAACCTCTGCCACTCTGATGGGTACTTTATAATGCATCAACCTGCAGTGTCAGCATTTTAATTTGTCCTGGGATTTGAAGTCTCTTATGTCTGTAAATTATCAGCCTGTTCCTCCATCTTCAAAGCATTCAGGTGTAGGGTTCCCACTCCAATTTTTATAACACGTTGTAATTACTAAAGCTATTGTAAGTAGTTTTTGCACACGATCTTACTCTTGACAGCATATTATTTATTTCTAATGAGTTACGTTATCGTCTGTGGCTTTTCAGCATGTTTTCATTTTTACGGTGAACTAATGTATATTCATAATAGTATTTGATTTGTCACAATAACCCTAATACTGCACATTAGCACAAGCAAATGTTAATTGAATGATTAGCCTGTTTGAGGTAGAGGTTGTACTCAGTGGCATGTCGGTTTTGCAGTACTAAAGCTTGGAAGTATGTGGCACAGTAATCTTTACCTTGTGATTATTGCTTACCTTTCCATTCTATAGGGATATAAGTAATGCTCCATCCCTGGAGTCTTGTATGAGGGAATGTAGATGTGAACCCAAAATGATGCACATCTTTCTTCCCTGTTCTCCCCCTCGATTTATTAGTATCAGTAGATGGGTGAGGAGGCTGGAGAAGAGCAATATTCCATGGGAAGTGTGGTTTTCTCTTCACTGAAAAGCTCTCTTGTAGCATCTACTGCATCAATTTTGAGTTTTACCGAAATCTGCACAGCTGTGTTAATATGGTCCTTTCAGACAGTGTACATATTATGAGTAGATCTGCTTGCTGCTTCTTAGTCGTTTGTAAGCCCTTATGTTTAATAAACAATATGACCGATTTTTCATTTCTCAGTTGATGAGTAGCTGACAATTTACCAAAAATCGTTGTGCAGCACAAGTTCCATTTCCAATGGAAAAATACTCATGCTATTGCGGACATTTAGTTTACCCTATGGACTCCTATGTGGTAAAGCTGAAAGGTTATTCTGGGAACAAAGCATCTCTCTATACAGTGTGACGTTGGCTTGCGTGTCATGGTTCGTTAACCCAGTTTTCATCTTTGATGTAACTGTAAGCCTCTCATCTTGTACAATGAAACTTATTACGCACCAAAATCCATCATGTGAATACTTCTTTAATTTGCAGGTGTTAGGCTTTATTTAATTTTTTTATTTTTTTTTCTGATGCTTTTGCCCCTTAATGTTTTCTGAAGATAGTACTGAGAAACCAATTAATACATGGACAATATTTTAGTATTGTGAAGTGGGGAACATATTACATAGGGCTTAAATAACCCTGTCGGTCGTGAATGACTGAATAATGAGTAGTATCAGATTTATATTCTAAAAATTGGTTCCAGGAGCATTAGCATCATTCACCTTATGTACTATACCCACCCTTGAATACTCTGCATGTGAGATGCTCACGGAGGAGGGATAATTCCTCCAAAATTGCCCAGGCCTGATCATGTTTTTTTTTTTTATTTGTTTTCTTTTTTTCTTTTTTCAGGTTTGGAATACCTAGATCATCTTTGGCCAAGAGGTTTTCAGTGTTGTGCTGTTCAGTAGATAAAACCCCAACCAATAAATATTAATGTGCCAATAACCTCCATCATGTTCGGAGAATAGTGTCCCTGATGGCTATCTAAATTAATCTTGTCGTGTTCTATTAGATCTATTCTAGAGTAAAATCCTCACTCGTGGGGAAATGACCAGTGCTCAACAGGAGGCGGAGAAAGGATACATACTTGTTTTTTGTTGAAGAGGATAATGTAGTGCTGTAGGCTGGTGATAAGTTTTGGTCCATTTTGTCTGTGCTTCAAGAGTTAATGGTGTTTGTGGTTTTATACCCTTTAAATAAATATATATATCTATCTATCTATCTTTCCCCCCCGCCACTGTAAATCCAAGTTTATCCCTGTGGCATATTTTGAAGGCTACATAAAGGTACTTTCTAGAGAGGAAAGTAAATCTATGCATACCCTTGTAATGTTGGCAGGCATACAGATCTATTTTAAGCCAGACGTTTTTCCATGATGTTTCAATCTTAGTTGGTATCTTTTTTTTGCCAGGCCTGAGAAAAAGTATATTTACATATAAAACATTAGAATTTTTATTTATGGAGTTGTTTTTAGTTAAGGATCCAGCAATTTCCCTATATGACATACAGTAGAATTTTTGTAATTGAATGTGTCTTGTAATTGGTCATCATGTGATGGAAGTTTGTCCTAAGCCTGTGTATATATGTATGTGTGTGTTTATGTCTCAAATATGTTTAAAATCATGTTCCTCTGATCCTTTCTATTCAGTTGTATCAGAAAGGCTCTTTCCAGGAACCCTGGGCATGTGTGTAAATGTTATAATTAAAGGACCACTAAAATCACCCAGGCCACCTCATCTCTATGTAGTTGCCAGAGTGTAGTTGTCCTGTCAGTTTACCATTCAAGATATTTTGCAGAATCGGCAGTGTTTACCTTGAAAGGTTAATCATATTTCCAGTGACTTTTACACTGCCAGCCATTGTAGGTACTACCAACGCAACAACGTTATATGTATGCGCATCAGGTCCTCTATGAGCAGCATTAATTGAACAAGATATGGAGGAGGCCCTGGCTTCACAGGAGGAGGAAAGGTCAGCAGAGGCGAAAGAGCTTTGGCCCTGCAAAAAAATGAAGTAAAAACGTTTACTTCATTATTTTTAGCACACATGGGGAGAGATACTAAAGTTTTAGAAATACAAGTTTAATGTCCATTTGGAGGATCAAGCAGCAGAAAAAGCTCTTTAACCCGTTAAGGACACATGACGTGTGACATGTCATGATTACATTTTATTCCAGAAGTTTGGTCCTTAAGGGGTTAAAAAGCTTTTGCACTTCCTTCATTCATTAATTAAAACAAAGGACAAATATTACTAATATCCCTTAAAAGACAACTATAGTGCCAGGAAAACAAACTCGTTTTCCTGAAACTTATAATCCCACCCTCAGGGCCCTCCTCCCACTGGGCTGAAGGAGGTAAAACCGCTTCAACCACTTACTTTTATCCAGCGCCGGGCTCCCTCGGCGCTGGTGACTTCTCCTCCCTCTCCGACGTCAGCTCCCGAGTGGACCCGAATTCGCATGCGCGGCCATTAAAAATGCCCATAGGAAAGCATTTCTCAATGCTTTCCTGTGGATGTTCTGCGTACTCAATGCGATTTTTCAAATTGAGTGTCGCAGAAGCGCCTCTATCGGCGGTCAGGAAGACAGCCATTAGAGGCTGGATTAACCCTGCAATGTAAACGTAGCAGTTTCTCTGAAACTGCTATGTTTACATCTGAAGGGTTAAGACCTGGGGGACCTGGCACCCAGACCACTTAATTGAGCTGACTTTGTCTGGGTGACTATAGTGGTCCTTTAACAAAGCACGATGGAAGAAGATATCTTCCCTGGCATACAACAATATTGGGACTCTGAGGCTCCTCCACCTCATCGTCCCGTCCTTAAGAGAAATCCAGTTAGGCAACTGAAAGATGATCATAAATCCTCTCCAGTCATAGCGGGACTATCCATAAGGTGACCTTAGGTAGCTGCTGACGGCCCAGGGGTTAGACCGTTGCCCCATTCACTAACCCTATGTGAAAAATAAGAGGGCCCAAAACCTAACCAAGGCCCTTTGGGATCTTAATTCCTCTTTCACTTGAGTAGATATAATTTACTTAGTTTCTTCGTGTATGTGTGTTCAGGCTCTTTGGAGGCAAAAAAGCCTACCTGGAAAATGTTTACCTGATAAAGCACCTACTATGTGCAGTTCTCTTTACAAGTTATAGTGCAATATGAATATACATACAGGGTGTGGTGAATATATACATTTTATGTATATTTTAATTTGTTTTGCAAAGGTAACCAGAGTGTGAATGATGTCCTCAGTGTATTGTATTGTTTTTTTTTTCCTAGTACTAATTATAATTAGCATGATTTTAAACCTTTTGCTTGGCAGTAAACCTTGTGAAACAATTGCAGGCAGGGACCAGTTCCTTAGTGGGCTAAATTTGTCTCCTTCCTCTTTAGATTTCAAACAATGATTGTCTTTGCCAAGAAGTTATCATCTTAAAGGGGCTTCATTTATAATAACCATTTTTTTATATATAATCCAAGAAAATCATATCAAGCCAGAATATACTCCAAAGTCCCCCATAAGACACACTTAACTACTTCACCAGATTTTTATAGAAAGTTGGCATACCATACACAAAAGCTGCTTTTACTGATAAGTCATTTGAGAGGAACACATTTATGGATCCTTTGTTAAAACACATCTGCAACTATAATTCATAGTTTTTAACCAAAAAGAATGTGTTTAGTTAGCAGTACTTCTTTTTCAAACATTAATCAAACCTTTTTCTTGTGGAGAGAGATTTTTTTTTTTAACTTTATTTGCGAAGTCCGATGTGATCAGAACCACTAGCATAGCAATGAATTCTCTTTAGCCCACAGCTCTCAGTGTGGCGTTAAAAAAAGAGCCGAGCAAGAATAATTTGCCAGCTGGGCTACAGTTGCAGCATGGCTATCTTAGCCTGAATTTTGAAATTCCACTTTCCGTAAGTCCCTTAGTGTGCAAAAGTCAGAGATCAAATCTTTATCCTTAGCACATATTTGGTATTAACAGTCACATGTCATAAGGCCTTAAAGCATTTTAAAACCAGAACAATGAGTAAGCGCTGAATAACAAAATTTAGCAGCAACCCTATAAGGGAATCCCTCAAAAACCCTTAGAATAAAACACAAAGAATACAAGGAGAGGGCTGCGCTTAAAAAGTACTTAAAAGGTATTAAGAGTCCAGATAAAATTGATGAAAAAAAGGAAGAGGATCTTATCTGGCAATGTCCGTAGTATTTAGTCCGGAGCAGTAATCTTGCTTTCTATCTTCCTTTTGGGCCGTCTCGTATGTAAGAGATGAAAACAAATACAGAACCCAAATGGTGTAGTATATCTTAATAAAACGGGAATTAAAATATAAAACTTGAATGCAAACTCACATTTCCAAGAGCTAGAACCTGCTCTGGTGTAAAGGGCGTACAGCGGTTTAGATCCCCGCTTATGGGATATGGAATGCTTATCCTTCACGTGCCTCGTCCTTCCGTAGAGTGGGAGATACTCAAATAAAAAGAGACAACTAATAGTGCTCTCTGTATAAAACTGAAGATAAAATATAAAATAAAAATGGATACTCACAAGACAGGAGCAGGTCAACTGCTCCTGATATATCGCGCTGGTGGAATAATCCCCACCTAGGATTGCTTGGAGTCCAACGAATAGTGCCAGGAAATAATAATAAATATATGTGTATAAAAAGATAAGTGGTACAATAAAAAGTTACCAAATATACTTTAATTATAACATTACACAATATAAAAAAACCATAAACGCGTTTCGCCAATCGGCGTTATCAATATGGGTAGAGAACCTGATACCTGGCAGTGAATCATTTAAATAGCATATACAGACAATTCGAAAATTGGCGCCAAAATTAGGACACCCAATCAGATTGCAAGTAAAAAATACATATGATAAAACACTGTTAAAACAATAAAAAAGAGGTACATAAATGTAAAAATAAGAATGACTATTCTAGATATATAATTTAACTTTAAAAACGATCCGTTTTTAGTAAAACATATTGTATGATAACGGGTCACATGACCGGCATCGGAACCGAAAGGGGTAATGGGATATGTAGTATGACGCCGGCCGGCACTGCGCAGCCGCCGGCGTCATGTAGGGGGACTGGCAACTGGCGCCTGCACGCATAGGAGGTGCGGCCAGACGCCAGTGAGCAGGGGAGATAGGTGTCAGCTCGCACGTGGTGCGGCTGACATAGATGAAAGGGGCGGGCGTCCTGATGACGGCGGCACGCACTCGGCAGTGGCCGTCGTCATCAGGAAGTAAATAGACGGCGGCTGGCACAATGCTGCAGCCGTCGTCAAGGAGACACAATAAACAATAAAGTGGACAGGCTGTAGTAGCAGGGGGAAAGTGGAGGGGAAAAAATTAAATGAAATAATATAAAAAGGAAAAATAAAAGAATAAAAAAAGAGGAAGAATATAAGTAAAATCATAATAGAAATGAAAAAGAATAAAAATAGATATAAAAGGAATAAAAATAATAAAAATCAGCACCATGCCTACCCCACTCAGTAGTGGGAGCAGGCAGGTGACTAAACAAGTAGTGAAAAAATAAAATAAAAAAATAAATAAATTAAAAAAAAATAAAAAAAAATAAAAACAATATAAAAAGATAAGTACATGTTATAAAAAATTATAAAAAATTAAACAGATCAAATTCAACATTGAGACCATAAGGAGCAAGAGTTTGAAGTTTGTAAACCCATTCCATCTCTTTCTTGCCTAAAATATTTTTAATATTTCCACCCCTCCAGGGAACCACACATTTTCCTATAGCAATGCACTTCAGCATTTTAGGATCTTTGTTATGTATAATAAAATGTTTGGATACTGAATGATTTAGGTATCCATTTTTAATGTTTCTGCAGTGTTCGCTCAGACGTATTTTTAAGCACCTTGTGGTCATTCCAACATATTGGAGGCCACAAGGGCATTCGAGCAGATATATCACATTTTTTGTAGAACAATTAATAAAATCATTTATTTTATAAACCATGTTTGTCCTTTTTGATATAAATTCCGTTACTTTAGAGGGAACATCAGGGTTGGTGGATTTACACACAATACACATTTTACACTTGCAGAACCCTTTAATTTGTGGAAAAAAGGTTAAAGCGGGGTTTTTTTTAAAAGTTTTTTCTCTTGTAAAATTATTAGTCAAAATAGATTTAAAGTTTTGGGCACCCCTGAATATAATGTTTGGTCGTTCAGGTATAATTTTATTTAATAATTCATCTTGTTTTAGAAGGTGCCAATGTTTTTTTATAACTTTTTTAACATTATTACTCTTGTTGTTAAAATTAAAAATAATCGGTAGAGGCATTTCTATGTCCGTGGTTTTGGGTTTATATTTTAAAAGTTCATTTCTGTCTTTCTCTTGAATTTCCATGATAGTAGTTTCTAGTTCTATTTTTGAATAGTTTTTTGCAACAAATTTATCTTTTAGGAGGTTCGCTTGTATCTCAAAGTCTCTGAGTTCTGAACAATTGCTCCTAAGTCTAAGTATTTGACTTTTTGGGGCGCTGTCTAACCATGGTTGGTAATGACAGCTGTTTTTGTCAATAGCAGTGTTGACACAAACCTTTTTGAAAAAGGTTTTTGTATGTACCTTACCATTTTCTATAAAAATGTCAAGGTCTAAAAAGTTGATTTTATCTCTACTGAATTCGTGGGTGAGGATTATACCTCTATTATTAAGATTGAGATTAATGATAAAAGAATTTAGGGCTTCTTCGGTTCCATCCCAGATAAAAAAAAGATCATCAATGTATCTAAAGAAGGAAACCAGGTTCGCTCTCCACGCATGATTACTAAAGATGGCTTCTGACTCCCAGTCAGCCATAAATAAGTTTGCATAGCTGGGAGCAAACCTGGTCCCCATGGCAGTGCCTCTTTTTTGCAGATGATAAGAATTTAAAAACCAAAAATAATTATTATTTAAAATAATATTAATACCTTCTAAAATAAACTCTATTTGTTGACTGGCAATTTTCCCTTCTTTGGTTAAAATATCTTTTACAGCTTGGCAGCCTATATCATGAGGTATAATGGTATATAGTGACTGAACGTCGCATGTCACCAATATAAAACTAGATTTCCATGTAAAATTATTTAAAAAATTTAAAAGAGCCATGGAGTCTTGAAGATATGATCTCATGAGTTTGACTGAAGGTTGTAAAAGAATA
This sequence comes from Pelobates cultripes, assembly GCA_933207985.1. NCBI lineage: Eukaryota > Metazoa > Chordata > Amphibia > Anura > Pelobatidae > Pelobates > Pelobates cultripes. The sequence continues at coordinate 42,303,063 of OW240919.1, forward strand.
TCTATATACTGAGAGAGATTACATAAGAGGGAACCTATACCTGATACGATTGGTCTTCCAGGTGGGGAGGTTTCACTTTTATGAATTTTCGGAAGGAAATAAATTACAGGTTTTTAAAGTTAAATTATATATCTAGAATAGTCATTCTTATGTTTACATTTATGTACCTCTTTTTTATTGTTTTAACAGTGTTTTATCATATGTATTTTTTACTTGCAATCTGATTGGGTGTCCTAATTTTGGCGCCAATTTTCGAATTGTCTGTATATGCTATTTAAATGATTCACTGCCAGGTATCAGGTTCTCTACCCATATTGATAACGCCGATTGGCGAAACGCGTTTATGGTTTTTTATATTTTGTAATGTTATAATTAAAGTATATTTGGTAACTTTTTATTGTACCACTTATCTTTTTATACACATATATTTATTATTATTTCCTGGCACTATTCGTTGGACTCCAAGCAATCCTAGGTGGGGATTATTCCACCAGCGCGATATATCAGGAGCAGTTGACCTGCTCCTGTCTTGTGAGTATCCATTTTTATTTTATATTTTATCTTCAGTTTTATACAGAGAGCACTATTAGTTGTCTCTTTATTTGAGTATCTCCCACTCTACGGAAGGACGAGGCACGTGAAGGATAAGCATTCCATATCCCATAAGCGGGGATCTAAACCGCTGTACGCCCTTTACACCAGAGCAGGTTCTAGCTCTTGGAAATGTGAGTTTGCATTCAAGTTTTATATTTTAATTCCCGTTTTATTAAGATATACTACACCATTTGGGTTCTGTATTTGTTTTCATCTCTTACATACGAGACGGCCCAAAAGGAAGATAGAAAGCAAGATTACTGCTCCGGACTAAATACTACGGACATTGCCAGATAAGATCCTCTTCCTTTTTTTCATCAATTTTATCTGGACTCTTAATACCTTTTAAGTACTTTTTAAGCGCAGCCCTCTCCTTGTATTCTTAAAGCATTTTAACTTGTCTGTAATTTGGTTATACAGTCAGGAGAGCTTAAATGAATACTACAGGATCAGAAATACAGACGTGTTACTGACCCTATAGTGTTAAAAACTCTATTTAGGAGGGCGTGGCTGACTGAGCTACAGAGAAGACGGGTTTGTGTGGAGCTCTGACTCAGACTGAAAAAGAGCTAAATAAACCCACTCAAAGGCTCCACTAACCCTTGCAAATCACTGCCCCCGCAAAAATAAAATAAAAAACACGCTATCCGGAGGGCACTAGAATGCCAGATATTAGACTTTCATTTGATAAGCCTAACCCGCGGGTCCCCCCTTAGAAGGCGCCTGAACCGCTCAGCGACGAAGAAGCCTCAGGGGAATCAACACATCACCTTCTATGGTACACCCTCAATTGACCCAGAGTCCGATGAGGATTCCTCTCTAGCAACCGAGAGGGACATTAAGACCCTCCTGCTAGAGGAAAGTGGGAAAAGAAGACCTAGCAGAGACGGGCATGGAGCTGGGGAACCTCAAACAGAGAGTGACTGAGATCGAAACAAAAGAAGCGACCAGAGAATAGAGGCTGCAAACCACGCAGGACCACATGCAAGACCTCACTGAACAGGTCCAACTTGATGAGCGCACTGGAGTCTAGGCACAGGAGGAAGAATATCCGCCTCTGGGGCATTCCGTAGCGGCTTGGAGGAGAAGCAATGATTACCTTTCTCTGACGCCTCCTAACCTTAATGGGCATCAGAGGCAGCCCGGATCCGGGACTAATAATATCCGTTTTCAGAGTCCGCAATGCTGCTGCCGCCCCAGTGGATGCACCGAGAGGCGTGATTGCAGTGTCCAAAGACGTACCTGTACGGTCTGTCATCATGTCCAGATCCAGAGAACTGGGAAGCGTTCAATTTGAAGGCTGCGCCATAGCCATCTACGGAGACCTCCCGTTTGCAGTATTGGCAGTGAAAAGACAACTGGCACCAAGGGCCAAACGGCTGAGAGATGCGACAATCAAATATCGCGGAGGGACAGACGACTCCCTGGTGGTCCCACATGGAGATGGAGCTTGTGACGAAATCCACTTCGCCACTGGTTTTTGGTTCGGCCTGTGTGCCAGCCACCTACCCTATATATATATCTATCTCTATGTGTAAGGGTTGTTTTTATATATAAATGTGTGTATACATCTGTAGTTACCTATTTGAATAATTTAATGTATGTCTATTTTGTTTGTTGTTTCTTAATGTTTTAATATTTTGAGTAAAGGTTAACTGGAACTGAATGTCCCAGAACCATTAATTTGGGATATTTGTGGCTTAGGAAATAGCTTTGCTTTTTTTTCTTCAAGGAAAAGTTTGACCACAGATTGTTTCTGAGGCTATGAAGGAGCCAAACACATCCACCTTTTTTTTTTATTTTTTAAACAGACAGCAAATAATTCTAGTAGTTTAGACAAATTTATTTGGATTACCTGAATTGCGACATACACTATATTAAAGCTACAAACACCATTTAAAGGATACATTTAGCACCATAAACACTACAGGTTGCTCTAATAAAGTGGAAGTTTATGCTTTATTATACCATCTCATATAAGGATTAGACGGTGTTCCCTGGCAAAAAGCCACGCGCTGACATCCTCCCAGTCATGCAGAGAGAGCCAGCCTGCATTTCAGATCTGAAACATAATTTTGGGTGGCATTGGTTTGACATGCAAATGGTTTAAAAAAATAAATAAATAAAAAGTTATCTCTGTAATGGCACAAGATAAGCTAAAAGCAACTTGAGAACCATGCCAGGACCCACAGAAGGACAAGCTATTTTAGGTGTTGCCTGTTCCCCTTTATTCTCTTGCTCCCTGTTTTGTTAAGACAGTCCTGACTTAAAGGACCACTCTAGGCACCCAGACCACTTCAGCTTAATGAAGTGGACTGGGTGCCAGGTCCCTCTAGGATTAACCCTTTTTTTTTTTTTTATAAACATAGCAGTTTCAGTGAAACTGCTATGTTTATAAATGGGTTAATCCAGCCTCTAAAGCCTCTAGTGGCTGTCTCATTGACAGTCGCTAGAGGCGTTTGCGTGCTTCTCACTGTGAAAATCACAGTGAGAAGACGCCAGCGTCCATAGGAAAGCATTGTAAATGCTTTCCTATGAGACTGGCTGAATGCGCGCGCCGCTCCTGCCGTGCATGCGCATTCAGCCGAAGAGGAGGATCGGAGGCGGAGAGGAGGAGGAGAGCTCCCCGCCCGGTGCTGGAAAAAAGGTAAGTTTAACCCCTTTCCTCTCCCCAGAGCCTGGCGGAAGTGGGACCCTGAGGGTGGGGGCAACCTATAGTGGTCCTTTAAAGATTCAGTACTGCTGTCTGAGTTGTTCCCTAAAGTGTCCTGCTTTTGGGGTAGAACAAGCAACTAATTAAGTGCGTTTAAACTCTGCTATGGGCACTAAAATAGTGCTCCCTGCCTGGTCTGTTGCCACTTGGTTGGTCTGTGTGAGTTTTAGCCAGCCTGCTTTGCATTAACGCCAGATTGACCTGCCAGTTCTTCTGGCATGTCTGCCCTCATTCCAGGCAGGATCACAGCTTTGGGAGGCAATAGTGACACAATTTGCATCACTTGCTCGCCCTCTTTTTTTTATTTTAAATTCTTTATTTTATTTGTGCGTCAAATAACAATAATCATGCAGAGCCACGACAGCGACTGCAGGCATTTTCATAGTATTCCAATACGTGGCAGCTTAAACGGCACATTTTTTTTGAAAATGACATGAAAAAGACACGTGAAGTTATAATGAACACGCATGGTAAGACATTATAATAACATAGTTGGGTACACATAGGCTTATAGTAATGTACGTGGGTTACATGTTGAGGAACAGTAGAGTAATTGAGCTTTTAGTGCTTGATAGAGACCTAAGCTTAAAACAGAAAAGCAGTGTCAGCAGTAAAGATTGTGCTTCAGTGCCTGAGATGCTTAATAATGCTTAAAACAAAATGAAATGACCACCCCATGTTAACCCCGTGTCAGCCTGGTGAGAGTCCATGTCAGCCTTCATGATGACCCCTTAGTGTGCAGTGCAATGTGATGTAGCGTGGTAAAATGCTTAATGGCTGCCTTTGCGCTTAAAGTCCCGTTGGCCTTGTAAGGGGGGGTTGAAGCTTTATTCCTGGGTCACTTTAGTTCCAGCCGAGCACCTGTCTTGGGCATGTGGTGAGTCCCAGTTTAGTGGCTGTGGGTGGGCAGATCTGCTGAATCGGGCCCTCAACAGGGGATTGGGCATGTGCCAGGTTGGTCCAAGACCTTGCAACGTGTTCTCCCTTCGGGTCTACCATCTGCCGGTGTGTCAGGCCGTTATGCTGCTCCGCCTCAGTTTGTGTGAGGTAAGCGCTTGCCGTCATTGGTGCGGTCAGCAACCCGCCTGTATGGGAGCAGGAGAGGAGGGTGCATCCGGCTGCTCTGCCATGCGGTCTCCGCCATCTTAGGAGCGGACTCTCGCTGGTGTTGCGGCATTACGCTGAATCACAGGGTGGGGACCGGGATCACCCCCGCCGGTCCATAGGGGGGGGGGGAGGGACAGGGCCAGGCCCGCCTAGCCGTGCGTTTCTGCCTTACCGCTGGTGGGCAGGATAGCTGGGCGGCGGCCGTCCACCCCACTCAACGCCCGGGCGGTCTTCATCGCGTTCAGCTGGGAGCGCCCCACCGAGGGACTAGAACCTTGCGGCAAGCCTCTCGTCGGGACCAGGGTTGCTTCTTTCACTGGGGTGTAGGTATCAGGCTTTTAATAATAATTTTGCTGGGTTTTAGTGCCAAAAACTTGGGAAGTTTTCAGGAGCTATTCCTCTGTGCTTCCTCTCAGCATGGCGGCCAGGCCCCGCCCCCTTGCTCGCCCTCTTTTACCTCACCCACTGGCCTCTTGATTCACAGGTCATCAATGTTGGAGGGTTTATGTACACTCAACAAATTAACTATCTAAAACTAATGTGATGATCTGGAGGTATAAACCAGTGGTGTATCCTGGTTTTGTGCTGCCCTCCAGCCTCCTTACCTTTGGGAATGTGGGGTAGGGGGTTCTCTCTCTCTCCCTGGGGGTCCAGTGGCTGCCGGTCGGGCGGCTGGCGAGGGAGCTCTTTCTCTGATCTGTCTGCTCAGCTCCCTCGCCGCAGAGTGAGGCTGGGAGCCGGGTTGATGACGTCATATTCAGATGAAGAGCTCCCTCGCCAGCCGCCCGCCCACCAGCCAGCGCCGCCCGCCAGCCCAGCATGTCAGTTAGCCGCAAGGCTAACAAGGCATTTGCCCTGGGCATTTGGGGGGGCGGCTTTTTTTGCCGCCCCCTGAAAAATGCCGCCCAAGGCAAATGCATTGTTTGCCTCGAGGCTAAAATGCCCCTGGTATAAACGTCAGTCAATCTGGACGGCTTCGGAGAAGTACTCGTATAACTAACACAGAAAAACATGGCCCTTACCATTTAGCCTCTGCATGTGTGGCACAGATTTTTTTATTTTCTGCATTTTAGGTATAGTAGTGTTATTTACTTAAAGTAAGTCTGTGCACAAATGAAATTAGATTTTTGACGCAATGCTGTGAAAATGACTCTCTCTACATACCATGGGTCAAAAAGTTTGCAATTACTCTGGATTTTATTTATTTATTTATTTTTACACTAAATTTTCCTGAAAGTGTGTATTGGTTGCTGCAAGCATGGCTGCGCCCACTAAGCCGTAGACAGAAGATGAGCAGGTAGAAAGTGGTACCTTGCCTTACTCCTGCTGTCCAGTTGCAGTAAAAAAAAAAACAACCTCGAAATATATCCACAATGTGACTCTCCATCCTGCCATGTTTTAGAATGTTCAGAGTTTTAAAAATAAAGCCGTAAGAAAGCATGCTTGTGAGTCTGCAGTCCAAGCTGTAATGTATGTTTTTTTTTTTTTTTTTTTCATAATTTGTAAATAAAACTTGCTCGTTATTCTAGTAGCAGTTGTATTGGTTATCATGCTTAGTTTCCTTTTAAGTAAATATTTTGACACTCTGCTCTGTACGGTTGTTTGTTCTTAATATTTTTCTCTTCAATTTGAAATACCAAGATTAATCTGGCCTACTTTGGAAAATCACAAACTTGTGTTTTGATATTTGTCGGTTTAGGCAATCCATCAAAGACAAATTCACACCTAACCTATTTTCAGCATTTAACCTGATTTTGTTAATTGCCATTCCTTCCGATTTCCTCTCAGGTTCACAGTCAAGCTCCTCCATTCAACTTGCTCTTCGATGCCAGGTGTCTTGGCTGGTAAATGTTTGTACTTGGTATCCAAGAATATGGGGACAAGGAATGCAAACAGTTCTGTTGTAGCCTGGCTCCTGTTATGCGAAGTATTACTTGCGTACATACCAGAGAGGTGATAGATCTTTTTTTTCCTTCAGATGAGTCATTGTTAAACTTAAAATTGTTGTTTAAGAAGATGCAGGCTTGCAATATTATATAGTGATGGGGAGGGTGTAGTTGTGTAATTGCCCATATAATTGAACCACAAATACACCTGTGTACTGTTTAATGACAGGAGCACAGCCCAGGGAGATCGGTAATCAATATCAGTCAGCCAGTCATTTGGAAAACCTAATGGAAATTATTTACTTTTGCCCACTTGCCTTTTTACCTTTTTGTATTTTCTGCATTTATTTTAATAATAAGACAACGTAATAGAGCAGCAGGAAATGCTAGCAGAATGCTTGGTTGTATAGGGAGAGGTATTAGCAGTAGAAAGTGGGAAGTGCTCATGCCATTGTACAGAACACTGGTGAGACCTCACTTGGAGTATTGTACGCAGTACGGGAGACCGTATCTCCAGAAGGATATTGATACTTTAGAGAGAGGCTACTAAACTGATTCATGGATTGGAGGATAAAACTTACCAGGAAAGGTTAAAGGAACTTAAAATGTATAGCTTGGAGGAAAGACGAGACGGGGGGGGATATGATAGACACATTTAAATACATAAAGGGAATCAACACAGTAAAGGATGAGACCATATTTAAAAGAAGAAAAACTACCACAACAAGAGGACACAGTGTCTTAAATTAGAGGGGCAAAGACTTAAAAATAATATCAGGAAGTATTACTTGACGGAGAGGGTAGTGGATGTATGGAATAGCCTTCCAGCTGAAGTGGTAGAGGTTAAAGGAGGAGTTTAAGCATAAGGCTATCCTAACTTTAAGATAAGGCCAGGGACTAATTAAAAGTATTTTGAAATATTGTGCAGACTAGATGGGCCGAATGGTTATCTGCCGTCACATTCTATGTTTCTGTATATATATTATATCCTATATATATCCTTTTTTGCTGCTCAATTTTAAGTTCTCACATTTGTACAGTGTTCAGGGATCATTTAGCCGGATCGGATTTTCTTTGATATTGTGGAAGAGGCAGCTGAATATTTGATGTCTGTGCCTGCGCTGAACGCTTGTCTGGTCACCCTTCGTATCATATAAAGCTCTGTGTTTGACATCTGCATTAAGAAATTCTTTGTTTCCTTCTGAAGATGATTTGTTTGGGTATTCCACTATGAATTAATCTTTTTTTCAGTTGATGGTGTGATGATTGTAATCTGTCGATAAGAAGTAGTACATTTCAGAAAGCAAGAAAGGCAAAGACTCTTAACCATACTGTATTTTAGAATGTCTACTGTACCTGAACAAAGGAAAATGAATCAAAATGACATATACAATGTGTCTTCTCTGATCAAGTAAATAACCCCCCAGCCCAAACTACACTCTTTTGTTTAGTCAATTTCACAGTACTAAGAGGCTAGTTGTGTCATATGTAGGAAAACCTCTTTAATTCTCTTCTTCACCCCCAAACTAACCTTACTGCCGATAGCTTTGCATGTTACTTTACCGACAAGATTGAACAGCTAAGGAAACAATTTTCCCCTCCTTGCATGTCTATTTTTCAGCCACACGTAGATCATACCGTTCCTACCCTTCAGACTTTTTCCCTGGCTACTGAACAAGAGGTGGCTAAACTTCTCCTTTCCTCTCGCCCCACCACTTGCCTGCTCGATCCTGTCCCATCTCACCTTATCAGATCTCTCTCCACTTGTCTTGTGCCTTCCTTAATGCACATCTTCAACTGCTCTCTCTCTTCTGGCGTTGTCCCTGCTGACCTTAAACATGCCACTGTAGTACCTATCTTGAAAGGTACTCATTCACGCCTATAAAACAATGAACAGTTCTAGCCCCTCTTATATCTCCTCACAGATCCATAGGTAAGTCCCTTCTCGGTCTCTCCACTCTGGCCGTGACCTTCTCCTGTCCGTTATTCGCACCCGTACGGCCAACTCACGCTTGCAGGACTTCTCGCAGGCGGGTCTCTTTTTATGGAATAACCTGCCTACCGCCATCAGACTCTCCCCTAGTCTTCAATCGTTTAAAGGGATTCTCCAGTGCCAGGAAAACATATTTAGTTTTCCTGGCACTTTAGGACCCTCTAGTGCCCCTCTACCTCCCACTCCCCCACCCCAAGTTGCTGAAGGAGTTAAAACTCCTTCAGTGACTTACCGGAGTCCAGCGCCGATGTCCCTCTGCGCTGGGTCAGGCTTCACCTGCGCTCCTCCCCCTTATGAAAACTGCAATAATTACACTTGCAGGGTTAAGGGTAGTGGGAATTGGCACCCAGACCACTCCAATGGGCAGAAGTGGTCTGGGTGCCTGGAGTATCCCTTTAAGTAGTGCCTTAAAACCCATCTGTTTAGGAAAGCTTATGGCCTCCCAGAGTAACCTCTACCTTACATACCTGTCTCTTGCACTCTACTCTCTCCTCCAGCTTTGCTTCACTCCCACCTTATTTGATTATTTCCTGTCCTATTGTGTTTTATACCCCACCTCCTATAGAATGTAAGCTTGTTTGAGCAGGGTCCTCTTCAACCTATCGTTCCTGTAAGTTTTCTTGTAATTGTCCTATTTATAGTTAAATTCCCCCCTCTCATAATATTGTAAAGCGCTATGGAATCTGTTGGCGCTATATAAATGGCGATAATAATAATATATATAAATATAATATTTTATGAAACGTCAAGATCCTCTCATCAGCATCTAGGCAGTATTGTTTGTGTTTTGTTTCGACTTAAATGAACACTTCAAACCCTTACAGCACTTCCACTTCTTTAACAGTATCCCCCTCGTTGTCATGTTATAAAAGATTCAATTTCAGCTGAAAAGGTTGCACCCTCACCGGTTGCTTTATACCCCAGCATCTGACTGGCCAAGAGATTGTCAGGGCTAAGGATAGTTTTTTATCCTCACTGCCCTGGTCTCCTCTGGGTTAATGGGTTAATCAGGGTTAATGATCTCAGCCAATCCAATGCTTTCCTGTAGGAAAGCAGTGGGAGTCTAGTGCACATGCAAAACGCTGCACCAGTCTGATGGTCTCTGAAACCATCAGACTAAAATACGAAAGTTTTACTCTATTTTACGGGAGCAACTCTAGAGGCTTTCATTTTGACAGAACAGAGATCACTTCATTGAGATGATGTGGTCTGGGTGCCTATAGTGTGCCTTTACTCCGCTATGCTTGAAAGCTTCACCCCTTTCCACTAATATAATAGAATGTCTAGCTGTACATTATTTATTCGCCTGTGCATGCGCAGCTTGCTCACACTATCAAAGTCAGCCTTTCACTTCCATATGTGCACATGATATAACTCCCTGCCAGGCTTAGGGTGTTGCACTAAAAAAGCTGGATAGGGAAGCTACTGTTATGTGTGCCCGCCAGCTCGGCTCCTGCAGTTCAAGCAAGCGGCCTTGAAAGATGTGAGTTGCTTCTACGTCCTTGGCCTGCTCAACTGGTAAGCTAGGCTCGAAAATAAGATTTTGATTTCTGAGCAACATCTAAACATCTACTTGGATTTGTTTGCATTATAAAAGAGGCATCTATCAGGGGATATGATTCTGTTTAAATATATTCAAGGACTTCTCTGGGTTTGTTCTGCCATTAAACAAAGTGACACAAGGCTATTCTTTTGATATTCAAGCAAAGGAAGTTCAATGTTCGGTGCAGGAAATGGAAGTTAATCCTACATCTTTTTCTGTACTTGCAGACAACAACTAAGAGACATCGTGTTTGTTTTGAATACTTACAAACCATATTAGACCACAAGGAATTGGTAGGCATTGCTACATGTTTTAATACTTCATTTATTATATATCTTCTAAGTGCATTGTGTAGAGCCAGAGTATTTCTATTTTGTCTTCCAGTCAGTGAACAGTGCCTTTTTATAATCCCATGTTTGAAACCTTCTGGGACAGTGGTTGCTAACCTTTGGCACTCCAGCTGTTATAAGCTCTTGCTGACATAATGCTTAGCTTGCCACCATGGATGGTAGCCTTAGCATATGGTTAATAGACCGCTTGACATATGCTGCTGTATTCTACTGGGTCTATGTGAATAATCGCATTTATAGTTAAGTAAATATCCCCTTATGAATTAGATTTTTACTTTGCCCAAAATATGTAATTCTATGCTTTTTAAAGTTTGGTTTCAGTTACTCCATATGCACAGTTCTGTGTAAGGTGTGCGCATGCACACCTATTTTGCCTGAGCACGTGAGGTGACTGTGTATAAAAAAATAGATTTAAAAAAAGGAAATACATTAAAACATACAAAACTGAACTCAAACGCCCACTACTCCCAGCAGCAATGACTATAGTACATATCAGCCCCAATATATATTGGGAAAAAAAAAGAAAGTTACATGCGCACTATCCAAAATTCCTATGCATATTTAAAAAAACTGGGGGTTTATTCGTATTACTCTAACAAGTTTTAGCACAATACATGCTACAGCGTTAAGAATAAGATAAGATTCAAACCAATTGATTGGTATATTGTCATATGCACAAAAATTCAGCTGTATTTTACAGCTTTTCTAAAGGAAGTGGATACGGCTTGAAAACAGTTAAACCTTGCTATACTATTTTAGGGCTACTAAATGCTTTGCTCACCTTTAGCAGTCTTCTGTCTATTTAAGTTCATGAACTAGTTTTGGAGAATTAAGCGCCAGAAAGGCTGTGCTGTTACAAAAAAATACCCTTTTTCTTTTTAACGACAGCTGAAACGCTTATACTACATTAAGGCCTTCCAAATACAGAGTAGTAATACTGCTGTCCATGTGGGAATTTGGCTATTGCTCCCCCGAATGATTAGCAGAACACTCCACACATAACAATGCCAATGTCTTAGTATGCAAAGAACTTGTGTAACGCTTCAAAGCCTGTAACACTCTAGCGAGTGACAATTGTATCTGTCAGGGTGGTAATCCGCTGTTTTATTTAAAGATTTACTATTCTGTAAATTCCACTTGGCCTCCATCGATTCAAACATTGTTTCTGATGCAACTCTTTTATAAAGACATATGGTGCAAGAATAACAATGAGTATCTGCCTATTAGCTCATGTTCTGTGACTTTAAGGCTATTCCAATATTTTAACGTTTAATTTTAAACTCTGCTTGTTTAGTTTGCATATGGGGTAAATCACATGTTATTGGGGCAGGGCCAGACCGGAGGAATCTGGCCTCTTAAGCTGCACTTAGAAGCTTTTGACCCGAAACAAACCCACAAAATGATAAAAGGAATGCAATATATACAGTGAAAAGTGGTGTGAGTGCGGTCTAAACACCTGAGTGGGAAACCCCTTATACCACTCAAATAGAACACAAATATAAATACATACAATAGGTGGATCGCACTCTTTAAAATCTCTAAAAGAAAAAATAAAATAAAAACACAATAGTGTGATACAGTAAACAAATGGATATCCAGAGTATAATGTAGATGGTCAGGTACTCACAAACCAAGAGCCAAACAAGAAAATGTGGCTCTCATGGGAATAGCGCTGGGACTATTTGTAGGATGTCCCCTTCCTTCTGTGGATCTTCCAATGACCAGAAAGAACAAGCAGGAAACACTTACTTATAGCAGTAAAGTGTTTATTAATCCCAATAAAGGCAGGAGTAAAAATGAGGAGAGTATTTCCAATAAAACTTCCAATAGTCCAATAAAGTAAAAAAAGTCCAATACAGGAGTCTTTATATTACCGAAACGCGTTTCGCCCTATATTCAGGGCTTCCTCAGTCGGTGGTGCTGTGTTGTTGTTGTATTCCCCTTTTTATACCTGTAGTTTGCCGGCATTCAGTCTCTGGAACGCATCGAATTCGCGGTGGAACGCATTTCCGGTTTTGCGGTGCGTCACTTCCGGGTTCTGACGTCATCTCGCTGAAGACGTCGGCCCGGTCTCGAGCGTGGTGGCATATTGTTTCTATGGCAATAATCAGCTGGAACGCATATTGTTTAATGTGTGCGTTCCATTTGGGGATATATATACATTACAAAAAACACAGTGCATCAAAACATCATATCTATATATATTATATCAGTCCTTATTGACCCAAACCAATTTAGATAAAGTGGAAATAGTGACAGATTAAAAAGTGCATTATATATAAGCATTGGCGAATACATATAGTATAATTAATATTTTTTTTAAAAAGCTGTCCTTATTTGTCTGTGTATTTTTCCTTTTTATATTAAAAAGAAGGAAGTTCTTCTTATTTAAAGTGATATTATTATTTTAAGTTGATAGTTGTAAGGTGCTTGTTATGAATTTATTTAAAATCTATTAAAGTGCTAGTATGTGTGTTTTTTATGATGTCTAAAATATGATTACTATATTCTGTTGACTCCTAAAATACTAAAAAAAAATGGCATGTTTCAAAGTCGGAGTTCAAACCGTGTGGAATGAGTGTATTAAAATTGAAAATAAACTTCATCTCTTCTAACCCTATTTTCTTAATGTAATCACCTCCTCTCCAATCTTGTGTGACTGTTTTCAGGGGGCAAAAAAACAATAGGTCAGGGTTTTGATTATGATGGGTTTTAAAATGTTTGGAGACACTGTGGGTCTCCAGGCCCTTCCTTATATTCCGTATATGTTCAGAGATTCGGATGTGAAAGCATCTGATGGTTCTCCCAACATATAATAAACCACAAGGACATTTTAAAATGTATATTACACCTTTGGAAAAACAGGTTAGTTTGTCTTTAATAACAAAATCTTTATCTATAAACTCTCGAAGGTCACTCAAATGTCTTTTTTTGCTATTAGTTGATTTACAAGAATGGCAGTTTCCACAGCCATAATAACCTTTTGATAACCCCGGAAAATAGTTGGTTGTGATAGGGTTTTTGCTACTTTTAACAAGAGTATTCTTTAGATTTTTCGCCCCCCTATATATAATTTGAGGTTGTGCTGGTAGAATCTTATTTAGGACTGGATCACTTTGTAGCACATGCCAATATTTCTTTATAACTTTTCTAATATTTTTACTATTCCCATTAAAGTTACAAACAAGGGGTACTTTATTGTCATATGGGAGAGCAATTTTTTTCGGTTTGTAGGTAAGTAGCTCTTTTCGTGATAGAGTTCTTACTTTCTCCATTGTTAAATTATTCTCCTGATATCCTTTTTCTAAGAAATTTTCTTTTATTTTTGTGGCTTGTTGGATGTAGTCATCATCTTTAGTGCAATTGCGTCTGATCCGCCCTGATTATAGGGCGAAACGCGTTTCGGTAATATAAAGACATTTTTACTCCTGCCCTTATTGGGATTAATAAACACTTTACTGCCATAAGTAAGTGTTTCCTGCTTGTTCTTTCTGATCATTGGAAGATCCACAGAAGGAAGGGGACAAACCCACAAAATACCCACACGGCTGTGGGAGAGGTAGCAGACCCTGAGAATGGGAATTTTGGACCCCCTGGGCGACGTACCAAGCTTTGTAGGCTGCAGCCTACTCTGGAGGGGAGCGAGGAGGACGGCCGCCACCATGCCTCCCTTCCCAGCTACCACACGCCAACTTCTTGATCTTGAGTAACTTACCGGTCCCACCCCTCTCCTTGCCACCCCCCTGTGGGCCGGGGGGGGTCATCCCGGTCCCTCACTGGGGAGAACTTGAGCTATGTGGAGCCTAAGGCGCAAGGAACACCCAAGGCCTACCTCGCAAAATGGCAGCGGCTCTGGGTACTTTACCAACTGCTCCTGCACCACAGAACCCCTGTGAGCTGCAGTCTCTCCACCGGCCCCTGCGGAGAACTTCACAGCGTGTCCAACGACAAATAAACAGACTACCCCTATCACGGAGAGAGAGAGAGAGGGACCGTGAGAGTCACCAGACCATCTGCCTATAACAGACGCCCCCTGGTGGGGTCGGGTGATGGATGGGAGCTCTGAACCCGTGCTGCGAGGCAGATCTGCCAAGTGGACTTAGAATACTAATCACAAGCCTACCAAGTGCTGAATATCAAGCCTGATGAGGGACGGTCAACTACACACAGATGAGTATCTGGGACCATTGAAAGCACTTGAAAGTCCCCATTACGCTTGTTGTGCCGAACTGCTGTGGTACCTGCTCCCTGACAATGTGGGTTGTCCACTCTATGCAAGCAGAGCGTCGATTGCAGCCCACACTGACAAGATCCTCACAAGGGACAGCAGCTTCAAGTTTAACATTCACCGCCTGAGACCTGATGTGCTCCAACATGCACTGCAGCCATGATGTTCTCCTTAACCACATCTCTCCGCCTGATCTCACACAGAGACATGTAATATCACAGGGGTCTGCTCAGCTCCAGTGGTCTTTAAGCTAGACCAGTTATATCTTGCTAGAACCTCTGTATACCAATTCTTGTGTACTGTTTTACTCTATTTGCATTTACTTACAGATCTACGCTATACCTACTCTATAACTAAGAGTTTCTATCTTCATGAGTATGCTATTAATATTAACTAAAGTTGCTCCTTCTTGTCTTACCGGAACAAAAATTGTGCAGCGTCTCCACATGCCATACCTATGTAACGCTAAGTATGTTTATCCCTGTCTGTTGATGCTGTCGTGCACCACAAACGTGCTTGAAACTGCCCACACAGCAAAAAAATAAAAAAATAAAAATAAAAATTTTATTTATATATATATATATATATATATATATATATATATATATTTATTTATTTTTTTACAAAAATAAATAAATCACGTTATTCATATGCTTCATGTGACTTACTTTGAAATTTTTATTTCCGGAGGCTGCCATATGTGTAACTGTTAACCCCTTAACCAAGAGTGGAATGTCAGACTTATGCGGACATGAAGAGATTTGCCAAACACCTGGTACTTAAAGTGGCGCAGTCGCTTAATAATTTATTTCCATAAATCCGTTTAACACTGTAATGCAAATAGATTTGTTTTGTGTTCCACTTGAAGATCTACCAGGTTTTCAGTGCCATTTTTAAAATTGCATCACAATTTTCATCCCCTGATAAAGGGTTGCTTAGAATATATCCGCTACCAAATTTCAGTGGCTTGCACCTAATTCCCAGCTTTCCATTGCAGGGAACAGGAATGCCTCCTTAATTTCTCTCTGAGGATGCATCTTGGTGATCCCCTAAAATAGAGTCAATTATATATTGTCACCCATCTGTCTGTATCTCCACTATACTGCTGTCAATAAACTTTCATGCATGGTTTTGAAAACCAGCCAGTGTCTGTCTAATTTTTATGTATTTTACCCTTTACAGCACTGCAGAATTTGTTGATGCTTTATAAAGAACTGTCATTTTTGTGATCTTAGAAAAACTGTTGAAACTGGGATCAGTTGGCTCCAGAGGAAATTATGAACTATCTTAGTCTCTGCTGCACTTAAGATACCTGCGCAGTCCCGTTAGGTGTTCTTCACAAGTATGTGTTTAATGAGGCAGCATTGTCTTGTGATTTTGTCCATGTGCACAAGCAGTCATGCAATGTTTTAAAACGTCCCTCTGATGTAACAGCTTTGCGTTTAATACTCATGCAAATAGAGTAAAAAATGTTTTAAGAACAGATACAATTTTAATGTTTAAACTTTAGAATTTGTCATTACTTCCAAAAAAGTCATTCTTCTATAACTCCTTAATATCCAATAATCTAACTTCCACCACATGAAGTAGCAGGAGGGGAGTGTCAGTGACTCATTGAGTATCACTAGTGGTGCAGCAGAGACGTGCTCCAGGCTGACAGCCAGCTAAGCTGATCACCCCCTTTTTTAGGGTACCCCATGCACAGAGCAAGGATCAGACTCCTAAAAAGAAGTAAAATTTGGGTTGGCTACTTTGTAAATCTGGCTCCTAAATTCCCTATATATTTGAAGTTCTTCTCATTTTCGCTTCGCATTGTTTGGTAAAGTTTAACCCCTTAAGGACACATGACATGTGTGACATCATGATTCTCTTTTATTCCAGAAGTTTGGTCCTTAAGGGGTTAAACTCTCCAGGCTATGCTGTTGTGGAAGCATGCATCCCAACCACCACAAATTGCGCAGGACACTCGTGATTTTCAGGTCCTGTCCAGCCTTGGTTCACTGACTTCCCACTTTTGGGCACACAATGGTAATGGCTCGCCCCATTTACTTCCCTCCCACCGACATCCTGATCCTCAGTTCACCAGAGTTCGGAGGTATGGTGCAGATATGTTTACAGGTATTGCTATATAGAATTTACTTGGCTCTCATTGTATGAGAACTCGCTTTTCAAGTTCTGGAACAGAGGGCTAGTCTTGAGGATTTACCCGGTACATGAGTGGCACCTTCCTGCTGATTGCATTTCTTGTGAATGCCAGGTTTCTTTAAATGAAAGCTTCTGTTGAGCATGAGTTCTCATGGTTTACTTCCTGGAGGGTGACTCGTTCCTGCTGGGGGAAATGTATGTCATCAGCTGCCTCTGTTTGTGCAGTGATGTCATGTGTTTGTTCAGTGTAAAATAGGTGTTTATGCATGAGACAGCATGAGCTAAGCAAAAGGAGAAATAAAGCTGTGGTTTGTGTTAAAGGGATATCACATCTTAAAGATATATGCACCACTGAGTGCTTTTAAAATAGTGTTGCCTGGTGTTAATGCTGGGTATTCTCCTAAAAATGTATGTATGGGCAATTCTCTGGAGGCTACACGTGCTCGGACTTGGACCACCTGTTTCTGGCATTTACCAGTTTTGACACAAAGCTGACAGCTGAAATACATATCCTTTAAACCCCGCTGTGCTGCATAACTTCGACTGTGTATAAAGTGCTGAGCTTGTGTGTGTGTGTGTACTGCTTGACAATGGGAGAGCTTTACTGATCCCATAAAAACTTACCAGATGAGCACGACAAAGGGGTGTTTTTTTTTTTGTAGATTGTGTTTTTGTTTTAATAAAACAATGTTTTTGGTGTCAGTGTGATTTTGTGTGTTACTTGATCAGGTATACAATGTTACTGCTTTTTCTCAAATAAAGCCATTCTAGACTTTTGCACTTAAAGTGACTGTCACCAGCCACCCCCCCAAAATAAATTTTGTGAATATAATAAAGATAAAATTATTAAATACAAATTGAAATTCCAATGCAGTCAAAAGTTATCATAAGACCAATGTAGGTTCTATTTTGTTTTATGGTGAAATCCATCTTTGTCAAAAACTACTGCTGTCTCTTTTCAACACTTCCCACAGCCGTCAATAGTGTGTGAATACAGCATTATCTCGCTCGGTGCTGTAAACTGAAAACCATGTTTTCCCCTTTTTCTTAATAATAAGAGTTATTTTCTGGTTTCTATTTTACAGATGAGTGGATTAGCCGATGCTGTTGTATTATACAAGATTAAATCAAGTATAATAGCCTGAAATGCACTGTCCTGTATTCCACCACATTTCACTGGTTGTGACATCTGTTTAATAGGATTAAAGGGCAGTGATGCTTGAATGCAACTGCCATTTAATAAAGATCATACTTAAGTGATACTGTTTGGTGTTCTCTCCTGTTCTGTTTTCCACGTGGCAGAGTTTCATGAGTCATTTCTCAGCTGTCTGCCTATGTTGTTTAGTTGGGTTAGTTTATATGCTATGCTTGCTGCATACCACCATGATTGAAAAATGAATTTGTAATGATATCACCTTTTGTTTATGTAAATCAAAGTCGACTTGTTGAATTTACTTGTTTTGGACATGTTTTGTCCATCCCTGTATGTATTGTGCAGCGCTGCAAAATATGTTGGTGCTTTATACATTGGAATTAGTGATGTCCCGAACGGTTCGCCTCGGACTCATCATTGAGTAAACTTTGACCCTGTACCTCACAGTCAGCAGACCCATTCCAGCCAATCAGTAGCAGACCCTCCCTCCCAGACTCTCCCACCTCCTGGACAGCATCCATTTTACATTCATTGTGAAGCTGCATTCTTAGTGAGCTGTCCAGGAGGTGGAAGGGTCTGGGAGGGAGGGTCTGCTGCTGATTGGCTGGAATGGGTCTGCTGACTGTGAGGTACAGGGTCAAAGTTTACTTAATGATGAGTCCGCAGCGAACCGTTCGGGACATCACTAATGGTAATGTCTGTTGGAAGCATTTGTGCTTTCTTTTGAGATCTGTGGTGTAGTCTGATTACAAGAGAGGTATGAGAATTACAAAATCAGTTCTATGAGTACTTGTGACGGAAGTTACAAGATCTTGCATTCTATTTCTATTTATTTTTTTATTTTATTTTTTTACATTGAAATCTTTATTTTTGAATAAATACTGTTTCTAAGACGTACAAGCATAAGGAAAACAGGTTAACCAGAAACTGGCGTATCACAATAAAGGGGAAGTGACCTGTGCAGCCTGACAGGGTGACTATTGTAAGATATCGAAGAGGCATAATATTAAAGCTATATAAATATAAGCGGATATCGTCATTTGGCATTTATTTAGAGAGTGTCCTATCCACAAAATAGATTTAAACGTAGAGACAGTCTGCATCTGATAGATTTGTTTTGCATACTGGGCTTTTAATGAATTTAAAAGGAAGGACAGTTTGGATAGTATGTGTTTGTTGAAGAGAACCTCTGCACAAAGAAGCAGATCCAGGGGATATGATATGAAAAAGGACTTTCAACTGTAACTATTGTGGTGTGTGGGGTTGTGGTTCTTTTATTTTTTTTTTTCTTTATCGATTTAGAGGAAATGTCACCTCTCTGAAAGTGACAGTTCCTCTCTCCATCACTACGATGCAGAGTGTATTAGATGTAAGTGTAAAACAATATTTCCCCTGCTGGACTATTGTGGGAAGGCACCATCATTGATCTGTTGGCATCTGTTCGGTAGTGACACGTGAGTGCATATACACTCTGATATTTCTCAGTAATGCCCAACACATGCATAGCTGCATGGTGTAAATAAATGTAAAAAATGCTGACCACTATTTGAGTTTGTTTAAAAAATAAATAAAAAAATTTAAGACCTGGTTAAATTTTAGAGAAGTACCAGTCTGTCATATTTCAGTGAAATTAGCGCATGCTTCTTCAAGATGGTTACTGCGCTTCTGTCCTCCCCCCTCCGCTAACACTCACGGCATCATTCAGTTCACATACATGATCTATATGAACACACAGTCATTTTAACTGGTCATATTTGTAGCCATATGTGGTATTGAAAGTGTCCTGATTTCTATACAAAGGAAACTATTTTTGTGTATCTTCGCCAGCCATTTCATCTGCCCAATGTATTGATAGCAGTGGCAGCATTATAAAATGTCCAATTTAAATGGATATCACCATGCAAAAGTTACAGTCCAGTTTGACTGAGCAAATTATTGAGCAAGTAATTTAAACGGCTAATATTGCCTAACAATGTCAAGGGTTCACATCTGTTTAAATGCCATGTACTCCCAGATGGTGTCTGTAAAAAGATTTTATTTCGTGCTCCCGTAAGAAGTTTTCATAAGCTTGCATTTCCTGGTAATGTCTACACATAAATGAATAATCATTTGACCTTGGTTTTTTACCAGTCTGTTAATGGTAAGGATAATTTAAGAAGCACTATTGTTATCCTAAACGTAGTTTTGAACTCTGTTTGAATCGGTTTCTAAGTAGGATCACAAACTGACCTACAGAGAAAAAATTCTTAACACTGATTTCTTATTCTTGTGTAGTATTTAAAGTGTTACTCCAAAATAAAACTGTTTTGGTTGGAGTATACCTTGCTGTCATGAACCAAACATAATATATGTATATGTGTGTGTGTATGTATATATATATATGTATATATGTGTGTGTGTGTGTGTGTGTGTGTGTGTATATATATATATATATATATATATGTGTATATATATATATATATATATATATATATATTTAACATAAATATATAAAGGCAAAAACCCACTTTTGATCCAGCTCTGAGGCAAAGTTCTTCCGGTAGCTCGATCCTCCTCTGGTGATTTCAACCCCCCTCGCTGCAGGAGGGTGGGCTGCCGATAGGACTTGGGCACTATGGATAGAGACTTTGCCTCCATTGGTTGTCTGACATGAGCACATATAGCATGCTGGTGACAGACGCCCAATATGCACAGAATTAACATAAGCGAGCACAGAATTCTTCTTCCAGGCTGGCTAATGAGCTGCTGGAGGTGAAGTTGCAACAAGAGCAGCAAACTGTTTTAACCCCTTAAGGACACATGATGTGTGACATGTCATGATTCCCTTTTATTCCAGAAGTTTGGTCCTTAAGGGGTTAAACTCTATATGCAGCATTTCATATTGAAACACTGCACATAAAGACTTAAAGCGCCATAACTAGTTCAAATCACTGAAGAGGTCATGGTGCTAGAAGTCACACTGTAAAGGCACTAATTCTTTAAAAAAATACTTTACACCGTGAGGGTGCTAATCATTAAAAAAAAAAAAAATGTATGCTGTGGAATCAAGCATATACATATCAAAGACAACATTTTTACAGTTTTTGAAAAAAGAGTCAAATACGTCAAACAAGTACATTTTCATAAAATGTATTTTACAAAAAAAATACTCTATTGGTAAGGGCTCATAGGAAAATAAAATCTTGGCTTATATCCAATCAGCACTGCACTCACCCATCAATCCACTGTCACACCCACACTCTCACTACACACACAGTGCTCTCTTAATCAAAGGTGGCATACATCAAATAGCAGATGTGAGTGAAATTTGTCCCCAGCGCCCAGGTGGGAATTGTGAGTTCACACAGCATTAAAACCCAGCAATTACCCTATCTATACATTTTGTTAAAGTTAGGATGCCAGTAAACGTGTCTGGTATGGGACATTTATTAAGCCTACTCACACTCTTTGTGGCCTGGCAAGGATATATCTCCCAAACTTCTACGTTTGGATACCAATATGCAAATGTTAAAGGATTGTGTATGGTGGAACCTCTCATGAACATTTAGGGTAATATGGGACCTCTTCGCAAGAACATTTCTGACCTTCCTATCCTTATTTTAGGCCACCTCTGTCATGTCATTGTGAAAATAAACTGTAGAAAAATTGGGAGGATCCTCTTTGATCCAATTAACAAGTGTAGCACTGCAGCCGCTGAAGTTGGCAATAAAGACATTGACCTTTTTCCATATCCTGCCTGATCACTCATAGAAAAACTCCCAAAGAGTGCCCACTCTGCTGTTAGTGACTCCCTTACACACCACAATACACACATTCACTCTATGGGAAGGTGCCACAGACAGTGGAACTAATCTGCCTCTGTCTGACTGCATTTACCGCAGAAAGTTGAATAAATAATTTAAAACTGTGATCCACCCCCATTCCAATTTGGAGCACTCCATTGCTGCTTCACCAAGGACAGATTTATGTTTTCATTAGAAATCAATAGAGGAAGGATAAGGGGAGGTTTCTTCTACTGATAACTTGGGAAGGAGCATGTCCGTGCACAAGCTTTCTCTTCAATATCATTCTCTCTGGTGATCGGTTGAAGGTGCATATGAATACCTTCAGGGTTCATGTAGATCTTGCTAACCATTTGTTGTGGGAAGAGTTGAGTAATAAAATATGCCTTTGGTCACCATTACAGATGGGAAATACGTTTTGTAAATTGCTCAGTTGTCAAAATATATATTTTTTTTCCTTTTCAAACTATTTTGACTGTTATCAAACTGCTGTTTTTCAAACAGGGTAAAGTAGTAACAAATTAAAAATAAACATATTTTAAATGGATTTACAGGAATTGATTTAAGGGGGGAGGGGACGCAGTATGGAGGTTAGTTTCCCCCACTCTAATTTTTTGAACACCACATTGCAGAAGGAACAAAATGCCCGACAAGCCAATAAGACTTCTCTTGTAGCATTAGCATTTTTTACAGCATGCTTGAAGTCTCATGCATCTTATAGTTGGCCTCCCACTCCCCTCTGAGAGTCCTGTGTGAGGAATCGGATCAGGAGATGTAAAATAAATTTATATCTGCAGAACATGATTTTATTTGCGATAAGTATTCAGTTTGCTGATCTATGGTCCTTAAATACACAGGTGTTACTTGGTAACCAGGAAGCTACCTGGAAATGACCACTCTACCTGTAAACTTTCCAGAAAATAGAGCATAATGGTCAAGGCAGAATAAAGATGTAAATCAAGTTAATGATCCATAATCAGAATATATATTGTATTTCCAGCCACAGTGCTATTAAGTATGTAAAATGTGAAGGAAACTATTGGCTCAGTCACGAGAAGAGATTAGTGGCACAGTGGCTGCCTGAAATGTTTTGGAAAACCCCTTTTTAAAGTACCCCATGTGGTCTCTAAATTTAACAAAGATTTGGACAGCCAGCATGGACTCTCCGGTGCGCATGTCCATTAAATTGTGTCCCTGTAACTTAGTGGCGGAACTAATAAAGAGGTGGACCTAGAGCAAACATTTATTTTTGATTTCCATCTGTCCATACATCTTCCACGATGCGTTGCCAGCTTGGGATCTACAGTTTACCCATCCTTTAGGGTTTTATTAGTGGGCAGTGTTTATATGTATGCATGCTTTTGTATGGAGTATGTGTGTGTGTAGGTAAGGTTCTGTGTGTCTGTCGTGTTGGCATTTGAATGCAGTTGTGTTTATTTTAGGCCACCTCTGTCATGTCATTGCTGCCACTTGAAAACAGTAGCTTTGTAGTGTGTTTGTGTTTGTATTTAGTGTTCATGTTTGAATGAAGGGTTGCATTTGTTTGTAGTTTTAACCATACGCACTGACACACACGTCTCAATTTACATATTTTTAGCCATACCTTTCGAGTACATGAGGGTGGCGTCCGGAGCTTGCTGAAGTGAGTCTGAACCTGTCCAGGCTCTCTGTCTGCAGTGCACTCCCTCTTCCGTCCTTGCAGTCCGCACTGTCTGTAAGCGGATAGGAAGTGACAGTCTCTTCCTCCCAGCACTGGCTGTCAACTTTAAAGGGGCATAATCACGCTGCTAAAGGGGTGCAGCACCCGACCTGGCTCCTTATCGCATCTGCCTGCCTATTGGCTTTGACCTAAGTGGATGGACTCACAACGCTCGTGGGCCCCCAGTCTGCCACTACTACCGGCAGTAGTTCTGTCACTGCTGTAACTTCCAAAATGTGTAGAAAGCTAATGCATCTGGTGATTTTATGTATTATTTTGAAGTAGGTGCCAATGCTGGGATGGCTACATTTAAAAAGGTATACCTTCATGAGTATAATTTGAACTGCTGTTTGTTAAATTAAATGTGTAGTCCAGCACATTGTTTCTTTTTGGTCTAAGCAGACAAATGAAAATTCAGCAAATAGTTTTTTTTTTTGTCTGCTTAGATCAAAAAGTATGTGTTTGTGGGGCAACTTGAATTCATTGCCTGCTAAGCTGTTGCAATAAGTTCTGGGCCCAGCAAAAGAAATTGTCTAAAAATGTGACAACTGAAATGGCCATGTTCATAAGGTGGCAGTTATTTACATTTAAAAAAATAAATATATATATATATATATTTTATGTGTGTGTATATAAAACACACACATTTTTTATGGAGCATTTTACCGACGACTGATATAGCTGGGAACAGATTTGATTCTTTCTTTCCCTAAATTCAGTGTTTGTACACATCCTGCATGTCAAATTCCAAGCCACAAAGCAGTGTTTTGTGTGTGCGTGAGAAAAAATGCAAACCCCCCAATCACAAGAAAGCCCTCTCTGCCCTGTAAAAATAATATAAAGGTTCCTTTGGTAAATTGTGTGCTGTTTATGGGGATGTGACTTGACGTAAAAGAGAGCAAAATGCTCATAATTGACCCAGCGTTGAATCGATTAAGATTTTGTCTGCTCCTTCTCCAGGGCATGTGCTTTGGGTTTGTTTTTGCCTCTGACTGTTCTAGGGGAGGCAGCTTATCTCTAGGCTGCTCGCTGTCAGGATTTCCTGACGTTGTGCTCTGATTAAAAATGCCAACAATCTGCGCTGTGGAAAACTCCTGAGTGTAGGCGCCAGTGTCTAATTGAACGGTCTCTATGAAGCAGAAGAAAGCTAGAGAATGGAGTTTCGAACGAGTCACCGTCCCTTTTTGATATTCTCACCTGCACGTCCAGGGACATTTACGGAGATCAGAAGGCCTTACACAGTGAGAACGGCAACACGTATGCTGACTGGTGTTAACACCACTGGTAATTATTAGCACAATATTATTCACAGTTTGCAGTAAGAAAGAAAAATGTTTTCTTTGTTTTTTTTCTGTGTTAATGTTACTTTATATTTTTTTTTAATAATTGTAGTTTTTTTATATGTTAGGAAATATACAATATAGCCATTTATAAACTGTTGCTGATTAATCACTCGCAAATAGGACAGAGAGGTTGGGTTTGTGTGAACTGTCTGCATAGTCCTTGTGACAGCTAGGTTAAGTAATAACATCAAGCGGTGACAATGCCTGCCAAGTCTGACCTTAGAACCCACTAATGGGTCTTGTAAATTACCTGCTTAAGCACAGGGGATTTACTACTACCTTCATCACAAAGGGATATGCAAATCTCCAAATCAGGACATACAGGGTCATTGGTCATTAGGGGGTTAGTTGGTGCGTCTCTCATGTTCACAGAGTGATCTGTACATGGATAAGGATATCCTCAAATACAGGTTGTATGAACACTTGGTGAGTCTGCTGATCCATACAAAGGGGTGGAGCCTGAGACCATATGCATCAACAATGCAATATTGTATCCTACAGATAAATAGAATAAAAACAAACCATAAAAAAGTCAATGTTTTTCTACAGATAAAATTATGTGGATTTCACAAATATGTGGGTAAAATAGACCTTATATTTACTTTCACTTTGTTTTAAACAACTTGCACAAGATATTTTCCCATGCAAATAATGTTGGGTCCAAAAAGTCCAGGATATCTTTTGCCTCTGAATAGTCCATGCACAGCTCGTCACTAGATGTGTCCATCATACAAATCATACCAAGGGGTATTTTGTGTTTGTGGTAGTATTTTAATTTAAGTGCTTCCAGTTGCTCTCTGGCATTGCAATACACACGTTCTGGGCATAGCAATACACAGAGATGGAATTTTCCACTAAGGCACCACCTTTTGGCGATTAAGAAAATCTATTAGACAAAATTTTTTTTTAAAAAAGTTATTTCCTTTGCGTTAGACAGAATTGTACCTTTTCCTGTCCGGGCAGTTAACTTATTGTCTTTTGTCAATTTTGCGCAAAGCAAACCCTTCACAAGAAGGTGTTACTCAAATCCTCTAATATCATAAGGTGCCCTTTGCTCTGTCTGGTTGTCTGTCATGAAGGGGTGGAGATTAAACACTAGACTTCGTGCACTACATAAAAGGTGACAACACCAGTATTCTTTGTCCTTAGTTTCTTTCACGTTTTCAATGAAAGAGATTAAACGTGATCCATTTTTATTTGTAGCTGAAAATGGCTTTGTTCAGATTTGGTTGACTGGCCATCTTATTAAACACACAGGTGTCTCTCAGCTTGTACACTGGAAAGAAAATTCCTCACAGGTCACTTCTTCTAAATCCTGAACTGTAGCTTTCATATGTGAACAAAAAGGAAATTGCAAATGGCACACTCTTATTCCCAAGCGACCAGCCACTGATTCTCATCAAGGAGAATTGTGCATGTGACTTCTGTCATACACCACAGTGTGCATGGTTATCTCGCTCCTGTGAGTATTGTCAGCCATCTTGTACTTGTCATTACAAAATGACTACCCCCTGCTGTTTTTACTGTATGCCTCACAAATTAAAATTAAATGATGGCGATTTTACAAGTCCCCTGGCACTTCCGAAGTTTTAAATACTAGATGAGCAATCAAACTGAAACAGTTGGGCTTTTTCCATGTACTCTCAATGCAGCAGTTAATTTTGTATTTTTTTATATTGATTTTTACATTACCACTGGCAAGATAATTCTTTTTAACCTTTTAGATAGTCTGTGTTTGGTTCATTAGCTTTCCATGTTTTGTTTTTCCCGGGGCAATCCTGCTAGGGTAGGAGATCTAATACTACATCCAACCATAACAGACTTTCTGCTTAGTCCAGATTTTCCCTAAGGCTGACTCTCTCTGTAATTAAAAGTAATTAGCATCATTGATAATTACACAGTGCCAAATGGCTCAGACTTAGGCGGGGAAGTTTGATTTCCTTTGGTTTCTTAGAGCAGAAGCAGTAATTTCTTCTCTTTGTACCTGTACAAATGAAATTTGCATACAATTCCACCACTATAAGCCCTACCGTCTATCTGTGATAACATACATCAGACAGAGTACAAGAACTCATGACATGTATAAGAACTTTCACAGCGTATGCATACATCTCCTGAGCGACTGTTATGACTTTTCTGCAAAAAAGCATGTATGCACTCCGTAATTTCATAATAAAAAGTCCAAGTTAATGCACCACAATAAGGTCAGGAACACAAACATGTATTCCTGATCCTATTGTGTTAAAACCACCATTTAAGTGGTTTGCCTCCTTAGGGTTAAAATGTACCTGATTTTTCAATGCAGGGCTGGTCTGGCAGCTCTGGCCCTGTCCCCGACTTGCCTCTTTGGCTATTATCAGAATTGATGATCTCAGCCAATCCTATGGGAATTTGAAATCCAACCAGAGTGCTCTGTCATTTTACACAGCATGGGAAAGTTCTTTAGAATTTTCCCACACTGTGTAAAATGACACAGAGCACTCTGATTGATTGGATTGCTGTGACAGGTAAATGTAGAGATGTACCTGTCAGAGCGCTCTGAGCCTTATTGCAGGGCGTGGGAAGGCTTTATAAGCCTTTCCCCTCCCTGCGGAGCTCGGTCTGCGCCGTGCCCCCCATGGGTGAAGATGGATTAATTTTTTTTTTAGCGTTGGGTTTTTTATTTCGTCTGATTTATTTTTGCACTCTGTTTTATTTATTTATTTTACAAGTTCGGATTTTATAGATTTTTATTTGGTCTTTTTTGGGGGCTGAAAATGAAGATTTTAGAAAAAAGAAGACATCAAATAGTACGTTTTATATATATTTTTTTTTTTACAGGTACTTAGTTCTTTTATTCCCCCTTACTCTCTTTAGGGTGAGGGTGGTAGGTAGGGGTTTATTAAATTTTTTTGAGGAGGGGGGGACAGTAGGTCTCTCTCCCTCATTGTTATTTAGGGCCCCCACCCGCCACGCAGGGTCCCCCTTCAGTTTAATAGCCCCCACTCGCGCGGCTCGGGAGGGGAATACTAGGTTTTAGATTTATTTTAACCGTGAGCAGCCACAGGCTGCTCGCTGTTTAATAGACATGCTCCTACTCGAGATATCGCGAGTAGTAGCAGAATTTACGAATACTGAGTAATCTTGACTTGTAGACCAATTTAGGTCTTTCCTTAATACCATGGGAATTAGGGAGTTATTTACTAAGCAGCTGCAAGATGCAGCCGCGGCACGAATAGGATCGGAGTTTAATGCAAATTAAATTCCGATCCGAACAAAGTCCCGCATTGCGTACTAACATGAACGGAGAAACTGTTCTCATTCTGTTAGGGTGCAATTTGGTAGTTTCGCCGGCGTTCTAAGTTACAGGACGTTCGGGAAAAGTGAAAGGGGGCTGGGCGGCAATACGGATGAAAGGTGAGAATTGTGGGAAAATTGCTCTGACCACCAGAAATGAAGCACACTTTGCTCCTCTGCTGGTCAGAGTTGGTCAGGCGTAGGAAACCTCCATAAGACAAGTAGTCACTACTTTGTCTTATCTTTTAAAGAAAACTAGAGCAGACAAGAAGAAATGAAGAACAGATCCTGAGAGAGGGAGAGAATAGGAATCGATTAAAGAAAGGTAAGTTCGGCATGACAGTGCCACTTTAAACCGTTCAGCTGTTTGCTGTGAGTGATTTCTCCCTCCCCAGTCCACAGACACCTGCTGGCAGGGAAGGGAGTGAGAGAGGACCTGGGAGCTCAGCCTGCAGCTCCTCCGGGTCCTACTCTCGCGAGCACGGAGAGTTGCCGCGGTTACCATGGCAACGCTCCTAATCTCGCAAGTGTGAACTCTAGCCCTGGAGCTACGGGCTAGAGTTCACTCTCACCACTGGGACCACCAGGGATAGAGAAATGTCCCCCCTCCTCCCTCAGTAAAGGTAAGAAGGGAAGGGGGGGACATAGATTATTTATTTTTAATTATAAAAAAGCCCCTCCTACCCTCCTCACCACACATTCACACATTGCCCCCATACACACATTGCCACGCCATACACACTGCCCCCACACACACATACACGTCACACCCATACCCATACACACACACACACACAATGCACCCCTCACACATTGTACCACTCACACACCACTGCTCCTATGCCCTACTACAGCCCTATATCTCAGCAGACCCCAGGTAAGTTGTCAAACTAATCTTAAACGGTTTGACTACTTACTCTGGGAGGGGGTCCTGGCACCATAACCACTACACAGTGCATGGATTATTTATTTAAATAATCTGCAAGTGCCCCTCCCAAGATCAGACTCTGGATCCGCCACTGTTTCTATATATATAGATAGTATAGATTATAAAACATCACAGTTTTTTTTTTTGTTTGTTTTTTTTTTTTAACAGACACAAAAACACTGGAGACGGAAAATATTCTCTACCAGTAGTAATATAAATTTCACATTACTGTAATCTGTAGACAGAAATAGTTGCAATAGGCAGACTTACATTATGTTTTTAGATTCAATGTGAAATGGATTATATTTTTAGAAACCCACAATAAAAAAGGGGTGCAGGTCCCCAATATCTACCATTAACCCTGTAGAATAGTGGTTTTTTTTTGCTTGCTGAATTTTTTTCATTTATGAAGGATGTCGTCTTTTTTCCATTTATCATTTTATAAAAAGTGCAGATTTCAATAGAAACTGGCACTTTTATTTTTTAACCTTGTTACACTCCACAGGCAGTCAGACAACTGATCCTGTTACTTCCTGGTTTGGTTAGCTCAATAGAACTTAACTCAAGAGACAGATAATTGCCCAGAGCACCTGCCTTGTGAAGAAGCTATGTCATTGAGCTGCATTGGAAAATCTGTGATCTGGCCTGGGGAGGCCTTGCAAGGGATGTATTCAAGGGATCTACAAGATGTTTTTAGATATTCCCCAATTATATTTTTATTTTCCATTTTAGGCGTATATCTACTAAATAGTGATTTATTTATTTATTTGGAATTTAGGCAGTGAATTGTCCATTTTAATAATGTGAGGTCACTGAAGCGGAGCTCCTTGTACCCCGACTGGGTACCTCCGCCAACGGACAGCTTCCTACCTGGAACAGGGGACAAACCTCAGCACTTCTGCCCACAGTTGCCGTGGCTTGACTGGGGCCTTGGGACCGCTCCTTCCTGGAGCTGAATGGAGAATTATCTCTAGTCCTTACAAGGACTTTCTCCCATTGAATCCCCTACAAGGACAGGGGGAAAGGCCGTGTAAGGACTAGAGCGAATTCCCCATTCGGCTCCAGGGCCCCAGTCAAGCCTCGGCGACTGGGCAGAAGTGCAGCGGTTTGTCCCCTGTTCCAGGTAGGAAGCTGTCCGTTGGCGGAGGTACCCAGTCGGGGTACAAGGAGCTCCGCTTCAGTGACCTCACATTATTAAAATGGACAATTCACTGCCTAAATTCCAAATAAATAAATAAATCACTATTTAGTAGATATACGCCTAAAATGGAAAATAAAAATATAATTGGGGAATATCTAAAAACATCTTGTAGATCCCTTGAATACATCCCTTGCAAGTTAAAAGCTGTTCCTGCTACGCTCTCTGGAGTAGGTGAGGTTCACCCACTGGAAGCTGGATCCTGGTCTTGGGTCCAGGGTGGGTGGAGGACAGCGAGTTTCCAGCCAAGTTTTAACGCTGGACGTGGGGGACTGCGGTGTTGATGGTGTCAGGTGGAGTGCTTAGAGTCCTCGGTGAGCACTAGGAGCATTGACCGACGGGGGTGCCAGGCGGTCCGTCACAGTCACAATAATTAGTGCTACTTGCTACATTATTGGAAATCTCAAATGAAGGCTTTCCTCTCCTATATCATTGTGATGTCATTATGAGGTGGAGCACAGTGAGGTCACAATTAGTGCTTGCCTCTGCTTCATCATTGTCACTGTGAATGCTTGCTGTTAAATCTAGCACATCCAAGTGGAAAATGTGAACATGTTTTCCTGCTATATGAAATGAGTTGAAAACTTAAAGGATCTCTATAGGGTCAGGAACACAAACATGTATTCCTGACCCTATAGTGTTAACACCACCATCTAGCCCCCCTGGGCCCCTCATGCCTCCGTAAATATAGTAAAAATCTTACTGTATTGAAGCCTGAAGCTGTAAATCTGCATGCTGTTAGACTCAGAAAAACAAGCAGTCTGCTGACATGTGGTAGTCTGATCCAATCACAATGCTTCTCCATAGGTTTGGCTGAGACTGACAAAGAGGCAGATCAGGGGCAGAACCAGAACAAGCCAAACACAGCCCTGGCCAATCAGCATCTCCTAATAGAGATGAATTGAATCAATGAATCTCTATGAGGAAAGTTCAGTGTCTGCATGCAGAGGGAGGAGATACTGAATCACAGGATGCTGTGCACAGAGCTGCCCTCTGTCTGCTGACAGAAGATCTGAGTGGATGGAGGCATATTATGCCTCCATCAACTCCGAAGTCCCTCTGGTTCACTCTGAGTGACTGCAACTGGAGGTGTTCCTAGCTTTCAATGTAAACACTATATTTTCTCAGTGTTTACGTGAGAGAGGCTGCAGGGAGCTATAGTTCTCACCTGAACAACCTCATTAAGCTGAAGTTGTTCAGGTGACTATAGTGTCCCTTTAATGTAGTAACTCATGACTAGAAGAATGAATAGAAATATTGGAGTTTCAGCAACCTTTTGTGTGTGTATTTAAAAATTTAGAAACATGACTTCTAATACATTAGATTTTGCAAAGGAAAGGAGCTTTATGAGTTTGGTTTTTTTTTCTTATGATTCCCAGGGCAAAAGGAGTCAGTCTTGAGTGTCAAAATGTGTTTTGTGTGTGTTCAATCTGATTGTTCTTTTTGGTATTAACTCATTTATACACACAAGAAAACAATGCAGAAACCCAATCTATTTTTTTTTATGAACCTATGTTTGCAACCCCCCCAAAAAATCATCTCTCTTGGGTCAGAATCTTCTATATGCTTTGACCTTTTAAAGGGGCATACGTGTCAGGTGTGTCTGTTTATAGGAGCCAGAGGCGAGGTGGTCCTTGCCCACAGGAAGCTTTGCAGGGAAGCAGATGTCCGTTAGTGATTAAAATGCAGAAGCTAGATGGTTTTGTCTTTTGCTGCTTAAGCCTATGTAAACAATTGCTTTATTTTTAGAAAAGTGCTGTTGTATTGGTGCCGTCGATGGGATCTTTACTGTCATGTCTCTGTATCTGTAAACCTGTCCTCCTCGCACTCTGATGTCATGGATATTTTATCTTTAGCTTCTGGAAAGCAGGAAGGAAAATTCCTGTAATGCTTTTTCGTGTGAACCCACGACAGCCAGTGTTCTGCAGAGTTAGAGCATGTGTTGTCAGAGAGGAGAGGAAGTGTCCTTTTCTGATGATATATAAACTACTCAAGGTATTTTCCCCATCTTTTTAATTTATTCACTTTGAAAGCTGGAGTTTTCAGGATGGTTCGTTTCTGGATTTCCTGGCCCCTTAAAAAGTATATATATATATATATATATATATATATATATCTCCTCCGTGTGTGTGTGTATATATATATCTCCAAAGAAATACCGGCACTAAAGGCTTTTTGATCTGGAAAAATTATTTTAATCCAAAACCACCGTCAATGTTTCAGCTCCCCATGGAGCTTTCATCAGGACACCAATCACAAATAATTAAAAAGCTTATATAGGAAACAATTAATAACAGTACTTACAGAACAGGTGATCCTTATTCACTCCTGCCGCCAAGCGTGCACCGGTCGCTAACACGGAAGTGTATCCACTTCCTGGTTTCTGCCCACGTGACTGGAGGAAAAGAGTTTCTATTGGTCTTTTCCTCTGGTCACGTGGAGGAGAAGAGACTTACACTGTAAGCAGAACGGAGCTGACAGGGGAGCTGCACGGAGGAGAAGGGAGCTGCAGGAAGGTAATTAACAGCGCTCTGTCAGCCCCCCTACTGAACATCCAATGCCACTGGACCACCAGAGATTCAATATTATTATTTTAATATTTTAATATTATTTTAATAATATTGTTTTATTATATTATTTTATTATATTATTATTTTAATATTTGCATTATTTTTTTAAAATGTTTTTTTGTCCCCCCTCCCTGCTTGTTGCCTGGCCAGGGAGGTGGGACAAAAATAAAATAAAATAAAATAATGCAAATATTAAAATAATAATAAAATATTATTATTAAAATAATATAATAAAATATTATTAAAATAATATATTAAAGCTAAAAAATTAAAAACAAATGCCCTCCCCTCACCCAGTTTACACACACTGCACAAACACACACACTGCATTATATACACACACAACACACAAACACACACACTGCATTCATTATATATACACACTGCATTCATTATATACACACACAACACACAAACACACACTCTGCACTCATTATACACACACACACACACTCTGCGTTCATTATATACACATAACACACAAACACACTCTGCATTCATTATATATACACACACTCTGCATTCATTCTATATACACACAACACACAAACACACACTGCATTCATTATATACACACACACAAACACACACTCTGCATGCATTCTATACACACACACTGTAAATAAATATTCAATTAATGTAATTTTATTGGGATCTAATTTTATTTAGAAATTTACCAGTGGCTGCTGCATTTCCCACCCTAGGCTTATACTCGAGTCAATAAGTTTTCCCAGTTTTTTGTAGTAAAATTAGGGGCCTCGGCTTATATTTGAGTCGTCTTATACTCGAGTATATACGGCATATATATTCTGCTTTAAACCTGTCACCTGCCTCTCAAATGGCAAATTATGAATTTTTTCTTTTCTGTTTGTAATTAACCCAATGCACACAACCAGGACAGGCAAATCTCTCTTCTTCAATTGAGTAAGCCCATGGTCGAGGTTCTGCGAATCATTGCACACAGCCTGCGGACTTCATAAAACTGTGACCTGTGCTTTATTTGAATGATTATCAGCTGAGTTATAGTTGATGTCTTAGCAAGCAGTATCAATCACCCTATGTGGCACTACAGATGTGATGGGGATAGGCTATTTATCCCATAAACCTCTGATGACAGGTGTTTATAACATTACAAAAATAAATGCATACACCATAAAGAGAGATTCTTTTTCCCTTAATTTTACTGCTGTGTCCCTTAAATCGAGACTACAACTTAATGCTATCAGTTATGTCTAGTAATCTGGACATTGCTAGCCTCCATAAACAGGTGGGCCTTGAAAGCAAAAGTGGATGACCTACTATAAAGCTCCACCCTAGAAACCATATACCCACCTCGCTACGAAATCCTTGCCAACTATATGAGTCAGTTGAAAAAAATATATATGCCTGAAACAAGAACATGCTGGATTTCCACATATTTAATGCAATCCTATTTGGCCACCTTGCATAAGCAATGGAGACTGGGAACAATGTTGTTTTATCACACACCTCTGGTGATCTATACACATTTGCTTCCTTTTGGTTTTCTTTGTATTTTTAGTTATAACGGAGTCTCCCAATGCTTTGATGCTTAGAAAAATTTTACCAAAGGATTTCTCCGTGTTTTCAGAGCAAATAGTGATTAGTTATAGTGATGTCCCGAACGGTTCGCCGCAGACGACGAACATATGCGCTGTTTGGTCCGCCCCCTATTCGTCATCATTGAGTAAACTTTGACCCTGTACCTCACAGTCAGCAGACACATTCCAGCCAATCAGCAGTAGACCCTCCCTTCCACCTCCTGGACAGCTCACTAAGAATGCAGCTTCACAATGAATGTAAAATGGATGCTGTCCAGGAGGTGGGAGGGTCTGGGAGGGAGGGTCTGCTGCTGATTGGCTGGAATGTGTCTGCTGACTGTGAGGTACAGGGTCAAAGTTTACTCAATGATGACATAGGGGGCGGACCGAACAGCGCATATGTTCGCCGCCCGCAGCGAACCGTTCGGGACATCACTAGTTACTTTGTTTGAATGCACAAGCCCTCTGCCCCGCACGCCCATCCTGGCTGTCATCTGGGCACTATCTTCTCCCTTTTAGGTTGTTTGTGGAGCACTAAACTAGTATGTTTGTTTCGTCTTACCAAAAAAAAAAAAAAAAATATATATATATATATATATATATATATATATATATATATATATATATATATATATATATATATATATATATATATATATATATATATAAAATTAAAAAAAAATTTCAGGCTGCTGTTTTGAGAATCATCGCCTGATGTAAAAATAAAAAACATGTTCTGTTGCGACTCCACCACTTGTAGATATTCGGCACTGAATAACTCCACAATAAGGATTCAGCCACTAAAACCCACCAAGCAATGTCTTTGCCTGGTACTTGTGTCTTTGTTTCTTCACTTTTCAATTGAGCATTAATTGCCAATGTTAAATCCATACTCTTGCTCTCTTACTTCTTCATCATTCCAAGAAATGTTCTTTAAGACACTAATGTGGAAAATCTAATGTATGTCAGTCAGTTATCAGCATAATCCTCTATTACAAAAGTTGAAAAGCGATGGTGAGAGCAGGAAAGTCCTCCCCTATATGGTTCTCCTGCTCTCCGTGATAAATTTATTCTCCTAGCCAATGTTTCTTTTTCTTGTTGGGGGAATATTGTGATGGACTGAGCAATGTGTTGCAGTGGTTCTTATAGAATAACCGCACTTACCTCAAGTGATGAAGAGGAAGTGGTTACGAACACAGGATTGGACAAAATTCAGAGTAGGGTTTGAGGAGTCAATAACTTTTTCATTAATTAACCAATTTTTTTTTTTTCATCAAAATAATGCACCTGCCATTTTGCAAATAAAATTCCACCATTTTTCCTCTTTTGCTCACACGTAATATGTACTTGCAACAAAATAATTGAACTACTAACAAATAAGTTATCTACCTGTCATATACTACTCAGAATTTTGGCATTTTACACCAAATCAATAGATAAATTATGCTAACTAGTAAATGAAGGATCGTATGAGTTATTTTAACGTAACTCTTGCGTGACAGTTTATATGTATGTAAATACAAACCCAAAGCTTATAATGTGGTTGTTTTTTAAATAAATGCGTTGATCTTGCTTATCGTAAACAAAGCACTCGGTGATCATTTGCCTTTCTGACTTGTGAAAAACGTTTAATAGAGAGAATGTCTGTCTGTCAGTCAACAAAGTCTGGATCAGACGTGTGCACACTCATTCCACAATCAGTAGATAGTTTCATTTTTTTCGTTTACTTATTTCCTGTGTAACAAAAGCTTTTAATGCACTGCAAAAATCTACAACCCCTCCCCCACTCCCTCGAAAACAAAATTATAAAAAAAATTAAATTAAGTATTGACAGAAACATGGCTCATACCTGTAAGTGAAAACAAACATGCTTGTGTGCATTTATTCCCCCCGCGGAATGCAGGAGTGTAGCTTGGGACACTCAGTGTAATTGCTAAGGCCATCATTGCAGCTGCATTATGGATTGGCTCCCATTCCTTCCTATGGAGAAATCTTTTTAAAAACCTTTTACAAGTGATTTGACTCCACGCTTGCTATTTGACGTCAAAAACAAGAGATGAAGTTGAAGGGTTTTTGTTTTGTGCCGTTTTGCCATTTTTCTACACACACTGCTACTCAAAACTGTCCAATTCTTCCCATTCTGAAGAGCAAGTTTTGGGTTTGTGATTTCGTACACACCCTTATGATATCATCATTGCCTTTTTGAGCTGCACACCACAACCTTATCTCTAGAGGTTTCTTTTTCTCTTGCTGTCTGCAAAGTACATATGTTTTTCAAAACTTATAACCATCTCATCCTCCTCTTTATGACTCATTTAAAGTCAGCCCTAGGAAGTGGATTTGGAAGTGCCTACTGTCCACCAAAACAAAATTACAAATGACTTTTGTAAAGTTTCAAATACTGTTTTCTTTTTGCTAGTGGCCTGTGAAATATAGACATTTTTTAACTGGCAACTAAGAATTTCCTAATTTTACTAGGTTTGACTATTGTAGACAGAGAAGCAAATATGATATATGTGCCTGTGTTTTTCCATATGCCAATCATAGTATCAAATAGTATTCCCAATCCCTCTCTGGGCAAGCTATTTTCTCAAGAGGGACTGACTTGATGGTGTCTGTCACAGTGCATTACTGCTTTTAATGCATCATGTGACATCACCCTACCACAGGACATATGTCAATTGCAAGTGCTACCATTGAGTCAGCCCCTCTCCCAATAATATGTCCAGAGAGATGCTAGAGAGACATTGCAATTTCTCTCAAACCCCTCCATGACATTCATTTATTTAAATGAAATATATATATAAAGAATAACAAGCATCTGAGCAAATCTCTGGCATTTTCATCATAACGTAATGCCATTGCATTGCGGTTATTATTTTTATTATTTATATTAATATGTTATTTGTTTGTATATATCGCCTGTAGATTGCATTAAAAACGTAGGAGGGTTATCAGCACTTTCTAAGGAACTTGGGACCGTGGACTGTGTAATTCCAACATCCATTGTTCTGTTGTGCAGGCTGTCTAGCGAATACTTTGTGTGTTTCTCATTACTCTTAAATATTAAACATTTACACTTGAAATGGACTTAAAGTAAAATCCTCCCAGATGCCTTTATTCCTTTTATCATCTGGACATCTGCTGCCAGCAATTAATGTGATTTGGGCAGCTCAGCAAGCTGTAAAATAATCTGACGTTTTAAATGTATTCAATTAAATATTGACATTATGAGCTCATCGGTAACCCCTCTAATATACATCCCTAAAGATTTCCCTTTCAGTGAGTCAGTCTTTTAGAGAGATACAGCGCTATTTGTGAGGAGACCTCTGCCTTTTAGCTAATTAGATTATGGACCTTTTTAAAAATGAGTGTTTTGCTAACTACTATTGTGAGTGATTAGAAGAACACTGACATTATTAGAGAAGTGCCTTCAGATGAAGTTAGACTATTTCAGAAGTGCAGGTATTTGAACATTGACTAAAGAACAGTTTTGCAACATTACACATACTAGTTGTCATAAGCTTTGTTTTCCCTGGGGGGTATTTCACTTATATATAAAGTCAGCAGTACATGAAAATTGTTGCCCTGCAGTATGTAGAATTTGGATTACACGTTTTTTTTGTTTGTTTTTTTTAAATTCAGACGTATGCTAGGAATGTTACGCTGGACAGCATGGATGTCATAGATTTACAGTTGAGCTTGCATTTCTCTAACCTCCTGCTTATAAGCAAAATGTTGGTACCGTGCAGAATTTTTCTTCTTTTGTCCCAAGGCAGTGGGACACTGGTGATAAGAGGATCCTGGGTTCAAATTCAGAACTGTCCCTCTTAAAGGATTTCACATGACTTGATATTTCCTTAAACATGAATGGATTACATATTTCCATGAACTAATCACAGTGCTGTTATCAGAAAAACAGACTTGATGTGAAACCATTTAAAATAGATGTGTGGAAATGTGGTTTTGGATAACAGCTGATATAATTTCCTGACAATAGGCAAGGGATTGTAGGAGTTATACTCCTTGAGTGTACACCATTCATGCATAAGTGGTTTTACAAGATTGATTCTTTGATTAAAACGAGAGGGATACTCTTGGCATTTTATCTCACTAAAAGTTGTGACGCTTGGAATCCCTTATTATCCTTCAATTGTTCCGTGTTAAAACCATTTTTGATTGGTTTAAATTTGAATCTGGGTCCCTGGGTGCCCATGGCTCCACTTTCCTGCAGAGGGGAGATAAGTGATGTGAATGCTATGCCACATTAGCCTTACCAAGACAATGTCTCTCTTAGCCTATCACTGGTGCTCATTGCTGATCTAACTAATGCAGGAGCAGAGGAACAGGCAGGGCCTGGCTCTAGGCAGCAAGGTAATGTCAATCCATGTTAAATTGATTTTATATTGGTTTTAGAAACCTAGAATGTGACGGCAGACAAAAAACATTTGGCCCATTTAGTTTTATACAGATCAGTGGGATGGTGGCATGGAACGCTGAGCACAGTAACCTCCACAGCGAGATGAAGTGGTTGTTTTGAGGGTCCCTTTTAAGTTATACCTATTCATTTTTTAAAGATATTTTTTTTCTTTCCTTTGAAAGTTACATACATTTGCTGTTAACATATACTTTGAAATTTTATTAAGTTATAATAAAATTCAAGATTTTTTTTTACAGCACTTAAAAAAAAAAAAAAAAAAAGTTAATCCATCTGTGTCTATTTCCTGTATAAAAGCACAGTTTTTCTTTTGTTTATTTCACTTTCTGCTCATACCAAACCGTATTGAACTGTTCCTTTGTAATTCTTGCTACCACTACCATTGTAAGGATGTTTCATACTCCCACAGGTATTTCTGTAAAGTAATGTTCCCTGCTGTTTACCTCCGTTCCATTTTCTTCATTCTAATTGCATATTGTTAAAACA
The DNA here is from genome assembly GCA_933207985.1 of Pelobates cultripes. Classification (NCBI taxonomy): domain Eukaryota; kingdom Metazoa; phylum Chordata; class Amphibia; order Anura; family Pelobatidae; genus Pelobates; species Pelobates cultripes. The sequence goes on from OW240919.1 coordinate 42,342,054, forward strand.
ATAACTTTCTTCGGGTTGAAGTACAACCTTTTAAAACAAATTTTCTTCAGAAAACAGAGGTGTGTGTGTATCTTGTTAAAGTATACTTTACAAACCTTCAATCTCCTCTCTTTTTTTTTTTTCCTTTCCCTTTTTATCTTACCCCCTTCCTAAATGTTCTTTACCCACTTGACCTGGTAACCCCTTTCTATTATCTATCCTTTTTCACATAAGCCACTTTCTTGTGTTAGAAAGGTTTCTATGTCTACAGATCTTTTCACAACATAGGTTTCTCAACATTTGAGGTCAGCCAGGCCTGGGGTATAAAGGATACCGCTCCAACAGGGAGTTGCCTTCTGCCCAGATTCATACCATTGCATATTAAAGGGTCAGGTAACTGTGCTGCTGATTTGGCATTAACTACATGCTCTGACAGGAAAGGAGTATAATAATCTCTTTAAATTGTATTTGGATTTTAAAGGAAACACAATAGCCACCAAAATAACTTTAGCTTAATTGAGCAGTTTTGATATATAGAGTATGCCCCTGCAGTCTCACTGCTCAATTCCCTGCCATTTAGGAGTTAAATCGTTTTGTTTATGCAGCCCTGGCACACATCCCTGCATGTGACTTGCACAGCCTTCACAAACACATCCTGTAAAGAGAATTACTTATCTCCTGCTCTGTTAATAGCTTGCTAGACCCTGCATGAGCCTCCTGAATGTAATTAAGGTTTGATTTAAACAGCGGAAGATAAAAACTTTTAACATAAGTTAACATCTGATTGAAAATGAAACCCTTTTTTTCTTGCAGGCTGTGTCAGTGACAGCCAGGGGAAGTGTGGCTAGGCCTGCATAAACCAAATTAAAAGTGATTTAACTCCTAAATGGCAGAGAGTTGAGAAATGGCACTTCAGATGCATGATCTATACACAAAATCTGCTTCATTAAGCTAAAGTTGTTTTGGTTTCTATAGTGTCCTTTAAAGGGACACTATAGTCACCCAGACCACTTCAGCTCAATGAAGTGGTCTGGGTGCCAGGTCCCTCAGGTTTTAACCCTTCAGATGCAAACATAGCAGTTTCAGAGAAACTGCCATGTTTACATTTGGGGTTAATCCAGCCTGCAGTGGCTGTCTTCAGGACAGCCACTAGAGGCGCATCTGCGACGCTGGATGCGAATTTCGCATTCATCGCGCAGGGTGTCCATAGGAAATGACTGAGAAATGCTTTCCTATGGACTCTTTGAATGTGCATTTCGCTCCTCTAGGGAGCTGACGTCTGACGGAGAGGAGAGGTCACCAGCGCCAAGGGAGCCCGGCGCTGGATAAAGGTTAGCTGCTGATGGGGTTTTAACCCCTTCAGCGCCACGGGAGGGGGACCCTGAGGGTGGGGGCACCCTCAAGGCACTATAGTGTCAGGAAAACCGCTTTGTTTTCCTGACACTATAGTGATCCTTTAAAGACATGCCTGAAAGTAGATATCTTCCAATCAGTGAAATCATTCAGTGGTCATAATTTTCATTAAAGGGACTCTCGTAAAGAAAAATGTCTCATTTTAATGTTCTATCAATTTCTATACTGAATGCGATTTAGCCCTATTTCTGAAGTTGAGTTCTTCTCCTAGTGCCCAACTGAAAGGCGGCTTTAAAAAAAAAAAAAAAAAAAAAAGTTAGCGCTGGAGAGGATTCCCACAGCTGGGAAAATAGAGAATAAATGTGGAAAAACACAAGGCAAATAGGGTGGACATGAAATAGTGGAAGACTTCAACTGCACTGCTGGCTGGGTGAAAATAGGTGAACCAGCTTGTGACTATGTTTTATAGGACTTGGTAAGATTTTTAAGTATTGTTGTACCAATCCCTAGATGAGTCATAGCCCTGCAGTCAGGAAACCTTCCCTGATTAGTGCCTATTCCTAAATAAAATATTTCGAAATATGTGCTACTTTGCATTTTACCATCAATGTTCTCCAATCACACTAAATTGCTAATTGATAACCTTTTGAAATCTCTGCTGTTGCTACTCTTTTGTACCTCAGATTGAATGTTGTACAATTAATCTCGGCTGTCACACCTGCCTGAATCAGACCTTGTCATCTATGTGCTTTGTCGTTGACACGGTCTCTAGAAAATCTTCCAACCCCTACCTATAAATACATTGCATCTGCCATTTGTTAAAAAAATAAAAGATGAGAATAGATTTATTATTTCTATTCCTCTGTTCTCTCAGGAAAGTGTTTGGTTCATTTTTAGTAATGTGGTTTTAAGCTTGAACACAAAACTTTTTACTCCAATGCAGAAGTGATCAAGGTTTTGCATGACAGTCAGTGGTTCTGCATTTTTTTTTCTTTTATAGTCATTTCCTGCAGACCTTTAAGAGAGAAAAAAGTTTGCGCAGGAAGTGATGGGGGTTTTTAAATGTGGTAATTTGTTCATTTTCTTCCACTTGAGGAGTAGACCGTTCAATAATGAAGAGCTGATGTGAGTGCTTGATTTGGTACAATGTGCTCTAGGATCTTCAGAAGGCCTGCTACTTGGCAAATTTGGTTCCTATCTTTTGGTTACCAATAATCTGTTTTAGATTTGTATTTACCTTGTAACTTTTGCATTTTTGTGGAATTACTGAAAAATCATCTAAATAAGAATACAGAGGGGAAAATGAACCTATTAAGAAAACCAAGGCAAAGTCACCCTGTTCTGTATGGGAGATCCATGTCGGCACCCATTGGAGAGGAACACAAGGTAGACACGGATGGATTACGTAATTATAGATGGTATCATCGTGTAAGAGGAAAGCGAAAGAACTTTGGAAGACATTTATTTGGAAGCGGACTTTCAGTAAATAAGAGAAGCCAATCCATGCCCAGGGTTTTTCCTGAAGAACATTCAGAGCATCTCCCAAGTTTACCAAGAGTGGAAAATCGGTTACCCCAGCTTAACCATGGAATCTATGTTGATAAGGGGACAACAGTATTGGGTGAGTGCCAAGTTCTAGATGGACAAATGATTTCCTCTCGTGTAAGGCGAAGACGAGTTCATTTTGAACGGTCAGTATCTGAACCAATCGGTCCAGGCTTATGGAACAGTCATCCTGTCACTTCACCCATGCAGCACGGGCACTCAGTAGATTCTGGACACCATGGATTCTTTAAGAGAGGATTTATCACAGCCATTTCCAATAGTTTGTCACGGCTGATGAATTCGAGCCAGGATATTAGAGAGTCTGCTGACGAGAATGAAGGTAAAAATATATGTAGTGTGTGTGTGTGTGTGTGTGTATGTATGTATATATGTGTGTATTTATATATATATATATATATATATATATAATATAGAGAGAGAGACTCTCGTGCTGTTACTTCTAAAAAATATATATTTTTAAATGCTGTGTGACTGAAAGAGCAAAGTAGTTCACATTTTTTTCTATTCAATAATCAAAAGTAGTAAATGCAGAAATGACTAAGCTTTAGTGCAACAAATGTGCTGTCAGAGCATCATAGGAAAGAGCTTGGTTGCCAAAAACTAGTTGTCATTGGGTCTATATGGTATGTGTAAAATAACTGAATCTTTTCTGTTCTCCTCCTTTGTATTTTCTATTAATTTATACCTAGTGACATCCTTTGCATTCCATTCAGTTCTGTCCACTGTGCATTGAATTAGCTTGGGGTATTCTATATTTCCATTGTGTGTTTAGATGGCTATAATTCCAGACCCTTTGGATTGGATTCCTTAAGGCCTTAGAGCAGGGGTAGGCAACCTACGGCACGTGTGCCATGCACGGCACTTGAGGTGTCTTTGCACGGCACTCAAGGCTGCTAGAGCCAAACAGGTAAAGGGCAATCCCCAATTTATGCATTGCAGCACATAGAGGAAGTGATCTCAAATCATTTAATTGCAGCACTTGTGAATGGGAATCCACACTGTAGTAGAGCAGCCCACAGCAGCTCCTGTTCTTGACCTGTACCTGCTCAGCTTGGTCCCCACTGGAACCCAGGGAAGCCACTCACTATGTAGATATACACAGAAATGCAGAATAACTCTCCCCTCATACAAATAATACGAACAGCCCACACACAAACTCAACACCACTGACAATCCACATATATGCACACAATGCCACATGCAGCCTCTCACATGCAATAACCCAAACAGCCCCTCACATACACACAGAACCAAACACACAATGTGACCTATCCATACACACACACACACAATACCCCACACAGCCCCTCACAAACACACAATGTGACATATCCATCCACACACAAAATTCTACAAGCAGCCCCCATACACAGCCCACATTCATAGGTACACAATACCACAAACTACTCATGTAAATATACAATATAATATCTTATAAACGCACAAATACAACGATACAAAGCAACTGCAGTATAAATAAGCAAAATATGGCAACATGCACACCTCAATAAAAATTTTTTTTTAAAAAGACCAGCCCGCTACGGGCCATCACAATCCTATTTTAGCACAGTGCTACTAAAAGGTAGCCTTAGAGCTTCCAAAATGCCTAGTTTGTGGCATTATTCTTTCTTATCAGTTCTTGCTAAAATATGAATGATTTTTTTTTTTTTTTTGGAATATGTAAATAACATTGTTTACAACATCCTCTTCTGTGCATATTTTCCTTTTTTTCGGTGTTGGATTTGGTGAATCCACATAGAAATGCACTAAATGTGATATTCATGCATAAATTTACACATCATGAATTGAATTCACTGTATTTTGACTAATGTTCATTCTAATTTTCTTTACTAGATAGGTAGAGGAAACCGCACTCACCAGGCTGCAAAGGTGCACTGAATCCGAGAATGGTCAAACCCCATATTAGATATATGAAATAAAACACTAATGGTAATAACCAAAAAAGCTGCTTTATTGGAGAAAAAAAGCGAAATTTTAACTCAGTGGGTTTTTGTCTAACTTGACAAAGACCCGCTGGTTCGAAACGTTGTTGTTTTTACTCTAATAAAGCTGCTTTTTTGGCTATTACCTTGAGTGCCTGGACCACTGTTTAATTTTAGTTTTCTTAGCATCTTTTTACAATGGAGCATCCTTATTCATACTCTATCCTGATTCCTTGCACTCATTTAATGTTTGCTCTCATTGCTGTATAACTAATTTTTGCACTCTGTAAACTATAAAAAAAATATATATATTTTAATTTTAAGCATTGCCATATGCTCACTATTCTACCCATCCTCTTAAATAAGAGGATGGGTAAAAAGATAGGGTTAAAAATTTATGCTAACGGCAGCTTTGAGTTTTTGGCACTTAACAGTGTGCAATAGCATCCATTACCCAGAATCATTGGCTTTAATAAAAGTTGTGTGAATTTGTGAAAATTAATTTAAATTAATGTATACAATTGAGATTAGGTCACGTGTTGTCATTAAAGGACCACTCTAGGCACCCAGACCACTTCAGCTTAATGAAGTGGTCTGGGTGCCAGGTCCAGCTAGGGTTAACCCATTTTTTCATAAACATAGCAGTTTCAGAGAAACTGCTATGTTTATGAATGGGTTAAGCCTTCCCCCTAATCCTCTAGTGGCTGTCTCATTGACAGCCACTAGAGGCGCTTGCGTGCTTCTCACTGTGATTTTCACAGTGAGAGCACGCCAGCGTCCATAGGAAAGCATTATGAATGCTTTCCTATGTGACCGTCTGAATGCGCGCGCATTCAGCTCTTGCCGCGAGCGCAGGAGGATCGGAGGAGGAGAGCTCCCCGCCCAGCGCTGGAAAAAGGTAAGTTTTACCCCTTTCCCCTTTCCAGAGCTGGGCGGGAGGGGGACCCTGAGGGTGGGGGCACCCTCAGGGCACTATAGTGCCAGGAAAACGAGTATGTTTTCCTGGCACTATAGTGGTCCTTTAAGATCATACTGATAGATGGTTAAAAGACAGTCCAGCTGCCCGAATTCTACTTTATACAAAAAAATATATACACGCAATGAAGCTCGGAAAACAGCCAAAATTGTACTGTCGGTGAAGTTACAGACTCTTTGAAAAGTGCATTAACAGCTGTCACGGTTGACACTTCAACAGGCAGGAACTGTACATCTTTAATGCATGAAGATATAATTCTGATAGAGTAGATCTGATAATGACTTTATCTGCTTTCCAATGCTAATTAGCAAGTAGTCTCCAAGCATCACTTTCATCATTGTTGTGTTAAATTTGACACTGCTCACTCAGAATACCTGCTTATATTTCAATTTGTTCCTCATTTCAGGTTCAAAACCTCCTTTTAATCACATACCTTATGCATGTTGCCCTCTCTTGTTTCTCTGTTTAATTGCACTATGCCATTTCAGTGAATGAAATGTGTCCCACCAGACTATAGGTATAGTGTTTCCTGTTTGCGTAGTGCTATTTATATGCTTCATAAACCTGCAGCATTAGATAGCCATTAGCTTTCATTCTTATCTTGTAGCTAGTGTTACAAATCTAAAAATAAATTTTTGGTGGTTTAGTGTTTAATCACTGTAACATGGACTGACACAATACAACACATATAATACAAATTACACATGTAGTAGTATTTAGTTGTCAGCCTGCTTCCCTCCCCAGACACTGTTGGCAGATCATTATGATGATATAATCAAGGCATAGTACCTGATCAAACACATGGTATGAATTGCATTTGGAACCCCAAGCACTAAACAACGGGTGTCCATTCTTGGAGAGCAGTTTCTTGGAAATGGAACTGGATTTTATAGGAAGTGTAGTTTAAAGTGAGTGGTATAGGTCAAGGATCGTTATTCATAGTATCCCTAATTTTTCTTAAAAAAAACTACTGTTCCTGTCTAGCTTTCCATATTTAAGACTGGTTGCATCATGGAAAATGTAGATTAAAAGCATTGTAGAGGCTAACCATAATTCCTACATACGATATGGGAAGGCAGACTGTGGTTTCTGATATGCATCTCTTGCTGCTATATCATAATAGGAGTTGTTTACTAACCGCAGGACAGATGCAGGATTTCTACCCCTCATATTCCTATGATCTTTTTATATCACCTGCGATTTACATATAGTACTAAGTTTAAATTGAAAGTATCATGTGAAGGCTTTTTTTTTTTTCTTCTTCAATAAAATATGCATGCATGTGGTGAATGTTTGCTGAATGTACAGTATTGCTTCCACTCTAGGACTGAACTAGCGCTATCCCACAGTATGATGTTAAACCATTTTAGCACCATTTTACAAGTTACCGGAATCATGCCAGGTGCCTTCACAACATCTGGTCTTCTCTAGCAGGAGATGCCAGATTGCCGTATAGAGCAAATTGAGAGAATTGCAAGACTGCGCTCATTGTCTGAGAGCATTCAGCTTAAACTTTCGGTCAAAGATTGTCGTCCTGCTTTGCTCCAAGCATTGACATCTGACAGAGAAGACCAGAGGTGACTTGGGCCCCTAATAGGACTACATACTATACTAAAATGGTTTGACATATTACCATGGAACATTGCCTGGCTGTAGTAGTTATGGTGTTTCAAATGTTCCTTTAAGTTTCATAAAACTAGGCAAAATACAGATGTTAATTTAGATGGTATTTGAAATTCCATATATGCTTTCTATCGAATGTGCACCAACACACATCTATTATTAATAGTACAATTTTTACTGGAGATTTTGTTTGGTGTTTATAGAGTTGCACCGCGCCTTAGAGCGATTCAGTGTAAGTCTAGTCTGTGTTTTATTTTCTGGAAGAGATCACCACTCCAGCACCATAATCCTTAGATCTCCAGTGCTGAAGCACAGAAAAACAAACAAACGCTTATCTGTTAATCCTTGCAGTGATAAGAAAAACAATGGTCTTCATTAAAACAAATGATTATATAATTAAATGAGTTATGAAAGAGAAAAAAGTCATTATTGTGAAATTCCAGTGTACGTTTCTCTTTAGAAATAGATTGACACTCAGCATTGAATGTCTCATTCAATACAGTTCACCCCTCTGGCTCTTCCTCGGGATTAGTCTTTGACCATCACATATGTAGAATGTTTGAAATAAGTAGTCAGAAGATCAAGGAACTGTAATATCTGCAGTTAGTTAGGACCCTCTGCTTAGAGCTGTCAGACCCCCGTCATAAATGAGGTCTGCTGGCAATAGTGTTTGAGGATTCCTGGTTATTTTTATGGCGGTGTGTGGATAGGTTCAGTTACAGTAGCTGTAAGATAAATCTAAATCAAGAGCACTCTTGGTTTCAAATACACTACTGGATCTGTTTGTTTTCAAATAGTGGAATCAGATGCTCATAGCTAGAGGCTAGATTGGTAAAGTTAAATTGGGCAGCGCCCTCTTATATCATATTGGATTTTTAAGAAAGTACACTTTATGGCAGAGGCGACTAAAAGGTAACAGGAGGTGGGAGGGTCTGGGAGGGAGGGTCTGCTGCTGATTGGCTGAAATGTGTCTGCTGACTGTGAGGTACAGGGTCAAAGTTTACTCAATGATGAGTCCGCGGCGAACCGTTCGCCGCGAACTGTTCTGCAAACTGTTCTGGACATCACTATTGGTTTCCCATTAAGAGCGACACAGTAAAATATTGATTTAGTGAAGTTTGGGTTAAGCACACTACTTGTACCACTGATAATTGAATTTTATTTAATTTATTCAGCTAGAAGAGTTGTAAAAATCTGTTGGACTTTATTTTTTTTTTTGTAGTAAATGAAGATTGCTCATATGCCCAGCAGTAGTCATGCCACAGAAAACCGTGACCATGAAATGTCAGGTGTAAACGAAACCAGTTAGCTTTGATGTGATATCCAGTTTCCTTCCATGTCATGTGCAATTTGTGAAATATATTGTTGACAGTGTGGTACTTTACAAGCTGAAATGTGTTCAGTAGCAGCAAAGTTAAATTAAGGCTTGTCGCTTGAGCACATTCTTAGAACGACAGGCATTTTGGTCCCAGTGATGTTCCAGGATTTTTCTATAGGATGTTACTGAAACAACCCTAAGGGACTGGTATATAAATTGTATTTTTAATTTTTTATTTTTTTTTTAATGTAAACACTGCCTTTTCCGAGAAAAGACTGCATTTACATTGCTGGCTAGTTACACCTCTAGTGACAGCCACTCAGACGACCACTAGAGGTGCTTCTTAGTCCAACACACTGGCGTGCAGCATCTTTTTGCTCTGCATTGAGGCGCTGTACGTTCCCCATTAAGATTCACAGATTCAGTGCAACTCTATGAGAAGATGCTGATTGGCACAGTGCAGCGTTTTGTCATGTAACTCCGCCAGGGAAGTATAGCCAGCCACGTCGAGATTGGCGTGGGAGAAAAGGGGACCTAAATATTTTAAAACTATTGAGTCAGAAATATATATGTTTGTGTTTGACACTATAGTGTTCCTTTAATATGTCAAAAAAGAAATGCTGCTTCTTTGGCCATTTTAGCCACACCTTACGTTTCCACAAAAAGTCAATGAGTGAATGAAAGATTGGTGTGAGTGGAGTTGCTGACTTGACTCTTTCCCATAGCCCATTTGCTGTTCATAAAGGATTTATTCACTTCAAAAAAAAAATATACACTTCCAAGTGGCTCAAGATCTCTTGCCATTTGCACTGGTGGAAGAATAGCTTACTACCTTCACTGTTTGGGGGGGATCTTAAGTGACTAGTTTGAAGAGCAATCCTCAAAAGTTTAGAGACGGCAAAGCACACTGAAGAAGCAATGTCTTAGTGGAATTTTGTTGTATGACTCAAGGGCCATGGCTATCATCCTGTGTGAGAGTTATTTTAAACTTTTCAGTAGCTATGGAGACAAACCGTGAAATCGAGCTTGTGTTACAGTGATGTCAGTATAGACTCATAAACAATGGTCTCTTACATGGTACTGAAACTGGAATATGAGCTGTTGTCAACACACCTGTCTTCTTTGGTAATGATGCCTTAATATTAACTCTATGCTTCTTTTGTAATTTTTTTTTTAAATGGTTCAGCTATGCACTGACAATAAGACGTGGAATTCTCATAGCACGATGAGTACAGAATTTATTGAAAAGCTCCGAGGTGGGGTCCGTAGAGTCGTCTGGAGCTATTTTTATTTTTTATTTTAATTTTTTTCATAGCATTAGCAATAAATGTAGAAACTGCTGTCTGTACATGCATATGGATAGATAGGGAGACACACACACACACCCCACACCCAGACAGGTGAAGTGTTTACATTGATTATATGATTAAAACTTGCACCTAACAAGGGATGGGATATATTAGGCAGTGAACAGTATTGGAAGCAAAAAAAAGTGGGAAAGGGAAAAGATAAGAGCCAAATAGTGATGGCTAAACTACTGGGTAAGAGCATCTCAAAAACAGCAGGTTAATACCTTCCAAATGTGGTGCAAGGAAGGACAACCGGTCAACCGCCATCGGTCATGGGCGCCCAAGGCTCATTAATGACAGAGTTCTACTATAGCTCTAATTGCAAAAAAAAAAAACAACCTTAAAGCTGGCCATGATAGAAAGTTGTTAGAACACAGAATTCATAATATTTTCCTGCGTATTGGGCTGCGTAGCTAAAAAACAGTCAGAGTGGACCCCTGTCCACTGCCAAAAGCACCTTCAACGGGGATGTGCGCATGAGAACCGGACCATAGAGTAATGGAAGAAGGTTACCTGGTCTGTTGAATCACATTTTCTCTTAGATCAGTTGGAATGCCTGGTGCGTGCAGGATGTACTTTGTGACAAAGTCAAGCCAGCAATGTAATGCTGGGAAACCTTGGTTCCTGGCATTCATGTGGATTGGATGTTACGTAATGGCAGCGACCTCTTTCAACAAGATAATGGACTCTGCCACAATGCAAAATTTGTTTAGGAATTCTTTGAGGAACAAGAGAAAAAGTTCAAGGCCTTGAAATTCCCCAAATCTGATCCATGGAGGTCCCACCTCGCAGCTTAAAGGATCTGCTGCTAATGTCTTGGTGCCAGAAACCACAGAAAACATTCAAAAGTAGTCTTGTGGAGTCTGTGCTTCGATGCTTCAGAGCTGTTTTGGCAGCACAATAGGGACCATCATGATATTTGACTGGCTCTTCACAAACCATAGGATCAAGCTCATGGTCTACCAGTGCATCCAATGTATAGATTATCAGGGTTATTTACTAAAGTGAACGTTGCAGGGAATTAAAAGTGAATTTAAAATTCAAGGTAAAATCGCAGCACTGTAAAAATTATCCCAGTCCGCTTAAATATGAAATTCACTTTGACTTCCCTGCAGTTCTATCCTAAGTGAATAACTGTGTATGTGTATTCCTTCCATTTAATCAATGAATAGATTATGTATATCCCTAATAATGCATCCAAAGTATACCTTGTGTGTTCGTACCAATGTATTGATTATTTTATGTCAAGCTATTCCAGAACTGAAATACTTACCACATACATATATGTAGCCAACATAGTAATGCCTGCTACCCATACGTTAACACATAAATGTCCAATAAAAGTGGATATTCTAGTGTCCCTGACCAACATTCTGAACATTTTGCCACTTTTAGAGACCAATACTACTGCAGTCTAAGTGGCTCTAATATAAATATATATATATATATATATATATATATATAGTGTGTGTGTGTGTGTGTACTTTGCCTGAGCAACTTCTGGCCCTTAAAGGATCATTCTAAGCAACATAACCACTATCAAGGCTCTCCTAAGCACCTATAGCCCAGTCTCTCTTCAGCTACACCGATAATGCAGAATTTCTACTTTGCAATATCAATTGTCTAACTTGTATGGCAGTTATAGACACTGAGTTATAGTAGTTATGATGCCTAGAGTGCCCTTTTAATATAAATTTAGGTTACATACATGCAATTGTGTGTTTTGGCAATACATCCTTACTTTATTTAGAAAGATAAGTTCTACAAATAGATGCCTTTTTTCCCTCATGTACTGATACGTCCCCTTTTAAGTTGTGCTTTCTGGCCAAAAAAGAAACCTCTAACTATAACTAAGTTTCATGTTTACTATAAGAAAGCCAAGGTTTTTAAGGATGTATTGTGCTTCACTCGCTATTGCTTAAAGAGGTTTATTGAAAATCTACACAGCGGACGGTTGCTCACTTTCTTATGTGAAAAATTTTGCTGCCAATTGGTGGTCTAGCCATGTTACTATTCTTCTGTTCTTCAACCCTTAGCAAGGTTTATAGTGATGACATTTTGCATTTTCACTGGGCCTGCCTCAAAATGTACATTTGTTCTATCAATGTGGTTTATCCACTAAACCGTAAAATGTAGCAAGTAAAAAGAATTGCAAAATTTAGTCCAAAATAATGATCAAATGTGCTCAGCTATTTTAGTTAGAATTTTGGTTGACTACACCCGTAACTGTTTTGGTTACACCAGGGGTAGTCAATCTTTTACTACCTACCGCCCACTTTTGTATCGTTGTTGATGGTAATATTTCCTTACCGCCCACCAGTGCTGCAGTAACTAATTTTATAACGCAAGTGGAATTCTCCCCAAAAAAAATTGTGTAGGGGGCTCTGTGATCTGTAGTTGCCACATTGCAGAAGAAAAATATACTAATTACCAGATTGAGAAAAGCCTTGTCAGTCTGGTCTAGCAGTGCCTAATTAGTGCAGTTCACAATATGCTCTGCACCACCGGAGAAAGCAAATGTAGTATGCAAACAATGAAGGTGCTGAGATATTCACTGTGATCAGCCAACATGTGCATTTAATTCAGCATTTATGTCTCTCTGCACCTTTGCGAGGTGAGTTTATTTGAATCCTGGCACAATTCGGAGACAGCAGGTTTTCTTTCCACAGATTGTAGTGTGGGTGTTAAATCAGGGGATACTTTGACATGCTTTGTGCTGCTCCTAAGTAGATAATTGCAGTTTATATTTGGCACCTAATTGTGTTCCGTTTTAAGCAGAGAGGTAGGAGGATTTCCAGTTGCTTTGATAGCCTTCTAACCAACCCATTGAATGTTCTGCCTTCCCTGAAAAAAAAGTCCACACGTTTCCCCCGCAATGCCTGCTCACGGCTTAATTATTTTCCTTTTGACATTTCAGTTTCTCGCACTAAACCATGGTGTTGAATTAGCTCCAATTTCTCACATTACTGTATTATCAGGGGAATAATTGCAGGGTCTGGGATTCCAATCAATTGAAATGTTTTCTGTAAGCATACGATAGTGTGTGCTCAAACTGTTAAAGATGTTTTCCACCTAACCAAAACGGAAACAAAAAAAATTAAGGAAATCCATCTTTTTTTTTTTTTTTTTTTTGTCCTGAGAAAAACCAGACGTTTTAAGATAGTCATTGTTGTGACCACCCCCACGGAATCAAAAGTACTGGACCATTTTGTGCCATCTTCTTGTGTAACAGGTTAGAATTAACTAGCCACAATAAAAATATATATGGAGCAAAGTTTGACATGATTACAGACTTCTTTCCATGGATTGTTTGGGATTTCAAATATAATGAAAAAGATGTTCATGGGATCTATAAAAATTTTAACGTTGCAGCAAGTGATAATAGCGTTTGCAGTTGACATTGTTTTTTTTTTTTTTTACCAAACACAAACCCGTGTAACAGCACAATTATGAGCAAGTAGAGTGAATGTTTAATTACAACATGACACAGAACAGAGGGTTTTGCTTTGTTGGGCCAAAGAATATAAAGTGGCTGCTTGCAGGCCTGTGCATAATCTCCAAAGCCTGAAACAAGGAGGCGGTTTTTTGAAAAAGAATATGAATATATATATATATATATATATATATATATATATATATATCTATACAGAAACCTTACTGTACCAGCATTTAAATGTTTAATGCACTGAGCAAGAAATGGAGTTAAGTTGGTGAATGGGTGTGATAAGTTTGCCATGGAAACCATATGTGTGGGATAAAACTACAGTAAATGGATAATTTGGTATCCTTTAAGCATAATATGCCACATGTTGACGATCACACCTCCTGCTTATTGCAAAAGAACAGAGTGTCTTTATTTTTGTAGCAAAAAAAAAATAAATATATATATATATATATATATATATATATATATATATATATATATATATATATATATATATATATATATATATATATATATATATATATATATATATATACATACTGCTGGAGAAATGGGCAACAGATTTTTTTCTTGTATTTAAGTTGATTTCCATTAACAGCATATAGTTAATATGTGATCCTATTGCTAAATCTGAAAACGCAAAGAATACTTTACTTTAACCCCTTAAGGACACATGACGTGTGATGATTCCCTTTTATTCCAGAAGTTTGGTCCTTAAGGGGTTAAATGTGCTATTAACATACACCTGGCAGTATTTTGAAGAATGGCAGAGACTCTTTCCTCATATTGCCAATACTTACATTTCTTCCTTTATCTGTTATCTCATTCTCACAGGGTCTGACGAAGCTACAAGATTTAAGATCAGGTCCCCAAAGGGGCTTTTAGGATTGATTTCTTCGGTTATAGCTAAGCCCATTAGAACACAAAAGGAGAGGCCTTGTGAATAGACACTATGTCCTGGTTTTAGAATCTTCTCCATCTCCTAGGAATTTAAAGCCCCCTGGTCTACAATGCATTAAATGAAGTCATCACTTGGTGTACAATGCCCTGCATTACCGTGTTAAGTGGTTATAGATGGATTAGCTAGACTTTTAATCATATTATATATTCTATAGGATTGTCTAGAGCCTCAAAATATTTAATTTCAAATGCTATATTGTTTCTAGTCATCCGGTCAGATTTTAATAAGGGTTATGTGGGTACTTTTTAAAAATCATATAGCTAATGAGTCTTAAAATATTGACGATCGATTGGCAGATGCTTCCGTGTAGTTAAATTGCCTCCCTTTTCAGTAGCTTTAATGGATTTTATGTAAAACTTGAGTTTTTAGTTTTTATTTCATGGCTTCTGGGGAATAACAGCTGCATGGTCCTCCTTTTTTTTTTTTTCATGTTTTTGAATTTTTTTAATTTCAAGGTGAATACTCAGTTTTCAAATTTTATGTATTTTACTGTATTTCCACATTTCTAGCCTTTTTTTTGTTTTTTGGTTGTTTTGTGTGCATGCATCAGAACATCCTTTATATCTGTTTCCTTCAGATATATCCACATCTATAAAGCCATATTCCTTATTAAAGTTCTCCCATACCAATTTCCAATTTTAAGCTGGTTTTCAAAGTATTGGCCATTATAATAAGCTAGTTTATTTTCCCAAAGTTCTCCTTTTGCCTTTTGTTGTACATAATCACTGTTTGTGAACTAATGTCTATCCGTGCGTGCTATTTTCTTGTTTGTAAAACAAGGCAAGCTCTGAATATTTATAACCGCATCTAACAGAGTTCTGGAATTCATGGGAAAAAAGGCTACTTTAGTCTAGCTCCTTCAGTGCACCAACCATAATGACAAATTATGCATAGGCAAAAGAGGTGACTCTTCCATCAGTCTGTCCCTTACTAAAAAATTAGCATCTGAACAGGGGTTACTTGACCCCTTGATCTCATAGGGAGCAAGAATGATCATTTTTTCTTATTGCCTCAATGCCTCATTGTATGATACATGATTCAATGGGGATTTTGAATGCAGCTGAATGGTTTTGTTAAAATTAATTCCTCTTATCCCCCGCAGTGCTGGAATTCTTTTTGTGGTCCCAGCCTGTGTTTGCTGTCACTGTTCTTACCCTAAAAAAAAAAAATCCCCTTTTTGGAGCTACTTTTGTCCACTTGTTCTGTATTTTCACTTATCATATATACGGAACATTTATTTTTTATTTTTAAAGACTGTTTTAGTAAAGTCACTATATATTATATAGTAACTTTACTAGAATGGTCTTTAAAAAAAACAAACAAAAAAAAAAACTGGTAATGTCAAGGATGAACTTCCTTCTTGGTATCAAGATAGAAATACAGTTGCCATCTCACCCACTTGTTCCACACAGAGTAGGTGGTGGTGTCAAATTGGTATTGCTGGTTTGGCAAGTTTATATTAGAAAGAGGACTCACAGATGGAAATTCCCCTCCCTTTCTATTAGATGTGCATGGAGGTGGTGGTATGAAAAATGGTTTTGAAACTAAACTTTGCAAGGGCAATGTCACAACCTTTGGCCTCACATTTACCACTGAAATTCATTTTCTATAATGTCTGAAGAATTTTGAGCGTTGTCACAACCACGCTTAAACCATAAAACATATTACTTGTTTTAGTCACATGATGTTATTGTCTCAGCATTATAAATAATTTATAAAAAGAGACCGCAATGTAAAATGCTGTGTATATGAAAAAACATAAAAACTTGCCTTTATTTAACCCCCCACCAGGACAAATGCTACACACAGCTGTCGTAGTTTGAACCCTTGAGACGTTATGGCAGTATGGAGTTCCTCCTTATGAAGCACTGGCAGTTCCTTGTAAACTTGTGCTTGTTGAGTTGGTCTTTCCATTTCGTAATAGAATCCTTAAAAATATTATTACGGCAGCATAATCATTGATGCCTTTAGTGTTTTTGTGAAATAGTCACATACAATAAAACATGCAAAACAAATGTTAAACACGATACCGAATATTTACATCTTGATTAGAATTGCACCTTATTTTGTAAAATGCCACTTTAGGAGTGTTACTCTCTTTGTTCTAGCTTAACTATTTTACTGTTTTACAACACTGTTTCTCAAGAAACTCTCCATATATTATAAATAACAAAAATTCTGTTTTTTTTTAATTTTAAATCACTGTTTAGTAGATAAACCCCCTCCAAATAAGCATACATGGATTTTGTATTGCATGTTTACTTTGGGGGTACATGAAAAATATGGTGTCTGGAGCTACTGCAAACCCTTCCCTTTTACCCTGTTTTTTCATGGAGAAGCAACAAACACAGCCAGGGAAGGTAAAGTCAGGACTGCTTTAACCTAGTGTAGCAAACAGAAGCAGGGAGGAAAAAAAACAATCTGGCTGTCTGAAAACCAGGAAGAGGTTTATAATTGAGAAAGGGAAAAAAAATGACAAGACTCATTTTGTAAAAATGATATCCTGTCTATGCCTGCCTCTCAAGTTGTCACTTCGGCAGAGTGTTCCAGGTCGCCTGTATCAATTTGTCCACGTTTTGTGTGCAGTGTCTCACATTGCATGTACATCTTGGGCAGAGCAGGCCAAGCTGCCGCTGTAAGAGCTTAACCTAGGCCGGTTCACAAAACTGTATAAACTAGTAAACTGCTGCAATGGCTGCTATCCATTTTTTGAGCAATTCCATTCATCCATGCTCAGCATGGCAGTCAAGCCCCCTATCCCTGCAAAAAGTATTGTAACCCCTTAAGTATTTTAACCCCTTAAGGACCAAACTTCTGGAATAAAAGGGAATCATGACATGTCACACGTCATGTGTCCTTAAGGGGTTGATGTTGTTTGTATTCTGATTTTAAGAATTGATCACTAAGCTGATATTCCAGTTTAATGGTACACCACCCAAATTTAAGTTTGGGTCCTCAAAAAGTCAGGAAGAGATGGTAATATATCACTGTTTTATTAAAATGGTACTTTGTGTTAGCTATATATGGGTAGCGGATAACTATTTCATCCTAATCACTAAAAATCTATACCACGTTATAGAGTGCTTCCTGATTTATTTATTTTTATATATTTATTTATTCATTTATTTATTTGGCGACTTTCCATCTCCCTTTGGGCAGTGGTGAAGATTGACAGAAGGTGTTGATTCATTTCCTGCCTGGTGGTGCTATCCACTCATTGGGGGAAAAAAAAAAATCCTACGCATCCAGATCTTTCAAAATCTCTAATAAATTGCAGCCCTTTGGGCATAAGTGTGTAATTCAGTTATTACAATATGTTTAACAGCAAGTATTGTAACTATAAATGTAGCAATAATAGTTTTATCTACTATGGTAATACCAATAATTATAGATTGATTGCAATTTTGTTAATCAACTCGATTATTTCATATCTCGTACAAAAAGGGGTAGTGCCTTCCTAATGTGTTAAGAGCAAAGTATGCTATAACCAAAAACAATGCATAATGAGGTTTTTATGATTTACCCCATAATGTACACTGGATTGCATTATGTGCCACGGTCATTGTGGTTTATGGGAGGTCCAGTGCCTACAGTGCAAGTAGAGTTTGCTTTCTTTTTTGGTGGTATGTGCAATGCTTGGTCTATCCCTCAAATTAGTACGCTTGACTTATTCCCATTTTTTTAAAACATTTTTTTATGATTTGTAATTAAGGAATGACTGCCCTCTTGTGACCAAAATGAGAAATGTTCCTTGAAGTGCAGCTTAACCACAAAATTGAGCTTGTCTAGTATTTTAGGAAGCTCTAATTATAGGATTGACGTGTATACATGTATACAGAATTGTACCAGACAATACTGTGTTAAAGTGATATATCCACTATAATGGGTAGGATAAGTCCTCTACTAATACATATCGTATCACGAGAATTGCTTTTAAATTAAAACAGATAACCTACTGCCATATTTGTGCTGTTTAACAGGGAGAGTAAGAAAACATCCTGCCAAATCTTATTTATACATGTTCAAGAGATTTTGCCAGTCCAGTGTGTATATAAACAAGAAACTACATACATTTGATTTTTGCATCTTCCGAACTTCATATAAAGTATTATGTTGCTTTCTTTGCAGTTGGTCAAGTGTCAGGTTAATTACTTAAACTTTGCTATACTATGAGGCTATACATCAAGTTTACTATTAATCTGACTTAAACTGCTAACAAAGAGATTACCTCGTATGAAGATAAACACTTTCTGATTTATATAAATATCACTGTACTAACTGTTCTCTTTGTGTTTTGTTTGATAGATGTGAAAGGCCCTCCCACCCACCGGATGTCATGTGGCCAGTCTCCCTACACCGAGAGTACCACATGGGAAAGAAAGTACTGCATCCTTACAGAAAGTCAACTGGTCCTACTCAACCGTGAGGATGAGGTAAGGGCCACTCTCTGTTCTTCATATCTTCAGGATGCACGAAGTCACTCTGAATATTTACTTTAGCATATCTTAACATTATGATAAAGAAACACTTGACTGGATTTTTAATGGAAAGGTAAAGTATTAGTTAAATTTTTTCGATGTAATTATATGTCCAATAAAGAGTTAAAATCCCTGTAGTCACTTACCCGACTGCTGTACTGATGTCCCTCAGCGCTGGGTCGGTCCTCCACCTCCTCCGACGTTATCCGATAGGTGGGGGTGCTAATGAGCATGCCGCAAGTGCATTAGGCCCACCCTATAGAAATGTATTAAATCAATGCTTTTCTGTGGGGATTTAACAGACGCTGGATGTCCTCATGCAGAATGTGAGGACGTCCAGCATTATTTAGGTGACCTAAAGTCCGGTAAAATCCTGGAATCAAAAGTGGCTGTCTTAATGCTACAATGTAAACATTGCAGTTTCTTGAAAACTGCAGTGTTTTACATTGCAGTTTCTCGAAAACTGCAGTGTTTTACATTGCAGGACTAAGGGCAATTGGGACACTGTACCCAGACCACTTCAATGCTGAAGTGGTCTGAGCGCCTATAGTGTACATTTAAGCATATCTCTAGTGACTGCCTACTGAGAGCAACTAGTAGAGTTTCTGTGTTTAAACGCTGCTCCTATAGCAGCATTTAATTCATGCATTACTGCGATTTGCCTCCCAATGCTTAACTAGGGGGAAGCTTTGGATTGGCGGAGTTCATCAAGATTGATGATCTCAGCCGAGGAGGAGGGACCTGCAATGAGAGTGCAGCATGGCGAGGACAAAAAGGTAAGTAAAAAGGCTGTTTATCCAAGACACAGCTGGCCACTCACCTATGCAGTTAGTAGGAGACTACAGCCTTGGGAATAATCATCTGTATTCCTAGCTCTGTTGTGTTCCTTTAAGAGTCTGAAGTAATAGTAATCTATTTTAATTAACACACAAGATTTTATAGAGTGGTAACCAAATGATTTAAAAACCTGTCACCATGGGAACTGACTAAAGACACAGTATATTGTTAACAGTGTCTCCTGCATCAAAGCAGGAATATCCGCTATAACAAAGTATATAATAACATACCATTGAGAAAAGAACTATCTGTATTCAAATATCACATATTACTGTGGGATATGAATGCTATTTCAATGTGTTTTCTGGAGTGTGAAATGAGTGTCCTGTCTGACTAAGATTATCTCTAAGTTTTCAGGAGGCAATGCAGAATTCCACATTTTTTTGCTAAAAATGAAAAGCATTGGCTAACAGAGCCCCCTAAGAAAGCAGCCTATTCAATTAGTTCTGTGTTTTTCATGACAAGCAATAAAAAAGACTCACAAGACTCCCTACCCCACTCCCTCCATCTCCCCTTAGAGAAAAGATGCAAGAGGGGTGTTTTGGGTCAGTGCTTTGCAGGGTTAAAACTAATGGACCATTGAGATGAAGTAGTGTGGGTGCCTTTAATGATCATTTAAGTTGCTCTCCAAACAAGAGTTAGTAACCTATTAAACTGGAGGTAGTTCACCTTGCAATCATTTCATCATTATCTATCCATGTATTTCTAATGTTATAATACGAAATCAGTTCTGATATATCTGTTAAAGCTATTCTAAAAATTGTTGTTCTAAATATGAAATTCTCATCTGGTTACAAGTATTACGATTATAACAACCAGCAAGAATAAGGCTTAACATTTAAAAATCATGAGTTAAATTGAGTCTTACTGACTGGTAATTTTAGATCAGCTTGATTTAAATCTTACAGGTAGATAAATCTACCTGTAAGTTTTTGTTCAGCCATATTTAACTTCTGTAGGCTTAACACTTCTCTTAAATGCACACTATAGTCACCAAAATAAGTTTAGCTTAAACTTATATACTAGTGCTAGGATTCCAAAGTTGAATTCCGAACACTTTAGCTCGCTCGTACTAAGCGTTTATAAACCATTGCTGTACTCACCCGATACCAGCGCCGATGTCGCTCAATCTGCCTTATCCAATGTCACCCTAAGGAGAGGGGGGGCCAATGCGCGGTGAGCGAATTAGGCCGCCCCGATAGAAAAGCATTGCTGGAATGCTTTCCTGTGGTGCTTTTACGAATACTGGATGTTTTCATGCAGAGTGTGAGGACGTCAGGCGACTAAAAGTTGCCTCACAAGGAGGAAGTGTCTCTGGTGGCTGGCAGACAGTCACAAGAGGCAGTCCTAACCATTTCAGATTCTAAGAAACTGCAATAATTCAGCATTGCAGGATTAAGGGGACAGGGACTTTGCATCCAGACCACTTCAATGAGATGAAATGTTATGGGTACCTATAGTGTCCCTTTAATGAAGCAGGTTTGTGTATAGATCATGCCTTTGAAGTTCCACTGCTCAATTCACTGCCATTGTGGAGTTAAACACATTTGTTTTTTGTCTATGCAACCCTTGCCACCCCACACCTCCCCTGGATGTGATTTACACAGCCTGCATGAAAAAAAAAAAAAGGTTTCACTTTCAATCAGATGTAACTTACTTTAAAAATGTTGATCTCCTGCTCTGGAAATTGAACTTTAATCACAGACAGGAGGCTCCTGTGGGGTCTAGCAAGCTATTAACAGAGCATGAGATAAGACATTCTGAATGAAACAGAATTTGCCATAAAGGAAGTGGAAATATTCGATGACTCTTTAGAGGAAGTCTTTTGGAAGGCTGCTTGTCACATGCAGGAAGGGGTGCCTTGGGATACACAAAAAAAGTGATTTAAGTCCTAAATGGCAGAGAATTGAGCATTGATAGTGCAGGGGCATGAAGTTGTTTTGGTGACTATAGTATCCCTTCAAAATATGTTTCCAGACGTATTCACCTGTATGAATTGTTGTAATACTTCCATGTGATGCTGTATGATTGTTGGTGACTGTATGGCACCAGTGTGAACTGGGCAGACATGTCTGGACTGTAATCTCAGTTGTTATTTAGTTTCTTGAGAACTGTCACAACTATGTTGATTTAGCTACTTAAGCAAAGTTTATTTGCTACTTAAACAATGGCTTCATCAAATCTGACTACTGTTCCAGAAAAAAATATTTAACCCCCACATTTCCAAATGTTCATTTATTTGTTGTTTGAGCAGTCCCAATTCCAATCTCTTTCAGCTTGGGGCAGTGAGAAAACTGTATCTTATTATGTTACCTGGAAAATTACACTTTAGGAAATTAAACTTTCCTAAATAGAATAGAATGGATGTATTTTTTTTGGGGGGGTGGGGGGGGAGAGGAGAAGAAGGGGGGGAGAGGAGAAGAACTCTCATCTGGTCTCTTTACATAAACATACATAAGTGGGAAGATGTAACAATCACAAAATTAGCAAGATCATTACATTGCATATGTTATTGAAGATAGACTTTCCAAGCAATGTAGTAAGATACAGATTTCTCAAATGATGCCTGGAAATCTTTGCAAATTTGGCACTGACTGCTTCAAATTAGTGATGTGGTCACGGGTTTTGAAGTAATCCTTTCATTCAGTTTGGTAGCTCACGGTTTCATCTAATTATCTCTAGACTATAGAGAGTTGGTACCATAAATCTGTAACTATTCACTCTCCTTTAATATTGGTGTTATATTTGTTATTACTTTAATTTTTATTATAGAGATTATTTTTTTAAATGGTCCGTGCAAATAGAAACAGATTCTGTTGTTTTCAGTTTTCTTTCCTCTGTACTAGTTATGCGTGCATGTTTATTCCTACTCAATAGGTGCCACCTGATAAGCCAGTTCTCAATCATTTCTGAGAATGACGAGCAGGATACTCCACATGCTTTTCTCATCACAAACAAACAGAAGGCAGCCCTTTTCTGCCAAATACTTTGTTTTCCGGTTGCTGATTGTGCCAGGAGCAAGTGGGAAGCATGTATTCTGTGTATGCACTGTCATTGTGATTCCATTCTTGCTCTTTAGAAATCAAAATACGTGATTGGAACTTCCTATGACTCTTTAAAGAGACACTCCATACACCATAACCAAAAATTTACTGCATAGTTTATGCTGCAATGAGCTTCCTTTTCGGTTCTCCTTTAACTTAGTTACTTAACTGAAGCACACCGCCACTGAACATATAAAAAAACTTCACACCACCATAGTAGTCCTCACTGTCATATTTTCCCCTCTCTCTCTCTCTCTCTCTCTCTCTCTCTCTCTGAACCACCATTAGCAGCAATAATGTGAAGTAATCGTTTTCTGTATGACTTTAGAAGTCTCTTACATCGTTGTGGAGAAATTTTGGCCCACTCTTGTTTACAACATTACACAGTTTTGATGTTTTCTGGCATTTGTTAATACACAGCTCTCTTAAGGCTCCGCTACAGCATTTGTCAGGTTGAGGTGGCGACTTTGATGGGGCCATTGCAACACCTTGATTCTTTTCATTTTCATCCATTCTGGTGTGCTGCGAGCGTTGTCCTGTTGAATGACCCAATTTTGGGCAAGCTTTAGCTTTCAGACAGATGGCCTCAGATTCGACTCTAGAATACTTCGATATACAGAGGAGTTGATGGTCAACTCAATTACGGCAATGTTCCCAGTTCCTCTGGCTGCAAAACAAACCCAAATCATCACTTCTCTATCACAGTGTGTGACCATTGGTATGAGTTGTTTGTGCTGATATGCTGTTTGGTTTTCGCCAAACGTGGCGCTGTGCATCTTGTCTGTCCAAAGGACATTGTTGCAGAAGTCTTGTGGTTTGTTAAGATGCAACTTGGCAAACCTAATCCGTGCTACCATGTTCTTTTTAGAGAGAAGATGCTTTCTTCTGGCAACCCTTCCAAACAATCCATAAGTGTTCAGTCTTTTTCTAGTTGTACTGTCATCAACTTTAACATTTAACATACTAACTGAGGCCTTTAGAGTCTGAGATGTGACTTGGGATTTTTGCAATTTCTCAGAGGATTGCACATTCTGACCTTGGGGTGAATTGGCTGGGACGTCCACTCCTGGGAAGATTGGCAGCTGTCTTAAATGTTTTTCACTTTTGAAAAATCTCTCACTGTAGAATGATGGTCGTTAAATTGTTTGGAAATGGCCTTATAACCTTTCACAATTTGATGGGCAGCAACAATAGCTTCTGTAAGATCATTGCTGATGTCTTTCACCATTGACATTGTGTGAACACACACCAGAATGCCCAGACCAGAAAACTGCTAAAACTTTGGCTTTTATTTTTCATTGCTTGCTGATGATCAATTAAAGTCATTTGATTAGCAGTGACGGTGTGCTGAGTTTTTCACACATGGCCTCTCCATTTTATTGTTGTTAAATAAATGTCATGTGTTGTTCATCTGAGGTGTTATTAACCTAATTTTAAAGGAGCACTATAGGGTCAGGAACACAAACATGCATTCCTGACTCTCTAGTGTTAAAACCACTATCTAGCCCCCTTGTCCCACTTTGCCTCCCTAAAGATAGTAAAATCTTACTTGTATTCAAGTCTGAAGCT
The DNA here is from genome assembly GCA_933207985.1 of Pelobates cultripes. Taxonomy (NCBI): domain Eukaryota; kingdom Metazoa; phylum Chordata; class Amphibia; order Anura; family Pelobatidae; genus Pelobates; species Pelobates cultripes. Next base: position 42,366,495 of record OW240919.1, read on the forward strand.
GCTGCCTCTGCATGTGAACTTCCTCTGACATCATCAGAAGTGGTGGCTCTGATCCAATCACAATGCTTCCCCATAGGATTGGCTGAGACTGACAAAGAGGCAGATCAGGGGCAGAGCCAGCACAATTCAAACACAGCCCTGGCCAATCGACATCTCCTCATAGAGATGAATTGAATCAATGAATCTCTATGAGGAAAGTTCAGTGTCTGCATGCAGAGGGAGGAGATACTAAATGTTTGGATGCATTTTAGGCAGCCATGACCCAGGAAGGATCTCTGACAGCCACCTGAGGAGTGGCCAGGGAAGTTATCACTAGGCTGCAGGGCTGGACTGGGAAGAAAATTCATCCCGGGCATTTTTTAATTACAGCGGCCCACTAAAAAGGGGGCGGGGCCAGATAGGGTGTGTTTTGTCATCACCAATGACAAGCACGTCCCATCACAAAGTGAGCATGTTGGTTCAATGCTCTTCCAGGGTAGACCATGCGCAGAGCTCTGTTGAAGAGCTCTGGCATGAGAAAAATACCCTGTATTTGTTCTGCACAGCGCAAGCAAATTTAATAACATGCTTGCACTGTGTTTGCTTGAAATTTGTCTCTGGTGTCTCCATAGTTGGGATACCAGGAGACAAAAATGCCAGGAAAGCATATTGCACAGTGTGTGTGAGGGTGCTCTGTGTGTGTGCGTGTGTGTGAGAGGGGTGCAGTGTGTGTGTGAGTGATGGGTGCTGTGTTTGCGTGAGGGTGCTATGTGCATGTGAGGAAGCTGTTTGTGAGGGTGCAGTGTATGCATGTGAGGAAGCTGTCAGGGGTGCAGTGTGTGTGAGTGAGGGTGCTGTGAGTGTCAGGGGTGCAGTGTGTGTGTGATGTGCGTGTCAAGGATGCAGTGTGTGTGTGTGATGTGTGTGTGTGTGTGTGTGTGTGTGAGGGTGCAGTGTGTGTGAGGGTGCTGTGAGTGTTAGGGGTGAAGTGTGTGTGTGTGTGCTGTGAGTGTTAGGGGTGAAGTGTGTGTGTGTGTGCTGTGAGTGTTAGGGGTGCAGGGTATCTGTAAGTGAGGCTGCTATGACATGAGTGATTATTTCCCCCCTCCCTGCTTACCTTTAGTCTGGGGGGGGGGGAATCCTGCTGCTGGGGCTGCCATCCATCCCTGGTGGTCCTAGTGGTGAGTGAACTCTAGCCTGTGAGGCTAGAGTTCACTCTCGCGAGACCCGGAGCATTGCCACGGCAATGCTCCGAATCTCGCAAGAGGAACCCGGCGGAGCTGTAAGTTAAAGCTCCGCCAGGTTCCTCTGCTGGCAGGCTGGCTCCCTCCCTCTCTCCCCGCCGGCGGCCGCAGTATACTCTATGTGGGCCGGTGAGGGAGATCTCTGACTACTGCAGGGCCGGCGCTTGGATAGTGCCGGCCCTGCAAAGACCTGCAGGAGAGATCCTGGGACCTCCCCTGCCGGCCTTGGCCCATGGCCACCGCGGCCCACCGGCATTTGCCCAGTGTGCCCGATGGCCAGTCCGGGCCTGCTAGGCTGTAATGTAAACACTGCATTTTCTCTGAAAAGACTGTTTACTGCAAAAAGCCTGAAGGTAATGATTCTACTCACCAGAACAAATTCAGTAAGCTTTAGTTGTTCTGATGACTATAGTGTCCCTTTAAGACCTGCTAATTAAAGGACCACTCTAGGCACCCAGACCACTTCAGCTTAATGAAGTGGTCTGGGTGCCTGGTCCAGCTAGGGTTAACCCATTTTTTCATACACATAGCAGTTTCAGAGAACTTATAAACTGCTATGTTTATCAATGGGTTAAGCCTTCCCCCTAATCCTCTAGTGGCTGTCTCATTGACAGCCACTAGAGGCGCTTGCGTGCTTCTCACTGTGATTTTCACAGTGAGAGCACGCCAGCGTCCATAGGAAAGCATTGCAAATGCTTTCCTATGAGACCGGCTGAATGCGCGCGCAGCTCTTGCCGCGCGTGCGCATTCAGCCGGCGGGGCGTAACGGAGGCGGAGAGGAGGAGGAGAGCTCTCCGCCCAGCGCTGGAAAAAGGTAAGTTTTACCCCCTTTCCCCCTTCCAGAGCCGGGCGGGAGTGGGACCCTGAGGGTGGGGGCACCCTCAGGGCACTATAGTGCCAGGAAAACGAGTATGTTTTCCTGGCACTATAGTTGTCCTTTAACATATGATTATGTCCTGATATGTAAAGTCATAGAATTCAAAGAGGGTGTACTTTCTTCTTCCCATGACTGTATACACACAGCATCAGATAGCAATATTCTTGATGCTTGTATGATATTTTAATGTGCATGATCCCCCTTATATTTTTCTGGATACTGCCATGTTAGACTGTGATTTGTCTATGCCTCTCTGTAATGCATTATTATTGTATCCGATTATATTCTCCATTTGTAAATGCATTACTAATTAAACTAACATTTGTGTATCTATTAAATTTCAAACATCTAGTAGTTGGACCTCTAGCACTTTCAGCTTACTGTCTCTAGATGGAGCACTTGAATTGTTTTATTCCAACCTGTCTGGTTCTCTCTCAGACTTGTAATCACATCCAGGATAAAGAGATCAAGTGGAGGACTGACTTATCTGTTCTAGCTGGAAGGAGATTAGCAAGGATCATTACTGAACCTAGTGTTTTGTGTTCACTCTTCTTCATGTAGATGTCTGGAGAAATTGCACAGGATCCACCTCCAGAATCCAGCAAAAGTCGCAGCCTCAGGAGAACTGTCAGCGTTCCCTCAGAGGGCCAGTTTCCAGAATACCCCCCAGAGGTAGCTTCCAAGCTGGGTAAGTTCTATGTCACCGATAACCAAAATAAGAGCTATTTCAAGCTATCAGGTGTTCATACGTGGATATAACTTTTTCTGCAAAATTTCATTGTGTGGAAAATTGTTCTTCTCTTTTAGAGTACTCTCCTTTTCTTTACTTTTCCCCCCACTAATATTGTTATATTGTTCTGTATGCATTTGCCCATGTGTGTTGGCAAACTTTAATTCATGGTCAGGTGTATTTACAAACCTGTACGATGTACTTTTTTTTTTTTTTTTTCTTTAAAGAATCTTTCATTACAAAGTTGACTCAATCAGTAATTGCTTTGACCATATATGTAGGTTGCATTTTGAGATTTTTATTTTCTGGGAATGTTTGATTCCACAAAGGGTGGGGGGGGAGGGGGGGGAGAGAGAAGTAAAACTTTGCAAATCCTCTGACCTTCCACTTAGTCGCAGTTTTTCTTTTTGTGTAGGTGGGCACAGTTTGATTTCCATTTTATGATGGAACAGATTTTGAATTGTTCCGTTTTATTCACTAAACCTGGCATTGTGGAGAATTGGCAAGGAAGTTGCAAGCTTTGGGCCAAACGTAGGGAGCTATTCACTGAACAATGAATTGCAGTCTATTGAAAACCGTGTTGCAAAATGTAAGCAACAATAGTCAACGTATTACTCTATGGAAGTTTGAGAATGTTTTAAAAGCAGCCATTTTTTGCTAAATTTTTTAGCTACCTTTTTTAATTTTCTACAGTTCAATGAGTAATGCTGTCCAGAATGGCAAACATTTTTCTAACAACTCTTTTATTTAATGTAAACATGATAATGTCATATAGTTTGTTGTTTATTGCTGGTGGTTATACCTTATTGCATGTAACCCAATGTATATTACTTCTGAAATCTAAATTCGTTTTAATGTATGTAATTATTTGTGTATGTGTATACATACGTACACCCAGAATGCTACTTAGTAGCTGATATTGCAATATATAGGTAGGGTTGATGATTCACATTATTCAGTAGGTGTCTTTTCCATACCTGGGACATTTTAAAGATCAACCCCACACATCTAGTTTTAAGTACGAGCTTCCCCTCCGCTCCGTCCAATTTAGGGTCTGCCATTATGCAAGTCCAGTTGCGGAACTCAAAATGGAAAAATTAACAAATATTGTAGTTAGTTCTAAAACTGTGTAACAAAAACGCCCATCTAGTCTGCCCAATTTTCTAAAAACTTTCATTAGTCCCTAGCCTTATCTTATAGATAGGATAGCCTTATGCCTATCCCATGCATGCTTAAACTCCTTTACTGTGTTAACCTCTACCACTTCAGCTGGAAGGCTATTCCATGCATCCACTACCCTCTCAGTAAAGTAATACTTCCTGATATTATTTTAAACCTTTGTCCCTCTAATTTAAGACTATGTCCTCTTGTTGTGGTAGTTTTTCTTCTTTTAAATATAGTCTCCTCCTTTACTGTGTTGATTCCCTTTATTCCACTTCATTATTGCTAAAGTGGCATAAACCCGATTCCCACCGTCACAAGATATTAAGCAGAATGTACTAAAAGTCTCAGTATCTCTTATAGCATTTAGTTAAGAGAAAATATCATGGGCTTTACCTACTTTTAAACGGTTACTCCAACAAAAAACTTTGGTTTAAGAAAACACTGGTTTTGCTTAAAGTAGCCTTTCCTATCCTCGCTTGTCGAGTTTTAAAATGTAAGGTAAAACACTGGTCCTACTTCAGAGCTGAGGCCAATTTTTCTCTTCCGATGATGATGTCACTCCTCATAGCTGTCCTCCAGCAGCAAACAGGTATGCTGTACATGCTTTATGTGCAGCATTTTATAGCGACATGCTTCACATACAGGATTCAGGCTCTACAAATCACTTTAACTGAAGTGTAATTTAGAATGAGGTTTGCAGAGTGAAACCATTCTAGAATTCTAGTTGCAAGTACTTGTGACTGCTATACTAATGATGAGCAAATTTTAGTGGCCTCTGCACAGTGCTCACACTGAAAATCTGTGAACAAGGATTGGCCACGAAATCTAATCCACTTCTTGGTCCCTGCAGACACTATAGAAGTGCAGTAAATTTGTGCATGTAATACATTAACGTTTTTTTTTTAATTTTATTTTTTATTCTAGTAGTCCATGTCAGATGAAGTGTTGAATTAGTGAATTATCGTGTGATGTAATAACTGTAGGGTCCTTTTCTCTAATTTATGGACTAATGCCTTTTATGTACTAGAGCTTACATTTTTGCAAGTACTGTTGTTGTGAATCTGATGTGAATCATATAGGGCTGTGATGTTTAAACTATGCACTGACTGAGCATGATGAGTTACAGTTGCCAAATTTAGTAGTGCTAAGGTGAGCCATTTCTGCCATACGTTCTTGTTGCTGTAATATAAGTCCCAAGATGACAGACACTGAGTACAAGTACAGAGAAGATGTTCAAGGTTTGTCCCAGCTTACTATGCCCTAAACTTTCTTTCTCCTCTCTCTTTCTCTCTCTCTCTCACACACACTCACACATCATATACCAAATATTACAAAATTAAAATATTTTCAATAATAAATCATTTTAAAAATGAATCCAAAATATTAAATAATTTGGGAAGCGTATTCAACAATATTAAATCAAGGCTTATGTTAGGATCTATTGTTCATGGAGCAGTGTATATGTTCAATCATCTAATTTATTCCTGTAACCTATTGATTATAACAACATAAGTGCTGGGGCACATGAATGTTTACAGTGTGTAATATAAGCATTACATTTGATTTATTCTTGTAGAACCAGATGAATATTGGCAATGCCATCTCTTCTCAGAGCTATATGAACACCCCAAGCACCATTAACACTGCAGCCACTGTGTTGTTTATGATGCCAGCAATGCCCTGGCACACTTACAGAGAAATCTGTCAAACCATTCTAAAACTGCTTGACAACTTACTCCTTGCAGGAGAATTCAGTTGGTTGCACGGAGCTAAGCACGCCGTGTAGTGCCGCTCTCATTGGCTCAGTGCATTATGTGATCATGTTTTGTATTGGATCTGCTTAGCTCAGTGAAAACATCCAGTTTCTCCTGCAGGAGAAGCCGAATGTGGCTTTGGCGGTCTGGGGAACCCAAGTAAGTTCTCAAATCTAGAACTTTTTCACAGATTTTTCTGGCAGGGCACTACGCCACTCCTGGCACCATAGCCACTACAGCAGAATGGTAGTTTTCCTTTAATCCAGAAGGACAGTAGGAATGTGTGATAATAAACAAACACGTGGAAATATTCTTTAGACCTTATCAATTGCAATTTAGTATTTTTACAACCAGAAACATAATGTATAAATAGTTGTCAGAACTTGTGACACAATCAGCAGGTCACATGCTGATACATTCTTGCTGAAAAAAAGTTCTTGAAATTCTGCTGGCATTTCTACACATTCCAAAAATAAAATTCACTGGAGCCCAGCCTGGGCAAACAGCAAGGTGCTGAGTGATCGTATATCAGCCTCTCTTCTAAATGCCCCATCTGTTTGCTTTCGCGTAGTGAATGTGATTCTGAGTAACTGCCACCCAGTTTTGTGTTTTTGTTTGTTTTCCGGTGTTTGCAGATCATCGCACAATAATGTGTGTTGGGTGTCATACTCTGTATTTATTCAAGTGTTCTAAAAGCAATGACAGCAAAAAAGGTTATGGGAACTCTTGGACTTTATAACGGGTTAAATGATTGTTTTAGCCCTTAGCTTAGGTTACTTACCAAGTTGTGTGTGACAAAACCTGGCTTCTCAATGCAGATCTGTTAAAGGAGCACTATAGTGTTTTATTGCCGTTAAGCATTTTATGTCCCTGCACCCTCTTACAGAGTGAAAATACAATTTTTTTTTTTTTTTTTTAAATATGATTTTTATTAATGTATTTGCAACGTATTTTCAACAAAAATAGGCAAGGGGTGGGGGTATGGGACTCGCAGGTCCCTGGAAACAACAACATAAAGTATTTGCTTTTGGGCTCGCAGGCCCCAATGAACGATGCGGACTCGCAGGTCCCACGCATTCCAAACAGCTAATAATGAGTACCTTTGTCCCATGTGTTGCGCTCTTTTTCTTTTTTTTTTTTCTTTTTTTATTTATATTGATAATTTGTTACAGTTTTTATTGCATAACATGTGAATAGATTGGTGGGAACTCGTAGGTTTTCGACCTGCTTTACATTATTAGGTCTTGTGAGGTGCCTAGATTCTCATGAGCAAGGCATAAAATAAGATACGAAGGTCCCTAGATATCCTAGTCCGATGGCTCATAACTTGAAAACGTAAACTATCAAAAGAAAACTAGTATCGAGTGGACAGATAGAGGAGCACATAACATTGTGTTCCGATAAAGTAATGTCAGTTTGTCGTGTAACATGTCTGAGTTGCGGGATTACGGCCGTCAGGCGGTCCCTAATTCTGTCTGCAGTCGCTTGCCGGAGTTCAGGTGGTGAGTGTAGTAGCGTGTGGGTACCCTAAGCCGTTAGATGTCGGCGTGTGTGTGTGTGTCCGTGTGGTTGGGGGAGGACCGTGTCCCTTCGTTTGTGGGGTGTATTGACTTAGCTTCCCTGTGTGGTTATCGGGTAACATGTGAGGGTAACGTTCTGCTTTGACCCTGGTAGTTTCTTTGATGTGGTATGTTATGTGTGGTGAAGCTACTAGAGTCAGGGTAAGTATATCTTCTTGTGTGTGTTCCCCTTGTCCAGGCTGTTGGCACACCGTGACCCGGTCGTTGGGGTCTTTTTAACCTTAGGGTATGGTACGTGCGCCGCGTTGTCACCCATGAACATCTGTTTGTTTTAGTATGTTCTAGAGGTGGCTTGTGTGTATATTCATGTTGATCGATTCCCTTAATCCTCCCCAAGTGGTCGGGTCCTGTATGCCGGTTAGTGGGCTTGGTCCCCCGTGTCTGGTCGGTCATGTGGTGGTTTTCCTTGTGGGTGTTCCGTCTTGTGGCAGGCGTGCGCGGCCCCTACCTCACCCCTGCCCCCGCTCCGCCGGCGTGGCCGCCCGCACCCCCGGTCTCCCGTCTCTCGGCAACATGCCCCACCCACGGCCCCCATCGTTCCACGTATTTTTCACTTTGTCCCATGAGAGACGCCCTCATCTTTTCTGCGGAGCGGATCTCCTCAACTCTGTCGTACCATTGGGTTAGCGTTGGTGGCTGTGTCTGTTTCCACATCGCGGGTATGAGTGCTTTAGCTGCATCTAGCATATGTCGCAATATGGATTTTTTGTATTGTGAGATTGGTTGTGGGGTCGAGTGTAGTAAGTATTGTTCCATGTTGAGGGGGAACGGTTCTCGGAGGATCTCAGTAATTTTTGTGCTGATTTGGGACCAGAACGGCTGTATGATTGAGCAGTTCCACCAAATGTGGCTGAGGGTACCTTCCTCCTCTCCACACCTCCAGCATATGGATGGGACATTGGGAAATATCCTATGAAGACGTGTTGGGGTTTTGTACCATTGTGATAAGAGTTTGTAATTGACTTCTTGAAATCGGGTGCTGACCGAAGATTTATGGTGTAAGATGAGTATTTTTTCCCATTGGGTGGGGGTAAATTCCTGGTTTGTGATGCTTTCCCATTGCGTCTTAAATGTGACTATTTCTGTGCGGTCACCTGTGAGGACGTATTGGTAAAGGTATGAGATCGCTTTGCCTAAACTCGTTTTGGTAAGACACAATCTCTCAAATTGCGTTAGGGCCCTGTGTAAGGCTGTTCTATCTCTGAATGAATGGTAGAAATGTTTTAGTTGAGTATAGCGGAAGACTTGCTGTAGGGTCGGGGTTTGTGTATTGATGAGTTCTGAGAGCGTTTTCAGGGTGGCGTTGCCCAGGACATTGTGGAGTGGTACGTATTCCTGTTCTTGTTCTCCCAGGATTCCCCAGGCCCCGGCAGTGATGCCCCCTCCTATGGAACGATTGTTGGTGATAGGGGTCAACGGGCTTGGTGTCGGGGATATGTGTTTGGCTTTTCTTGTTGTGTCCCATGTATGTAAGGTGTGGGCCATCGGTGAGGTGCGATCGGGGTCTTTCCGTATCGTGGTCTTGGTCCCCCATACGATTTCAGGCATAGCTGCACAACCCCCACTCTCCATCAGCGGGATCCATTGTTTATGTGATGGGCGGGTGTGCCATTCTAGTATGCGTTGCAACGCGGTGGCCTGGTGGTATTTTTTCATGTCCGGGAGTGCGAGGCCGCCCTGGTGGCGGGGAAGGCACAGGGTGTCGTGGCTGATCCTGGGTCGCTGACCTCTCCATATGTATTTAAGAATTGCCGATCTGAGGGAGGAAAAATATGCCGTGGGTATCGTCATTGGTAGCGTTTGATATAGATAAAGCAATCGGGGCAGTATATTCATTTTCACTACCGCGATGCGCCCCAGCCAAGATATGTGTTGGGGGTTCCAATCACACAGATCCCGCTGTATTTTGGCTAGCAACGGTATGAAATTTGACGTGTATAGATCCAGTGGATCTCTAGTGAGCCATATTCCTAGGTACTTCATCCTGGTCTCACACCAGTGGAACTGGAAATGTGTACGTAGGCTGTCGTTTTCTTCGCTAGGTATCGAGATATTAAGGACCTCGCATTTTGATAGGTTTAGTTTAAGGCCGGATATGTCTCCATATGTTTCAAATTCTTTGAGGAGGCACGGAAGGGAGATTCTGGGTTGGGAAACAAAAAATAACATGTCATCTGCATACGCTGCGGTTTTATGCACTGTCCCATCAGAGCGGAATCCCTTGATGTCTTCATTGTGTCGTATTGCTTCAAGCAGCGGTTCTAGTGTCAGGGCGAAAATTAACGGGGACAGGGGGCAGCCCTGCCTTGTTCCGTTCCGGATAGGGAAGGGGGTCGTGAGCGCCCCGTTCACCCTGACCCGTGCGTTCGGCCGGCTATAAATGGCCGCGATCCAGGTGAGCAGGTTGATTCCAAATCCCATCTCCCTGAGCAGCTCCAACAGGTATGTCCAGTCCACCCTGTCAAACGCCTTCTCTGCGTCGGTGGACAGAAGTAGTAGTCGGTCCCCCGTGCGTTTGGCCAGGTGTTGGATGGAGAGAGCCCGTAGTGTACTGTCGCGGGCTTCTCTGCCCGGGACGAAGCCCGTTTGGTCAGGATGGATTAGTCTGGGTAGGAACGAGTTGAGGCGGCTCGATAGAACCTTGGTGAATAATTTGAGATCAATGTTCAGGAGAGAGATTGGCCTGTAACTGCTGCATTGTTCGAGGTCCTTTCCCGGTTTAGGGAGGATGGTTATGGTTGCTGCCAATGTGTCATCGTGAAGCCCGTCGCCCGACGTGATTGCATTCACGGCTGCGGTTAATTTTGGGATGAGTATGGGCCCGAATTTCTTGTAGTATTCGAGGGTAAACCCGTCGGGTCCCGGGGCTTTACCCGTCTTTGTCGTTTTGATCGCTGCTCTAATTTCTTCTTCAGTGATGGGAGCATCCATGCATTCGGCCTCGTCGCGGGTGACATGCTTGACTAAATGTCGCGTGAGGTATTGTAGAATCTCCTGTTTTTTAACATGTGTCGTTGTATCAGGGGATTGTGAGTGTAGATTATATAGGTGAGTGTAGTAGGTTCGAAATTCGTTTGCTATGCTTTCGGGGTGTTGGGTCGTCCGCCCCCCGGGTAGTTTCAGCTTGTGTACTTGCGCTGGTGCTTGTTGGCCTTTAAGCATACGGGCTAGAAGTTTACCCCCTTTGTTCGCGTGTATGTAGTAAAAGGCGGTCGACCTCTGCAGTTGCCTGTAATGTTTCTTGATTAATAGATCATGCAATTGGCTGCGCAGGTCCAGCAGTTCCCTATAGGTGTCCTCCTTGAGCGTTTGCTTATGGCGTTCCTCGATGTCCCTGATTTTATCAAGGAGGTCTGCCATCTGTTGTTGGGCCTCTCTTTTCCTTGCCGTTGCTAGTTGGATTATATAGCCGCGTACTACGCATTTATGGGCTTCCCATATGGTGGTGGCTGGGGTGTCTCCGGTTTCGTTATGTAGGAAGTATTCATTCAGTGCTTCCATAATTTTGTCCCTAGTAGTTACGTCTTCTAACAGGGTGTCGTTGAGCCTCCAAGTCATCACCTTCGGTCTTATTAACGGGGAGTCTAGTTCTAGAGTAACCGCCCCATGGTCGGACCACGTGGCTGCGTCGATGGTTGCCCCCTGCAGTGCGGTGAGTTGCTCCTGTTGGAGGAACACGTAGTCAATCCTCGAGTATCTCTCATGGACCCTCGAGTAGTGTGTGAAATCCTTGACCGTGGGGTGGAGGGCTCTCCAGCAGTCCACCAATCGTAGGCTTCGGAGGGCTCGTAGAGTGGTTCGGATGTCTCTTTGTGGAGCGCTACTGCGTCCTGCGGAGGTGTCCACAGAGGGGTCCAGGGGGATGTTGAGATCTCCCCCTAGTATAAGGGTCCCCTCCGTGAAGTCAGTCAACAAGCGCAGTGTTCTGCGAATGAACTGCGCCTGATTCCGATTAGGGGCGTATATACTCGCCAGGGTGTAGGTTCTGTTCATTATTGTGCCCTTCAGGAAGATGTAACGCCCTTCTGTATCCACGATTTTATCCGTTTCCGTGAATCCCAGCCTCGTGGCGAGAAGTATTGCTACTCCTGCCTTCTTAGTGGAGTGGTGGTTGCTGAAGTACGTGTGGGAGTATGATCTGTCCTTCAGGGCCGGGGCCGAGTCCATTCGGAAATGAGTTTCCTGGAGTAGGGCAATCGAGATACGTTTTTGTCGGAGTTCCCGCAGGAGGTGCGTTCTTCGCTCTGGGATATTCAGTCCCCTGCAGTTATGGGTAATTATGCGCAGTGGGCAAGGCCGGTACGCCGATCTTGTTGGTGGGGAGGCTCGCGGTGGGCGTACGCAGCACGGGCGGACCGGGAGGCCACCGTCCGCCATAGTATATCGTGTCTCGGACCCAGCGGCCAGGTGCCGGGGAAGCAGGGGGAGACGGCAGCGGGCGCCGAGAACACGCTCTGCCACCTGGCGGTCTCGCGTGGTGTGTGGGCAGTCGTGTATGTGCGGTGTATTCGTGTCAGTGGTTGAGTATAGTGGAATCGTCTACCTTGCTCCGGCAAGGAGGCCTGTGTGACCACGGATGCAGGCGGCGGCGCCCCTGGTTCGGGTATATCCCCGTCCTGGGCCCGCCTACTCACCGCCGTAACAATTGTTCACACAGGTGGTGTGGGGTGTGTGTCTCCCTCCGCCCTGGCGGCAGGTATAGTGGATTCAAGTGTTGTTAAGTGTTCCGCCCTCCCTTGGAGGTGTGTCCCTGTGGTAGAGTGAGTTCCGACTATAGTGAGGGTCCTCCACCATATGAAGTTGTATACGTGTCGCAGCCTGCTTTTAAGTGTGCTCTGTAGTTATCTATGAGTTCAATTGTGTAGTCCGGTACTCGCGTGTAGCCGTATGGCCTAGTCGTCGCCTCTCCCGCACCCTAATGTGTTGAGATCTGATAGTGTCAGCGATGCATTCTACCCGTCATATCTTATGCCCCTGTCGTCGTGGAGACCGTCATTCCCCGTGTGGCCAAGTACCCAGGGGGGGGGATGGGGTGTTCTAGATGTTACCTGTTCGTGGCCGTGTTTTATAGAGTGTGGTTAACATGCCTTTCACGTGACAGCTGTTGGTATCTATTAGGTCGTGAGTGGCCCTGAACTGCGTTACATCGTCGCTACGTCATGCCCTCACCAGGGAGGATCTCCGGGAGCATTCACAATGTGGAGTCAGTTAGGTAAGCTGTCTGTTCAGACCTGTTTATCGGGAGCTCCTTGTGGTGGGCCTTCGTCCTCGTATTTGGGCGTTGAACAATTTCTGGTGCGTCTACAATTACATTCTTATACATCCCCCTGCCTAAGAGTGGTGCTCGCGTTACCAGTTTCTCCCTGCGGTTTGTAATGCTGTAAACCATTATCTCGGATTTCTAGCTCTCTGGATACCTAGCGGGATGCCTCCACCGCTATGTAGCTGACTGGAGGTTGGATCGTGGAGTATGCGTCCATGAGAGTACCAGTTATTAAGTTCCCTATGTTCCCCTCTGGCCGCATGAGGGGTGGCAGCGCCTAGTACCTAAGTGTATAGTTCCTGGTGGCCTATGTCAGGGCGTCAGCGGCTTGGACTAGTCCGGGGGGGGGAGGGTGGTCCATGGCGGGGGGGGTTGAGGGTGAGAGTCCCCCGTTGCTGCCCCTTCCGAGGGGGGAGTTGGAGCCCAGAGTAAGCTATCGTGGTGTGGGGTAAGTCGTTGTGCAGTTTGCAAGAAGGTGCGTTGGCCCCTGAGGTTAACATCGGGCAGTCTCAGTTTTACAGGACTCTGCATTTAATAGGACTATTTTTAAAATAGAGTTTGACATACGGTCCAGTGGTGAGATGAAACCTGCTTACTGTTAGTTATAAAAATCCATAAAAGGAACAGACAATTGGAAAGTTCATGACTGGGATGATTATGACTCTGTCAATTCACTTTAGAGGCATGGATCTAGGCACTAGCCTGTTCCACCGTAGCCATGGATAAAAAAAAGGGTATTAATAAAGGAAAATCCCTTCCGTTCACCGAGAGCATCCAGTGGTCCGCGCCCATGGTTGTCACCATATGACGTGCACGCAGTGAATGCCCCGGTATCGACTTCCTAACCAAGGTGAAGATTTCTACTCCCTTCGTCCCCCCACCCAAGTGTGTGCTTTGACCCACCCGTCAGGTAGTCCCCTCTATGGACGGCTCTTCCATTTTTTTTTTTATTTTTTTTTATTATTTTTATTTATTTATTTTTTTTAATATAGCCAATCCCCTTTCGTGTGCTGTAGCGTGCTGTCCCCCATTTCATGTCCCCTCCCCCCCCCCGCCAGTTCCGTGACCCCCCGTAGCTTGAGTCTCTGGGTCAAGTTGCCCTTGTCCGGTTGGGCAGGACTCTGGGGTTTCGGGATGAATGTGGTTGGTTGCCCCCTCCCCTCCAAGCCCCCCACCCAAGTGGTGAATGAGTGTATTGTCCCGTGCATTGTGAGTCATCCCTGTGGGGACGGTAGTCTCGTGGCTTACCGGGGTTCATGGTTGCCAGTCCCAGACGGGGTCAGCACTTGGCGGGGCAGGGCATCTGCAGACGGAGGCTCGGCTAGGACGGGTTAGCTGGGTAGGTGCCGGAGAGGCGCGCAGGCCGCACAGCGTGCAGCTTACTGGCGGTGTGTCGTGCGGCTACTCTTCGGGTTGGGCCAGGTCTGGCCTCCATCCGTGGTCTTGTGGGTCTCTGCCTCTGCGGCGTGGCGGTCTCTGCGGCTGTGGTCGGAGCTCCAGTGGGTGAAGGATCCAATTCTGTACCGTGATGTTAGGAATTTCCAATTTTTGTAGGAAGGCAGGTATGTCTTCTGGGCACCGGGCCGAGATTAATTCATTGTGGCGGCGCACGTTGATGCTGAAGGGATATCCCCATCTATACGGGATGTTTCTGTCTCGCAGTGCCGAGGTCACCGGTCTCAGGGCGCGCCTCGCGTCGAGGGTGAGTGGAGATAAATCATTGTAGAGGGTGACTTCTGCGCCTCTGTACGTCCAGTGGGCGCGGGAGCGGGCCTTCAACATTATTTGTTCTTTCAACGTGAAGGAGTGGATGCAGCACACTATATCTCGCGGGGTGCCATCCGCCGTGCGCGGTCTGAGGGCTCTGTGGGCCCTATCGAAGCGGAAGTGGTCCGGTGCCTCCTCACGGAGGATAATGCGGAAGAGCTGGGTGAGGGATTCAGCAATGTTTTCCCCTGCGCCATCCGCCTCCGGCACACCGCGCACCCGGATGTTATTGCGGCGGCCCCTGTTGTCCAGGTCCTCCAGGTGCCGTCGCATTGCCAAGATCAAGTCACCTTGCCTGCGTATCGCTGTGTCTGTAGCTTGCCATTGCGACTCCGCAGTTTCAGCGCGCTGTTCTATGGCGGTGATACGCGTGTCCTGGCGCGCTATATCTGATTTAATGCCGGCTACTTCAGCTTTCAGTGCAGCATGCAGAGTGTCTGAAGCTCGGGTGAGGTCCTCTTTTGTGACCATCAGGGCTGTCATGCGCCTCAGTTCTGCCCCTATATCTGCCAGAGTGACTTGCTCCCCGGAGCATGTGGACGCAGGTGAAGTCGGCGCCATGTTGGGAGTGTGGGGCTCGTGCAGCGTGCTTACCGGGGTGCCGACAAATCCGTCCATCGGACCCGTTTTTTGAGGTTGCTGCTTGGTCCTGGAGGCTTGTGGGGTGTCTTGCCGCCTGGTTCTGCCCATTGATGTGCGGTGGTCGGGCATACGGGTGCTGTTTGCTGCTGGGTGGTAAGGAGCCGCGGGGTTAGGCTGCCGCCATGTTCGGAGTCCAGGACACGCCCCCGAAAATACAATTTTATGTAATTTTCTTCCTGGCAGCACCGATCTTGGTGCTGACGTCCCACCTACGTGACTGAGTATAGAGATCCATGATCTCAGCCAATCCATTGCTTTCGCATAGGAAAGCATTGGAAGGCTAGTGCGCATACATGGTAGAACACTTCTTTGCCCCAACCAAATTGTGTCTTTGTGACCATCTGATATAAATCGCCAGGTTTTACTCAGTCACAGCCACTAGAGGCATTTAAATCCTGCAATATAAACTTTGCGTTCCTGCACAATAGAGGGACATGGCACCCAGACCACTTCATTGAGATGAAGTGATCTGTGTCGCTATACTGTCCCTTTAAGCGTGGTCTAGTATTGTGTATCTTTAAGATGGTGTATTTTTATGTTTAGAGTTCTCTCTTTATTAGTGATTCTGAAATGTAAACAGTTATAGGTTAGATTTTTCAGGCCGTTTGTTAATTAAAGCCACCATCAGCTGGACACGGTGGGAAGGGGTGCCATGTCTCCCCATATTTAATTAGAGCCTCACCTTTGCAGCAATTTTATAAGTATGCTTTTGAGCTGACATGCTCTTACTCGTGACATGGCAAGTGGGGCATGGGGGAAGGTATAAGACCTCCCTTGCACTAATCTAGGGGTTTCCTATTTTCCTTTTAAACTTTGAATTTTCATTACATTATTGTGGAGAAAAGCTTTAAGTGTACAATCGCCATTTAGATAATTTTTATTTATTTTTGTTACTGTTTCCAGTATATGAGTTGTCACATTTTGCATTGCACAAATATTTGTCAATATTAATCACCTTAATTGGAATTCAAAAGTATGCAATCACAAACATTTCTGTGTTACATGCAATACCTTTCTGGTATTACTGGATATTCAGACTAGAATAGCATCCAAACTATTCCATCTGATGATTCCCTGTTACTGGTTGTCGTGAGTGAAGATTTTCCACTGTTCTTTCCATCCTTGCTGCTCTGTATGCTTTGTGTTTGTGTAATAACAAAATAACATTTCAATGTATTGAACGCCCAGAGATTGAGGTTTATACCTGAACTCATTAATGATGTGGGATTAGTGACTGTGTTTGTTGTGATGCTGTCAGATTGCGTATGACAGCTGCCCCACCCTTTTTACTGTTTGAATTCCAAAAGAATCTACACAGAGACCTACAAATTCCTTTTTTTTTTTTTTCTTCACTTTAAATAACAAATTCCAAAATACACATAAAAGGTATGCTTCCTATAATACTGTAAATAACAAGCAATCAGCAATCATTTGTTGCCACATCCCCCTTCCAGTCTTAGGGAAGGGGAAAACACAAAAAAACTCTATATTTTCTTTATTTTGACCAGTTTTCGGAGTGTCTCTCTTAGGGGTTAAAATGGTGATCTCCTCTTATTACAGTTTTGTCACTGAGACTCTCCATGAGGATGCTTTTTAAAATATATAAACACATTCTGTATTGAACAGTTATACAAGAGATTTTCCATAAAAATGTGTTTTCTTAGAAACAATACATACTTTTCTGCTCTAAACCAATAGCCCTTTCATTAAATTAAAACTATCAAGTTGAGAAGCTAGCAAAATACCAAAGCAGACAAAACATATAATATAGTCCATTTAAAGATTCAGTTTAAGCACCAAGACCACTTCACCTAAATTAAGTAGTTTTGGCGCGTAGCTAATGCAACTGCAGTTTCAGTACTCTGTTCTGTGCCATTTAGGACATAAATTCCTTTTTCTTTCTGCACCAGTGCCCACACATCCCTTGGCTATTAATGACACAGCCTCCCTACACTCTGACTGAAAAAATATATTAATTTGGCTATGTTCAGCATCTGAAGATTATTACTTTAGGACTTGCATTAGGGGTGGGGTTCTAATTTTAACCCTTCTTTGAGCTGTGAATTTCACCCTGCCAGCAGACTTCTGTGTGAGATATGTACCTCAACTGAAAACTGAAAAAACCTCTGCAAACTTAAAGCAATATTATCGTGCTTTTTAAAATAGGTTGTGTAAAAAAGAAAAATAAATCAGGATTAAATTATTTAATAATGTGTTTTATTTATATATATATATATATATATGTATATTTTTTATATTAATGTGTGTGTATAGAATGTTTTTTTTATTATTATAGATTACACATGTGTTTGTGATATATTCATGAAACTATTGTTTCAAAATAAGGAAGTTTGTGTTGGGCAGAAAATGAGGATGATACACTCAGCTGCAGACAGATATTTTGCAGCTAAGAAAAGCTAGGAGTTAAGGCAGTTAGGAAGTAATTTTCAAACATACTTGCCACTATGACTGTGGCGTAATAGTTTTTCTGGATGGAAAGTAACACTTTAAGCATCTCCTCCTTTTGTTTGTTGTTTTTGTTTATTTTTATTAAGTTTTTAATTTGGAAATGGTTGATTTTGTTCACCAAAAAAAAAACAAAAAACCCCAAATTACAAAAATAAAATGTCAACAAAAAGAATAGAATGTGAAAATATATCACAGAAGAGGCACAGTAAGGAACATTTTGACACAGGAAAACTACGTAAAACGCGAGCACAACACTCTATACATAATTGTTTCTTTTTTTTCATCCTTTCTTTATGCGGTGAGGTGCGAAGGGTAGAGTTTTTATAACAATGTTGTATCCTGGAAAGGCTTGCTTTCACCATGGGTCCCAGTCAGTGTTTAGTTCTACATTTAACTCATTTTAAACTCAAGCACACGTTTGTTAAATATAGTGGGTAAGAAAACCTTACAAATGCTAGGAATTGATGGTTCCCTCTTTAGCATTAAATGGATATTTGCCCTTAAACACAGCATAAAATGCATTGTCCTTTCCATTCTATTCAGGGTTCCCTTGACCAGATCTGGTTAGGTGGTTTACCTGTTAGTATTTTAAGTAAACTGTATGCAATAGTAAGGTTCTAATGACTTGATAGCCAATGCATTTTGTCTCTAAAAAAAAAAAAAATGTAAATCCAAATTTTTCCTGAATAGAGCCATAGACCCTAAAACGTTCAGATTACTGCTATTATGCTCACACTGTGTTGATAGCATTGTATATTTTAAAACCTTGTTTATAAAAGTCAATTGCGCTACCTTCAACTCTACCCTACAGGCCTGCTGACTTGCCTTCCAGTAAGGCTTAGGGTTCCATTTAAACCACTGATTCTATCCATCTATTTACCAATCTATCATCTATCTCACTAAAGTACATATATATCCCATCCAGGCACCTTTGCTCTGCTAAAGGCCTCATATTTGCGTTTCCAGCTCTCATCTACAAGACCTCTAGCGCTACAAAATACAGATGGATCACCCGTCCCTGCTCCATTAGACTCCCACCCAGTCTCCAGTTCTTTCAAAAAAAGCACTGAAAACTCACTTCTCCAAAAAGTCATGAAAATTTAACGGTTTCCATCTTTACCACTGTGCCCTTGTCACTGATCCTTTTGTCTTCTGACTGTAACATAAAAAATTTAGATTTTTTTTTTTTTTTTTTTAAATTGAAGACTTTGTTGTTAACTTTTCTAGCAACCTACAATGACATCAAAGTTATTATAACGTGAATTTCACAATTCGGTTATCAATGCATCCAATTTAGTAGAATATACCTTAAAGTGTTTTGTATGGTTATTCAGATCTGATACAATAAAAGAGTAAAAAGGGTAAAACAAAATAAGTATGATTAGTTTGGTTTTGGGGGAGAGGGGTTTATTTGAAGGGGGCACGGGTGGCGATTCTTTTTCTTCTAATCAATGAATTTAGCTATTGCTTTCGAAAGTAATATATACACAATTTAATTTTTATAAAAATTTTTTTTTTTTTTACGGCTTTGTAGTGAACGGACACATAAAGTTTCATTGAATTAAAGGAAAACTACATTGCCTCCCTCCCTGCACCAAGACCACTTTAATGGGATGAAGAGATGTGGGTGCCTGTTGTCCCTTTAATAAAATTTATTTGCTTCATGTTATCATTGTAGACCGCATTCGAATGCTTTGTATTCAGTATGCTTTGTGTTTGTCACATTGAATGTAATCAGTTTGATTGGAGCCTGCATATGATTGTTTTCTTAAGCTTGATGAGATGTTCTCCTATGTCTGATTACTTATTGTAAATACAATAGATTTGAGCAATTTCTTAAAATGTCCTTCGGTTCCAAAGGAATAGATACTACAGACGTTTGTGCCACAGTCCCTCCTTGACATAATGTATTTTTTTTTTTTTTTTAACATCCTGTAGAGTGCAAAACCTTTATTCAGGCGTATTAGATCTTCTAAAATTGATTGGGCATTCAGATTATCTACCGGATCTCAACACAAACATGTACTCCTACTAGATAGTCAATAGATGTTAACTGAAGCAGATGGGTAAATCCAACTTTAGAGAGCAAGTAGGATTAAATATTCTCATTAATCATATCCCCTACTGAGTTAATGGAGGTGACTACACACTGGAGTGAAATGTCTCATGGAATCACTATTTGTCACAGAGCCCACCAACCAAATGATGATGATTGCCTTATTTGATTATTTACTTTCCAGCAGAACACACTTTGCTAGCTTTCAGCTGTCAATTCTTTATATTTTGAATGGAATCTTCTTGTTGAAGTGTTCTCTTCAGGTTTTATACATACATATTCTCTAGTCAGCACCAAATTATAGAGCTATTGTAATTGCACTGTGGGCACCATTACTGCAATGTCTCATTGAGGTGGTTAAAGTGTCTGTAGTCCCCTGGCACATTCCTCCCCTTCAGCAATAAACCATGTTTTTGATTATTTTTTGCCAATCTTTATTTCAAATAAAATTGTTCTGTAGAACAGATATACAGGTACGTAAGAAAGGTCAATAAAAAAAAAAACCTGGATTAAGAAATCTATATCCGCATTTACCCAATGAGAAACCGGTAAGTACAATATAAGTGACTAAACTGAACAGTTTTCTTAATGCTAAACAAGGATCCTCTGCAATCCAAGCGATGCGTGGGCCAATGAACAAGCATTACAAGCAACAAGTGGCTGAGCGTGTCAGTTTAGCGCATTCATCGGTATGGCTACAAGGAAGTGTGTAATCTGCTTTAGTCACACCTACAGTGGGGGCTGGTGTTTGATAATCCAGGAATCCTCATTAAGTGTTAAACTGTTTGCAAATGGTTTAGAATTGAAAATAGGGACAGTGCCAGGGGACTGCAGACACTCTAACCAATTCAGTGAAATGGTTATAGTTTCTACAGTTCCCATTTAAGGCACAAGGGATGATTTTATAGAGTCAACATGGTTTTTGTTTTTCATTTTTTCTTTTTTTTTACCCCTTAAGGACCAAACCTCTGGAATAAAAGGGAATCGTGACGTGTGTCCTTAAGGGGTTAAATTGATAGTTGACCCAAATATATACTCCTGATTTTTAGGTGATCATGTATGTCCCTCAGCACATGCAGCCCCACAGCGTATAAGGAAGACTTTAAGGCTTTTGTGAGAATCAGAGGTATCTGAATATGGGAGATGCCCAATAGCCATTCCCGAACTTTGACTGCTTGGCTGAGTTTTTCTACAACTCTAGAGCGGTGTTCCTCTTTATGAAATCATTAAAATGTAGCTCGTATTCAGTAAATGATATCTTCTTCGTGCACTACTGTTCAGTTGCAACCCACTTTTCACCAGCCTCTAATGTAACAATTACCTGCTTACAGTCCAAAGTAGATATTGTGGTTGAGAGTGTTCACTTACTCTGTGTTTTTTTTAGACCTCATGCTCTGAATCCTTTTTTTGCCCTTTATTTAGTATAAAGTTTCCAGACCTCTCCAAAATGTTAGTAGCTTATTGATTAACAAATCTCCACTTACTCAAGCAGCCCACATACCTACCTCTTCCTCACCTTATACACTTGTTCCTCACTCAATTTGTCCTAACCATTCAATGTTTAAATTAATATAGTTTGTTGGCCAGTCACAATGCTGCAGTGATGGAGTTATTGTAATATGACAGGCGACAAGGACCCAGCCTCAACCATTCAATCACCAGTCAAATTAGGTAGGGAATATCACAGCTCTATCTGCATACTTTTATAAAGCATATTTCATCAGAACTCTAGATTTTGAAATTTTATCTTTAGCATCTTGATGGTTAAAGACAAACCCTATATATTGCCATATGAAAATAATTCTAAGTTCCTGAATTTATTTGTCTTTCACTGCACCTTGCACCCGTTTCTTGGGCAGCAACAGATCGCTTCCGCCATCTGTGCACGGAATGAATTGGATTGATTTTGGATGAGTCAAAGAATATAATTCTCGTCGGCTTCTCTTTCATTACATAAAAGATTGAGGCTGCCATTAAATACTCATCTGGAACTATCACAGATGGTGACATCATCTTTTTCTGATTAACCCTTCAAGTATTGCAAATATTGTAATTTAGATCAAAAGTTCAAAAGATGAAGAAAAGCCCATTTGGCCCAGTACTCTGATCTAAGGACATATACCCATACTTGTGGTGTTAAGCACATAAAATCCTTTAAAGCCGTGCACGATTCCCCTAGTGCTGGTCTGGGACCCCTGTCCCTGATACCTAACATTACATATTGATGTTCTGTGATGGGCTATTATTGCTGCCTGAAACAATCTGATTGTCTGTGCAGGTCTTTTCCAATAACTAATCATGTCACATTGATTTTCTGTGAGCTTCTGATTAAAGGTCAACATTATTCGATCTCTATCTCCATTATGGTTTTAATACGAGAAGGATTAACAGACACTTGCATATTTCTTGTCAGTGTCTGGAACTGAATACAAACACTATGTATCGGTAGATGTAAGGACTTGAGTCCTACACCAGTGCCATTTAAGAGTGACATAGTGTTTAGAAGAAGCTGGGAGTAGACCCTGTAGATTTTTGTACAGTTTAAGGTTTGTGCAGCAATAAACTTCCAGACAACTACTTTTATTACAGTGCCTTGCTTTTCTAATTGCACAACTAATTCAAGTGCTTTATTGGATCAGAAAAGCCGTCCCTCTCTAGCCTGATAGAGTTCACAATCTCATTTTACTGTTGAAGCCCTTAGAATAGGAGTAATTCAGTGTACATCAATTAAAATTGTTGTTTTAATTGTTGATGCTGGTAGTTTGACAGGCCAAGGCATGAGAAGCCAGTGTTTGTGTTGCCTTGTTTAAAATCCATTCATGATACAAATCCCATAATTTCTGCAAATATCTACGCCATCACAGCTGCTTTTCAGCAAGTCTGGATACATGGTTTTCAGCACACCAGCAATGGCGAGGAACCAAATGGTTGATGGGTATGATGTGCTGTGTGCTGAAGGTGACATAAATAACTTGTAGCCAGAAACGTGTGCGAGTTTTTGGGGGTGGGGGTGGCTATATGAGCTGCTGTGCCTCAAAACAGCTTGAGTAGAATTAACAGACTGTTATATATGGGGAACCATCGCCTTCCTTCATATTATTTGTTTAGTTTAGAAGCTAGTTTCCTTATGAGAATAATACACTGGGTTTTTCACTGTGTGAATTTTCTGGAATTCAAAGTGAATTTAAAATTTTAGGCCAAAACAGCCAAACTTAAAGGACCACTATAGTGTCAGGAAAACAAACTCGTTTTCCTGACACTATATAATCCTTAGGGGCCCCCCTTCAGCCACTTACCTTTATCCAGCGCCGGGCTCCCTCGACACTGGTGACCTCTCCGACGTCGGCTCCCGGGTGGAGCAGAATGCGCACGCATTAAAAACGCCCATAGGAAAGCATTGCTCAATGCTTTCTTATGGACGTTCTGCGTGCTCAATGCGATTTTCAGGAAGACAGCCACTAGAGGCTGGATTAACCCTGCAATGTAAACATAGCAGTTTCTTTACTATTTTCCACCATTTCTGTTTAAAAGATTCTCACGGTGATGAGCAGCTTTTCAGATTATATATAAATTAAAAGACACTTCACTCAAATAGCGCTAATACTTTCCTGTTTTATATAGCAGTTTCTCTGTTTACATCTGAAGGGTTAAAACAAGGGGGACCTGGCACCCAGACCACATCATTGAGCTGAAGTGGTCTGGGTGACTATAGTGGTCCTTTAAAACATAACTGACTTGGAACATTTTTCCAATTCTGATGTTTTGGACAAATATTTGAGATCTTTGACAATTCACACTGTAGTGAATAACCCTAAATATATACACAACTTCTATAAATAACATGTTCACATGTTAGGAGTGTAAGAGGAGATGTTATGTTATGGGTTTCTCTATAAGGTTTGTAATTTGGGATCTAAAAGGATTGGTATGGTATTGTCATGACAAACTGCTGTTAATAGCCCTGAAACATCTGAAATATTTACAATACAATCCAGACCAGCTTTACTGGACTTGTGTGAGTTTTACAATATGATCCATTACACAAAATCCCACAGATCATTCAGTGAATCCTGCGGAACAAGTATTTTACAGCTGTATTTACTTCATAATTAGACTGATGTCAGTAAGTAGAAGCATTGCAATGTATTTATTTTTCCCCTGTGTCATCCGTTTTGTGATTGAACATCATGGTAATGGTTGAAATGTATTCCTAACACTATAATTTCATTGAGCTGGATTCAGGGTTTTTTCACCCTCCTTTCCTGTAAACGGCTGAACCAAACATTTTATTTTTTCTCCAGCACCGATGCTACCTCGGCAGTGTCGCCTGTCTCATCCCAAAATGTAATCCGGCTCTTTCTTTCTTTACAAAGAGAACCTATATCATTTGCATTTCAGACTGATCCCATCCACAAGGGCAGTCCAGATCCAAAATGCTGACAAATTTCCACTGCATTTGAGATACAGCAACATGGACGATTGTGTCGGCAACACAAGAGTCTGGGGTTGTGGTCTTTCTCTTGCAGATGGAGCTAGCCTGCATTTCAGATCTCACTACCCTTTTGGGTGGGATCAGTGTGATAGGCAAATAGTTTAGGCTCTCTCTGTAATGGCACAAGATGAGCTAAATCCAGTTTGAGAACTGAGCCAGGACCCACTGAAGGACAGGCTATTTGAGTTGTTTGTTTATTTAAATAATTGCATGATATGTTGGACTTACTCTTTTTGCAGGTGATACAAGTCATGGTATATGCAGTACTAGATTTTTAAAAGACTTGAATTAAACAAGTATCAGAATTGTAACCATGACAATTCAGCTGTATGTTGCAAAAAGCATCTGACTAATTTAATAACTGATACATCTATCATTTTGTGGGTATATCACTTAGTTTTTAAAGTATAATTACACAATTATATTTTGATGTCCATTGTCCTATTACATTCCAGTACATTCAATGTGCCCTGCTTAAATCTAAAATCACTAGCAGGTATGTAGAAACAATTACGAACTATCAGCAGAATTTTAATCCTACTATAATTATTTTAATTGCTTTTGACATTTAACTAGCTCATAATATTGCCTTTTTCTTATATTAACCAAAAGAGATGGGAAAAACTCTCAACTGGTCTATAGAGGGCATGCATCACTGTGTGGGTGAGCGTTGAATTAAATGGTTTTCAATTAACGACAAACATGTTGCTGTCGAGCTACTGTGACCTACAAGGAATGCAGTGGGTAGAATTGAGCAGCCAGAGCTTGCATTGTTAATTGAGATTAGAGCGGGTGGCAAAGCTGGTCCTTGATTGTGCCAAGATCACCCGTGGAGAACTCAGTAGTCCAAGATTTTTTAAATGTTGTATATTTATTTCCCTCTGATAGAGTGAGATGGATTTGTATGTACTGTAATGTAATTGATCTAGTAGTAATATATGGTAGAGATTTTTTATTTTCTTTTTACTTTTTATCCACTTTAGTAAATCTGTAAATGATTTTATTATAGCTACAGTTAAGCTATTTTACAATTTAACCTCCATGCCCTCGAATATCATTGACAATGTCTTGTCCTTCAGCTATTGCTGTGCAAGTGCTTTTAGCCGCCATGGCTGTCAGCTGAGATACAGCTTACACATGATGCTTGCTGTATTAGCGGGTGCTCATTTCTCTATGGCATTTCTCTATGCCAACGAGTTGGATAAGTCTTATGAGATCAAGGCAGTTCTGAGTTGTCCTTTATTAAAAAAGGGTAAAGTTTATAATTTGTATTGCAGATGAATATTTTTTAACCACTGAGAAAAGCAATGCAATTGGAACATCTCGTACCCTTAAAGGTTTAATCTAGTATAACAAAAATCAGTTTATTTTATATAAGGATTAATGGCAATTCGTACATGAACCAGAATGGCCTTTAGACAGGTTACATTATCCAATCCTGTCTCATCCGCAGCAAATTTGATGAAACATCTCCCCAATTCGGTCTCTATTAGGGCCTCCTACTCAGGTAGAGTAGGCTCTACTCAGGTAAATTTTCGGCTCTACCGATGTGCATATTTGTTAATCAGATTCCAGTCTTCCCTGACAGCTTATTGTCACGTAAAACGTTAAATAGCGCTGTCAATAAAGCTGGCAGAAAATGCTATCAGCTCAAGCATCAGTTCCACTCATCTTATGAGATAACTGAATTGATGACAATTGCTTAATTACATATCCCTTACGCATAATTTTTTTTTCTGCTGCTGATTCATATAATAAAAATGTGGTCCCCACCAGCCTGCCGTATATTATTAAATGTGTGGGAACTCATCATATATAGAATTTGCAATTTGCACTGACATCGAAGATATTAAATGCTGAAGAGCCCGTTTAGTGCATGTGGAAAGATCTGTGTTTTGTTTTTTTGTTTTTCTTAACCCCCCTTTCCCCTCACTAAAAATTCTATCATGTTCTCACATTTTACAGAAAATGTGCTGTTTTCACAGACAGTTTTTTGGTTGTTGTTTTTTTTCTCCTACATGCAGTTGTAGTTGTTGTTTTGGCTCACAATATCTCACAGTGAAAGTATGTGTTAAAGGTCCAAAATGCTGTTTGATTGCAAATTTCCCTTCCATGATGCTTACACTGTGTGGGATCTTACAGCTCCCCCCCTGCTGGGGAACACAGCAAAGTGGCGGGGGGAGGGTTGACCCTTCAATAAGAGATTGCCATAGAAAGCACATGGAGTACCACAATCCACTGGGCACAGACAATAAACGTAATGAAAATAGCAGTAGCAATATGTGTCAATGCAGTTGCACAGCCTTTGTTACAGAAACTTTCTTTCTTTGACATACCGTTCCCACGGAGAACAAATGCTAGTGAATTCCACCATTATTATAACATGTTCTTTGTATTACATCTATGACCTTATACAGTAAGAACATATACACAGTTGTACAGAAATTTATAATTTTAATCAAAGACAATGGCAGTGTCCAAATGTACTCTTCGTTGTTCTTGATGTCTGCATTCACACGGTTATTCACTAGTGTGAATTGTCAGAAATTGAAGTTAATTCAAACTGGTTTACATATTTCAGGACAAAGCAGCCAAACTGAAACCGTGGTTGACTTCCAATCCAGTTAATTAGCACCAAAATCTTCAATTTCCATGCTGACTTCCATGCTTCAGTAAATAAAGTTCTGGGATTTCTTTTCGTTGCATGTATATATTGGGGAAAAGTAATCCATTATACACTATGGATATAAGGAATCTTGAAATGGCACAGGACATTTTTCGGTGTTAAAATGAATATTTGGTTATTGTTCTCAATGTGGCATCCCATTTTACAGTGTAGCACAATCCGTAATATTATTTATTTTTAGTGGTTGTTTCTCATAGGAAAAATTGACCCGCATTTGAAATAGGACATAAGTTGTGTTGTTTTTTTGTTTTTGTTTTTTTTTTTTAAGCGGCTCTATCACCCTATACTTACCTTACTTCTCTCCTTACCTTAACCCCTTAAGGACACATGACGTGTGACATGTCATGATTCCCTTTTATTCCAGAAGTTTGGTCCTTAAGGGGTTAAAGGGACACTATAGTCACTAAAACAACTTTAGCTTAATGAAGCAGTTTTGGTGTATAGATCATGCCCTGCAGTCTCGCTGCTCAATTGTCTGCCATTTAGGAGTTAAATTACTTTGTTTATGTTTATGCTGCCCTAGTCACACCTCCCCTGACTGTGACTCACATCCTGCATGAAACAAAATGGTTTAATTTTCAATCAGATGTAACTTAATTCAAAAGTTATCTCCTGCTCTGTAAATTAAACTTTAATGAGATACAAGAGGATCCTGTGGGGTCTAGCAAGTTGTTAACAGAGAAGGAGATAATAAACTCTAAATTAAACAAAATTAGCAATAAAGGAAGTGTAAACATTAGATTATTTACAGGAAGCGGTTTAGGAGGCTGTGTAAGTCACATGTGTGAAGGTGGGCATGATCTATACACCAAAACTGCTTCATTAAGCTAAAATTGTTTTGGTGACTATAGTGTTCCTTTAAGTCTTTTCTTTAATACAGTAAAGGAGGAGACTATATTTAAAAGAAGAAAAACTACCACAACAAGAGGACAGTGTCTTAAATTAGAGGGGGAAAGGTTTACAAATAATATCAGGAAGTATTACTTCACAGAGAGGGTAGTGGATGCATGGAATAGCCTCCCAGCTGAAATAGTAGAGGTTAACACAGTAAGGGAGTTTAAGCATGTGTGGGATAGACACAAGGCTATCCTAACGATAAGATAAGGCCAGGGACTAATAAAAGTATTTAGAAAATTGGGCAGACTAGATGGGCAGAACACGTTGATTCCTGACAGATGAAGCACCAGGAAGACAATTGTGGCAGCCAAGAGGGACAGGTTTAGGAAAGTAAAACTGCCTGCACAGTGGCCATCAGACACCCTTACCCTGTGGCCATTAGACACCAAGCTGTAAAGTCACCATCAGGGGTCTTTGCATATTAAGTGACAGACCCGATTTGAGACATGCCCAACAGGCCTACTTTCTGAGGTACAAATCATCCCATATAATGTTCTGTGATATACCTTTAAATTGTTCATCTAAGCGAAGACTGAAACACATTCAGGGTTATTCACTAAACTTTGGATTGCAGTGAATTCAAGTGTGAATGGCTGACCTGAAAAGATATAGCCACAGCTTTTGCCTGACTTTTGCCATTTGGAGTGTAATTTTCTACAATTCAGAGTTAAGAAAAATGTTGACCTGTCAAACCCTTGCACTTTTGTCAGACCTGGCCTCTTTGCTCCTCCCAACTGCAATGAGAGGAAGATGGATATAGGTAGGGGGTAAGAGACAGAAATAAAACATGGTGTGCTGTGAGCTGAATAAGTGGGTATATGGCTGATTTGGGAGACGGTGTGGGGGCAAGGATTTAACATTTGTACTGGGATCCAGGATATCTGACGGTACCTTGCATAAAGCAACTTGTTTTATATACTGTGAAATATAGTCATTTACTATTGTTACCCTTCCTGTGGTTAACTGGGGGTTGACTTTGTGTTTTTTTCACAGTTTAGCTCAGCTCATTATAACTGCCAAACGGTTAACAAATACAAACATTGTTAAAGAATTGCAATCAAATGATTATTTAGCAGCTTAGCTTTTACTGTTAATTGCAATGTAAATATTTTAGCAATCTAATGCAGAATGCAATAAGACATTTACCCAGTTTTTGTAAACTCCCTTTAGCACTTAATTCCTTTCCAGCGTTGAAGTTACAACGCACCAGCTAAGGTACCTGAAAAAACTGTGAAACTGCACACATCACACACCATGTGTAAACTTATAAAAACAGGCACAGCCAATCCACTTAGCAGATGACTGCAGTAAAATAAAGGATTTGTTTCAGTAGTGTCCTCCCCCCCACCTTCCCAACCCCCTTGCCTACACACAAACACACACCTCCCTCCAGTTCCCACTCACCCTCTGGATAGGAGGAAGAGCTGGTTTACATTGTCTGAGTGTCAGTGTTTGGAGACAGGGTTACACTCCTTGCACTGAGAGTTTTTGTTTGGATGTACCAAGTGGTGGAGGGCTGGACGGGCTGGTGCTCCGGCTTTTCTGCATTCCTAGCAGGGAGGCAGCTCTCAAACAGGAAGCTAATAACGTGTGTTCTGGAACTTTGAGTTTGTGCTCTGTGTCATTCCAGCAATGTAGCCATAGGACAGCATGCAGTTCACAGGTAAGGTCCTGCTTTCTCTTTGAAACGTTCAGGGTGGGGAAAGGAGATCGCAATTTTTATCGAGATTTAAGAGACGTGGATTTGATATTGGAAGTCCACTGATTTCCTATGCTGACATATCAGAAAGCATAATAATCTTC
This sequence comes from Pelobates cultripes, assembly GCA_933207985.1. Taxonomy (NCBI): domain Eukaryota; kingdom Metazoa; phylum Chordata; class Amphibia; order Anura; family Pelobatidae; genus Pelobates; species Pelobates cultripes. Next base: position 42,395,898 of record OW240919.1, read on the forward strand.
TGATCTGATGGATCGGAACCAAACCCTCACCCAAGCATTGCGTAGGTCAAATTTGAAACTCTCTGTAACTTACTGACACACTAGAATACCTATTGCTAGACAAATCCTATGCAATAAAACACTACTACTCCTACAGCCAAACAGATTCATAAACTCCTATATGGGTGGAGGAGGGGGGTGTTTTTAAGAACATGTTAAGAGTAGTGGATTAGTGAGATTAACCCTCTCGGTGCCAGGTGGATGCTTGGCAAATCAGAAAAGGCACTCAGCTGACTAACCTGTCCTGGTGTGGCAGCACCTCTTTATAGCAAATGATAAATTGTTTCAGTATAGAAGATAAACCTGATTGAATACTGTATTTGCGTTGTAAGCTGTTATAACTACACTGCTTTTAGCTTATCTGTATGTTGCCATAGTGATTACACTCTTGTTACAGTACAGTGGATAACCCTGCCTGGCCACTACTGAATTAGTCTAATTGACTGAGCCAGCCATTGCCTTGGGCCTTTTAATCCCTTCAAGATTAGACACACACTGTGTTATCCTGGTAGTCCAATGTGTAGTTGGTCATTAAGGTGTTACACAAAAGACTTCATATAGTGTGTATATTATTTATACACTGCAAATAGCACCAATTCTATGAAATAGTCAAGTGTTTGATGTAATACATTAGTCTTTTCCCTGTAGACTGTGCTCCCAAAAGGACAGAGCCTGTCTGCCTTTGCATTGCAGTTAGTGGATAATTGTAATTTCCACAGTTAGTGTGTGTAGTGTCTGACCATTGTATAGAGCTATATGGTGGATTATTTTAAAAATGCAAAATTGGAACAGTTCTTAAGTTAATGTGCAATTCAATATTTGAAAGGTTGCTACTGGCACTCAGAGGGTTTTATAACCCAGTTTGTTGTAGATACCCATCAATTCCCTGCCACCCACAGTGATCACATGATAGTACATACCTACTAGAGAGCAGTTTTCACTCACCTGGTGTATCAGATGTTTCAAAGTCCTGATGAAAGCATTTTATGAGGGGTTGTGTTTTGGGCAGCCTTGCTGAATGACTTCCTGTGTGTTTGACAGTCTGGCTCAGGGAGGGTAAACGATACTGGTGAGATGTGAATCTAACTCAAATTATAAGCACAAGGTAAACAATAGCAAGAAAGGCAGGTTGTCTTGGAAGTTGCATACTTTGCGGTTCTGGAATTCCCTCAGTGTGTATTAGTGCAGTAACAACATAGTGTCTGTTTGCCTATTTTATTCATATACGATTCCCAGGTAGAATTATCCTTTTAATAGGCTAGCGTGGGACAAATAGACTCCAAATTACATGTTTATACGTGCAGGTACAATAGGCACTGATGATTTCATTTGCTTCCAAAACCCCCTCATTCTTTCACTTCCATATCATCCAAGTTTGGGTGCAGTATGAACACAAATTGTGCTATAAGAAATTTGGCTGCAGTCCTTCTGTTAGTCGTGCATTCTCTTGTACCCCTGTATATATGGAGCCTTACTACAAGGTCCCAGGGTATAATACACAGCAAAAGCTGATGGGCAAGTCCTGTGGTGTAAAGGACAATACCCGGCGTTTGCGGTGTAAAGGACAATACCCGGCGTTTGCGGTGTAAAGGACAATACCCGGCGTTTGCGGTGTAAAGGACAATACCCGGCGTTTGCGGTGTAAAGGACAATACCCGGCGTTTGTGGTGTAAAGGACAATACCCGGCGTTTGTGGTGTAAAGGACAATACCCGGCGTTTGTGGTGTAAAGGACAATACCCGGCGTTTGTGGTGTAAAGGACAATACCCGGCGTTTGTGGTGTATACCCGGTGTGGTGTAAAGGACAATACCCGGCGTTGGTGGAGTGACGAATCACACTTCTCGGTTTTGCGGTCTGGTGGGCAAGTCCCGTATTTTACTGGCTGCCAAAGTTTAGGGGAGGCTGGATAATGGTATGGGGCTGTTTTTCAGTGGCTGGACAAGGCCCGTTCCAATGAAGGGAGATCTTAATGCTTCAATATATCAAGACATTTTGGACAATTTTATGTTTTCATTTTTGTGGGAACAGTTTGGGGAAGGCCCTTTTCTATTCCAGCATCATTGTGACCCAGTGCACAAAGCAAGGCCCATAATGACATGGTTCGATGAGTTAACTTAAAGGACCACTCCACACTTCCAAACCCCCCACCAAAAAAAACAGTTTAGTAGATATACCCCCAATAAATACATGCATATCTTCATGTATGTATTCATTGGGAATATACAGGGTGGCCCATAGGTCCTTACGCATCCAGCACACAGATACACTGGATACATAATGTATATGGGTAGGAAGGAACTTATGGGCCACCCTGTAGTTTAAAATAGCTTACAAAAGCTGCAGTTCTTATAAATGCAGCCTTTTTTAAGCCCCTCCCCTTTTTTTCACAGAAGAGACTTTCAGTCTCTTCACAAGGAAATAACCTAATTCTCATTGAGAAGCCCCTGACTTGGTCCCCACATGCACACGCACAATGTTGAGTGCACGTATACCGGACTGTGCACGGCTGTTCGTGCACGCGCGCACCTGGTCGCATGTGCAGGGATGAAGCTGTCTAGCTGATCTGAGGTCTGCGACGGAGGGGGAGGCAGGCACACTTAAGTAGAGCGTCCCTGCCACTTCCGTTCGCTCAGGGGATCTAACGGAAATAGGAAGGAATCCTCCCTGGCTGTTTGACAGCCAGGGGAGAGTTTCCTAGTTAATTTATAAAAGTGCTGATTTCTCATAGATATGAGCACTTTTATAAACTGGGGTTTATAAAAGCTGAAGTGCTTTTGGGGTGTGGAGTGGTCATTTAACTGGCCCACACAGAACCCTGACATCAAACCTATCAAACATCTTTGGGATGAACTGGAATGGAGATTGCGAGCCTTCTCATTCAACATCACTGCCTGAATAGTGGAAGCTCTTATACCTGCATTGGTGGGGACCAACTACTTTTTAATGTCTATGTATTTAGAATGCAATGTCATAAAAGTCCCTGTTGGTGTAATGGTTAGGTGTCCCAATACATTTGTCCATACCGTGTAACTGCAAATGAGTGTTCTTTCTGAGGCTCAATGCGGCATAGAAACCGTTACCTGTTCCACTATCATTTACTATTTTAGAAATGGTATTCATTTTTTTTTTTTTTTTCATTTTTTAAAAAACTTTTTTTGGAGGTGGGGGGACTTGGGCTTATACTGCCAGGTTAAATGCTTTTGAAGTGTTTCCAACAGTGAGCGGCTCAGTGTAGGGACCAACAATTGCTCAAATTGTATTGTGCTGATGATAACCACAACAATCTTCTCACAATGCCTCTGACATCATTTGTACACGTTTTTTTCCCCTCGTAATGCATGCATGCACACTTGCTTTGAATGTTGAACTGTACAATTTATGTTGAAAAACTGTACATTTTATATGAATGAAAAAACAGACCGAGGGGGAAGTACAACTAATATTTAACTTTAGCTAGTTATGGAATGTGCCTTTCCCTTTAAGTGAGAGAAGTCACAAATTACCAGGTTTGAAAAGATTGCAATCTACTAAGCATTTTGAAGAATTTTTGCTTGAACATTGCCTAGAGAAGGGTGTTGTTCCTAAATAAAAAGCTAGTGTAACAGGAGGAATGGATTCTTCAGTATGCTTTTTATACCTGGTACTGTCATATAAACCAAGGGAGCAGATATGAGCCTTATAAAAAGTAAGGATTGTGGCAACATTACATATCACTAGAAGGGAGATAAATTCTTCTTTCAGCATATTGAGTGCATTGCATTAATAACCATGAGACATGACCTAACAAAATTTAAAAAGATTGCACACTTTCTAACCTTCGGACTGTGGCAGGACCAGAGCGGACTCAGGAGTATTTATGAAAACTGTGTCGATCACCGTGGGGAGCATTGAGATTGGCAGGAAGTACTGCCATCTAATAAGAATGTTTATACCTATTGATATGAATTTTTCATTTTAAGTAAAATGTTTGCACATTTCCCCAGGCTAACTAGCAAAACGTATGGGTGAGCTGTGCATCCCTCACTGTTACTTTTTACATGACACATTAACTTTAAGATATAAAATCATTTACCCTTACGTGCAGGATGCACAGATTTTATCCTGGCTAGTTTCCGTTTATTGAGTGATCGAGCAATACCCTGCTTGCCTTTCACTTTCACAACTGCGAACACAAGCAAAAACGACAATAGCAAGTGAATGAGTCGTAGTCTTTATTATGATCTCATAACAAAGTGATGTTTTGACCTCCAGGCGCTTACGTCTGCTATTTGTGTTAAAGCAACCCCACCATACTTTTACTGATAAATAAATTCAGTGCGTAGAAGAACTTTACTGTTCTTTTTGGGTGTTTTATTTATTTTATTTTTTGTGTCTTACTTTGTTAATGCCGGTGGTAAATGGTTTTATATTGACTTTTTTTGAAAGATAAAAGCTAACCAATTTCTAGTCCTTAGTGTGTTTAGCATCAGTGTCATTTGTATTACTTGCAAAGCTCTTCAACTTTGGAACATGAACATTCTTTTTATTAAAATAGTATTTCTCATCCTGATCATTTTAAGGATTAATTAAAGTTGTACAGTTGTAGACAAATGTAGTGTTGTTGGACTACAACTTTCATAGTCTGTTTGAAACCCCTGGTCTAATTTAAATATGCTACATTGACTCCTGGACCATTAAAGACATGCACTATGCAGAATAACCACTACAGAGCTCTATAGCTGTTAAGGTGAATGGCAGCACTTACATTGAAGAGCCTGCAGGGACAGGCTATAGATACCGGAACCACTGCTTTAAGCTATTATTGTTCTGGTGAGTATTGTATCCCTTTAATGCTATTTCTGCAAATCAAGTTATTTTCCATGACATGAAAGGCCAGTCAGACTGGACATGTGAGGCCGTATTGACTGCTATAGACAATCATCTTCTGAGTTGGCTCACAGAACTTAGTTAAAATGTAAATGCCCTGGTTGTGACTTTCCAGCAAGCATTTGCTATGTTGAGATATTAATCTACATATTTTGCAAACTGAACTTTAAAAATATAGTTTATCTGTTAAAAAATAACATACCACAATGCATATATTGAAATAACTCTCTTTTCAAGTATGTCCACAGGAATATATTTTACTGGATATAAAAGCCATAATCAAAATAAACATGTAATGGGGTGAGCTTATATACAGATGAAATACATAAAGTACTTTTGAACTTGCTAATGAATATCTTTGTATTGTAATTTTCATAAACAGCAAAGGTGCAGCAAAATGTCATTTTACAGATTTCCGAGTGACAATCTGGTTATATTAAATCATGATGTGTATTCTAAAATATGTAAAGGAAACTATATTTGTTATCACTCAAAATAAGATGACATGTAGTTTAACCTTCTGTATTCTAGTGTAATGAATATATAAATGTATATGTCTTGCTTTGTGGTGACAATCTGTAGCTCTCTTTGGTCAAAAGCACACTTTATTTAACCCCTTAAGGACACATGACATGTGGGACATGTCATGATTCCCTTTTATTCCAGAAGTTTGGTCCTTAAGGGGTTAATAAGACTGAGCGAGGTCTAAAACGGTTTCAGACTGCATGTTTAAGATGGCCAACACTTCAGCTTGATTTCAAAATTTTGTTAATGCACACAAGTTCTTGATTTACCACCATGTTTTTTTGTATTCTTTACTTCCGACAAGGAGATCTTAGATGGCTGACAAAGGCTTGTAAACTTACTTTACTACCCCTACTATACCCCACTCCCTCTAGCATGCAAGTTCATTGAGCATTGCCCTCAATCCCTCTGTTCTTGTGCGTCCATCTTGTCTGGTTACAAATAAGTGTCTGTTAGTCTACCCATTGTACAGCGCTACAGAATTTGCTGGCGCTTTATAAATAATAAAATAACGTGAAGGAGGTATTCACTCTTATGTATGCTTAGCAAGCACTACTGCAGGTTATTTAACACCTTAAGGACACATGACATGTGTGGCATGCCATGATTCCCTTTTATTCCAGAAGTTTGGTCCTTAAGGGGTTAATGTGGTTGGTGCCTAAAAGATGAGGGGACTGGAAAGTGCATGACTTTTCTATGTAAAATGCAGATAGAACTTTTATGTTAAATTGACCACTCTGAATTTTTGTACTTAATCTTCTCTGTTTTAATTGTTTTGGGAGTGCAAGAGTTGATAATTTTCCATCTTGCAGATGCATCCAGCATACATTTACATTGACATATGGTTCACAGACAAATTGACTTCTATCAAAATAGCATAAATCAATCACTACCCATTTTCCCATTGGAAAAAAGGTAAAATCTATCAAACTGAAATTAAATAAAGAAAATCCTAAATCTGGGATCTCAAATCTCAAATAATGTGAGGCATTTGAAAGGTTTTCAAATGTGAATTTGAAGTGAATAGATTTTGCTCCTTTTGAATTAAGCTCCCGTCTAACCGCATGTTCTTCAAAGTTAAAGTGGCTCTGTCACCTCATACTTTCCTTTCTCCTATTGTTTACTCCTTATCTACCTCTTTCAAAATCCGTTCTTCATTTCTCATCGATTTTTCTTTAAAACAAGACAAAGGAGGAGAAACTGCTTTGTCTTATGTATTTATCCTATATTTGTCAGTCGTGACAAAGGGTAAGTTTACAGTAAGTTTCACTCTTCGTTAGCGTGACAGAGGGAGTGGAGCTTGCCTTGAGCGCCACCATTTTCAAGTGTAGGAAAAATGTATAAGACAAATTATTCCCTATTTTCTTATGTTTTAAAAAGAAATAGATCAGAAATAAAGAAAGGCCTATTATATCACGAGTACACTTTTCTCCCTCAATGCCATCACTCGCTATTACATCCCAAAATGTTAAGTTATGTTTTATCTTGTTTCACGACATGTCTCACACAAAGAGAAGTTTCTCACTCTAACTAGCCTCACTTCCAGGCAGCACACACATTGGACCACAAAACTGATAACACTAGGTTACTTCAACATGATTCGGCTTCTTTTGTTTACATGTACACGTTTACCGAATCATTATACTGACGCAGTACCTTGAATCATTCTATAACAAAAAAATGCCAAATTTACTCACGCTACACCAATGTTTTATTCTGTTGTATACAAATGCGCCTGCCAAAGCTGTTTGGCAATGCAGGCACTGATGTACTTACATGCACGGCAAAAAAAAAGAAATAAAGAAAGGAAGGATCAAATTCTGATAGAGGCAACAATAGGAGAAAGGTAAAGTTGAGGTGATAAAACTGCCAACACCTCCCTCCGTAATTATATATATGATGCAACCTGGAACTGACCTTGTAGACATTGTAGCGTCAGGTCAAAAAGAGCACCTCCAATTACACAATGATCACATTTACATTGGTTACATTTAGTGCACAGGTTGAGTCATTCTCCATTGTCACATGTGGGTGATTATTTTGGCAGTAACAAAGAAACCAGAATATTACAAGGACACTTCCCAAAAAACAGCCACCACCCAACATGCACATTACAGAGGAAGTCTTTGTACTTCCAATGTTCAGAGAGAATTTGCCTGAGTCATATTATTGTTTCTCATTTAAGCAGGGTTAAGATGTTTGCTAGAAGAATGAGATGAGAACAGTCTACCCGTATTAGTACTATTATTTATAAATTGCCAACATATTGAAACATAGAATGTGATAGATAAGAACCATTCGGCCCATCTAGTCTGCTCAATTTTATAAATACTTTCATTAGTTCCTGGCCTTATCTTATGGCTAGGATAGCCTTTTGCCTATCTCAAGCAGGCTTAAACTCCTTCACTGTGTTAACCTCTACCACTTCAGCTGGAAGATTATTCCATGCATCCACTAGTCTCTCAGTAAAGTAATACTTCCTAACTTTATATTTAAACCTTTGCCCCTCTAATTTAAGACACTGTCCTCTTGTTGTGGTAGTTTTTCTTCTTTTAAATATAGTCTCCTCCTTTACTGTGTTGATTCCCTTTATGTATCATATCCCCACCCCCCCACCCCCCTCCGTCTCATCTTTGCTCCAAACTATACATGTTAAGATCCTGTAACCTTTCCTTGTATGTTTTATCCTGTAATCTATGAATTAGTTTGGTAGCCCTTCTCTGAACTCTCTCTAAAGTATCAATATCCTTCTGAAGATAGGTCTCCAGTACTGCGTACAATACTGGAAGTGAGGCCTCACCAGTGTTCTGTACAATGGTATGAGCACTTCCTTCTTTCTACTGTTAATACCTCTCCCTATACAACCAAGCATTCTGCTAGCATTTCCTGCTGCTTTATTACACTGTAGTAGGTAGATAAAGCATGGATAGCTTAGCTCTACAAGTTTGCCATACTGTAAGAGATTATGGGATACATGCTCAAGTGAAATTGCAGTATCCAAAGTGATGCCCCCCCAAAATGATCAAAGTATGTGTTGATCTATGGTAGAAGAAAAAGACTTTATAACTGTGACTAAATCACAAGAAATACCAGGGGAGTGCAATATAGGTAGAAACAATAAATAATTCTTATAGCATAGATTCAATGATTCTGTGTATATCTGTATATAAAATGCAATAAAAAAACAAAACATATGGCAATATTGTAAAAGAAATGTATTCAATTAGTGTAATCTGCAATGGAACCACTCACATGAACATGTACGCCTGCTGTCCAAGCCTCTCTCTCTCAGACGCCTCGAATTGACGTCAGCCGGTGGACGCACGGATCCGGATGCACCCTATTACTCCAATGAGGCACAGAAAATAGTTTCCGGTGGGGGATTTTAAAATCAGGATGGCAACAGTTTTTGTTTCATGCACTTGAGACATTTGTCGAAATGCGTTGTGCTTTTATTTCCTGTCCTAATTTTTATTTTATGGCTGTGTGACCCAAAAAATAGTTTTCTGTTTACAAGAATATCATCTCCTGTCTTGTTTCCTGGGATTGATGACCAGACTACCTAAAAGGACACATTTTATCTACATGCTGCTAAAGCCAGATCCTGTTAAATGAGGCTCAGGGTAATGTGAGTGGTTCCGTTGCAGATTACACTCATTGAATAAATATCTTTTACAATAATGCCCTATGTATGTCTTTTTATTGTATTTTATATACAGATTTACACAGAATCATTGAATCTATGCTATACGTATTATTTATTGTTACGATCTATATTTCACTCCCCTGGTATTTCTTGTGATTTATTTAGTTATACTGTCTTTTTATTCTATACATTTGTGTGTGCTCCAGTGGGTGGTCGGTGGCACTGGGGATCGTTGCATATATCTTGAAGCACCAAGTAATACCTCATTGTTACGTGTAATTGTTGATCTATGGTAGCCCACCAGTAGACCGTGGCATGTGTATAGGATTTTACATTCTCTGCTATATGATCCTGTGAGCATGGCATTCGAACCACCTAGACAACCCAGGGTATTCAAAATAGAGTATGTCCAGTCTTTTTTTTAGTAGTCACTTAGTCACAAACCCTAGCCAAAGTTAGCGTTCATAATTGGTGTTTTATTTTTATTTTTTACACAAAAACTTCCCTAATATCATCGTCAATATGCGTTTTACTGGTCTAAAACATTTCAGCGATGTCTTGCAAATTTATTTCTGCATAATTATATTATTTTTTATGAGTTCTATGTTGTGGATCTGTCTGATAACCCATGCAGCCCGTCTTGCAATCCGACCGATCGTCACAATCACATAACTAGGATTGGCTGCAGGGTTATTGCCTCAGTTGTTAGGCAGTCCCCCCTGGTCAGATCTGGCGAGGCAAGTATAATTCTAGGTGTTCAAGGAGGCTTTACCAACACCAACGTTAGGAAGTAACATTATGCCCTAATGTTGTTAAAGCCAATGCCATTCGGGATCTAATGACAAGTCCTAACGGTGCAAATGGATTAAACATGAAGAATTACATTGGCACACAATATGCAAAGCGGAGCACAAATGAGGGAGATACTGCCTTGTTTCATCCCGTACAAGGCACATCCTCAAAACTCAGAGGAAGAGCCTTGTACAGCTTGAAACTTTGTGACATCACAATGTTGACAAATCACAACATTCTAGGTAGTGTAGGCACTGTAACTGCTTTTTCATTCAGTGTTAAACCAAATCATTTTAATGTTTTTAATGCTATGTTAGTTTCCAGTAGCACTTCCCCCTGTGCAGCTTGGGCTAATGTGGAAGCATTAACTTGAGCAGCAATGGGCATCAGTGTTGACTGAGAATGTCAGCTGACCTATTCCAGGTATGGATCAGTAGGGCTAGAAGAATGTGTGTAATCTCTGCCTTAGCCATACCTCCAGTGTTAACCTGTTTAACAGTGGATGGAGAGACCGTGCCAGAGGACTCCAGGCACTATAACCTTTCCTATGAAAGGAAATTATTATAGTGCCTACAGTGTCCCTTCAAGTGGTCAGAACTTTGACTTCAGGGCATATCCTCTTTCCTTGCTGTAGTTCCTTGGATAAATACTGTAACTCAGTGGGCTGCCTTTGTGCAGATTATTTATGTTTGAAGTATATTTAATAAAGCAGAATTTACAATTATTTGGCCAAATAAAATCCTGGAGAATTGTTTTTTTATTTTATTTTTTGAAAATGTGCATAATTTCTTTACAATTCCAAGTTTACTGTAAAACCACATCAGTATAAGAATGAAAAGGTTTAAACTTCTAGCTGTCCCCATTCAGAAAACGTAAAGTGTTGGATTGTCGATTTAAAGCATGGGTCGTCAACCTGGTCCCTACCGCCCACTAGTGGGCGTTTTGGGATTCCAGGTGGGCGGTAGGGACTTTGGAGGTTAAAACCTCCTTTTGAGCGAGCGCGCGAGCGGGCGGGCGCGCGAGCGAGCGCACACATCAAGAAACCAACGCGAGCGAGTGGGCGGGCGGTGCAGGCGGGCGCGAGCGCACACATCAGTCAACCTCCTTTTGTGTGAGAAGTTGTCGGGCGGGAGCGAGCGCACGCAAACACGTGGGAAGAGGAAGGGGAGGAGTTGAAACTGATAGCAGGGACAGGCAGAAGCAGGCTGAAACGGAGCAGAGGAGTTGAAAAAGAAAAGTTATAGGCAGGAGAAAGAGAATTGTTTAGGGGAGGAGTGGAAACTGATAGCAGGGACAGGCAGAAGCAGGCTGAAACAGAGCAGAGGAGTTGAAAAAGAAAAGTTATAGGCAGGAGAAAGAGAATTGTTTAGGGGAGGAGTGGAAACTGATAGCAGGGACAGGCAGAAGCAGGCTGAAACAGAGCAGAGGAGTTGAAAAAGAAAAGTTATAGGCAGGAGAAAGAGAATTGTTTAGGGGAGGAGTGGAAACTGATAGCAGGGACAGGCAGAAGCAGGCTGAAACGGAGCAGAGGAGTTGAAAAAGAAAAGTTAAGGGCAAAGAGAGAAAGAGAATTGTTGGCTAATAATAATAAGTGGGCTAACTAGCTCAGCCTTACTTTTGTCGCTCAGGAAGGTAAAAGAAAGGAGATAAAAAGGAAAAGATAAAAAAAAGGAAGAAAAATAGAAAAAAGGGGATAAAATAAAGGAGGAGAGTAAGCAGTGTTTAGTCTGGCTCATAAATTAAGTTTTGTTATCTTATAAAATAAAAGAAAAAAATAAGTAAGGGAAGGAGAAAATAAAAAAAAAGGAAAAAGAGATCCTTAATATAGTGATATACTATAAGGAAGGTAAAGAAGCAGGCAGGAAAAGGAATTTCTTTTGATGGTGACATTAATAAAAATTGGCACCTAATACAGCATTGTTTTTGGTGTTCGTAATAAAAGGGAAAAGAGGAGGGAAAAAAGCACTGTGTGGAGTGCAGATCAAAACGTAAGAGTAAAAGTAGTTGTTAAATTGTGAAACAAATTTAGAACCCATGTCTGAAAAAAAGAAATACGCTCGTGGCTATTTACCAGAGTATCTGAAGATGGGTTTCATTGAATCTGTTACAAATAAACAGCTTCCAATGTGTTTACTGTGCCACAAGACATTATCTAATGAAGCAATGAAGTAGGGATCGACCGATATTGATTTTTCAGAGCCGATACCGATATTCTGTGAACTTTCAGGCCGATAGCCGATATAATTTGCCGATATTCTGTACATTTACCATTTTGGAAAATAAAAACTATTTCTAAAGGTAAATGCACAAAATATACATGCCACGTGTAGTGGATTTAGTGTGACAGGGGAGCTGTGTGTGTTTGTGTAGTGTGTAGTGGATGCAGTGTGTGTTTGTGTAGTGTGTGTGTGTAGTGTGTGTTGTGGATGCAGTGTGTGTTTGTGTAGTGTGTGTGGAGGATGCAATGTGTGTTTGTGTAGTGGATTCAGTGTGTATTAGTGTAGTGTGTATATAATGAAAGCAGAGTGTTTGTGTAGTGTGTGGGTAGTGTGCGTAAAGTGAATGCTGTGTATACTAAATGCAAAGTGTGTGTGTATATAATGAATGCAGAGTGTGTGTGTATTTGTGTAGTGTGTGTATAGTGAATGTAGTGTGTTTATATAATGCATAGTGTGTGTATATAATGCAGTGTGTTTGTGTAGTGTGCATTATATAAACACACTACACAAACACACTGCATTATATACACACACACACACTGCATTATATACACACACACTACACAAACACTGCATTATATATACACACTACACAAACACACACTGCATTATATACACACACTATACAAACACACACTGCATTATATACCCACACTATACAAACACACACTGCATTATATACCCACACTACACAAACACACACTGCATTATATACACAGTGTGTTTGTGTAGTGTATATAATGCAGTGTGTGAGGGGGCATTTTTTATTAAATTAGTAAAAAAAAAATTATTTACTTAATTATTATTTATTTCTGTTGTCCCCCCTCCCTGCTTGTTACCTGGCCAGGGAGGGGGGATATAGCAGTCCCTGGTGGTCCAGTGGTATTGCTGAGCTTTGGGGGGGGCGGGCAGCAAGCGCTTACTCACCTCCCAGCAGCTCCTCCAGCTCCCTAGTGCAACTCTCGCGGCCAGCGTGTCGCGCGGAGCGTTGCCATGGTGATCCATGGCAACGCTCTGACGGCCGCTGGTCTCGCGAGAGTTGCACTGGGGAGCTGCTGGGAGGTGAGTAAGCGCTTGCTCTCCGCCCCCCCAGGACCGCCGGGCTTGTAATGAGCCCGGCGGTCCCAGGAGGTATTATCGGCAATATCGGTATCTGAATTGGCCGATACCGATATTGCCGAGAATACCGAATATCGGCCGATTATATCGGTAAAACCGATAATCGGTCGATCCCTACAATGAAGCCAAGTCGATTGCGAGAACATCTTACTACAAAGCATTCGCAAGATAAAGATAAGCCCATTGAATATTTTCAAGAAATCTATAAAAGATTTCAAAATCGTTCAACAATAGCTACATCCTTTCAAAAACAACATGCAAAGAATGAGGATGGATTAACTGCAGCTTATCATATATCACACTTAATTGCAAAAAGTGGTAAAAGCCATAATATTGGAGAAACTTTGATAATACCCTCTATCAAAGAATTTATCTCAACAGTAATGCATCAGGATATACCTGAAGTTTTAAAAACATTGCCCCTTAGCGATAACACAGTAAAGAGACGCATTGATGAAATGGCGGCTAATGTTGAAAATAAACTTATAGGTATTCTCCAAAATTCGTCATTTTCTATACAATTGGATGAGTCTGTCATTGCAGATAATAATGCTCTACTGATGACATATGTACGGTACCTTGATGAAAACAATACATTGCAAGAAGAAATGCTATTCACTGTCAATCTGATTAGATACAAAAGGATTATCAATATTTAATGCTGTGAAATCATACTTTGCAAAAAACAATATACCCTTGAACAATATTGTTGCATGTGCTACTGACGGAGCACCATCAATGGTAGGCCGCTATCGTGGGTTTGTTGCTTACTTGAAGGAAGAAGTGCCAAGCGTTTTGTGTATTCATTGTGTTGTACACAGACAACATATTGTAGGAAAACATTTAAGTACAAGTCTCCATTCATCATTAAGTATTATAATTAAAGCTGTAAATAAGATAAAATCTAATGCCAAGTGTGATAGAATGTTTCGACAGCTGTGCCAGGACAATAACGAGCAGTTTATTAGGTTACTTTTACATACAGAAGTTCGATGGCTCTCAAAGGGTACATGCTTGACTCGTTTTGTTGCATTATTTGATAGTGTCGTACAGTTTTTTGAAAGTGATAATGAGACTGGTCTCTATGAACAGTTAAAAAACGTAAAGAATGATGCCTTTTATTTGGCAGACATTTTCAAGAGATTTAATGACATTAATTTGCAGCTTCAAGGAGCCAATATAACTCTTATAAGTTGCAAAAATATTGTGTCATTATTTATCGAAAAGCTTGATCTTCTCCGTCATAATATTTTCAAGAGAGAATTTCATCAGTTTCCTGAATTGTCCTCTATAAACAATGATGTAAGTCCGGGGGATATTGAAAGGTTCAGTAGTCACCTCAAGGAACTCAAATTGGATATGGAAAAACGATTTCAAGATATTTTGAACTTAAAGGTGCATGACTGGATGATAAATCCTTTTACAGCAAATGTTGCTGAAGTTGATATAACTTGCCAAGAAGAACTATTAGAACTTAAATATGACGAAGAGAGTAAATGTAATTTTGGCAGTGGTGGATACCAAAAACTCTGGCAAAATAAAAAAATGCCTGCGTTATATCCAAATATGTGGAAAATGATGTTCAATTTATTGATACCTTTCCCTACCACATATCTTGTAGAATCAGGCTTTAGTGCTGTTAATCATATTATGAGCAAACAGAGAAACCGTCTGAATATCACCGAAAGAGGAGACCTTCGTTTGTTCCTTACGAAAATCGAACCAGATATCAAATATTTAGTCTTGCAGCATCAGCCTCAAGGATCTCACTAGTAAAGCTAATTTCAATTTACTTTATTGTTTTCTAATTAAACTTTATAAAGTTAAAAACATTATAAACATGCATAAAGTAGAAATAAAAAGATAAATGTACGTACATTTATTTATTTTTTTTAAAACAACCTCCTTTCTAAAAAATATTCCGCGCTTGCGCGAAAACTGGTGGGCGGTAAGGAAATTTTTCCATCAAGAAAGATGCATTAGTGGGCGGTAGGTAGAAAAAGGTTGACTACCACTGATTTAAAGGAACACTATAGTGTTAGGAATACAAAAGTGTACTCCTAACGCTATGGTGTCCCTCTGCCCTAAAGTGATTGTTGTCCCCCACCCTCCCTAACCAAGGGTTAAATAACCCTTTTAATACTTGCCTCCATCCAGTCAAACTTTGTGAAACTGCAGGAAGCACCTGTAGTGGCTGTCTAGTAGACAGCCACTAGAGGCAGTCTTTTATCCCTTTAATGTAAACATAGCAGTTGATCAAATTCTTCAATATTTTACATTGCAGGGTTATGGGGACTGGGACTGTGCAATGAGAGAGTGTGAGCTGGGTGTCTATCCTGTCTCATTAAACATTTTTGAGCACCCATAGAATATTTTGAAAACCATTTTGCTTTATAGAGAGGAATTTCTCACTACTGTTTAAGCGATATCTTTATATAAAAAACAAAATCATAAAATATATTACGTCAATGTAACTTAATTAAATGCTGTTTTTTTGGGGGGGGATGGGGGAGTGGTCAGTTTTTCTAGGAGCAACTAATTTGCATTTCTGCATCATATAAAGCAGCTTTACCACATATTCTAAGTCATGTTACTGCTAGGAGCCCAACAAATGATTATTTTATCAATGTCTGTGTATTGTTTTGTGGGGGTTTTTTTTGTTTGTTTTTTTAAGCAAATAAAAAAAGATTTGAGGTTTAGGAAGAGACAGGGAGAAGATTTGAGGTTTAGGAAGAGACAGGGAGAAGCCTGTGCTGTTTCTATAGTCTGCTATAAATATGCACTACCTGCAAGAATAAAAATAACAAGTTGAAAAACTTGTCAGTGTCATGCCAGAGAGGGGTAATTATCCATGTTCGTTTTCAACTTCTTTGCCAGTATTTCCGTTTGCATCGTCATTATATAATGAAAAATGCTTTCCTCCAAATGACAGTTCTGTGCAATGAATATTTATATCACTTCTCTTGCATATACAAATGAGAGGAGACGAAGCAGCCAATGTCCTAAATTAAATATAAGTTCCTTCCTCTGGAACGCAGGGAAGGTAACCCTTTGCTAGCTAGCAATCTTGTCTCCTTTAGTCCTCCTCACAGTTTAATGAATACAGATCCCTCAGTGTGTCACTGATCATCAGTATTTCTCTGAAAGAGAGATCTAACAAAATCTATCACAGGTCTTCTCAGGGAAACTTTTCTTTTTCTTCCTTTCTTAGTACAGTGTTCTAAGACATACTCCTGCTTTATAGCGCTACACATTGCACATTCAGCTTCTTCCTGGAGTAAAAATGAGTGTGCTGCAGTCTGTCCCTCCTTACATAGAGGACGCCTGTCAAGTAGTGTACAGTGATATGAAGCAACTTTAGACAGGTTCCTATTAATTACACTGGGAAGTTTCTAAATCAGATCAAGAAACCTTTGGAGAAATATATACCAGTTGGTGACTATTTACCCACTGATTTTATATCCACTCTTCCTTATTCCTTATTGAGCTATATAGACAGTCTGTCATTCATTCCTAATTGGTTAATGTCCCATATTTTGTCTTGATGTATACCGTTGTTCACAAATCTACGGTTTTACTGTATAGATCATAGTACACAACTGTGGGACGAAACCAAGGTTGATTTACACATGGCGCTAGCGATCGCATAGGTCAAACCTTTTCAGCCTACATTCCAGCTGCATCATGAAATCAGCCTTTAAATACGGTTGTTGCGAATAGAGTGTATTTGTTGCAATATTGATTACCAATTGAAGGCATCCATTTGAACAGCTTATCCATAAATATTAAATTGTTTAATATATTTGGATAAAGTTTTTAAATATTTTCAAAATATTTAAAATCTTAAAAAATGTATTTAACCCCTTCAGGACCTGACTGTTTTTGCGATGTTTGTGCGTTAAGGACCAGAGCTATTTTAACACTTTTGTGGTGTTTGTGTTTAGCTGTAATTTTCCGCTCTCTCTTTTACTGTTCCGATACAAATTATATATTGTTTTTTTTCAGGACAAAAAGGGCTTTATTTACATACTATTATTTTTATCATGTCATATAATTTAATTTAAAAAAATAAAATAAAATATGGTGAAAAATTTAAAAAAAACAAGTTTTTTGACTTATACTTAAAAAATCTTTTACTGATCTACAAAATCGAATGAAACAAACTGCTAAATATATTCAAAATTTTGTCCTGAGTTTAAAAACACCCAATGTTTACGTGTGTTTTTGCTTTTATTTTCAAATTATAGGGCAAGAAGTACAAGTAGGAAATTGCTCTTTCAAAATGTAAATTTTTCATGTATCAATAGTGACATTGTAACACTGTTATGTCATAAACCTCCAAAAACACCCCACATGTGTATATTTTTCTTAAACTAGGTAACCCAGGGTATTCATCTAAGAATATTTTGATACTTCCTATGCAGCCATTTTACCACAAACCTTTGTCAAACTTTGCATAGGTAGTTTATTTTTTATTTTTTTTCACATACCTTGCAATTCAGGTATAAATTCACAGATTCTGTTAGGTGTCACTACCAAACACCCCAATATGTGTTCAGCAACATCTCCCGAGTACAGGGATACCTCCCATGTATAGGTGTGTCGGGTTGTTGGGGGCTAAAAGGCCACATTTGGCAGGTGCGGATACCCGTTTCCCAGCTTGGAATTTTGACATGTAGTCAACCTGCATGCATGTCCTATTTGGGACATTTTTGAAGCCGGCTAATGTATTTTACCCCATCAAACCATATATTTTTGAAAAGTAGACACCCTAGGGTATTTCACGTGGTGGTATTTTAAAACTTTCCATGCACTAATTCTACCACCAGGCTTTGTCAATTATTGAGTTAATACATTGTTTTCTGTTTTTTTTCACACACATTGTACTTTAGGCATGAATTAACAGATCTTATGTATCACCGCCAAACACCCCAATATGTGTTCAGCAAGATCTCCTGAATACAGTGACACCACCCATGCATAGGCTTGTCGGGTTCTTTGGGGGCTAAAAGGCCACGTTTGGCAGGTGCGCTTATCAGTTTCCCAACTTGCAATTTTTTACATGTAATCAACCTGCGCCCATGTCCCGTTTGGGCCAATGTATTTTACCCCCATTAAACCAAGACCAGCCTTTGTCACACTTTTGGGTAGTAATCTTTTTTTGTTTCTTTGTCACACACATTGTAATTTAGGCATGAATTAACAGATCCTGTTATGTGTCACTGCCAAACACTGCCCAATATGTTCCGCAACATCTCCCGAGTACAGTGATACCCCCCATGTATAGGGTTGCTGGGTTGTTTGGGGGCCAAAAGGCAACAATCAGAACTTGTACATGTCAGTTTTTCAACTTGATATATAGGTATGCTTGGTCTATCTTCAGTTTGAAATATTTTTGCACCCCCCAGTTAATGTTACCATCATGACAGTGTAAATATAGTATATATTTTTATAAAGTAGACATCAAAGGTTATAGAAGATGGGGTGATTTGACTTCTTTCCCCCAATCATTTTGCCCCCCAAAGAAAGTGTAGTGGTAATTTTTTAATTCTGGTTTTTATGCACACGTCATCTGGTTTTGGCCAGCTGGTTATGTGCTACTGCCAGAAAACTTGTTAGACCAAATGTTCAGGTAGCAAATGTACATTTAGCAGCAATCTTTAAACTGACTCCTGCAAATAGAATCTAACTGGAGGTTTGGGGGAAGGAAACTGACTAACAAAAAATGTCTGCTTTCCAAAGAAACAAAAAATAAAATAAAAATTCAGGAACACTTCTTACAACTGTTCTGTGTGGTACAGCTTGAAACACGTTTCTCCACACAGTCCTGGTTTCGAAGGGCAATCAGGACAGTGAAAAGGGGTGTCTGTCCTTTTCCCGTTTTTAAAACAGTCCCGGCAACGTTTCTGGGGGGGGAGGGAGGGGGGGTTATAGCAGTTGGCGGTAACTTAAAAATAAAATGTCTGGAACTTGCCCATCTCCATAAATTGTTAAAGAAATTTATTTTCAACTGAAATTGGAGAAAGCCACCTTTTTATACCATGTGGAAAGTCTTTGGAATTTTTTCTGGCAGTGCCGCAGGCCAGTATCTGTAAACCATAAAGTATTTTAACCAGACAGACACTACTATAAAAATTATCCACATAAAGGTGGTAACCTTTATTAAACAAGGGGTTTAGTAGGTCCCATACAAGTTTCCCACTTGTCCCCAGGGAGTCAGGACAGCCAGGAGGGTCCAGTTGACCATCTTTCCCCTCATATACACGAAAGGCAAACGTGTATCCACTTTCGCTCTCACACAATTTGTACAGTTTTATGCCATAACTAGAACACTTTGAGGGGATGTATTGTCTGAACCCTAATCTCCCTTTGTATTTCATTAGAGATTCATCTATGGATACATTTTGTTGGAGGGTATAAACATCCGAAAATTTGTTTTGAAAATGGTCTAGCAGTGGGCCTATTTTATGAAGCCTATCGTATTGGGGGTGATCTCTAGGGTGACAGAGGGTATTTTCACTGAAATGTAAAAATCTCAGCAGTAACTCGTATCTGGCTCTAGGCCTGGTTTGGGAGAAGAGTGGACATTATTGGGTTGGTGCTCCAGTATGAGCGAATCGATGGTTTCTTTATAATCCCCATGAGTATTGTAAGAGCCCAGATTTTTTTAAGCTCTGGGACATCTGTGGGATGCCAGTCATGCTCCCTGACTGTGTAGCTACCTGGATTGTTATCAATAAATTAGGTAGCATACACCTTAGTCTGGGAAGCAATCTCCTCCCAGATGGTATCCCCTAAAAATAGTTCTACATACTGCATTGGGGAGAAGCCATCCACATTAACATTAATGCCTGCGTTGGCACTAAAAGGGGGGACGTTGGGCTCGGCTAACTGTGGAAGTACCCAGTCCTCCTCCACATTCGGCATAGCAGAGGAAGCACAGCTTCTTTCTTCACACACAGATGACATGTCGCCTTGACTAGACGTGTCAGAAAACTGACCTGGGTAAAAATCTGACGCAGTGTCAGTGGCGTCAGTCTGACGCCAAGAAGGCATATGCCTCCTGCAAGTTATACATACGCTGCATGTTTTACACACGACTAAAACAAATTACAAACACAAACATTTTTTTTTATACTTTTTTTTCCTTCCTTTTTTTTTTTTTTTATTAACTAAAACAGACTAAACAGCAATCCCTAAACTAACTCATGTTACAAAAATCTAATGGAGATTTGGGGGAAGGAAACGGACTGACCAAGACACAGATTTGTAAAACAAATTTAACCCTTTAAGGGCAAAAAAAAATTGTACAAATGCACTGCTGTAACAGATCTGTCAGGGAAGGGGTTAAAATGATTTAATTTTTTTTAAATTCACTGTAGATACTGTATAAAGCTCTGGTACACTTCTGCTGCAACAAACTATCATGATCTCTTTCTCTCTCGCCTCACAAAACGCTACAGAGGAGAGAGGGGCAGAGATCACTGTCAAAGTGAGTGTTTGTAACACCCACTTTGACAGCAGCCAATTGTGAGCAATCGCGGATCACTCACACGCCGCAGTTGGCTGTTACTATCTGCCTGGGATGTCTGGCCGATAGTTACAGTGTCACACTGCGGGAGCGATCTTTGATCGCTTCCTGATAGTTACAGTGTCACACTGCGGGAGCGATCTTTGATCGCTTCCTGCAGCCCGTTTTTCGCTATGACAGTTCAGGACCGTCAGCGGTCCAAACGCACGTTTTACCGCTGACGGTCCTGAACAGTCAGCGGTCCTGAAGGGGTTAAAAAGTATATTTACATCTTTTTTTTTATTTTTTTTATCATTTTAAAAGTGTATCCAAAAATATCAATCATTTGAAAAGTTTACCCAAAATCGAGGCTAAAGTCAAATTATGTGAGATTTGACTCTCGCTTCACTGATAAATCACTATTCTGTTACACTTGCAGCTCAATACTGCAAATTGACTACTTACATTTTGTAAAGGAGTTATTAGGTGTGTTATTACTTTAGAAATACATTTTCTAGTATTATTGCCTTGAACACAATAGACACACATTTTATACCATATGGATTTCTGTTTGATTTGCCCTCTGTAACATATTCACAATTTTATGCAGGATCAAAGTGTTTGTATAACTAATTCTTGTGCCTTTGGGAACTAACAAAACCTGCTGAAGATGCAGTTAACCCCAATGCTGTAAGAAATCAAGGAGAGGTATTTTATTGGACATCAGTGTTTTGTTTTTTTCCTCTCATTCCTCTGTTTGATTTGATTACTTTATTTTTAACAGTGACATTCTTTGACAGCATTAATGTATCTATATTGCTAAACATACTGCATGACATACCGTGTGTGATATTTTAACCTCATACAAACCATTTGCACGCCTGACATACAGTCTGTGTAGTTTTTGCCTTGATCCTTGCACAGATCAGTATTTCTTATTGTCTGCCAGTGTTTGGGTCTAAATAGCACTTTTAAATAATAAAAATAATCTTTTAGGCAACATGGTTGGATATAGACATTTTGGATTTCCAATTATGAAAACCATGGCTGATGAAATTATCAATAATTCATATTGACCGATCACCGCTGTATGGGAAAAGACCTGCACATTATGCATTCTGGCTATACCAGAAAGGACAGTACTCTATTGAGGCCTTGTTCACTGGACTGTGCTCTTTTCCTTTAGCTTAACAATGTATGTCGATACAAACTCTTAGAGGCTGATACCATCTTATCATCTAAATAGCTTCATTTGTGGGTTTTATGAAAAAGGGTTAAAATGTTCCTTTACAAAGAGTGTTTGGGAAAGTACATTTATTTGTCATCATTCTTCCTGTTAGGAACATATTGATCGTAGCTAAACCACAGACATTAGAATTTATCATTTCCACTATTGTAATTGTACCCGTAACAATAATAATGGGTTGAATGCTGCAAACATAAAGCTAAAACGAACAGACTGTAATAACTCCATGATCAGAAATCAGTGACCTATTTCAAGTCATTGTTTGGCAATAATGTTTGACATTATGCAGATGTCTAGATTAATGATTAGAAGAGAGGTACTTTGCTATACATACTCATAGACATGGTGAGAAATGATATGGTAAACATGCTTTGTTTACGCTTAAAGGACCACTATAGGCACCCAGACCACATCAGCTTAATGAAGTGGTCTGGGTGCCTGGTCCAGCTAGGGTTAACCCTTTTTTCTATAAACATAGCGGTTTCAGAGAAACTGCTATGTTTATGTTAGGGTTAATCCAGCCTCTAGTGGCTGTCTCTTGACAACCGCTAGAGGCGCTTGCGTGCTTCTCACTGTGATTTTCACAGTGAGAAGACGCCAGCGTCCATAGGAAAGCATTGTAAATGCTTTCCTATGAGACTGGCTGAATGCGCACGCGGCTCTTGCCGCGCATGCGCATTCAGCCAAAGAGGAGGAGGAGGATAGGTCCCCGCCCGGCGCTGGAGAAAGAGGTAAGTTTAACCCCTTCCTCCCCCCAGAGCCCGGCGGGAGGGGGACCCTGAGGGCACTATAGTGCCAGGAAAACGAGTATGTTTTCCTGGCACTATAGTGGTCCTTTAAGGTATAATGTGTAGGTTGCGTGATGAGAGATCATAACAGTAGAAAGAAAAGAAAATAGAACATTTGCACGTCATTTAGCAGTACTGTTTGCTTGTAAGTCACTGTGGTTCGGAGCTGTGTGTGTTTATGCTTTCTGCTCTCCATGGGTGTCAGTCCTGGTCACACAGTTTAACAGGCTTAAGCTGAGGGATGATGGGCCTGGCGCTGACCTGTCTGGAGGCTTTGTGTAGAGAGTCTCTATTAGCGGACGCCGTCTCTTGTGAAACAGTGAGCATTGGCTGGTGTTGTGTTGAAGACTGCAGCAGCGGTGGGCAGTGTGGAGATATCCTTCCAGCCCCAGGCTGTTATGTAGGCCTGCATCTCGGTGCCACGAACTCTGCAACTAATAGAGGGCCTGATGGGCTTTGGCCGCTTGCGGCGATGAAGCCTCCTTGCTTGTGGGCGATGCGTCCGGGTCTTCGCCCTTTTGGCCTCCAGCCCGGGTGTGCTCTGTGGTTTGGGGGGGTGTGGGTCGCCTGTCGCTTTGCCCAAGGGTATACTTCCCTGTCCCCGCCGCCAGCTGCCTCTCTTACCTGCCGTCTGTGCAGGTCTCTAAGTGATTTGTGCTGCTCTCATGCGGTCTCTGAGTTGTGCCCAGAAGCGGCTGAATATTGCATTCAGGCGCTGTGTGGTGTCTTGTAGGATCAGCGTTTGCTGGAGCTGATTCAGCACGGGCAGCGTGTTATCAGTCGCCATCTTGGGGGAGCCTTGTGGGCGCCAACACTGCTTATCTTCGTTTTGCGTCTCGGTGTGCCTGGTGGCTCTGAACACACCGTGCGGGCCGGGGTGACCCCCGCCGGTCCAGGGCGGGGGTGGGAGGGGGTAGGAGGTGTGTAGCTTGGAGGTTCTCTCTGCAAGGTCGCCCGCGAGGAGAGCGGCCGCCTCTCCCCGACAGGGTCTCGAGTAGGCCTCTTGGTGCGGGTGCCGGTTCCCGGTAAGTAGCGGGTTAATGACAGGTATCCGTTGTTTTGCCCGGGTGTCCCCGACTGTGCTGTCACCCTCTAGGTGCTGTGCGTGCAGTTTTATTGGGGTCTTTGTACCGAATCATGCCATTATACTCAGGAGCTCTGTTTCAGCACGTCCATGCAGGCTCCGCCCCCCCTTCTATAATCTTTTTAATCATCCTTATCATTTAACTTGCACAGGTAGAAAATAACAGTTGATCCAAGTAACCACTTGGAGTCCAGACGCCTTTCTGTGTGATTTATAATAGACACCTTTGTCTTCTGTTCTCTATCTCCTGATATTATAATAGAGCATTTAACCATGATGGGTGGTTTTTAATGGTCACCAGCTATCAAGTGCAATCTTGGATGTAGAGCTCTGTTTTCATGCCTACTTGAGAATAAAACTAGTTAGTGAGGCAGTCTAGGCAAGACATGCTGTCATTTTATTTATGTCCATGATTCTCAAGCAGTTTTGACCAAGACCATATGGAGTGATTGGCACTTAGCTTTTGGGACAATTAAATAAATCCTGAAAACCAAACCAAGAGCCTAAGTCCTTTTTGTCTAATCCGCTTAGCTGGGTGGGTGATTGGAAGGGAAGGACGGTGTGTTTATAAGGCCAACACAATGACGTCACTCAGTCTAGGGCTGTGTTCTTTCTCCTGCTGAGCCAGTAAATGAAATGCTTGCAAGCCTGTGTGACCAGGAACAACCATGTCAATATCCCTCCAACTGCTCTGAAAGTGTAATTAGAACTGATTGAAATTCCGTTTGGGGAAACATAAAAGGTTACTTTGAATTTTATTTTTATCCTCCTAATGACCCTCCCCACCACCACAAGAAAATGGCTATTATTGTTGGGTTGCAGGGCTGTATTGTAGTGATATTTTCCAAGATAATTAGACAAGGATAAAATTCTTAATTGTTTCTAGTAGTTTGTAATTTGTGAGATTGTAAGCCCTGCTCTGTTGTATTGTTTAGTGTTTTTTCTTTTACCCCCTTGGGGCCATTAGAGCTATTCATCCTTACAAATGGCCTAAGGAGATACTTTTGCATTAAGGGGTGTATTTGGAGATACAGGCAGCGATTTGGAATAATTATAGGTGAATCATTGTATTGTATGTGATTGATCAAGTGATTTTGAACAAAAAAAAATGTGGTTTCGTTACAAAAGTAAAGTACATATTTAATTACAAACCAATGTTAAAGGGACTCTCCAGTGCCAGGAAAACAATCCATTTTCCTGGCACTGCAGGTCCCCTCTCCCTCCCACCTCCCATCCCCGGTTGCTGAAGGGGTGAAAACCCCTTCAGTGACTTACCAGAGGCAGCGACATGTCCCACGTCGCTGCTTCTTCCTCCACTCACGCTCCTCCCCTTCATCACGTCAGCCGGCAGGGGAGACTGATCATGCCCGCCGGCGGGGGAGACCTAATGCGCCTGCGCGGCATAGACTTCCAAAGGAAAGCATTGAAAATCCTTTTCAATGCTTTCCTATGGGGATTTTAGCGACGCTAGAGGAGGAGTTAACCCTGCAAGGTAATTATTGCAGTTTATAAGAACTGCAATAATTACAATTGCAGGGTTAAGGGTAGTGGGAGTGTGCACCCAGACCACTCCAATGGGCAGAAGTGGTCTGGGTGCTTGGAGTGTCCATTTAATGTGAGATATATTGCAGTGAGGTGAAGTCTCAAACTTCAAATGTCTTTGGCTTCTAGAGACAGGGAGACATTGGAAATGTGGGTCCCAAGAAGGGAAGTTTGAGTGGATATGCATAAAGTCACTTGTGATAAGTGCTTGAAGAGTTAATGATTAAAATAAGTTATGTATACAGTTTAAATTCATGTGTAAATACTTTGTGTTGGTGTATCTTGTGATGCATAAAATGTGAGTTCTCTTAGCGCACAGACAGCGCCAATGTTTTCTGAAGCACTTTGAGGGCAAATAAAGACAGTGGGCTGAGCTTGAGCTTACATTCTAGATTGGAGGTCAACTAGTCCACAAAGGGTTAATTCTAATTATTGAGGTTTTGTTTTTAACACCTGTAAGGAATATTTTATCCAAGAACCCGGATACTGCATTGCAGGTCATTGTCCCAGACATATAATTTCTGTACAGCAAGCATAGCACTTACTCTACAACCAAACTCAACCAGGCTTCTGTCCCTGTATAAATGAAATACTACTGTGCAAACCAAGCAGTGCAGAGACTCTCTCCTCCCCCATTAGCACTCCCCAGCCTGCTGTTCCCACTGGGCATCAGGACCGGAAGCCAGGCTGGGCATACAACCAGTCCAGTTCGTACTTATCATGAGTGTGCAATGGAATAGCCCCTAATTTTACTCTTGGCAGCAAACTGCAGATTCCATTATTGCCGATCAATGCATCCGTCACAAGCTAGGTAGGGGCTGCAAGGGGGAAGAAGATTGGCTAAGGGAAGGAGGGAGGAAAGGAGCATCCAGTGCTTCCTAATCAGAGATTGATGAACCTTGCAGGAGAGATTGCTTCAGCCCAGTATAGAGTGCATCGGGAGAGGCTTATGCTTCTATCTCCTACTTGCTTGGAAATAGTTGAGCCAGCATTTTCCAGCTCTAACATATGAATAGGACCATTTACAAGCCCTTGCATTCAGCCGAGAGAGAAATTATTCAAATCTTCTGCATTAATTTTCTTTCCGTTTTGGATATAAAGATCAATCAACAATCGTTTCAAAGCCCTGTTTACTTCCAGCCATGTCACCAAGTGGTTTGTGCAGCATGTAACCGTTAAATGAGGCCTACTCCTCTTGATCTTAATAATGCTTTGGGACTTTTAAACATTGATTCTTCAAAGCGATCTGTTACCACGCAGCTGAGCAGATCAACCTGCTCTGTGCTGCTTGAGCTCTGGTTACAGCAGGAAGCCCTTCGTTCTCCACGTGGGAAAGTTTTTTCAGAAAGAAAAAGCATGAGTTTCCTATCGCCAGCAGAAGCAGAATGGTTGGACAGCAGCACTGAGGAAGAGAGGAGTCTCCTGTCATTTCTTGGTATGGCACTTGTAAAAAAAACAAAAAAACCCACCTATACAGTTAGTAGACTAGATTCCTCAATTTAGTCCAGTTAAAAAATTTTTAAATTATTTTCCTACTTGTTATTTTTGTGTATGATTGATGTAAATAATTGATTGTAGCTCAAAGGACCTTTATATTGTAAGCACTAGGCCCCCATTCACTTCTTGTTCACCTTAATTTGTCATTTATTTTGGACTTTTATATCCCCCACTGCAAACTCCTAAAGTGCTGTGGAATATGTTCATGCTGTTCAGATAGTAATACAAGTAAGTTAGTTTGTTTGTGATAAATTAAGAACCTTGCTTGGGGTTATTCATCAAACTAGCAACTGTACTGAAATGATAAGGGATTAGCAAATATTAGACACAAGTAATTAAACAGGCTTTTAGACTAAAGTAGCCAAATTGTAAACATTTCTAGTTTGGCAATTGTGGCCTATGTTTTATAATTCTCCTGTCCGTTTTAATTCTCATTTTGGTGAATAACCCCATGATGTAATTTTGCTTGAATTATTATTATTTTATTATGTATATAATGCCAGCAAATTCCATAGCACTCTGCAATGGGTGGAATAATTGTTGCTTTTAACAGCTTGTTTCCAAATATTAGAGGTTATCTTTTGAATTGATCTTTTTGCCGGGAGTTTTTTTGTTACATATAAAAATGTATATATTTTTTTTTTATTTCAATATACGCATGATGCTCTAAGCAACTCTGTTCTTTAAATAAATCTCTATTTTCTCACTGTCAATATATGTCACTATGAATACCTGACTTGTCAATTGGTATCAGCTCCTGTCATCTTCAGCCAACAGAGTCTAAAATCCATACCCAGCATGATAGATCCTGATCACGCATGGAATTCTTGACTACTCTTTTGTAAGAGATTTCCTTCTCCTATGATTCCCTACGAGCCTGATTATCAAAACTGTTGCTGGCAGAACTCATGGGTGTTGTGGTACATTGACAGCTGTTTGCTGGTAGGTTGCCAGGACATTATATATACAGTGGGACCTCGGTTTACAACCGCCTCGGTTAACATAATTTTCGGTTTACAAATGAAAATCCATTGAAAAGAATGCCTCGGTTTACAAAAACAATTCACAATACAAAGCAAGTTTCCCCAGGATGCATTGCACCTGGGAGGTTTATAGCATAGAGTTTTGGAGCCATTCTAGAAATAGTTTTCAGTTGTTTTGGGACTTTTTGGTGCATTTCTCAAGCTGTGGAAAGGTAGGGAGCTAAGCTTCGTCGTTTGAATGCCTTTTACTGTGTGTTCTGCATTGTGGGTTGGTTTCCATGCCAGCACATTTTGACTTTTTTTTTATCACCTCCAACGGATTAATTGGTTTTCACGGATCTCCTATGGGAAACCATGTTTCGTTTTACAAATGTTTCACAATAAAAAATGTCCCGGAGAAAGCATTACATTCTTAAACAGAGGTCCCACTGTAGTTGTACCCTAGAATAACAGTAGTTTTGATGCAAAGGAAGGTCCCTTGACCCTTTCCAACTATTTCATTTTTAAAAGATGGCTGAAAAGTTTTCTGATCAATATAATTTTAGTAGCGTCATTCATTATTGTATACTTGTGGAAAATAGCATCTTGCAGGGGGAATGTAGATAGCAGATCAATACAGAAGGAGACTGGAATAGAAAGTCAATTTCTTGTGATTGCATTAAGAGTTGATGTATTAGAAGTTACTGCCTGGAGGACCTGGTAGGCAGTGCGATGATATGCAAGACCGTTTGCGTTTAACCTTGTGAGTGAATGTTATAGATTTAAGTAGAATATACTGGATCTAACTTTCATGTCAAATGCCTGGAACCTAAACTGATAAAGAACATGTGAGCAATTGTGTTCTATTTTATATATAGCTTGTGTGTACCCATGGATAAAATGACACTTCTGCAAGCAGAGAGCACTGATTCTTAGATAATTGTGGAAGATGTTGAGTGCTGTGTCTAATGAGCCATCCGCATCTATGTTAGTTCCTCTCCAGCAGACAAGTTTAACACTCACCCAGTCTCGCACTCAGAGCCTTTCTGTACAATGAAGGATAATATTCTAGTCAGATACATTTATAAATGTTGACAATCCTGAACCTTTCAAACAAACCAGATAGAATGTCTTAAATATATTAACCGTTTATAGCAATGCTTCAGGCCCTGTGCCAATTTGAAGCAGTTTTGTTTGTTGAGGCCTTACAGCTATAATGGACAGGGATGGTAAACTAATATTTGGCAGTTTCAACTTTCTTGGAGGCCATTTCGGATGATACTTAGCGAGGTGTTTGGCTGGTTGAGCATCATGGAAAGTGCAGTCCACAAAGGCTGGGACTGTTGAATCTAGCTGTTGTCAATGTAGGACATTGCTCAGTTGGTAAACATGCAGCTTTTCAGTCATTTATTGAGTTTTTTCTAAATTCTACTGGCTGAGTGTTGTGGGGGTTTGTCAAGAAATTCCGATACTTGGACTACCTTAATGAAATTTGTTCACAAGGATTTGATACCCCAGCAGTGACTGACCACTGTACAGGAGCAGCTGACATTCATGTTCACTTGATATTGTAGCACGCAGAGATTTGTACTACAGATGAAATAAATACAGTGATGTCTAGCCAATGAACTCCACCCAAGCTTTTAACATCTGCACCTGCTGTAATTCTTTGTCCATCTCAGGGCAGTTCTAGTTGCTCTCCAGTAAGAGGCTCTGTGCATTTGCATTCACTTAAAGGGACACTGTAGGCACCCAGACAACTTCAGCTCATTGAAGTGGTCTGGGTCCCAACTCCCATCACCCTTATAAACTTTTTATAAAATGCAATATGTAGGAACGAAGAGAAAGAAAGGTTTGGAGGTAGAAAATAACTCCTACCTCATAAACCTATGCTTTCCAAGTACAATTGCAACCCATGAATTGAATTTATTAAAACACAACTTTTAATCAATTAAATGTTAAAACAGGTATGTTAAAAGTATCACAGCTATTTGTGCTGAAAATAAGGAGAGGGGAGGAGTACTGTTTAGAAAAATCTGAAAATAAATAATAGCTGGGAACAGGGAGGGGAATATTCACTAACAATAGGAGAAACCTATATACCCAAAATAAACTGAAGTGCCTTTGTTGCGTACCCCCATAAAAAAGTCTAGACTCCCAAAGTCTCCAAAACCCAAAAACGAAAAGAAAAAAAAAGAGAGAGCCAGACTCCTTCTCCTCACCTCGATTGCTAGCCGTACTCAAGTGCATACTCAAATCACAGCGTGGTGGCTTGTCTAAATAATAGAATATAGCTGCAGCATCATCCCTTATCTAACTGCCGCCTACTGCTCTGAACTGTCCCGATGCGCGTTTCTCCGAATAATGGCTCTTCCCCTGGAAGCCACGAGAGACTTCCAGCTTCTTAGATGACTTTTGGTTGTCTAAACTATGCATGAGGACCTCCAGCATCGCCGGAATCCCCATAGGAAAGCATTGAATAATGTTTTCCTATGTGGAGGTCTAATGCGCGCGCGTGTGGCCATTGCAGCGCATGCGCATTAGGTCTCCCCCGCCGGAGAAGCGTGGGCGGAGCCTGACCCAGGGCTGAGGGACATCAGCGCTGGATTCAGGTTAGTGTCTGGGATGGGATGGGATGGGAGGCGGGAGGCAGGGGGGGGAACTCCAGGATCATCTAGTGGCAAGAAAACTGTTTTTTTTTTCCTGGCACTGGAGAATCCCTTTAAGAAAATACTCCTCATATTGGCACCATCAAGGATAAAGTTCATTCTGTCTTAATGTACAATTCTCCTCTAGATTGTGTGCTCATAGGCCGGGTTCTCTTCTCCTTTTGAATTAGTATGTCTAAATATTTATCCTGTGTTTGTATAATTACCAGTGTTATTTTTACATAATTTGTAAAGAGCTCTAATAAGGGCACTATTTAAAAAATATTAAACAAATAGATACTATTTGCTGTAGATGCAGAGTTGACTTATTAAAAACTGAGAATCCTTTGGGAGCTGTATATTTAGTGAATAAAGATGGTGGCTGTTGAGGTATAGTGCCAGATCTCTAAAATTGGGTCTTGTCTTACTTTTATTGTGATATAATAAAATAAGAGCTTTCCTACAGCCTTTCTGTCAGTTTTGTGGTTAATATTTTTTGTAGTAACCTGAACTTAAATGGTGCTTGTTGTATGTTGCATACTCAATCATGCAACATTTGACCCTCCATGTAAATGTAAACTTCAAATATTTCAGAAAGACTGGTAAAAATGTATTCCTCCACACCGTTTATGTAAACAATACTTTATTCAGGTGTCGGGGCCTTTAAAATCTACAGAATAAATATCAAGACAAACTCAACTTCACAGCAAAGCAGCAGTTATTGTACCATAGACAATCCTAATGTTTAAATTTGGTTTGTCAATTTTGTAAATGGGATAATCTTCCTAATCTATTGTTTGCTACTCAACTATAAGCTATGAGCTACCGATGTCCTATTTTAATTGTTTATGCAGCATTTTACATTTTTGTTTTGGTTTATATTGTAAACAAAGAATAGTAATTTTGGTTACGTTAACAGGGGTGGGGAACCCTCGGCCCTCCAGATGTTTTGGACTACATAATGCTGGCAAAGCATCAAGGAAGATGTAGTCCAAAACATCTGGAGGAACGAAGGTTCCCCACCCCTGTGTTAATATGTTAGGTTAACGGAGTCTCCAACCTTTTAGACCAGCAGTTGTTCTAGACTGTAGACTTCCTGTTGGAAAATAGTAGATATTGTGAAGATCTCAATCAGGACACTCAGTAGTTGGATGCAAAGTCATTCTGTGTACAGCACATGGCCTCTGATTTTGCATGCTGAAGCAGATCCTACTAGGGCGGGGTAGGCAGCCTTCGCCACTCCAGATGTTGTGGACTACATCCCCCATAATGCTTTTACCCCCATTATGCTGGCAAAGCATCATGGGAGGTGTAGTCCAAAACATCTGGAGTGCCGAAGGTTACCTATGCCTGCACTAGGCTTTCACAAAAAGAGCATTACTAGGGGGTGCTGCCCTTTGCTAGAACCCCAAGTGGAGTCCTGAAAAGCATTAGGTCTGATTTTGGTACTCTTTTTAATGTCAGCACGGAGTTCTTCTAATTTTGAGACATAGCTAACACCGACAATTCTATAATTTGCAACACTCTGTTTGGAATTAATTATATGGCACATTGTTGGACCTTGTGAGTCCAGGATTTTAATGTCATGGGTGCAGGTTTAATGCTGCAAGATTAGGGTTTGTGTTGTTGATGTAGGGTTAATACAGCAGGTGTGGAGTTTATCAATATAGGTTTATATAATACTCTGAATTCACTCAAAGCTTTTAGATGTCAAAATGTGATTTGTAAAACATGTTAATAGAGGACTATAATGTTAGGAATACTAAACTGTATTTATATCTCTATAGTTAGTGACTTACATTGTCATTGTACTCAGAAGGCTTGGTTGTTTGGGTCCCTTACTGCCCTGGTAGCAAGGTTATGTCTGGTATGTTCTATATCCCCCATACCCCCCAGTGATTAAAGGGTTAAAACCCTTCCCGCCTCCCTCCCCCCCATTCCACCTCCCACTTACCTCTATCCACTGCTGGATCGGTGATCTCTTCCTGCAGTGTCACGACAATGGTGGAACCTAATGCACATTAGACCTTCTCCATAGGAAAGCATTGAATCAACGCTTTCCTAAGGAAGTTTTGAAGATAGGCTGTAAAATGTGCCCCTTTTAAAGCAATCCACCTACTTAACTTACTCCTCGTAGTATACAACAGACATTTCAAACTCAGACCTCCCAGATATGACTGAATTACAACTCCCATTATTCTCTGGCCATTTAATGCAGTCAAATAATTCTGGTAGTTGTAGACTAGAAACAGCTGGGAGACCAAAGTTTGAGATCCCTGTTCTAGTACAGGTCATTATAGTAGTTTATGTAATTGATATATACCTCTAAGTAGACATGTATCCCAGCTCTCTTTATTTTGTATCATTCCAGCTGGTCAGTGTGGTGTTGAGTGTCTAACTTTTGATAAATAAGACTTCTTTCTTCCTATTTAGCTAGTGGTTTCATGTATAGGTTAGAGAGGAAGATGCTGTTGTTTTTGAAAATTATTCACTAAGTGGGTGATATCTAATGAGCTAGCTTTGACTTCCCTGTCTTAAAGAGATTACTGCAATGCCTGAGGTATGAAATGTGTACCCTGTTTGCCTGCTGACTAATGTAATGTTGCACTAGCCAGTTTATAGCACTCGCTACAATTCAGTCCCAGGACAGAAGATAATAGCAGAACTCGATCATGGTGGAAAAAGTGTTAAAAGACCTGTCGCGTCTTATTCCAGATTCCTCCATTTAGGCTTAGGAATCAAAAAAACATTAGTGACTTACATTGTCATTGTACTCAGAAGGCTTGGTTGTTTGGGCCTCTTACTGCCCTGATAGCAAGGTTTTTATGTCTGTTATGTTCTATTTGCCTTTCGTAGACATTTGCTGCAAGTCAAGTTGTTGAAACATTATCAAAAAATGGCAAATTGAAAGCACAGCATACACCCTCTGGGTACTCCAGCATTTATAATCAAGTAAACCACATATTGCTTCCCATCGACGATTTAAAAGGCATTGCATTACCAATATGTTTAGGGATACCAGATGTTTTATTTCTGCATATTGGTCCATGATTTTTATGGTTAACTCTGAAGTATTGGGTTTCTATTTTTTTTTTTTCCCAGAGTGCACATGCAGCTGATCTTAGTGTTTTAAAAATTGGTGTGGATAATTCTTTATATAAACATTTTACACTAAACATAAAGATGCTGAATCTAAGAGGACTTGTTTAACCCCTTTGCATTTAGGAGTTTAAAAGTAAAAGGATATAGTGTATAATAATTGCTAGTATTTCAGTACAGATGTCTGTCTGTATTATTGCTATAACCGTTACCACAATGAATGTATGATGAGACTCAGATTTTGTCATTATGTAAATCCACAGTAAAATATTCCGAAATTTGCATTAAGTGCTACATATCCATAATAAACATGAAGACAACTCCTTATGCCTCTGAGGTAAGGTTGTGACCTCCACTCTCAGATTAAACACTATATAGAACAGGGAGTGGTACCCACCCCTTAACTCCATCCAACCAGCACTTGTAGTCCTGAGATTTGACATTCATTGCAATAGCTAAACCTCTTCGCCTCCCCCCCTTCCCTCCCATTTCATTTTGAACATCGATTGAAGATTTTTCTTTCTCCCTAATATTAAAATAAGATCAGCATCTGTGAGTACATATCACTACACTGGGGAAATTTAATTTCCTGCAGCTCTTTATGAAACATGCTTTTTGTTCGACTTCTATTTCCTGAAACTTTAATCACATATAATTATGTCTATTAAACTGTTTTGCTTTGAATGTATTTTTCAGGGAGCTTGGAAAGTAAACATCTAAAATATGCTCATGGGATTATGGAGTTCCTTTTGCCATCTTCAGAGCAGAATAAAAAGAATACAACATTTTTACATATAGAATTGGGGGGGAATAATGTTATAGTAGGGGGGTTGAATATGTTGCATCATTTATATAAATATAAAGTGTTTAAAAGATAGTGTTTTGTTTTTTAATGTCTTGTTATACTTTCATTGCAGCCTTATATACTATTCAGAGAATGCTGTACAAAAGATAAAATATGCTAAAATCATAGTGAATAGAGCATTTATTTATTTTGCTGGCATCGCGAGAATACTTTGACATTAATTTACTATGTAAAAAATACCTCAAAATAATTGTATTGGGGATGAGGGGGTAATGGTCAACCTAGAGCCTCCCCCCCCCCTCCCCAAGTGAACTCTGACTGACTGTGTCTACAGCTCTGTGTGTGAAGTGTCGTACACATCCTTTCTTGTATTTCTTGGAGGTGAAAGGCAGAAGGTTCCAGGTGTGCACAATAATACGCACAGATTCACTAAACTGGGGTTTTTGTAGAAAATGTGCTGTGGAATTGCAACTTTTCATACAAAACCTATGACTCTTTTGTGCATCAAACGGTAAAATGCATAGTAATTGCTTCTACAGCTGCATACAAGTATCCAAATACTACACACAATATAATATTAAAATATGCAAATGTATTTCTGTAATTTGCACATTTTAGACCAAAAATCTAATTACACTTTTTTTTTCTTCTTCCACAATGTTACTTTTAGTATTAAATTTGCTATTCTGTTGC
Source organism: Pelobates cultripes (assembly GCA_933207985.1). NCBI lineage: Eukaryota > Metazoa > Chordata > Amphibia > Anura > Pelobatidae > Pelobates > Pelobates cultripes. The sequence goes on from OW240919.1 coordinate 42,430,979, forward strand.
CCGTTCCCCACCCTTGCCTCTGGCACTTGAAAGGGTTAAACACAGAATCGGCTTTTCCATTCTCTACATGTTCAATTGAAGAGTTGGGTTTTGTAAAATGTCAGTATTGTTTGATTTGTCTTTTAGCCATTTAGAGCCCATAGGGGTTTCTGTTCCATGAGAAGTGGCACTGAAAGGGTTACTGGCGAGCTAGTGAACAGCACCGGCAAAGTGTGTGAAGTTCCTTGCCAACAGTTAAACCTGCAAGGCTGCTCTCCTAGAGGTTAATCCTCAGCATGCCTTTCCTATCTGCGGAATGCCTTGGTGATGCTTACCTCTTTTCCATGTCTGATGCTGACTCATGGAGCTCGGACTCTGTGCTTGGCTCACTGTATCATCCGTAATCGTTTGAGGAGAGTGCACGACCAGAAGCAGTGTCTGTCTAGCTATTCCATTTGTTCTTAAATATAAATCTTCTGCATATGTGAGCTAGAGAGCAGGGGCACTGCATCTTGCGTATTTGCTGTCTGTTATTCTTTGATCCTTCGGACTTGGTGCAGGTCTGACCTGAAATGGAAACCGCGGATTAGAAAGGGAGGTGGAAAGGCAGGGGGCTGCATTGATTTTGCAGTAGGTGTTAATGCATTCATGGTGTGCAGCGTAGAAAGGGTATGGATGGGGAAGTGAGATGTCTAATTTTGGAAGAGCTGAGATGGTCTAAATTTCTAACTCTGCAGGGCAGAGCTGCACTTTCTTGACCAAAGCAGCCGGTTTCCTCTTTATTCGTAGCCGACATTGCCCAGGCAATAGATGCTGGGAACAGACATAGCAGTCTTGATGCTCTGAATGTTGATGCCACTTTGCCAAGAGTTATTTGTGACTAGTTTCTATCTCCTGGCACCAAAATATCACTGTCCTGTGAGAGATGGAAAATTCCAAATCATACCTGGCTCAAACTTTGCATTGATAACCAACCGTATTTCTTTTTTGCTGATATCATGTTGCAAGCAAGATGATAATCAAGAAGACTATGGAATGTGTTTATCTAATTCTACATTGCCATTTCTGCAGCCTCCTTGCTCAACCTAAAATGTTTTGTTTTAGTTTGAGTGAATAGATGATTTCTGCAGTTGATAATTTTAATTTTGTATAAAATGTCAAATGTCTTCCTGGTCTTCAGTGATCTTTAACAAGTGGAACGCAGGATATATGCTGGTAAAGTGCAGAATGAGCTTTTTGATAACCTGTAGTTTTTGTGCTTCAAACTAGAGTTTGTTTTAAGACGTCTTCTGTTCACTTTTTATATTCCAATTACCCTGTCATTTTGATATAACTTTAGTTTAATTTATCGCAGTGCTCTTTCTTCAGTCTATTGACCAACCCATACATACCAAAACCTGTATTTTTTTTTATTTTTTTCTGATATATATTTTATCTGAAGCTAGATACTGACTTGCACATATTCCAACAGAGAGAATCTTTAACGATATATTGTACCCACTGTACAGCGCTACGGAATTTGGCGCTATATAAATAATAAAATAAAAAGAATTGTACTTTGTGATGATGTCTTCACTAATGAACAGCCATCCTTGTCGGTTTTAGCTCTGCTGGTTTTATTTACTCTTTCTAAAAATCCGAGAACATGCTGATCACTGTATACAGAGATAATTTGCCCTTTCGGGGAGAATAGTTTTTATACTGGCACCGGCTGGTAGTACTTTCTCTAAGTGCGTATTGTTTGCCCAGATTAAGTAGCACTGATGACACTTTCTTCAACGAAAGAAAACGAGAGTGGTTAGGCATCTGTAAATAGCTGGATGATAACTAATGAGGATATGCAGTCGAAGCAATTGATTGAATAGCTGCAGTCTTGTGTGTGTCTTCTTGCTGTCTGCACACTGGCACAGGGAGGGTGGGGGATGAGCGGCAGGATCTGATCCAGCTTCTTCTGTATTGGAAGTAGCACGGATCCCTTGGGCCAAAAGGCCAGGATTGTTCATTTTAGCTGCGCCAGATTTATGAGAGCAGTGGAAAATGCCAGGCTGCACATCTCCGAAGACTGCTCCCATAATCTCCAAGAGACCATCAAGAACTCCTTAGAATGTAAACCTTGTTTTGTATTCTTTGTTGCATCGTAGAAGTTGGAATCCGTCCAGCACTGAATAGGAGATGGGCAGCACATGTGATAAAGGTAGATTATACATATGTGAATGTTTGAATGGGATAGTGGTGTCAAAGAACACATGATTGTCCTGGGATGACCTTAACTTAAAGTTGTTCTACACTTTGGGTTAAACAGCCACAAACTCGAAACAGCCGTGGAAGCAGTACCTGAAATACATCTTTTTAGCTTTTCATGGATTAATCCTCTAGTATCTTTTTTCCAGAATATTCACTTTTTTATTTGTTTGATTGCATTATTTCATAATTGTGCTTGTTTATTTCTTAAATGTTTCTGATGTATATGCTGCTATGAATATTGAACCTTTACCCATTTGTATTACTTTTCTTAACCCTTTGTATTTTTGAACTTTACTGCTCCCTTACCACATAATATAGTATTGGAGATTTGTTCTGGTTGTGGCCTGGTGTTGTCAGTATATCTTTTAACCAACATCTGCATTTTTATGTGCCTCTCACCTTTATCCTTTGGGAAATTTGTGACTCATTGCCTCGTGCAATTTTATAGTCACTATATTGTCTGGAAATCTTGAGTTTTGAAAAGCTGTTTACCTTTAAAATGTCATTGTGTCTGCAGACTGGAATTCACCTGTTCAACTTGCTCTGCTGTAAATTCAGCATCTAAAAAAAACATGGTCCGAGTTTGTTTGGTTTTCTCTATACTTTTGAAAGAAATCTAACTGTGAAATCTGAAAGCAAAATTGTCTCTACACAAAAGATGCCTGTCATTGTTAACGTAGCCTTTCAGCTCATTCTTGTTTTACAACATGTTTGTGGGCGATACTGTCCCTGATGTTTTCTTTCTTTCTTGCCCACAGAGGTGCCAGCCGAGAGATCACCTCGGAGAAGGAGTATCTCAGGAACGAGCGCATCTGACAAGACCACCTCCATGGACCCTGCTAGCACCTCTCCTTTTAAAGTATCTGTAAGTACTCAGTTTGTTACATCCTCGTCTTAACACCGGTTTCCATCAGTAGAACAAAAGCATTGTGTTTCATAGGCAAATTAAACAGCACTTATTTATTTATTTTTCATGTTTGAGAGCAAAGATATCCTTGATCTGAGGACTGTAAAGTTTAAAAATAATGAATGTGCAGTCAGTTCTATTTTAATTTTTTTTCCTTAGTAGGTATGGGTGTTAGATTTTGTTTGTCAAAGTTTCTCCTGGTAAAATAAAGATACTGGCCAGCATGTAATTTGTGATTACATTTTATCACACAGCTGGCCTTCTCTATCTATATCTGTTTTTCTCTTTAATTTTGTCTATCTCTCTCTCTATGACAACATTTACATAAAGCATTATGTTATGATCTTTTTTTTTAATCTAAGATAGTTAGAGATTATTAACCCCTTAAGGACACATGACGGAAGTATTCCGTCATGATTCCATGTTATTCCAGAAGTTGTGTCCTTAAGGGGTTAAAACTACTAGTTATCGGGTCCTCTTTTAGGTTAACCTTTTCACTACTTTATAAACAATTCCATCCACAGCACATAAGTTTAAATAGGACTATGCCAGTAGAATATTGTATGTTCTAATAACCATTCATCAGCTGCTCTGCCTTGTGAGGACTTAGGGCAGCTATGATTGAGCATTCTGTTTCTGCTATTGCTAATATTGATGCAGCAAGAACCTTCTTTTGTCAAGCAGGGAGTGTAATTGGATGTGAGGGAATGCCGTCTGCCTCTAGGTTCTCTGTTCCTGTTAGTGTAACAAAAGCCAACACAGTCAGCAAAAGTGAAGGTCAAGATAAACCTGCTGAGATCTTCCAGCTGCCTGTTTTTCTGCCTTATGCAGTCACGGTACCCTTCTGAGCAAATCTTGCCCAATGGTACCATCAGGGAAGGTCACTTGGTTCTGTGTGTTTGCTAGTAGCATTCCTGCATCAGGCTGTGATTGTGGAGACTATAAGTTTTATTTTTACAGTATTAATAGTTGCATAGATATAGCTTTCTTTTTTTACAGTGCCCATCCAAGTTTAACACTGAAGTTATTTTATTTGAGTCTAAACATTAGTTTGGGATTCCACTTCCTATATTGTTACTGCTTTTAAATCTTCTACTTGAAGACCACACCGTGCATCAACTTCTATTTTAATTCTAGTTCTTTAACCTTTACAGTACTTTAATCAGCCTGCCGGTTCTAAATAGGCTTCCTTTCTCCATCATTGTATCTAAAAGCTGCAAATTCATCATGAGCTTTGGCAGGTTTCTGTTTTGTTCAATGGCGGAATTTTTTATTATTCACTTAGGGATTTATTCACTAAACCTGAATTGTGGTGAACTGTCAAGAGGGTTGCATATTTTAATCAAACATGCAGAGTTGGGAAAATAGCTAAGAAAGACTTTAAAAAAATAAATAAAATAAACTAAACTAACCAATCAAAAGGCAGTTTTAAACTGATTATCAATAACCTTCTGTTTGGTAGAATGCCACAGAAACAATGCAAATTAAAATATTAATTCACATGGTATTACAAATTAATGTAGCTTATCTCTTTCAATGCCAATATAGAATATATAGCCAAGTGACATAGCATGAATGTTTGATTTACTTCTGTGTCGCCACACTTGCCACTTTCCTGTGGATGCTTAAAAAATTTAAGACCATTTTCACTGTGGCACAGGTGAGCCAACAGCTGGTCTCATGCGAGTCATGTGCCTTATGTTATAGTACAGATTAAATGATCATTGTGTTCCGCAAACAAAGCTGTTCTTTTGCAGTCATCGTGGTGAATGAACTTGAGTGATTTTCAAGGCTTATAGTTCTGGGCTTTGGTCCTATACTATACATATTGGTAATATTATTATGTACTAATACAGCAAGAAGCAATCCCAGTCTCCAGGCTTCCGCTCAGTGTGTCTGAACATCACAGGGGGCTATAATTAGGACTTGCTAGGGGAGAAATGGGATTGGCACATGTTGAATTTATAGTTTAACGGCTTTGCATGGGCCCTCTGGGCAGCTAGCATGGCATTTTTTTTTGCCAGCAAATAAAATCTGTGTGTTTTTTTCTGTTATTTTAACTTGCCAAAGTAACTGAGCACCAAACGACATCATGAGTGGAGGACAGCTGCTTTTATGAGAGTATTGCTTTATGGCTAGAATAAATTTTAGTTCAAGTGGATAGACCACCGAAGTGGCCACAAAAGAACGTGTTCAAACCATCTTATGGAATTGAAAGATCAAATACATTAGTCTTCTCTCTATGACAAGTGTGTTAAATTCAGCCAACACACCTACGCTTAATATGGGGATTTGTTCTGTTTGTATTAATCAGTGTAATGGTTCTCTTCTCTTTACTAGAGCTGCACTAGTGAGCTGGGCAATATTATGCACACACCAGGACATATTATTGAGACCAACCAGCATACAACTATAAAATATTCGTTGTAAAGGTGCTAAACATACATTTGAAATCACAGTGTAAACACTGAGTTGGGATTTGAAGATGGTGTTAAAATAAACTGTTGTTTAATTCATTGTTCATTTAAATTTAATGTTTATGCAACACTAGGCTAACCATGTTTTTATGAAATGCATTAGTTTAGGTCTCTTGATAACACCTTTTTATCGTTTTTAGTCATATTAATTTTAATATGCAATTTCAATAAGTAAAGCTACAATAGCGTTCAATAGCAACACTCTCAGGGTTTTTTGTTTGGGATTTGTTTATGTGGTTGTTTTAATTTTTGGTGGGATTTACTCTCAAATGGCAAACATTACAGAAGTCTGTTTTTAACTGTAGGAATGTAAACTAAATATCGTGAAAGTCTGTCTTATTTATTTATTATTGTCATTTATATAGCGACAACATATTCCATAGCGCTTTATAATATTATAAGAGGGGAATATTTAAAGGATCACTATAGGGTCAGGAACACAAACATGTATTCCTGACCCTATAGTGAAAATCCACCATTTAGGAGGTTTGCTCCCCCCACCTTAGCCCTCTCAGAATGGGTTAAAACTCACCTTATTTTCAGATCTCCAAGTTTCTGCCAGCACTGGCCTCACCCCCTTGGTGACATCATCAAAAAATTCAGATTTTTAGCCAATCCAATACTTTCCCATGGGGAAAGCATTGAATTGGCTAAAATCGGCATGGTGAAGGGCCAAACACAGTTTTGGCCAATCATCACCTCCTCATAGAGATGCATTGAATCAATGCATCTCTATGAGAATAATTCAGCGCTGAACGACAGGGCTGCCCTGAGCCAGGAAGCCCCTCCAGTGGCCATCTAAGGAGTGACCACTTGGAGGTGTCCTAGGGGCAATGTAAACGTGTTTACATGAAAATGCATGAAGGGAGCTATTGTACTCACCAGAACAACTGCATTAAACTGTAGTTGTTCTGGTGACTATAGTGTCCATTTAAGTTTAAACAATATATGACCGTTACAAAAACTTACAGGAACAATAGGTTAAAGTGAAAACTGCTTAAATTAGCTTTGCAGTCTTAGTTCTTACAACATTAACAGCCAATCTTGCATCATGGCAAATGCAGTTTAGGATCAGTAGTACTAAGGTTTGATGAAGATTCAGGACATCATTGACTTTGGATCTAACAACTTGGCTATCGTAGGCTTTATATTTGGAAGGAACCCTGGGCTCACTTATTTTAAACTGATTATATCTGTACTATAATTAGTTTTGATATGACTGTGAAATCTTAGCGTATTCTCAAAAGCAGTTTCATTGTTTCCCAGCTTGGATTTTATGGAGTGCATGGCTTAGTCTGGCCAGAGGTTTGTGTTCTCAACTACTCACTTAATGTCTATTGAATTATATTAAATCCTATAAGCTACAGAGCCACATTAAAATGATGCAATTATCATGAACATACTGCCCTGGTACTTTTGTGTGCATTAAGATGCTTCTTTTTTTATATATCTTTCCCTTCTTCCCACCTCTTTAAATCAATGTCCCTTTAATAAAATTAACCAGTGTCGAATTTCATCTGCGATTCCTATTTCTACCATTGTAACAAATTGCTTATTTCAACTAGAACTGAGAAACCTTCCAGTAATCTGAATATTCTTATATTGTATAGCGGTAAAGCATCATCATAAACTGCCAACTTAAAGCGGCACTGTCATGGACGAATCCCGTTTTTTTACCCGCCTCCATTACATCCAATTGACCCCCTCGTCACCCCCAAATACCCCTAAGCCCCCCATATTACCTATTTTTTTTATTCTTTATTTTCTGCCCCGATCTTTATTCAGGGCGCCGCCATCTTTGTGTGGGTAGAGGAAGTCCCTGTGAGACACGTCATCTGCCCACACTAGATAGCACTGAGATTCCCTCACATGACCAGTGAAATACCTGGATATGCGAACGGGAATTTCATCTATTCATTCATTCATCAGAAAGACGAATGAATGAATAGAAAAATCAGATGAACAAACTAACACTGTGTATCAGTGTTCGTTTGTTCGTTCAGTTTATTACAAGGAGGAAGCTACTGGCACGCAGCTCCCTCCTTGTAATATGTAAAGATAGAAGCATCAGGGAACAGTGCTCCCCGCCACTTCATAAGCCCACCAGGTCCCCCCTCACTCTATGGCGGTCAATATGACCCCCATAATAGCATAAAGGAAAATAAAATATCCCCAATGCCCCTATTCTTAATTTTTTAGTTTTCTTTAAAATCATAAGACAAAGTAGGGACTCTTTGCCTTATGGAGGTTTCCTCCGTTCGACCAGCTCTGACCAGCGGAGGAGCAAAGTGTGCTTCATTTCCGCTGGTCAGAGTAATTTTCCCACAATTCTCACCTTTCCTCTGTGTTCCCACGATGTTTCCTGTCATTTTAGACTAAACTGACGAATTGCGTTCTAACTGAATGAGAACAGTATGTTCGTTTCTTTTAGAACTCAATTCGCCACTTTGTTCATATCGGAATTTCATTCGAATGAATGAAACTCCGATCCTGTTCGTGCTGTGGCTGCATCTTGCAGCCGCTTAGTAGATAACTCCCTAATTCCCACGGTATCAGGGAGTTATCCACTAAAAGGCTGAAAGACCTAAGTTGGTCTTTCAGCCACATTTACTAATACTAAGTAAAAATTACCTAGTATTAGTAAATGCTGCCCCTACTCGCTATACCGCGAGTAGGGGCAAGTCCACTAAACAGTAAAAAGCCTGTGGCTGCTCACTGTGAAAAAAAAACCCTATGGGGGCCATAATGATAATAGAGGGGGAAACCTACTGTCTTCCCCAGGCCACCACCCCTGGGCGGCTATTGGGGACCATAATGATGATAAGGGGAACACCTACTGTCCTTCCACCCCTGGGCGAGGGTGGGGGCCAAATGATATTGAGGGGGCCCCTACTGTCCTCCGGGGGGGGCCCTAAGTCAAATTCCCCCCCCACCTCCATCAAAGGTGACAAGGGGTCCCCAAGCCCCTAGTCACCCACCCCCCCACTCAAATAAAAAGGCCCCTAACTACCCCCCTCACCCTAAAAAATAGTGAGGGGGGAATAAAATGACTAACCTGTAAAGTAAAATTAAACTTACCATTCGACGTCTTCTTTTTTCTAAAATCTTCATTTTTCAGCCCCAAAAAAGAGAGGCCAAATAAAAAACCATCATACCCGTCAAACTTAAAATAAAATAAAGTAAACCTGAGCGCAAAAAAATAATCCATCTTCACCCACGGAGGGCTCCGCGCAGACTGAGCTCCGCAATTAGGCTAAGAACACTCTGATTGGTGGGTTTAAGCCAATCAGAGTGCTTTGTCATTTTACACAGCGTGGGGAAATTCCAAAGAATTTTCTCACGCTGTGTAAAATGACACAGAGCACTGTGATTGGATGGATTTCAAGCCATCCAATCACAGTGCTCTGTGTTATTTTACTCCCTGATACCGTGGGAATTAGGGAGTTATCTATTAAGCGGCTGCAAGATGCAGCCACAGCACGAATAGGATCGGAGTTTCATTCATTCAAATGAAATTCCGATACGAACAAAGTGGCGAATTGAGTTCTAAAAGAAACGAACATACTGTTCTCATTCAGTTAGAACGCAATTCGGCAGTTTAGTCTAAAATGACAGGAAGCATCGTGGGAACACAGAGGAAAGGTGAGAATTGTGGGAAAATTACTCTGACCAGCGGAAATGAAGCACACTTTGCTCCTCCGCTAGTCAGAGCTGGTCGAACGGAGAAAACCTCCATAAGGCAAAGAGTCCATACTTTTGTCTTATGATTTTAAAGAAAACTAAAGAAGACAGGAAGAAAAGAATAACAGATCCTGAGAGAGGGGGAGAAGAGGAAGAGATTGAGGAAAGGTAAGTTCGGCATGACAGTGCTGCTTTAAAGTAACATTGTCACTAACATTTTCTGAGTATAAATCTGTTTAAAGTACCTTGTGGTTGGAGTAACCATTTAAATAAAAACAAATTTATTGAACAGTGTTTTAATAAATTGTTTATGGGAGAAGTCACCCTTTCTGGCATTCTCTCTCAAAATAAAAAAAAAAGGGGGTGGGAGTGAGTAAAATCTTACTTGCGATCTTGCTGCAGGGGGAGTAAAGTCCTAAATGCCAGTCTGAGAGAGGCCAAAGTGGCACAAAGGAAGTGCTGTGCCTCTATTCTTCCTCCATCTGCATCATGTACAGTTTTAATATTAGCAGCCCAGAACTAGTCTTCCTGGCTGCTAATGACACTTCATATCACCACTTCAAATGTACCATGACCACTACAAATCACTGAAGGCGTTGCTGTGCTTGGAGTAACCCTTTATTCAATATAGTATTTTTCACTGTTAATAAAAGTGCTTGATGATCTGACAGTTCTTCGTTGGGGAGGAAATCCACCACACATTTCAAATGCACAGAGGACATTATATGTTTTAAATAAATAAATTGATACATTTCTCCCATCAGCCTCATTCTTTGAAATGTCACTCAAAGTTCTTAATGTTGTTTGCTCTATAGTTCCAAATAGAGCTTCCCTATTTAAACAACTGTCCAAAGTACTTTTGTGCGAATGCTGGATTCCTGCAATTTCATTTATTTTAGGACTACCACAAAATTTTTGCACTTTCATCCAAGTTTCACATCTTTTTGCTACTCAAATTCTTGGTAACCACTATAGACTCAACTTCTCTGGCCTTATTTGGTGCTATTAAAATGACCACTCCACACCCCCAAAACGCTTCATCTTACTGAAGTGCTTAATGGGTGAGGAGTACCCTCATTTAACTCCTGTTTATAAAAGTGATGATTTCTATAAATTAACTAGGGAACTCCTCCCTGGCTGCCCCAAGGTGCATGCAACAGTGTACAAGCATGCACGAGCCGGCGTGCATGTGGAGACCAAATCAGAGGCTTCTTAGTGTGAAGCCTCTGATTGGTTAAAAGGGGGAGGGCTTACAAAGGCTGCAGTCATAAGAACTGCAGCTTTTGTAATCTCTTTTAGACTATACTCCCAGTGATACATACATGAAAATATGCATGTATGTATTCATTGGGGGTATATCTACTAAAATGTGGTGTTGGTAGGACCTGTGGAGTGGTCCTTTAAGCGGAAGGGAAGTGAAGGGATAAAAATGGGCAAACAAATTAGACTGCTTGCTAGTAGTTTAGGTGCCATGTGAGAAATCCAGTTGATAACCCACTAAATGCAATGGCCACCTCTGTCAACTCCACTCTGAGTCTAAACGATAGCATTATGGGGAAAACAGAATCTTCTATACCCTGACAAATCCCAGAGGCACCCTCTGCTTGTAGTTTTCTGCACTAAGTAGGACCGTGCCAATTTTCTTGCTCCCAGTGGTCCTTAATTCATGCAACACTCTACTGCTAAAATGCTTACATTACCCAGACTGACAAAGCTTGTTTATATTGCATGTTTTTCTCAACGTTAATAAATCTCTGACCTGCACACTGTCTTGCATTAGTTCTTACCCAAAAAATGTGTGCTAATGTTCTACATGCCATGATGTATTACTTGTTGTTACTAAGCTTGATATCGTTGTCGTGGCGTATCTAGCTCACCTGTTCATGCTTGCGCTACTATAAAAAAAAAAAAAGATTGACAAAAAAAAATAAAATGGGCAAACAAGTTTTGCTTGGTTCACAGACTGCAGTTTGTAAAAAGGTGATAATACACCAAGGGCTGATGAGCAACTTGCAGACCTGCTTTCGGCATACTGAATGGAGTCTGTTATAACTCTTTTGGGATCATTTTCCAGACCAAAAACAAGGGTAGCCTATAGCAGCTTCTTTAAATGCTTTTATATATTGAAGCTCACTTACCTGAAGAAAACTAGCCTTCTGCATCTACTTTCCACTACCTGCAGGTGATCCTTTTTGTGTTTAATGGATAGTGCTAATATTCTTTTTCTCATTCTCTCATGCCTACTGTAACTTAACCTACTTTAGTCTGTGTAACTTGATGTTGAAAATGTATCTCATAGAGCTATATCTCAATGTAATTTACTTGCTGTGGATGCACTTTTTGGTTAATATTGAATATATGTATTGCTAATCTTGTAATAAAATTAGAGTTAAAAATAATACAGAAGGCATATGATCTCATAATTCAATCAAACTATATCTGTAGGGGAATCTCTTAGCATTCCAATCTCTCATTCTCTATATATACATCAGACTTATAATGCAGCAGAATGTATAGGAAGTGTTTAAAGTGGTATGAGATGGTACATAGAAAATTCTGCTTACAGTGCCATGTAGTCACGATGACACCAGTCACACAACTCTCTGAGGCTGTCTTTGTTGCATTGACTCATTACTGTGTGCAAAATAATAGGAAGCCTGAGACCCTAATAGTCTTCTAAATATAATGGCCTTATTACCAACACTAGTGCTTCTGTGAGTGGGCTTTGTGTTATTATATTAAACCTTATAAATAGTAGTGTTTGTGAAAATGTTTATGAATACTGCTGTAGAATATAATTGGTACTTTTTATTTTATTTTTTTAAATTTATTTTTGCACAATGTGACATGGGTTGGGCATATTCCCGAAGTGTGCCAAACATTTAAACAAGGCAAGGTACAATGTATTCAAGGTCATAAGGCACACCAATGTCATTGGGGTTTTTCTGTGAATAAACTGTCGCACTAAAGTGAAGAAGTGATGTATGATGTTTGCCAGAATGTGTTACACTTGTTCACTTGGAAAACATAAGCTGTGTAAAGATGATGGTACTTTTCAAATAAATTAAAGGTGGTAGATCATGTGTGACTTAAAAGATAAGTTTACACAAGTTACCACTGTAGCTCTTTGTAGTGATAATGGTGCAAAGAGCCTTTGTATATCGTCCCCCTAGTTCGCGTCAAATCTTTTGAAGCAGTTGGCAGAAATCAGAGCACTCCCAGATCCTAGGCCTCTCACCTGCTGCTCAGCTCATGTGTAATGCCATTAGCATAAGCATCTTTGGGCTGAGTGATAGACAGAGCATAGGGGGCACAAACCAGGTGTATATGGGTCGCCAATATTAGACACTTTCAAATCATGATTTGCATGTAAGCACGAACTATCACAAACACATCTTAAACACTTACTTTAACCTCTAAAGTGGTTGGAATATGTATAAAATAGTCCATAATTCCTCCATATATTATAATTTATAGCTGTAAATTTGTTTAGTCATTATTTAATTTCATATCCAATGTGCTGAGTCAAAACAAAACACGGTAAATCCTACAGACTGTAAATTGAGTCAGTAGAGCTGTATTATGTCCAATTCAGGGTTCAAACGTGCACGGATCTAAAGGATTATATGAGTTACCCTTCATGATGCATAATTAATATAATTCAGAATCATACTTTAATCCGCTTTTTTTGCATTTTTCCCTTCACTTTTTCAGCATCGTTTTACATATAAAATTTCTATGGCACTAAATGTGTTAATTAAGGGCTCCAGAGGATGACATTAATGAACGCTTCCAATTTGCAAAAGGATTTAGATTTCCTATAGCCTGTATTATGCCAATTGAACACAGTCACGTTGTGCATTAAATTGCTTATGAGAACTTAATTGAACGTTTTGTTGCTGAATGCTTAACCATACGTTAGGGGTTTAACTGTAGATTGACATTAATTCACTCATTATACTTATGAGACTATAATGGGAAATAGTAATCATTTTATTCCCATAAACATTTTTAGAACCGCAGTAACCCCTAAAACAGACTGGTCACTGGTAAGATTTATGCTCAAGGTGATTGCTAAGGAAAGGTTAGCTGGGTTGTGCTATAGTGTTGCTCTCCCTGGCTGTCTGGTCATTGTGTAAATTAAACTCTGTAGTGCTGTATGGGTGGCACAGGCATACATGCACTCCTGAAGGCAAAATGCAAACAGTATTCATTTGTAGATCCCAAACCTGGCAAAAGCATCATAAAGGGGAGAGTTGCCCTCAACACAGAAGTGCCGTGGAAGTAAATGTTTGTTATGCTTGTTTTTTTTTTTTTCTTCTTCTCTGCTGTAGTAATCGCCTATCTTCTTCGCTATTACTTACAGAGGTGTTGGATCAATGAGCTGTCACTCCTGACAATTTTTGCGTATTCCAATAACAGCGTTATGTTGAAAAAGAAATACAATGGTTCTCAAAGCTGGAATGCTCCCTACTTTCATGCAATCATTCTTCTGTAGTCTCTCTCTCTCTCTCTCTCGTCTAACTCTCTTATCTCTCTCTTGGGATAAAGCACCTGGAATGGGTGTTTTATATCAATATACTGCTTGACATGTTGAGCATCATATTTGAGGGAATGGCAGCCTAAATAGGAAAGGTACTCTTTTGCAGCTATTTTCTGATTAGGTATTGGAGTGACTTCCCATTCAGTTATTCATGGACTTGCATGCCTTCTTTATGTTAGAGAGTAAGGTGTCTAATCAGTCATGGGAATGATGTTTATGACGTATTTTGCTTTGCCGCTGGTTACCCAATACCGTGTAGTTGACTTGATCTGTGTTTATTAACCATTTTGCTCATGTATTCTTTTTTCTGTCTTTTGTATTCTTTTCCAAAGTTTACTATATAAATAAAGATTGTTAGAAAATAATTTATTGCATTTAATTGCATTGTACATCTAGCTGTCTAGGCACAATATAATTGCATACCATTTAAATTAATTTCACCCTTGCAGTGCTGTGCACATTTTTGTTTGTTTGTTTGTTTGTTCCCTTGAAAAAAAATACTTTCTCTCCTCCAACGGAAGGTATTGATTACCTGATACATGACTATTTCTATTTGAAGCTTGGTTGTTTAGTTATTGTTTATTGTTATAGCTACAGGATTCTTTATGTGTATTTATTTTTTCCGGTGACAGTTTACATGTGAAATCATAAACAAGCTGGGATCTGCTGACACAATCTGATCTCTCTAGTATGTGGCTGGGTGGTTCTCCATAGAGTACAGTGTGACAGAATGAGGGAATCTCATTTCCAAAGTTAGGAGCAGAGGAAGGATATCTTAATTGGAACACAAGGCACTTTTTTACAGTTTATATTAACATAATGTCTTTTAATTGTTTATTTTTTGCAAACAGCACAGAGTGGGAGTCGGTGCTTGCAGCAGCAATAGGAATACAGGAATATAAATTCCTTGTTATAGTTAACATTTCCATCCCAGTAACTTCTTTCCCATGGTGTTCAGCCTGTGGTTAGTTCTGTGTAATTTAAAACTCTCATATTGAGTGCTGTCACAATTTAAATTGTGTCCCACTTAAAGGAGCAGGTTATACACCATAACCACTACAAGCCAATGTAATCATTATGGTGCCACGTGGCTGCAGACTGCGTTCCCTAGGTGAGTCTGTCATAATGAAATTAGATAATCAATGGCATTCAAATAGAAAGGAGGTTGATATTGCTTATATGAAAGTGGGGCAATAGGATTTCTGGTTCTGGCAAGCAGAGGTCTGGTTGCAGGTGCCTCAGAGAACCATGTTTTGATGAAATGGATGGGGGCTCCACAATGGAATAGCATCATAACCACGACATCACTATGTGATGGTTATTGTGTTTAGATGGCTCTTCTTCATTTCTTAGATATTCTGTTTCTCTGGAGTATAACAGGTTAACCATCGCTGTTGTGTAGGTTTTTATTTACTAATGAACCCTAGAATTTCCGAGAAATAACGGTTTTGAATAGATGCTGAACAATACTGCATTTAAACTCTGGAGCCTATTTAATAGTTATTACTTGCCAGCTTAAATATACCTGCTATCATTAAAAACCTTAAATCTTCTGGACACTCTGTAATTAGAATAACTCTCTTCTTTAAACAACACATTCCCTCATTATGTAGCAGAGCGCTGTTATTCTGCATCTGGAGTAAATTGCTTCTGGTAATGACTGTAGGAAGCTTTCACCATTGTGAATGAAACCGTTGTCAGTTCATTTTGGATCTCTGGTTTCATGTGCAGAATTATTACACTGTTCTACTGTGCAACCCCATGCAATCTGCTCCCCTCCTTTAATTACGTTTAATGTTTTCTTCTTTTCCTTCTAGGGCTTCTTTAGTAAACGTCTAAAAGGCTCAATTAAAAGGACGAAAAGCCAATCGAAGCTGGACCGGAACACAAGCTTTCGCCTCCCATCTTTGCGGCCTGCCGATAGTGACAGGTATTCTCCAGGTCCACAACTCACTGTCTGTCTGCTTTGCAGACCTGTCTCTTTTATTTACTGGCGCCTTTAATTCTATCTCCTGTCTTTTGTCGTGCTTAGTGAATTCAATCCATTTCCCTCCCTTAACAGTGTGAAATACATGCCCATAAATCAGCTAGGCCTGGAATGATCAGAGCCTTGTTAATTCGCTGAGTTAAGAAGAAGATATAAAAATAGTTGTGATGTGTAACCCTGGGGGACATTGTTTAACATTACAGTCAAGATTTACAACCTCTTAACCGAATGAGGAAAGCTTTATTGCCATAATTAGTTAACTAATTAGGCTAAATATGATACAGGGGGATCCCAATCTCTGGAAGACGATAACATAATTGTATCACTCTCTTATATTTCATTTCATTAGCCCTTGTCTAGCTATAAGAACAGCAGCATATTAAACATTTTGTTTCATATACGCAGTCACCTTGGAGCAATCGTAAAGAATATAAAGCAAAATAATAGACTAAAGTTACATCTTGTAATTCCTGTTTATTGAGCAAACAAAGTTTTGAAACAACAAATTTTGACAACATCCTCCCATGTTCAAGTCTATAGTATTTATAAACCATTGTCTGATCTGTGCTGTTGTTGCTGGAATACCAGCCTCACAGCTTGTCCTTTTGTGATTAATGCTTTTAAACATTCTAAATGCTCAGTCTCCCGAAAGCTGGTTATTCTAAAATACCATTTGTCCAATAAAAGTTTATTACTAGTATACACTACATCTTTTTAAATAAATGTATGGGTTATGTTTGTGTTATTGACATGTAGATTAAAAAAAACTACGAGTCTATTCATAGGCTTTCACATGTCTTTCCTGAATAACAAAATATGGCATTGTCGAGGAATGTGTGCCAATCCCAGTGTCAAACAGAAAGCAGGTCTTTAAACACCTGTAACAATAAATCTAATCATTGTTATCTTTTAACTGAAGTGGATTGGACTGCTTGTTTGACCTTTTGGCTAGATTCATTGCTTCTGAACCTGTGCTGCATGCCCTGACCTTCTTTCCTGCATAATTTATAGATCCACATAGCCTTTGTGTGCATGTTCCCTTGGCAGATAGCTGCTGCATGGATCAGGAACCCAGCCCTGTTTATACAATAGCCGAAATGTGCAAGTTCCTGTTGAATATCTTGTGATCTGTGTGTTGTAATACGTTGTTTGTTTACATATATTTACATGTTTATTACAATAAGTCCAGCTTTATATTTTTAACAGACTGGTATGTGTGTATGTGTGTATATATGTATGTTTTATTTTCCCCATATTATCTTTTTGATTAGTTTTTATGAAAGGTATTTTATATTTAACAGCTATACAACTTTGTGGAATCAAAGTTTTTGTAAGATCAAATTCCTAATCTCCTACTGTGTGATATTACTATTCTCGACAGGGGTTCTGTAGAAGCTTGCTTTCTAACTCTATGAGCAGCTTTTGACACTATAGGGACACTATAGGCACCCAGACCACTTCATCTCATTGAATTGGTCTAGGTGCAGTGTGTCCCTGTCCACTTAAGCCTGCAGAGGTACTGCCTGCATTTTCACATAGTTTAACTCAGTGAAACGATGCCACGAGCCAGCGCCAAGTGACTTCAGCACTGGATTAAGGCAAGTATTAACATGGTTGATAACCAGTTCCACACGGGGCAGAGGGACACTATAGCATTAGGAATACAGTTTTGTATTCATAATGCAATAGTGTTCCTTTAACCATGCAGTCGTAACATTGCTGCATCTACTAAATGGCAATGTTTTAGATTGCAGGGTTAAAATTAAAGGGCCACTGCGTTGAGATGAAACTTGACAAAAAGTGTCTGTTTCCCTATTGTCTTGAGTTAGAGCACCTTTCTGTGCTTGGCATTTCAAGAGATTTCTATGGATGCACGTGTTGGTTTTTATATTCTAATTCATCGGATATCACTCCTGATTCCCAAGAAATACAGGGCTTTATATTATATACACAGTGCTGGCAGAATGAAATAACATTGCCATCAGCTAACTATGGATTCAAACACAGATCTTCTTATAAACTATGAATAACTTTCTAGCCAAGTTCCTTGTCACACAAAGGACCTATGGTATACATAGTAAAGATTGCTGTTTGATCAACCTCCATGTAGGTTTCATTGTTTAGAGTGAATGCCTTTTCAGCCAAATTTAAAGGGGCAGTCTGTGCACCATATCCACTGCATGTTGTTGTAGTGATTATGGTGATATTAGACTGCAGGCACCACTGTTATGTCAGCAGGTCCATTCATTATTTAGTCAGTGTCTGTTCCCATGGCAATAAGGGATACAATTCTTCAAATGAAATGATGGCACAAGTGTGTTATATGCACAAAGCACAGCTTGACACATTTTACTTCTGTATGTTTTGATTTAATTAAAATGCATAGGGTTGGGGAATAAACATTAAACAAAGGGTCATATGCAATTGGCAGTTTGCAAAATTGATTATTTTGGTTCTGCCAAAACAATATTACTTTAAGTAACTGGAATATTTAATGTTGTTTTATCTATGTTATCAACCTCTGTTCTGAAATCCGTGCCAAGTGCAGTGGCAGCTGCATTTTGTAAATCTGACTCGAACGCAAAATTCCTCTTTGGTGACAGAGGGATCCTTTTTGTCAATTGTCCACGTATTTAACATGTTGCAGAGCATATTATCTAGTTATAATTTAGTTGAATCATTCATTTATCTTTCACTCTTACAGGACACAGAAAAATTGACTATGCATGTTTTCACGGGGTCTCTCTTGTTGTAGAATTAAACACCATGTCAGGAATGTTGTTTAATAGGTCACCATAGACAATCAATGGTCAGATCAACTTGTCAGAAATAGACGAGGGGAAAACGCTCTCTTCTGACAGCTGGGCTGTTTTCTGCTTTTCTGTGGATGGCTAAACACGTGGCATGGATTCATGCAGATTAAGTAAAAGTCGTTTTCTAGTATTATTGCATGTGCAGGCTGACCTAGTGCGCTTGCTGACATGAAAGCTGAGACAATGGCGTTTACGGCCATGAGATGCCGAGGAACCCGCTCTGCCAGCTCTTTCTATAGTAGGTATGTTTTCTGAATTTTTGGAGTAGTAATATTTTAATATATTCTTGTCACTTGCTGGCCAGAACTAGAAATATCCTGGTATTTTATCACTAGCAGCTTTCTCGTAATACAACTACTTATTTTATTACGATTTTCAGGCATTAAATTGTGGGCAATTGAAATTACAACTGCAAGTTTAAATTATTTGAATAATCGGTGAAATTGTCAGATAATTTTACTTTCCTATTATGCTCAGTGGGCAACCTAACTGTGTCTGTGGCTGGCTTGGCATGTTTTAAATTATTCACAAACTAGAGAACAATGGGGGCTAACTATCTGATCAACAGATTATTTGATTATTGTGCAGCTGTACTTTGAATCCACCCAATTCTAACTCTGGAAATATGAGTAGACATGTCAAATCTATGTTGTTATGCCCAACCTGATTCAAGATTCTTTGTATAAAATTAATATTCACACTATACAAATATGTGGATGTACAGAACATGCAGTCACACGCACAAACACACACACTCCACAGTCAATTCCTGTCAACCATGTACAGCCCTGCATACTCATACTTTGCTCCATCACTCACATGCAAACCCATAGTGGTAAAGGAATGATTGCAGAAAATGTTAGTGACAGGTGAGGAAAGTAGGAATTGATGAGTGAATATGGTAGGCTAGGATTAAAACAGACAGCAGGGAGAAAATACTAAAGTACAGATTCAATAATCCTTCACTGCTGTACTGTAGGAAGAGGTTTTCTTTGATTTCTGTCCACCTAATGCTTAAACTTGTGCTATACATCTAGGATATATGAAGCCCTGAGGTTTCTGCCGATTAACAGAGAGCTTTTTAATGCAGTTCTGGCTGGAGTGTAACAACGTAAAGGAAAACTTGTTTTCCTGGCACTATAGTGCCCTGAGGGTGCCCCCCTCCCGCCCAGCCGAAGTGGGAGGAAGGGGTTAAAATCCCCGGGCTCCCTCGGCGGTGGGGGACTCTCCTCCTTCGGTCATCATCGGCTGAATGCACATGCGCGGCAAGAGCCGCACACACATTCAGCCAGTCCACAGGAAAGCATTCTCAATGCTTTCCTATGGACGCTGGCGTCTTCTCACTGTGAAAATCACATTGAGAAGCGCGGAAGCGCCTCTAGCGGCTGTCAATGAGACAGCCACTAGAGGCTGGATTAACCCATATGTAAACATAGCGGTTTCTCTGAAACTGCTATGTTTACAGCAGGCAGGGTTAACCCTAGAGGGACCTGGCACCTAGACCACTTCATTGAGCTGAAGTGGTCTGGGTGCTTATAGTGGTCCTTTAAGCATAAATACATGGGAATGCAGGCTGTCCAGAGGTAAACCTAAGAGCAACTAGAATAGCTTACAACTGATCACGTGTACAGTTTCTCAAACTGCTCTATTTGGTACAAGTTCCTAACAATTTGTAAAATACATAATTACTTTCACTAATCTGCAAATCTCCAATTGTGTATTGTGAGGAGTCATGGCATAGCCTAGTTATAGCATTATTTTCAAGCTCTAATCTGAAACTGCTGTATATTCGGCAATGCACTGTGGGATCAGGCGGCCATGTTTTGCGGTTACTGTATATGCATTATGTGACACTAAACATCCGTTGTATGAAATGTTTTCTGAGGCTTAACTTGTGTGCTCGTGCTTTGGGTGAAGTGACATTAGCAGGGCTCACTATTAATACATAAACAAGAAAGCTCGGAGAATAAATATTGAGAAAAACCGTTCCGGGAAGAACAAACGTACAGTTAGAAAATATTGCTTTAATTGCTGTTACAACGCCTGTGTATGTAATATGATCACCTCCCAATCCAATCCCAATCAGTAGAGGTGTACTTCAAAGCTTTTATCAGAGCACGGTAAGATATGGTTAATAGACTGCATTAGAACACTGACTGGCACCAGCGTAAGGGGGGGAAATGCATTTATACATCCATATCTAAACCTCGCGTCCCCACCTTTTCCAAGCCCATAAATCCTAAGCACTTAAGATGCAATGTCTGAGAGCTGCCAGGGCCCTCTCGGGAGTTGGCAGAGATACTGGTCATTTAAGTAATTAATAGATAAAAGCTGGGCAGAGCTGGGTCTGGAGTCCGGCTGCAGTACTCTGTGTGAATACTGCAGTTGTACTGCACTTTTAGATATTTGAACCAGAGGGTGCAGTAAAGCAGACGAAGCCTTGGTTACTGCATTCTGCTCTTTAAGATAAGTATTTTTATACACATTTGCCTTTGCGCTGGTAACTGCTGTTTATAGATTGGATTCTTTTCACACTAGGTTTATATTTTTAAACTCTACTCTTTGAGTGCATGTGTTAGAGCGTAGGGAAGATATATTTGCAGTGGAGAAGGAAGCTTTGTCATTATGCACACTGCCAGTCTCCCCCTCAATTCTCAGCTAATGGATGTAATGTGAGTCTTTGAAGTCGATGGGCTGTGAGCTTCCATTAATGCAGTATTATGCTTCTTGGGGTCGTAATCCTGCCGTGCACATCTCAACGCAATATAATATAGTCTTGCAGCTTACTGAGTGATCATAAAACACTCCATCCTTCTATCTGAGGATTTAAATGGGTCATGTTCAACACTTTTACCAGAGCAATTAGTTTGTAACCACACTTTTTTCCCAGTTGCAGGGTTTCTAATGAAGTTTTTAGAATCTGTAGCTAAACCTGGAAGCTACCTTGCGAATACCCAGCATCCTTCATTGTAAAACACTTCATTTAGAGGGCACTATAGTCATACTTTGGGACTCTTATAACCAAAAAAAAATTAACTTTAGAGACTTCACAAATGTAATTTATATAACATACTACGGCTTACTCATATCTGATCAGAAAAATGTTTCTCCTTTGATGTTAACATCAATTTAGGAGTTTTCAATATTAAGTCAGATAGGGACATGGTGATGGTGACTAGCTTTGAACTGTATGTGTCACTCCAACTGGAGTCCGATTATGGATCTGTTCACCAAATCTCTTGACTTGGTGGTTATAGTTGTACAGTAGTTGGGGGAAGCCTGCTCTGCAAAAAATTTGTAGCTATTGATCTTGGTTCTGGAGGAAAACGTTTGAAAATCCAAACTTAAATATGACTGAAGTGCAGGACCAATCCTTGGCCATCATCTCTGATAGAGGTGAAGATGATTTAATGTAAATGGGCCTATTAGAATTGGCTAATAAAATACGTCAGATATATTTAGAATATTCATCTTAATCCTACAGTGTCCTCATCCATTCTGTTTTCTTTATGGTTGTTTGTAGCTTGTAATACAATGTGTTAATGTTTGATCCAAAATATTCTTCTCTTTAAAACTCTGTGTGAACATTTCCCACAAGAGTTTGGAGTTTGACACCCCTGTTATGCCTGTCAGCCTCAGAGATGGATAGGCTATTACCAATCCCAACAGGTGGCATAGGGTTTCAATTGATTGACTGACCAGTAAGTTGTTTGGGGAGATAATAGCAGTACACGCACAGAATGAGTGAGGCTTTTATTTTCAGACATAACTACTGGTTTCATCTCTGTTGTTTTTCGACAGGCAGATTAGTGTCCTGTACAGATTTTTCTTTTAGCCCACTCTGGCCTGCATGGCTCATGCAGCAATGATCTATATGTTTGGAATAATCCTGCTTTCCATGGGATTATCTCGTCCTTCCAGGGGCAGATGCGCACTGCTGAGTTCCCCCAGTAATTAGGGGTAAAAAAACGGTGATCCAGAATCATTGAGTCACTCCATTATACAACACACATCAACCCAGTGATAAGGTACCATGGTATCCCAGATGATTGAGAACTCAATGTGTCAATTCAAGTATCTAAAGGTTTGAATATAGGTCTTGCCGAACCCCTTGTTTACAGGTAAAATATTGAACCTTTTCTCCAAGTTGGTGAATGAGTTTTAGCACTTGTCAGCAAAAGGTTCCGCCTCCTTTTTTGAGTGGAAAAATATGGACAGGAAAAGGTTAAAAGTAAATTTGTGGGGTGTGAACATTTTGTCTTTTATCAGTGTCTAATGCAATGGTTTGCAATCCTTTAAAATCCTATCAGATCATTATATTGATCTCTCTAACCCTTTTTATATTAGTAGTGCTATTATTATTACTGTTAGATGCTGAGAATGACATAAAAGGTGCATTGCAATGGTGAGCTGCACTAACCTAATGTTGGAAGGGGTTAATGATCTGTGCTTTTCAAGCTCATTAAGAATTGAACAGGAGAATTGTATCACATATTGTCCCATCACCCCCTCCTTTTAGACCTATTATTTTTGCATGGCATATTTTGCGACGGGTTAGGAATTACCATACAGGGAAAGTGAACAGACGCTGCTTGCAGGGTGGGAACTCCCAATGGAGAGCTTTACTGGAAGATTGACGCATTACATTTTGCTGGTCTGTCCCCTGTTGGGACATCACTGTTTAGGTCTTTCACAATGCATTCCCCCTCTTCCCTCCCCCTTGTATTCACATCTAGGTTTCTTCACGTTGGTGTTGGGTTTATGCAAGGGAGGCAGCTAGGAAAGGTCACCTTTGGCATGTTTGCAGAGCATGCTCTTTGAGCGACTCTCTCTGACTGCAGCTTCTCCCTGCTTGCCTGCAAGCTGTAATCTGCTTATAGGTGCATTGTCATAGCAACAGGCCCAGAGTGGAGCAGGCTGGCCACACCGGGGCCTTCTTAGTGCTACCTGATGGGCGGGATGTTGGAAAGGAGGGGAAGGATGCAGGAGCTAGCCATCTCTATGCCAGTTTTTATTTCACTGCCAGACGATCCTTCTCCCTGCCTTCAGAATGATTGGAATCCAGCATTTTCATTGATTCACAGGTTCTGAGGACGTCGTTTCTCACAGAACAACATGCCTGGATTGACTACATAATATCCCTTTTAGCAGATTTAATTTCCTGCTGGCATGTGACCCCTGACTCTTGTGCAAAAGGAGTGAAGGGTGGGGATTGTGAAATGAGGCTGAGCTATGATTTGGGGGTGTACCGCAAGGTGGCTGTATAATTGCTTCATGTAAGTTTGGTATCGTAATTTTTCAATGGACAAAAAAAGAAAGATGCACTCTTATGCCTATACATAATTTTCCAGTTGTGATTCCTTATAACATGTAATTTAGTTTCTGCTGGAGTTTTTAATTTGTCATCCACTTTAACTGGAGACTTTGACTTGTGTTAGCTATAGCTGTAAGATAGTGTTTTACCCTTTGTAATGATACCTTCTGAAGTTATCATGGATGGGACATAATCACACATCGCAAATGCAAATCTTTTTATGTGTGAACATTAATGGTAACGTAAGTCTTGTTTTAAAAAAATTTCAAAGCATACAAAGTGTATGTAGGTACTCCTATAAGTAGAGCTTTGATGTTAAAATAAAAAAAATTAAGGGATGAGTCTTCCCCTCCCAGCGATGCAATTGGCTATTCTTACATTTGTAAATAAATGCATATTTCTTATGGCTTTGGGATTGGTAGTTGTTTTGAAGCCTTTTAATTAGTTATCTCTCTGTGCAGGTCACGTGGTTTACCTAAACTAAAAGAATCTCGTTCCCACGAGTCTTTGCTGAGCCCAGGTAGTGCTGTGGAAGCTTTGGATTTGGGGAGTGAAGATAAAATCCTGGTGAAGCCTCTTCACAGTAGCATCTTGGGACAGGACTTCTGTTTTGAGGTATGACTTATAATAGCAGTGCCTATCCTTTTTAATTGCACAGGTTTCTATAGTGCTTATTCAGCAGTGATGACTATAGACATTTTCAGCAAAATATGAACTTTTCTCCCTACTACTGTTCTTCTGATAGGTCACCTACTCCAGTGGCAGTAAATGTTTTAGCTGTACGTCAGCGGCCGAGAGAGATAAGTGGATGGAAAACCTGCGCCGAACAGTCCAGCCAAACAAGGTAAATTGGAAGAAGGGAGGGAATTGCTCGCCATTGCTATAGAACGGTTACCTGTGATTAGGGAAATATATAACATTGTACAGCACTACGAAATTTGATGGCACTATATACATAATAAAATATGTATGAACCCACAATACATCACTAATCTGTGAGTTTTAAATTATATATGTATGTCTTGAAGGGAAAAAATGTTTTTCTTTTTTCTTTGACATTGGATGGTTGGTTGAATGGCACGAAGACGTGTATGTGTCTTAAAAGTTGATCTGTCACTTTGTCTTTTTCAAATCGAGAATCCTTTTTTGTCCTATATGGATGTTGCATTTTTTTTTTTTTTTTCTGTGTCCAAGTTTCAAGTTATTACTGGAATGTAGTGAGTACACTTATCATCCTTTTTTTTCGAGGCTATGCAGTCGCGTTTCTAGTGCTTAATCCTACTTTTTTTTCAACAACTTTCAAGTTACACAGTATACGGTAAGTATACAATTAAGATGCTGAAATATTGCATTCAGGAAGTGAATCAAGATTTTTAAAGTGCACATTATATACCCCATAACCACTATATCCTTATGTCGTTATGGTACCATTTGGCTGCAGACACAGTCTTCCAGTTATGGGTCAACTGTTGATGAGCATTTTAAACATAGTCGGGTTTATGGTAAAACAGGAGGTGTTCTTACTAGTAATCTGCATCATTCCATGCTTCAGGATACTGAGTTTTGTGTTTCTTCCAGGACAATTGTCGCCGGGCAGAAAATGTGCTGCGGTTGTGGATTATTGAGGCTAAAGACCTGGCCCCTAAAAAGAAGTACTTCTGCGAGCTTTGCCTGGACGATACACTTTTTGCACGCACCACAAGCAAGACAAAAGCTGACAATATCTTCTGGGGGGAGCACTTTGAGTTTTATGGCTTGCCTTCACTACACAACATTACTGTGCACATCTACAAGGATGTAGACAAGAAGAAGAAAAAGGACAAGAACAACTATGTAGGTCTGGTCAACATTCCCATGGCCAGTGTGACTGGGCGACAGTTTGTGGAAAAATGGTACCCTGTCAGCACACCTACTGCAAATAAAGGCAAGACTGGGGGACCTTCTATCCGTATTAAGTCTCGATATCAGACAATCACTATTTTACCTATGGAACAGTACAAAGAGTTTGCAGAGTTTATTACTATTAATTACACTATGTTATGCTCTGTGCTTGAACCAGTGATCAGTGTCCGGAACAAAGAAGAGATGGCCTGTGCACTTGTGCACATTCTGCAGAGCACTGGAAGAGCCAAGGTAAGTCTGTGGTCTGTCATTTATGCATTTTGAAATTAAATTTCATCTTATGAATAGCATGGAATGATACTTTGGGGTTGAGGTGTAAGAACAGGTTTCCTCACAGTGGTTTAAGCAATAAGTAAGGCAGTCAGAATGTTAAACATCTCATAGATATATTACAGTACATTACAGCAGTAGGTTAATCACCAACAGTCAGAATGTTAAACATCTCATAGATATATTACAGTACATTACAGCAGTAGGTTAATCACCAATTGACCATATAACTATTGTTACTTGTGATTTTTTGCAGCTTTTAATTATTTGACAGATTTTTCACTAATACCATATATTTTATAGCATAGCATATTACAAAGAAGCCAAGACACACCTAAGGTTCTTTATATCACAACCAGGAGCATATTAATTTACATGAAGCCCAAGTTGACTATATCAGACGAGAATCCCAGTTTCAATTTCGAATGCACATTTTAAGGTTTGAAATGTGTTCGTGGCACACTTTCTGGTGGTTGGAGGCACGCAAGTTTACCATAGCACACTGGTTGAAATCCTTGTCACTGAATTCAGCTATTTCCCGAACATAATGACTGTTATGGCATGCCACTTGACAGAGTGTAATTGAGGATAGTAAGATTAGTACAGAAATGGTAAATCATGCTGCTGTTTTATGGGAAATATACATTTGTGATGTATAATGTGATTTATGTATGTATATATCTCTTCCTGTGCAACTGGGAAGAAGAAAAAAAATTAAAAAAAATTATTTATATATATATATATATATATATATATATATATATATATTATTCACTAGCTCAAAGTTCAGCCTCCCTGGACAAATGCACAGTCTCCCAACATATTTGACTCGTGCCTTCCCAGTTTTGTTCCATGGACTTCCTAATCTGGGGAGACCAGGACATTTTTTTTAATGGAGCAAAGTGTGAGTATGTAATTAGACACAAAGTGCACACAGGCCATTCATCGCTTGTACAATGTACTTTAACAAAAGACCGGAGTGGTGCTGGCCAATGCAATGGAGAGTCAGTCTGGCGTGCACTTTTTTTTTTTTTATGGTTCCTGCATCACTGGCAAATCTTGGCTCTATGATGAATATGGAATGACATACCGGCCAACGGTTTTAGGATTCTGGAATATGGGTGTGTTCTTAAGCATGCGCGAGATGTGTTTGTAATTGCATACAAAGACCATGTTGCAGTATACAGTTTAAGCACAAGTCTTTTAGATCTTATAGTTAAAAGAACAGAAAGGCAGAACAATACAGTCTGATTTTAATTTTTTCCTCCCCGGTTTGCACTGATGACTCCCAAGGACTTCTGGGAGCATTGCTTTGTACTTGTTAATGCATTATTTATTTTCTCCTCCTGGAAAATAGCTTAATTTTTTACATGGTCTATTTGAAAATGATACATGGCCTTCTACTAATATAATCTCAAATTGTGTTTTGGCTACATTCTAAATGAGAAACGTGTGTAGTCATTTTAATGCATGAAAGCCTTTGCAAGTGATGTCCAATAGAAAACAGGTAGAATGTGTAAGTAGAGATCTTTGAAAATTGACCAAAATGTCAAACGGGAAAACAAAAACTAAACTCTCTGCTTCATTGATTCTCTGACATTTGGAGTTCACCAACAAGTGATATGTGGACTGATCACTTAACAATAGGCATGCAATGTAACAAGCAGCAGAACATGAGCGCATGGGGTTTGACTGTGTAGTAAGAGGCATTCATTGCAGAGTGGGGAGATGGTCATAGATCATCAGTAAGGTCTCTGAGTTTGTGTAGTGTACCATAAACCAGATCTCCAGAAGGATATAAATAAATTTATAGAAATGACCATAAATGGAGCTTGATTTACAGGATAGCGATATCAATAAGAACAAGTTTCTTGTAAGACCCCCCACTAAGGCAGTTAACTGTATCTCTTAAAACCAAGTCTAAACTCATTCTAACCTTATTACTGTTTCTATAACTGTAACCTGGTGTGTTCATGGAAAGGAAAGCTGTGAGCCTAATACCGGACAAATTACATGTATTGTAGGTTACGACTTTTCCAGGAATAGGGATCAGTCCCTTCCATGGTCTCCTTACTTAGTCTCAGAGGGGAAAAATTATTTAGAAACAAAACCTTAAAAAAAAAAAGGACAGTGACATTTTTTAATTTTTCCTCTGAAAAGGTAGCTCATCCCTTCTTTTGTATTGTATTGTATTTTTATTTTAAGAGTATTTGTAATACAATTTCAGTTGTTGCATTGGAGTATTTTTCCTTTCTGATGAGTCTCCATCCTCAGACATCCATATACATTCTGTTTAAAGGTGTAGGTGGGGGGGGCTGAACTGGAAACCTTGCCAGTTGTTCTTGTTTGGCCACGTTGACGTTAAATTGGAAGTTCACTTTGAATTACCGACAATTCTTACTATAGTAAATACGGAACCCTGAATAGAGTGATGTCATGGTTGATCATTCTTCTCATTGAAAGTAATGGGATAAACTGGGTTGACTGGAATATCCAGCCACTCACTGGTATAAATAGTAGGGCAGAGGTTGTGTGAATCATATTGAAGCAGTGAACGGCTGCATACTTAAATATTAAAAAGAAATGCCCCCCCCCCCCCCCCCTTTCTATATATTATTTTTTCTAAAATTAAAGACAGACAGAGCTGTTTGTTTTTGTCTTCATACAGGGTTACCTAAACAATATGGCTGCAGAATAAAGTCTTAATCTTTTTGGGATTTTGTCTAGCAGTCATACAAACAACCATACCAGTGACTTTTTCTGTGGGCAGGAATCTTGGTTGCGGAAAGCTTCTCCACATTATGCTCTTTGGAATTTACTGTTACCAGTTCAATTTTCTTTTATCATCTCTACAAAGGAGAACCATTCCTTACACCGTTTCGGTTGCAGTTCTTCCTAATTAGCATGTTGCTCAGGATGATCTTGCAGCAACTATATTGAAATGCCTGGAAAGATGCCCATTGTTGGTATGAGTCTCCCAAACTTTATATCTAATCATTGATCTCGCACATTGAACATTCCCACTCAAAACCGTCACAAAGTAAAACAATGTATTTCTCTGGGATGGTTACATGTACCGAAATATCTCCTCACTGTGAGGCTTTATCATTACCCCGCCTACACATATGGGGGGGAACGATGTCTCAGGGATGCTACAAAGGCATGCATAAAGTACTGTTGGTGAACAAAGGACTATTAAAGGAACAATATAGGCATGAAGGTCTGATGTCTTGCGGTGCTAATAGTCCCTCTGGAAAAATCTTACCTTCAGGGGTTAACCCCAAAGTTGCTTCCCGCGCTGGTCTCGGCTCCCCTCCCGGCGGCATCCGGCTTCTGAAATTTCACTTACAGGAAGCACGGAGTGGCGACGCTGATTGCCTGAGAGGGGTTAGCTGATGCTCTCAAATCAGTTACTCTACATTCACTAAACTGGCTTGCCAAGAAACTTTTTTTCAAGCCAGTTTTGTGAAAGGGGTGTCATTAATTGGCTGGCGGAGAGCGGTCAGCTGACGCTCTTAATCAGCTGAGCTCCTGCCTGGCAGCACTCCGGCATTCCTGTTAGTGAAATTTCAGAAGCTGGATGCCGCCAGGGGAGGAGCTGAGATCGTCGCTGGAGACAACTTCGGTGTTAAACCATTCAAAAACTGTTTAATCCCTGAAGGTAAGAGTGCCCCTGGGACCTTTATTTAGATGAAGTTGGTTTGGTGCCGGGAGTGCTCCTTTAATATTATGAAAATTATTACTAACATCCTAATCACCCTTAACCCTGCAAGTATAATTATTGCAGTTTTTATAAACTGCAATAATTACCTTGCAGGGTTAAGTCCTCCTCTAGTTGCTGTCTATCAGACATCCACTAGAGGTACTTCTGGCTTCTTAGAACACGAAAAGTGTTTTAAGCGACGCTGGACGTCCTCACGCTATGCATTAGGACCTCCAGTGTCGCTGGAATCCCCAGAGGAAAGCATTGAATCATGCTTTTCTATGGGGAGGTCTAATGCGTGCGCGGCCATTGTGGACGTTGGCGGGGGAGGAACGTGGGCGGGGCCTGACCCAGCGCTGAGGGACATCAGCGCTGGATTCAGGTAAGTTACTGAAGGGGTTTTAACCTTCAGCAACATGGGGTGGAAGGGAGGGGGGCACTGCAGGATCCTGCAGTGCCAGGAAAACAGGTTTGTTTTCCTGGCACTGGAGAATCCCTTTAATGAAGCAGTTTTTGTCTGCCTCTCAGGTTTCACTTCTCAATTCACTGCCATTTAAGAGTTAATCACTTTGTTTCTGTTTATGCAGCCCCTTTCACACCTGCCCTGGCTCTGATTGACACAGCCTGCATGAAAAAACAAAGCTGGTTTCACTTTCAATCTGATGTAATTTACCTTAAACAATTGTATCACTTTCTCTGTAAATTGAACTTTAATCACATACAGGAGGCTCTTGCAGGGTCTAGCAAGCTATTAACATAGCAGGGGATAAGAAAATCTTAATTAAACAGAACTTGCAATAAAGGAAGGATAAATTTTAGATGACTCTTTACAGGAAGTGTTTAGGGAGGCTGTGCAAGTCACATGCAGGGAGGTGTTACTAGGGTTCATAAACAAAGTGATTTAACTCCTAAATGGCAGAGAATTGAGCAGTGAGACTGCAGGGGCATGTTCTATACACCAAAACTGCTCCATTAAGCTAAAATTGTTTTGGTGACCATCGTGTCCCTTTAAGAATTAAGTGCGTTTATACTGCTTAGGCCTGTTGATGAAGCAAACAATCAGAAGCAAGCCATGTGCCCCTGCTTCAGACACATTATTTTATCTTGTAGCATACATTACTTTTCATATCAGAAAAGAAAATATTTTGGCAAGAATGAGATATCTAGTCAACGAACACGGAGTTAGGCTACCTAATGAAGTCCTTGATCTACATCTTATTTCTGATCAGGGTAAGATGTTTTGGGTCACTAGATGAGTGAAGATGTTCCCTGGATCAACTACCTTGCTCATTGCACAGAATCCATGTACCATGGTATTTGATGAAAACACGATGTCACAAAATGGTTAACACACAACACATGTCCCCTGCAGGCTTCTCCTTTAGTAAAGTCACAACTGTCACCTCCCTTTCCATTGTAATGGACAGTCTTATTTCTATATGTTATCTTGACTATTTTTGATATATATAAAAATCCTTAAATTGTCAAACTATTTACTCCATAAATTCTTACAAGGACCCTTCTCTCAAAAAAATTTAAAAATTGTGAATCAAATATACAATGTACACCCAATAATATGTTAAGAAGTATATATGTATTCACATTGTGCTTGTGTATAGTTTTAGTATTGTATTTAGATGGAAATTTGATTGTACCTTGCGAAAGCTGTCTCAAACAGCAGAGTATAATATCGCAGCCCATGTTTCCATAGACACGCGGCTATATTTGTTCCTAACACTTGGGCTGTCCCTAGTGTACCTGATGCTGCAAGTTAACACGCAAAGCATCATTGTTTCACATATATTATTTACTGGATGTTTAAAGGTGCAGTATCCTTTGGTCAGCTAGTACAAAATGGACACTATTGTTCTGTCCTATGACCAAGGTGAATAAATATATACAATTTAATCTTGTATGTCATAATAATTTTTTATTCTATTAAAAAATAAAAATTCAGCCTTGCCTTAAATGAAGACAGTTAATGCAGGCTTCCATTGTTATGGTAACTTGAGGCATTAATGCAGCCATGGCTATCCTTAGCACCCCACAATTTGGCATTTCTATTGTGTGTGACTCAGCCTTTAAGAACACTAAAGGTATTTAACCTTGCATTTAAAAAAATGACATTTTAAGACTGATGTGCACGTTTTGCATTCTAGAACTGTGAACGGTCAGCCATTAATCTAGTAGCAATTTAAGCAATTGTTTAAGGGTTTACAGATTATTATTGCTAATTTGACTATGGCTATGAGAAAGACAATAATGTCACTTTTAGACCAGATCTGCTGGATATGTGCAAATGGAAATAAATGCTTATTTTTTGCATTGGAATCTCTCCCATATTATATTGTGGTACAGGCATAACGCCCAACACTTTAAATAAAGATACACTTTTATTTTAGGAGTGTGGCCAGGGGACGGGGCTGCTCTGAGAAATGTTAGGTGACTTACTAATATAAATGTATATAACTCAAATATAATTTGTAACAAGTACAATGTGCCCAGAAAAAAAAAAAAAAAATTAGGATATACACCAGGAACATTAAAGGAACACTATAGTCACCTAAATTACTTATAAAGCAATTTTAGTGTATAGATCATTCCCCTGCAATTTCACTGCTAAATTCACTGTCATTTAGGAGTTAAATCACTTTGTGTCTGTTTATGCAGCCCTAGCCACACCTCACCTGGCTATGATTGTCAGAGCCTGCATGAAAAAAAAAAAACTGGTTTCACTTTCAAACAGATGTAATTTACCTTAAATAATTGTATCTCAATCTCTAAATTGAACTTTAATCACATACAGGAGGCTCTTGCAGGGTCTAGCAAGCTATTAACATAGCAGGGGATAAGAAAATCTTAATTAAACAGAACTTGCAATAAAGAAAGCCTAAATAGGGCTCTCTTTACAGGAAGTGTTTATGGAAGGCTGTGCAAGTCACATGCAGGGAGGTGTGACTAGGGTTCATAAACAAAGGGATTTAACTCCTAATTGGCAGAGGATTGAGCAGTGAGGCTGCAGGGGCATGTTCTATACATCAAAACTGCTTCATTAAGCTAAAGTTGTTTAGGTGACTATAGTGTCCTTTTAATTTATCAGCAATTGTGCTGCTGTAAAACCAAAATACAGTAAAGAAAATGCAGGACACACACAAAAAAAACACAGGTCTTTAATCTGTGTTTTGTATGTATCTTGTCCTGTACAGCAGCAACATTGCAGAGCAATGCATGTTCCCAATTATTTTTTTTTATTTTTTTTTTCTGTGTATGTTTGGAATCCAGCCCAGATTCCGTGTGGGTTGGGCATTCCACCCCTCCACTCCATGTGCCTCTAAGGGGTTGACCACATGAAAGCATAATCTTGAGAAGAGTCTCTGGAAGCAGTTTAAGCAATACGTTTTGCATTTATCATGTTTACCTCCAATGTTTTAAAAAAAATTAATTTATGCATCAAGGAGGGGCAGTGTAAAATGTATTGTGAGTTGGTGTTACATGTGTCATTCCGTTACAGGATGCATCTTGGTTTATTTTTGTTATTCCAATTACCAGAATGGTGTCTTTATTATTATTATTTTATTATTTATATAGCACCAGCTAATTCCATAGCGCTGTACAATGGGTGTCTTTGCCTTGACACCTTCAGAATAAACTTTTGGTAATAGTTTGCAGACTTCACAGATTTCACAAGCTTTTCAACCCTGTATTACAAACACTGATTGTACATAATGGTTTTTGCATAAAGCTCTGTGAAACATATCGCCATGATGAGGAAACACAATGAATAGCTGTAATTACTCATAGAAAAACTCCATAAAAACTGAATTGTTAAGCAGCTTCCCAAGATTTAATTTCACCATTATTTTAAGCAATTTAGGACTGAACACACAGTTTTCTAAATATGCAGTGTGAAGCAATCTTTCTGCCTATGTCTGTTGATTAGCCATTGAAAAGGGACAGTGCAGCATGGCGTATACATGGCTTTTCAGTGGTAGTAAAATTTAGACACCGCTACGGTACATCAATGGCAGTTATTTTTCTCTTTCTACAAATTAATTCATAGCTTACATGATCTTCATCCTGTTTGCACCTTTTGGATGAAGAGGAAATAATTCATACAAATTTGCATACATCTGAATAAGTCACTCAGTGTGTATGGCTGTTGTTAAACTGTAGATCTCATGATCCTCAGGCAGGTGAGGATTCTGCACACAAATATCTCCCATTCATGCATATCAGTTTGTACCTATATAATGTGTTGCATAGTATGACCTGTGGCGGTTGGAAGCTAACTGTGGTGCCAACTGTGCATGTTTATCTTGCTATATTGTATCTGCCCACATTGCTGCGTCTTAAGTATGGTACAAAAGTCCGATCTATTTAGATTGACCAATTTTCATCCCAAGAGTTCCGGCACTAGTTCCCACGTTTCTCTTTATAGTCTGTGTTGTACAAATATCTTTCCAATACCAGATTGCAGCTTTAGCTTGGAACTGACTTTCATTTTCCTTCTTGTAATAATATAGTTTACTGCCAAACCAAGCAGATTTGTTTTTCCTCTTTTTAACATGTACTGGTTTGGGCAAGATCGGAGGCTTTTGTTGAAATCCTTGAAATTTTCCCTACCTGTAAGCTTCATGTGAAACATTGTGGGTTTCCTAACAATTTTAACCACTACGAATGTCTGGATTGTGTACAGAAAGGTTTCCAAATTAATGGTTGGTTAACATACAAGTGCACTAGGACTCTTGTCATCTTCCCCTATGACTCCTTTTTTCTGTTTGCATATTTATTTTTTCTCTTTATTCAATAGTTGTCCAGGCACATGATGCATTGTGCACAGCCACACACGGCATCCTTCGAAAGATGCCCAGCAAGTATCCTACACATGTACAATAAGGAGAAACATATGTCTGAACTCTTGCATGTGGTCATTGTGAGATGCCCGTTTCCATACTTCGGGTGCAACTACCTCACAAAAACTCAAATTTTTCTGCCGTTTTTAATTAAGCTTTTCTGGTTTACCTGCTTAGGATTTCCTAACCGATTTGGTGATGTCAGAGGTGGACCGCTGTGGAGATCATGATGTCCTAATCTTCAGGGAGAATACACTGGCCACCAAAGCCATTGAAGAGTATTTGAAGCTGGTTGGACAGAAATACCTTCACGATGCACTTGGTAAGGAAATTACAAATAATTCTGCAGCTTGCCTACAGAAAGTTAATTATAACCCCTATGATCCTTTAATTAGTTAGTTGGATACGTGGCATGAAAGTCTAGAAATTACTGTAAAGATACTGCTTCAATTTACTATACACCTGGACTTATTTATCACACTGTCCTTTGTTTTACTCACAGGGGAGTTTATCAAGGCTTTGTACGAATCTGATGAAAACTGTGAGGTAGATCCAAGTAAATGTTCTTCAAGTGAACTGGCTGAACACCAGAGTAATTTGAAGATGTGTTGTGAGCTCGCCTTCTGTAAGATCATCAATTCCTACTGGTAAGAAAGCCTCCATACCCCATAACGCTCCATTCCGCAATGCCTAGAGTGGCTCAATGATTTGTTACTTGATTTTTCTCTCTGTTTTTTTGGGGAATTACCTTGGGAGTGTCAGTAGCTGATTAACACCAATGTCACGGTAATTTTCACAGTAGCTTGTGTTGTGTCTGCAAAATTAGCCGTTTCCATTTAAACTGGTAATGCCTTAGTCATAGAGAATTATTGCCAGACACACCTACTTTAACTCCTACAAGCAGAGCTCTCTTGTTTGCTTGCTTTCATGTATATTGCTACATTAGAACTGGCCAGAATCATGTTGGATATTTCCTGCTCTCTGTTGCGGTGCCATATGAGTTATTTACACACAAAATAACCAAGCAAAAGTCAAACCACTACGTTTTATTTTTAGTATCATTGTATTTTTAACACTTCAGAGTGTTAGCTTCAATATGTTTTTCTGTAATTGTCTCACGAGTTTTGGCTTCCTGGTTATCTTTAGATTGCATTACCCAGAATTATGAGAATTGAAGGGATTCCTGCTTTATAGACTTTAGTTTGCAAATAGAATTTCCATTTAATGTTTCACATCACATGTTATGTTTTTTTGCTTTTGCAGTGTGTTTCCTAGAGAGCTAAAGGAGGTGTTTGCCTCATGGAAGCAGCAATGTATTAACCGGGGAAAGCATAATATCAGTGAACGTCTAATCAGTGCATCTCTCTTCCTACGATTCCTCTGCCCATCAATCATGTCTCCAAGCCTCTTTGGCCTCATGCAGGAATATCCTGATGATCGCACCTCTCGAACGTTGACACTTATTGCCAAGGTTATTCAGAATCTTGCCAACTTTGCCAAGTAAGTATTTCAATGATCACCACGCTTATCATATTTATCAGTAATATACAGGTCTTAAAGGGACATGCCGGTACAATATTGACCCTCTTTTTATTTTATTATTTAACGTATTTTTCCGTGTATAAGACGACCCCTATTTTTTGAGCCCAAAATTAAGAAATCAATATTTTAAACATAAAATAGAACAACTTTGATATTTTAGAGGTGACTTCTGAGGAGAACATCACACTTTTGATTCTCATGCCTCCCCTGAGCTACTGTACTCTGTGAATTAATGGTTCTATAGTGCATGCTGGGAGACCACAGCTCCCCACAATACAGCAGGTGGAGTGAGGTCATGCTGCGACATCACAGTAGTATTCCCATAATGGGGATCCCATAGATCCCCATTTCCTCCCCCATAAATATAAAGCAAGACCTAGCTGAGGTGGAGCAAACCTTAATATGGCTGCTCCTTTTATGATGTGGCATGTCTCTGGAGCTCCGTTGGTGGCAAGTGCTGATGTCTGCTGCAACTCCCATGCATATAGGGACTTTCCTCCTTGCCACAACATTCAGAAGTGGATCTGCAGGAGGGAGGCCAGGTATGTGTGTGGGCCGTGGCACACTGAAATGCGGCAGGCGCCATCTTAACTGAGGCCCCGCTAATTGTGCAGTAAAATCCGCAGAGGAATTGACCAAGATCTTACTGCTAGTGCTGCCCCCTATTGCTTTCAGTGAATATTGTACAGCACAGAAAGTAAATGAAAAGTCTAGCAAAAGTTAAGGAATGGCAACACATTGCTTCTTATTAACTAGTACTTTCATTTAATTTCATGAATAAGAAAATCTGTAATTGTATCTGTGGAAAACAACCCTATATTGTTATAAATTTATTTCTAAAGCTATTCTTCTGTACCCCATTAAATCACTGCTGACTGAGATTAATTGGCAAATAATTGGGTTAATTCGTAGTTTGTATTGGTCAATGTTTGTATTGATATTAAGGGTTTGATTTGAGTAAGTGACACTCTTCCTTTTTAACTTTTTTTTTTGTTAAATTGAGCAATGACACTTTAAATGTTACACCTATGATTGAGCTTCGAGCCGTGTGAAATACATTGAGATTCTAGCTACATTATTATCTGTGCAAGAAATTAGTTTTGAGGTCTCTGCATGCACCCTTGTTTGTCAGTGGTGCTGTGCATCCTGAATTGTTTATTTGGTGTCTTTGGGCCATAATTGATTAACTCACAATGAACCAAAATTTCATAGCACTCCACAATGATATTTTTGTGAATGAACACATGTTCTACTTCTGTAGGATGACATTGAGTTTTATTTTGTGTTAAATGGAAAAAAAATGTATTCATTGTATTTAATTCAGTGATCCTTATCGGATGGCATTGTGCATCATAACCTAATTGAGTGACTGCGATGCCACTATGAGTCATATTTGTTATCCATTTTCTATTTACTAATTGCAGGATGACCGGTTTTATTATTTTTAGTTAGAAATTGTATTAACTTTGTTTACTTTCTTCCCATTCCCTTCTCTGTTACAGGTTTGGTAACAAAGAGGAGTATATGGCTTTTATGAATGACTTCCTGGAGCATGAGTGGGGTGGGATGAAACGCTTCCTCCAGGAGATCTCCAACCCAGACACCATCTCAAACACGCCAGGGTTTGAAGGTTACATCGACCTTGGTCGGGAACTTTCTGTCCTGCACAGCCTCCTGTGGGAAGTGGTGTCACAGCTGGATAAGGTAACATCTAAGAGAGGCTTGTGGAACATTTGACAAAATAACTGTTTATTGAGAAATCTCAGTGGTGTCATTATCCTGAAATCTGCCATAAATCACCTCAGTGGCGTTAATGACTTTACCTTTCCCTAACAAATGCTAATTACGTGTTTAGAGATGAGAAGTGTAGCAGAGTTAAGTAGAAAACAAGCTTATCTCCACAGTCACATTTCTAAAATATAGGGGCTGTATGCATGCATACTCTCCTAATGATTTTACTAGCACTGCATCGTGTTAAGATCGGGTATTTTACACTGAATGCATGGCTATGATTTGATATCCTTTTACTTGCTGTAAGTCCACAAATTAAAAAAAAAAAATAGAGACTCTGATGCAAGTAGTCTATGGGTGAAGTCCCTCAAATTTTTATTACACCATTTTCAAGTTATTAGACAGAACTAGAGGATTACCTTGCTCGTGATGTCTTACATGGGAGGTTTGCTTCCTCATTATATGAATTGCATGAGCATGCCATTTAATAAACTGTAAGCACTGGAGTATAGGAGGGTGTAGCCAAATAAACATTTCACCCTTTTGGCACTGTGAAACTGACATTTCCCTGTGTTGGCTCAGTGCCACCACTAGATCATTCTGCCTGGTCAAACAAAGCATTCCATGTCCCCGTGCTCATTGTCTCTCATTACACAGTGTGAACATGCAGTGTGTGTGCGCAAACAGTACAAATATATTGCACAAATTTCTTCAACAGTGAGGGTAATGTGAGTGTCAAACAGTTTGAAAATGGCATTCTCCTTTAGCTTTCTAGCAGTGGCATTTACACATACATGAACCCATGGCATGTTTATAGTTAATGTCAATCATCTTCTCTAACCTCTAAGGCATACAATTACACAATTTTAAAAAATGCATGAGTTCATACATTGGCCTTTTGTTTCTTAAACATCCACTATTTAGAGGGATGTCCTTTAGCCATCATCAAAATGCCTCCTACGGCATAGGGGATTTAGATTCAGAAAAATAAAATTCACAATGCGAATCCTCTCCATTATAAGCTAGGTTTAGGGAATTCTCTCACATGTGAAAGTAAATATACACGTCTTCAATATACACACGATTTCTCAGCAACTTATGTGGCATAAGCCTTTAAAGAATATCTGTCACGATACACACGAGGTTAGCTAGATTAAAAATTTATTAAATTACACCTATACATTGTACTAGTGAAATTAGCACAGATGGAATGAAAACACATCAAAAATATTTGTAATTGTTTTGTTTTTCTAACAAATTTGCTTACAATAGTACAAATCATACTGGTAGCTGTTATTGTAACAGTTTTTTTCAGATCAATATAGTGAAAGCAGCATTTCAGATGGCACTTTTCTTATGCATCATTTCTTATGGTGTAAACATGAGAAATTGAAAAATTAGTAAATCGAAAAAGTGATGCAACAATTCTCATCTACAGTTGCTTATGTGGGCAAACAAACGTGCATATTTATTTTCTGTAAAAGAGATATTTTTAAATGCTGCATTTTTTCTCAGGAGCTGATGGTAAGTTGGTGTGAAGGTTGACCCTGGGCTGTGTCTTTATCTAAAGGCCAATATATTATCTTGTCTTCTTGGTGATATTCCTGGTGCTCAGTTTCTTGATTTTCCTTTATATTTTGTTGGGTGATGTTTGAACTATATTATAAAATACATATCCATATCTTGATGTCCGACATTGATCATGGGCGTAGGTTACCCTAACAAACCATTAATTGCTCATGGCGGATTCCTTGAATGTTACCCTCCTAATAATACTTGACATCTTTCATGCTTCCCCTTTGTCCACAATGTAAGCATGCTCCCTTAACCCTTAGATACCGGCCTCCTTCCAATGCAAACACATCACATACCCCTCGTCCTTTGCATTTTCTATAGTTGCTTTGCATGCCTGTTTTGAGTTGGAATGGCAGTAGATTTAGTTGCATTAAGCATGTTATAAATATTTTCTTTTTCTGGTTTTTACCAATCCTAATTTCTTCTCTATTTCCTTTTCTCCCTTACCCACCTTCTTCCCTGATGCCTGGCTGCACCCCGTCTTCCTCCATCCGTCACATCGTGGTCGATAATATGGTTCTGCGCTCATGCCATGCTTTCACACACTCATGCGAAACAAAAATAAAAATACCTGCCCTCCGAACCCCTCCTGGCTACACCCCGTCACAATGGCGGATGTTGTCACACATATTATCCAATCAGGGTGAAAATTCCTTCCTACAGGCGACCGTGGAGAAACTTGGACC
The DNA here is from genome assembly GCA_933207985.1 of Pelobates cultripes. Classification (NCBI taxonomy): domain Eukaryota; kingdom Metazoa; phylum Chordata; class Amphibia; order Anura; family Pelobatidae; genus Pelobates; species Pelobates cultripes. Next base: position 42,471,186 of record OW240919.1, read on the forward strand.
CCTCCCACGCATCCTAACTGACATCACCAAGTCACTGACGAATCCCACCCCTATCCAGCAGCAGCTTAGACGATTCAGTGAGCACAGCTCAACCCCCAATGTAAGTGGCAGTCTTTCATCTGGACTTCAGAAGATATTTGAAGATCCTGCTGACTGGTAAGGACAAGAATATGCATATCTAGAGTGTTGTAAAATAGATTTTATTTGCAAAAGAGAATGTAAATGACCATTTGTGTATTTTATTGGAGGGATGTTTTTTTCATATATTTTTTTCCTGTACATCCCAGTTCTAAATCTAGTGCGTTTTATAAGCACGGTCAAGAGACTGTCATGTATAACGAGAGTACAGTTCATATTCCTGCATTTTTTTATTTTTTACTTTCTCAATGTGCTAGGCAAGTGTATATCATGTGGTATTGTAAATAAGTGAGTGCCACACTAATGATCAGTTTCATACATTTCCCAGCTTGGCAATATCATCCATTCACAGAGTATTCAAAAAAAGACACAATCAGTGCTTCCAAAGATAACTACTAGAAAATGTTTTGTGTACGTAAAATTAAAAGGGTTGAATTAGGAGATTTAAAGTGGACACTGTGATATATACAGGACAACCTACCTTTACAAGGTGTTTTCTTTTATCTGTATCAAACTTGGAAATTATTTAAAACTCTTAGGTGGTTAGTTCAGGGCCACCATCTGAAATCACAGAGTAGCTGACAAATGATTTTGTGGGACACCCTGCCACCAGTTGTGTATTTTGGATTTGTGCTGTCCTAGGCATGATGAAACTCAGACACCCCCTAACTTAAACTTGTCCCACCCCTTCCGGTCAAGGTCTCATCTCTTCCTGTTATAGACCAACACGCATTTTGGCTGACAGATGCACGTCCTCACTGATGCGTGCACTGACATACACTCACTAACAGTCATTGGCACACACACTGTTTAACCAACACATACTTTTACTGACACACATAATGACACACGCTCACTGACAAGCACACACTCTCAGATACACAGACATACATTGACAGACACACAAACACTCACTGATTTGACACAATATGACACACACACAGAAAGACTCACAAATTCACTTACAGACACACACACTCACTGACAGACATGCGCAGACATACACTTACTGATTTGACATGCACTGACACACACTAACAGACGGAAATGCACTGACATTCACTCAGACACACACATTTTCCTCAAACACAAATTATTTTTATGTAATCCACCCAGCCTCCCTACCTTTGGGAAAGGTGTGTTGATTCTATACCTGGAGCTGCTGGGCTGGCTGTTGGCCAGGCTGCTGGGTGCAAAGTAGGCGGCAAGGAAGCTGGAATCTTCCTGCTCTGCTCCCTCGCATGCTGCTTAGTGGTGCCGGGAGCCGGAGTGACATCATATTATGGCTCCAGTCATCACTGCAGAGCAGATCAGTGCTCCCTCACTGCCCATCTGGAATACAACTGGCCGCTCGCCCAGTGGTGGGTCCAACGGTTCTTGGGCCCTCATAAAACAAAAGTAACAAGGCATCTGCCTGGGCATTTGGGGTGGCGTTTTTTGCCGCCCAAGGCAAATACCTTGTTAACCTTGTGGTAAATACATCGCTGTCTACCACACATTTCCAGACTCCCTGAAACACATTCTCAGACACACAGATCTGCTCTCCCAGGCACATAAATATACACATTCACAGCTACACATTAATTATTCCCAAAAATTACACATTACACAAGTACACACTGACCGATGCACAGATATACACTGCTGGGCACACACATTCCCTGAAGTACAGATTCACATATACACTGCCTCACACACACAAAAGTAATTGTACAGATATAGCATATTTTAGCCACTCTCCTGTTTCCATACATATTAGGTGCAGGAAGGTGATATCTCTGGGGTTCTATGGGAACAGTCTGGGCCCGACTCCCATCTCTCCCCTACTCAGCATTGTGTATGCTGGAAGGGAGAAGTCTGTAATACATCTTTTTACTGCAACATGAGTAGCCCCAGGAGCCAAGTTGTTCCAGTTAGGAGCCCAATGGGGGTTCTTAAAGGGACACTGTAGGCACCCAGACCAATTCAGCTCATTGAAGTGGTCTGGGAGCAATGTCCTTTAACACTGCAATAATTACCTTGCAGGGTTAACTCCTCATCTAGTGGCTGTCAGACAGCCTAATGCGAGCATGGCCATTGCCGCGCATGCACATTAGGTCTCCCCTGTCAGCTGACGTCGGTGGGGGAGGAGTGATTCTACGCTTTTTTTTCCTGGCACTATAGAATGCCTTTAACACAGTCCAGTTAGAGTGGATATTTCTGTCACCTAAACCAGACTTCATGACTTTTAAAGAGCCCCTAAACACAGGGTTTCATGCGCTGAATAGGTAACAAAACTAATAAACAAAAGAAAGGGATGGTCAAGGCACTCAATGTTGGATAAAAAGCAGATTTTTTTTTTTGAGAAACAAAGCAATGTTTTGACCCCCAACTGAGGTCTTTGTCAAAACTATAACACACATTCCGGGTGATTCTCTAAAGTGGGAATTGTTGGGAATTTCAAGTAAATTGGAATAACACTCCAAGTCAGCTGTGCTTTAAGTTGGGCAATTTTGCCCTTAATTTTAAAATTCACTTGAGTTTCCAACAATTTTCACTTCAGTGAATAAACCTGCTAGGAAGGGCTTTGTATTCACTTTTTTAAAATATCCTATTCTTTTCCCAGTGATTTGCTGAAGTTGAAGTCTCCCATTATTGACAGTACAGATGGATACTTCAGGGGGAAAACGCTGCTTCTTGTACAGCAGGCATCCACCCAAAGTATGTCCTACTCTGACAAGGACGAAAGAGAAAACGTTTTGCCCAATGGACGTAGTGTTTCATTGATGGACCTGCAAGACCCAACCGTTAACCATTGTGAGCGCTCCTCTATTGTTCAGGAGCCACCACTCCGATTGACTGGCAGCCAGTTGTCTATTGCACATGTAACCACCATTAAACAATTACGAGAAAACCAGTGCACCCCGCAAAGTGCTCCACAAGTCAGGAGACCCTTGCATCCAGCCTTGAGTCAGCAAAGCAGCTTGCAGCCTCTTTCATTCCAAAATCCTGTGTATCACCTCAACAATCCCCCACAAACCTTACCCAAGGCTTCTGTGGACTCTAGCCTAGAGAATCTCAGCACTGCCAGCTCTCGAAGCCAGAGCAACAGTGAGGAGTTTATTCTGAGCGGGCCAAGCAATAGCAGCATGGAGGATTTCACTAAAAGGAGCACTCACAGTGAGGACTTCACAAGAAGGCACACCATGCCTGACAGGCCTGTCCCTATAGCTTTGCCACGGCAGAATAGTACAGGTCAGGCACAGATTCGTAAGACTGATCAGGCTGCTCTTGGAGCTCGGGCAAAAGCCCCCCCACAATCCTTGCCACACAGTGCCTCAATACGCAGCACAGGGAGCATGTCTGGCATATCTGCTACTTTGCTAGCAGAACCTGCACAGAACGGAAGCAGGTCCAGGCAACAATCTACTTCTTCTCGTGAGAGCCCTGTCCCGAAGCTAAGAGCAATTCACCGCCAGCAGACTCAGCAGGTGAGACCAGTCATATAATAATTTTAAATATTTATTTTACTTGGACATAAATATGCAACCTTTTTTTATATATATATATATCAGAAAGTATCCAACAGGATGTGTTGTGATTTTGTAGTGCAGTATTAGATTATTTTTATTTTTTTACAAACTGTATGTGATGGTGTCTGTAGGTAGATATATGTCTCCCTCTCGTGGCTAAAAGGTGTAGTGCAATTGAAATATCAAGTTGTATAGTTGTTCTACCATTTATAAAAGGAAATGATCATAAATGCAGTAGGTTACTCACGTTAGGAGTTTCTTTAGACTTTTACACATTTCAATATGTAAAATCAAAGACCAGCAGCCCTTAATCACTGTTTATAGTTTGAGTGTCAGCCGGCAGTCACCCCACTAAATCTGGCTGACACTTTTTTCTGGCCCAAATCAATGTACTGCCTTCTTCATCCCTCAAATTAATACACTGCCTCGCCCTCCCCAATGTAATACACTGGCCCCCTCTTTCGCCCAATTTAATACACTGGCCGCCTCCCTCCCCCAAATTTATACACTGGCCCCCTCCCTCCCCTAAATAAATACACTGCCCCCTCCCTCCCCCAAATTAATACACTGGCCCCCTCCTTCCCCCAAATTAATACACTGGCCCCTCCCTCCCCCAAATTAGCCTGCCCTCCCCAAGTGTGCACTGCCCACTCCCCAGAGTGAAAATGCACTGGCCCCTCCACTCCCAGAGTCAGCCACCTGGCCCCTCCCTCCCCCAAATTAATACACTGGCCCCCTTCCTCCCCCAAGTTAATACAGTGCCTCTCCTTCCCCCAAGTTAATACAGTGCCTCCTTTCTCTCTCAAATTAATACAGTGCCTCTCCTTCCCCCAAGTTAATACAGTGCCTCTCCTTCCCCCAAGTTAATACAGTGCCTCTCCTTCCCCCAAGTTAATACAGTGCCTCTCCTTCCCCCAAGTTAATACAGTGCCTTCTCCTTCCCCCAATTTAATACAGTGCCTCCTCCTTCCCCCAAGTTAATACAGTGCCTCTCCTTCCCCCAAGTTAATACAGTGCCTCCTTTCTCTCTTAAATGAATACACTGCCTCGCCCTACACTGGCCCCCTCTTTCCCCCAAATTAATACACTGGCCCCCTCCCTCCCCCAAATTATTACACTACCCTCCTCTCCCCTCAAATTATTACACTACCCTCCTCTCCCCTCAAATTATTACACTACCCTTCTCTCCCCTCAAATTAATACACAGCCCCCCCCCCACCACTCCTAATAGACTGCCCCCTTCACCACCCCAGTGAATACACTTTGCCTTCCTCCCCCAAAGCAATACACTGGCCCCCTTCCTCCCCCAAAGCAATACACTGGCCTTTCCCCCAAATCAATGCACTGCCTTTTCCAGGGTGTTCCAGCCCTGCTCTTCTCTGCTCAACCAGGCCAGGCTCTCCTCTTTCACTGCGGGCAGGAGGGATGGGGGAGTGGCTGGCCTGCTCTGTAGACAGACTGCCACCCTGCCCTGTTGTGGCCCTGGAAGGGAAGACAGGAATCAGACAGGAAAGATCTTTCCTGTCTTGCTGCTGGTTGCAGCAACAGCACAAAGCAGCCCCAGGGCAGGCGGGCCACAAATATATTCACTGTGGGCCACAAGTTTGACATGCTTGGTTTGCAATGTATTGTTGAAATGCCCAGCTTTTTCTCACAGTATCAGGCTTTGAGTTCTCATTAACTCTATATTACCTGCATGGTTATATATGTTATTTCCCACCAACAGAGCATGGTTAAGCAAAAAAAAAAATATTTACAGACACATACCTGACAAAGTGATACACAGTAGAAACATGTAATATATATAATATAATATAATTAAACAGTCCTTACAGTTTTCCTATGACGACTCCTCACACTGAGATTAACTAGCCATCCAAGCGGGAATTGACTTGACTCACCACCCTTGCACAGCACAGGTTCATGGGAGACATTTACCGTATATATTGGAGTATAAGCAGAGTTGTTCGGCACATTTGTGCTGAAAAAGCCCCACTCGGCTTCTACTCAAGTTAGTGTCTGTATTATGGCAACTTACATTGCCATAGTACAGACCAGGACCGCCAGGCTTGTCCTGTTGGGGGCTGGCCGCGAGCTCTTACTTACCTTTGTAGCCGCTTCGGTCAGCACCCTGTCAGCTCCGTGCAGCTCCCCAGTTCAGCTCACAGTGTAAGTCTCGCGACACCCGCGGCCGTCAGAGCAACCCGTGGCAACGCTCCGCGCCGCACGCAGACCGCGAGACTTACACTGTGAGCTGAACTGAGGAGCTGAACAGAGCTGCTGTAAAGGTAAGTAAGAGCTTGCTCCGGGCCCCCCTGCACAGCCCATCCACTGGACCCGGCAACAAGCAGGGAGGGGGGACAACAACAAAAAATTTTTTAATAATTTAAATAATTAATTATATTAAAATAATATATAATATAAATTAATAAAAAAAATCATAAAAATGCCCTCCACACACACTACACACACACACACACACACACACTGCATTTACACACACTGCACTATATACACACACTCTGCATTATACACACACAGTGTGTGTGTATAATGCACACACTCTGCATTATATATACACACTCATGCAAACACTCTGCATTATATACACCACACACACTGCATTCAAACAAACACACACTCTGCATTCATTATATACACACACTACACAAACACACACACTCTGCATTAATTATATACACATTACACAAACACACACACATTGCATTCATTATATATATATATATATACACACACTGTAAATAAATATTTAATGTAATTTTATTGGGATCTAATTTTATTTAGAAATTTACCAGTAGCTTCTGCATTTCCCACCCTAGGCTTATACTCGAGTCAATGCATTTTCCCAGTTTTCTTGTGCTAAAATTAGGCTTCGGCTTATATTCGGGTCGACTTATACTCGAGTATATACGGTATATTTTTTATTTTATTTGTGCCTCATTATTTCCTCTTGAACATGGTAGATAACATGATAAACTATGGGGTGTTTTTTTTTTGCTTTTTCTTTTTCTTTTAAATAATATCCTGCAGAAAAATATATGCTAAATAGAATATGTGATCCTTTAACCTGTAGTTGTAGCTTGTAGAGCCGCATGGCCATTTACATTCATATTATACATTTTTATCTTTTGTAATCTGAGTACTAGCATAGCATTATGGGAATTAATGTTTCAGAAAAACTTAAAGTAAAGCCAACCTAAATTAAATTCAAGGGCATTTCCAGAGGTTCATAATTAGGAGGGTGTGTTTTAGGTACAGTCACCTGTGGACTCCACAACAATGTCCCCAGTTGAAAGGACAGCTGCCTGGGTACTGAATAATGGCCAATATGAGGATGAGGAGGAGGAGACCGTAGATCAAAACAAGGATGAATCTAAACCTGCTGAGAAGGTGAGAAAAATCCACAAGTATTTTATGCAAATCTTTGACCAGAGATGATCTAGGGCTAGAATACTTAGGATGGACATTATCCTAGCCCTTAATAACTCTATTGAACAAATGCGGACATTTGGTTATAAGCTGAAAATAAATAACCATTTGACTTTATCTCCCAGTACGAACAAGAGATTGCCAAGTTGAAGGAGAGACTGAAAGTTTCAAGTCGCCGCCTGGAGGAATACGAGAGACGTCTTGTGGTGCAGGAGCAGCAGATGCAGAAGCTGTTAATGGAATACAAATCTCGACTAGAGGACAGTGAAGAGAGGTTACGTCGGCAGCAGGAAGAGAAGGACAGCCAGATGAAAAGTGTCATCAGCAGGTGAGTGCAAAGACAAAATGCTCACTATTCTCTGTCTTGGTTTTCAAGTTTTCCCTCATTCCATTCACTCACTGTTTTCTTCCAGGCTAATCGCTGTAGAGGAGGAACTGAAGAAGGACCATGCCGAGATGCAGGCTGTTATTGATGCAAAGCAAAAGATTATTGATGCGCAGGTATGTACCCAAATCTCTTAATAGAATGCACAGTCTTCTGACTGAAGCGGAGTCAAACTTTGAAACTTGTGCTAAAGTAACATAACTTGTTGTTGTACTGAGCTATCAAACACTTTCCAAAGCTTTTTTGTTTTGTTTGTTTTTAAATTGCATTGTTACTGATCTTTTGTTCCCCTTAGTTTAATGATATGTTTCTTGTAGAAGTCTGTTTTACGGTGTATGTTTTCTGGTGCTGCATAGAATCAAAGTGAATTGAAATCTTAATCAGTCCGAGTCAGTCAAATTACATGTGTAGTAAAGGAGTCGATGTCTGTTATGTTCCATTCTTTTTAGCGGTTAATGCTTACAAACCCCCTTCATACTGAGAAAAACTTACTGAGTGAGACACATTACCTTATATTTAGAAATTTAAATCCAGAGATAAATGATTAGTTTCTTATTTAGATTAAACATGTTTATTAGTGTTTGCCCATGTATATGCAACACTGTACAAACGTCCCAAAAGCAGTTGATTATTAAGTAGATTATCAAGGTTATACTTGATAACAGAGCTGATACATTGAAGGACGACACCTTCCAAGGACAGGAGATGTAAAAAAAGGGCAGACTGGGGGGCAGGGCATGGGCGCCGATGGGATTAGACGTGCTTTGTCTGAGCTCCCGCTCCAAGGCCCAAAAACGGCGCAAATTGCAGGTTAACCGAGCCGGGCAAACTACACAGACGAACAGAGACCCCCGCCCGCCGCAGTGAGTGGAGATACAATACCCAAGACCCAGTTCGGAGATGGCAGTGACCCAACAGGGGCACGGAGCCTGGTGGGGCTTGAGCCGGCCGCTCTCCTGGGTCTCCAGCCGGCGGTGTGCTCACCCCCCTCTGGACCGGGGAGTTATCCCGGTCTGCAGGAGCATAAACCGGCGCACCAACCCGAGTCTAAACAACCGCCCTGGCGAGGACAATCCACCGGGCGACAACTTGCAAGATGGCCGCCGCAAGCCAGCCAGGTGCGCGGGCCTCCAGTGGGGCCGACCTGACGCTTACCTGAAAGCGAGGAAATTAACAGAGCACATGCTGCTTTGACCAGCTTTGTAGACTATTGAATTGGGCAGAGCTCCATGCACCAGAAGATGATTACAAGTTGAACGAATATGTAAACCCATATTCACACACATGAATATAAAGGTAGTCATTTTTCAGGTTATTGGTGAATCTGGGCTATTGTAATTTTATATTTCCAAACACAAAATATGCGTTGAGGTCATATACTTTAAAAAAAATAAAATAATTTAAGGTTAAATCTTGTGTTTTGAGGTGGATGTGTTACCTTAATAAAAACTACCTATACTTGCCGACTCAAGAAGAAAGCTTGGGTCCGATGAAAATTATTCTAGGGACTTGTTAAAATGCAGAGCTTCAGAGTTTGTTTGCTTTATATTTTGTTTTAATCTTTTTGTCAGAACAAAAATGTTACTTAACAATGCTCTTGTATAGAAAACATTTTATAACTTACAGTATTATTCACTAAAGTGTGATTTTGTTAGGAATTCAAAAATAATTTTAAGTTTATTTAAAATATTAGACTAAAATAAATGAAGTGAAAATATATTTCAGCTATGTTGGCCTAAAATATGAAATTCTCTTTAATTCCTGACAATTCACACTTTAGTACATAAACCTGTTTGTCTTCATGGAATTGAAAAAGAGGAACTGTGTTGGTTCATTTCCCTCCTCATGTGTAAACATGACTATTAAATATCTTTCATATTAGTCTTATTTAAACTGTGTTAAATTACAGGTCATTAATGGGACTATAACGCATGCAGGCAAGTAAAAAAACAATAGCTAAACAGTGTACCCAAACATGGCAGCTGCACTGCTTTCCTACACATTCCAGCTCCACCCCTTTCTGTATTGTAACTAGTGTGTCTGGGAATGTAGACCAGGTTCTGATTTCATGCAGGCTGTAATCTATAAGGAAGCTACATGGCCACATTGATTTTCTGTGGTCTTCTATGCTTTGTACAATGGCGTATGAAGGACTAACCTTATAGTTTTCCTTCTCTGATATTTAGAATTGCCTTATAATGATGTGGTTTTTAGTACGCCTATACAGATATTTCTTCTTCGTTATCTGGTCATTTCCAGTCCCTTTTCTGTAGTTTTTAGCATTTCTTGTTATTTTAAAGGGACACTGTAGTCACCAAAACAACTTTAGCTTAACAAATCAGTTTTTGTGTATAGATCATGTCTCTAAAGTCTTACTGCTCAATTCTCTGCCAGTTATAATCACTTTTGTTCCTGGTAAGACAGCCCTAACCACACCTCCCCTGGCTGTGACTGACACAGCTTGCATGAATTAAAATGCTTTCATTTTAAATCATATGTTACTTGCTTTATAAGACTTTATCTCCTGCTCTGTAAATTGAAGTTTAATCACATACAGGAGGCTCCTGAAGGGTCTATATTGCTATTAACAGAGCAGGAGATAAGAAATTCTCAATTAAACAGAATTTGCAATAAAGGAAGTGTACACATTAGATAACTCTTTACAGGAAGTATTTAGGAAGGCTGTGTAAGTCACATGCAGGGAGGTGTGACTAGGGCTTTACAAACAAAGTGATTTAACTCCTAAATGGCAGAGAATTGAGCAGTGAGACTGCAGGGATATGATCTATACACCCAAACTGCTCCATTAAGATAGTTATTTTGGTGACTATAATGTCTCTTCAAGCATTTTTCTATCTTCCGTGTGTGTGTGTCTATACAGAATTGTTTTGAGGGCATTTGTGTCAACATTAACATTGGGATAAAAAATCCAATTGCTGTTAACTAAAACTGTTTTATCCCCTTAAGGACCAAACTTCTGGAATAAAAGGGAATCATGACATGTCACACATGTCATGTGTCCTTAAGGGGTTAATCTATACTGCAACTCCAAAACTAATATTTTTTTATTAAACCTGGAAACAAACCGTTTTTATGTTTTCCTTCGCTGTTTATCTAAAACTATCCTCCCATTAATCCCAAGGCCAGGAGAGGCCCTGATTGGCCTTTGTTGGACTATGTCAGGTCTAGTTTGTGAAACAACTTTTAAAAGATGGCTTCACAGTACGTCAGGTATCTTTGTGGCACTAGTACCCATAAAATACTAGTGCAAGCTGCCTTTCAAAGGGTTAATAGTGCCAACATTACAAACTGTGGACTGCATTTTGTAATGTTGCCCTCTGTATGGCAGTCTGCACACTGAAAACCAGTTATCATAAGTTTGTGTCGCTGTCATTTAAAATTCAGAGGAGAAAAGAAGGTGCAAAGTTTATTTAAACTATAGTGAGCTAGATTAGATGGTTCTCAAACTGGTTGGAAACTCAACTTAATCCCTTAATTAGCAGGAACTTTTGTCGATATTAATTAAATATTATTTTCATATTTGATATCCAGCATTTGTTGATGAATCATGTAGACTACTCATGCTGGTGTTCTGTGCGAAATTAAAGTGTCAATGTAGTATAATGAAGGCTGGGTTTTCAAATGGACAGAACAGCACAAATAAAGCATTCTGACCTTCAGTTGGCCAACCTCAGTGTATATTATTATTTCAGCCCACATACTCTGTATTATGGTGAGGTATGCTATATTATCTGGCCTAGCATGCACTGCATTCTGGGAAAACAGCTATATTATCCAAGACTGCATGCTTGCATTGTGGGCAGTCTGTTATGTTATCAATACTAGCATGCTGTGTATGTGGGAGATCTGCTTTCTATATTATCTGGAGTAGCATGATCAGAATTCTTTGAGGTCTTAATTATCTAAGGTAGCATGTGTTGCATTGTGGATAATCTGTTTCATTATCAATGCTAGCTTACTCTGCAGTTTGGAAGATCTGCTGTGCACTATCTAGAATTGCATACTTTGCATTGTGGAAGATACGTATTATTTGGACAGCATGCTTGGATTGTGGGAGAGTCCCTTATGCAATCAGAGCCAGCTCTTTCTTAATCTAGGTTTGATCTAATGTAATGGGGCATGTTGTTAGGTCTTACAGCATGGCGTGTTGATTGGCATGACATTCTTTTATGATGTAATAAACATATGCACAACAGCACAATTCTTACCCAATCTGTTTACCAATTGGTTTAATGTGCCTTGTGTAGTATTTCTGGAACAAGTAGTGATCATTCATTACCCGTTTAGTTTCAGTATTTAACGCTTTCATAGGATACATACAGGATCACTGGTTGATATTGGGTGTACTAATCTACTGATCTGAGTAGAGTGGTACATGTATAGTAGACTGCTTTGAAACATTTATCCATTAGACCATCAGAGGTATTCCGGATTTTGCGTGATCCCTTCTAATCTCTTAAATCTCCTGGTTTGTGTGTCATTTGCCTTGTTCAGAAATGTATTTCTCCAAGATTTTCTTTGGTTTATGTCTGCCCGTAGCTTTGTGGAGTCACGGTTTCTTTTAATATACTTTGGCACAAGACACAGCATGCTGATATTGGCTTCAGTACAAGCATTGGGTGGTAACAGTCTGATATTCTGTGCAGGGCTGGAAAATGTGACCTTGCTACTGTTCCTTTCACAATGAATAAAATCTTCCTGTCCTATTATGTTCAGTCAGTAATTTTACAACATATCCTACTCTCATGTGTTCACAGGAGGTGAATAGCTAAAGTTATACTTGGACCTAAAGTGAACAGAAAATTGACTGTAATTCCCTATATTGGCAACAAAAAGGTTATTGGGTTGAAAGAAAAGTACAAATAATACAAGTGAGGCATTGCTTAAGAGCCCAGATTAGCCTTCACTGCTCTGTACCATAGTGGTATTTATGGGCCATAGTTTTAGGAATCTTTCTACTGATTGTACAGTGATAATTGTTAGACTCTGAAGTGCACATAATGCTTGAGACCCATAGTCACTTTATATAATGCCTAGTAGGGAGGCCATTTTCACAGGAGGAGTGGAGCATGGCCCTAAAGATGAGTGCAGATGCTGTTTAAAATGGGGTCTGGCACTACATCATTACTTGCCTGGTGCACATTGTGTGTTATCACACAAAGCTAGTATACTATTTTTTTCCCATCTCCTTTTAAGAACAGTCTAATTTTATTATACTCTAAATACAGAAATTTTCCATACCACCCTGGTGGGGAATGTATGGGTGGTATATTATAGAGCACCCTAAGGTAAGAGATCCTTCCCTCGCCCAGTGAGCTGGAATGGGGTTTGGAGCAGTGCATTTTTTTTTTTGCTTTTTTTTTTTTTGCTTTTTCTTCACCGCAATCCCATCACCCACATGCCTTAATACAACCTTTTTGTTCCAGCTTTTTGGCTGCTTCACATCAGAGTTCTGTGTACCCCTTGCTACCGGTGAGACCCAGCCACCAGTTATTACGTGTTACCTTAGGCTATTTATTTCCTGCTATTTTCCTTGAAGAATCTTTCCATTAGTAACCACGCTCACTATACCTTCTCCTTCTCTGCAAAATGAAACATTGTGTCCCTCCTTTTACTGCCAAAACCCATCTAGTCACCTTTTGTCAGTATTGTACATTGTGTTATATATTATGTAGACTAGCCTATTGGTCTCTGCCAAATATAGTATAGAGCAGAGATGGACAAATGATCCCTGCTGTTGTAGAACTTAAAATTTTAGCTAAGTGCTCAATGAGTGGTTCATTCATCCTGGCTTTTTAATATGTAATATAGTCAGCCTATTAGCGATGTTAAATAAAGTTAAATTATATCATAAACATTTAACACACATCATTCATCTAATTATAACCTTAACCCCTTAAAGGACCACTATAGTGCCAGGAAAACATACTCTTTTTCCTGGCATATAGTGCCCTGAGGGTGCCCCCACCCTCAGGGACCCCCTCCCGCCGGGCTCTGGAAAGGGGAAAGGGGTTTAAACTTACCTTTTTCCAGCGCTGGGCGGAGAGCTCTCATTCTCTCCTCCTCCGTACCGCCCCGTCGGCTGAATCCGCACGTGCGGCAAGAGCTGCGCGCGCATTCAGCCGGTCACATAGGAAAGCATTCATAAAAAATCTCAGTGAGAAGCACGCAAGCGCCTCTAGCGGCTGTCAATGAGACAGCCGCTAGAGGAATTGGGGGAAGGCTTAACCCATTAATAAACATAGCATTCTCTGAAACTGCTATGTTTATTTAAAAATGGGTTAACCCTAGCTGGACCTGGCACCCAGACCACTTCATTAAGCTGAAGTGGTCTGGGTGCCTAGAGTGGTTCTTTAAGGACGGAGCCAAATGTACACGTTGTGAACAAAACATAATGTAAACAAAACCTGGCATTTGCGCTACATGTCTGTCCAACCGTAATTCACCTTTTTCATATTAAATACACCCACCCTTATTATATATCATTTTATTCAGGGGAAACAGGTATTTCATTTAATCTCAAATATTTAGCTGTGAAACATAATTTAATATGAAAAAAATGGGAGAAAATAAAGATTTATTTTTGTAAATTTTTTTAGTTCTACATGACATTTTAACTGTCAATGTCATAATACTGTTTGCTTTTACTGCAATAAAATACACATATTTGTATTCAGCAGTCTCACATGTAAAACAGTACCCCCTATGTACAGGTTTTATGGCGTTTTGGGAAGTTACAGGGTCAAATATAGCACGTTACATTTGAAATTGAAATTTGCCAGATAGGTTATGTTGCCTTTGAGACTGTTTAGTAGCCCAGGAATGAAATTTACTCCCATAATGGCATACCATTTGCAATAGTAGACAACCCAAGGTATTGCAAATGGGGTATGTCCGGCCTTTTTTAGTAGCCATTTGGTCACAAATATATGTGTATATATATATATATATATTTATGTATGTAGATATATATTTCGTTCTACGTGTATTTTGATATAAATATACATATATTAATATCACAATACAGTTAGAACGAAATAACACACATCTATATATTTTTTAATTATTTGTTTTTTATTTATTTTTTAACGTATTTACATATTAAATTTTTTTATATTATATATAAATATATATTTATATATATATATTTAATCAGTATCAGTCTACGTGTAATTTGATAATATATATATATACATATATATATATATATATATATCAAACGACTTAACCCCTAAGGTTGCCTCCAGATCTCAAGGTCTGACGCTAATTGGCTAGAGTGGTTAGCTGATGTTCTAAGCCAATCAGTAGCTCTCCATTTGTAAAGAAAAAAACCTTTTACAACACAGTGTGTTTACTTTAGAAACCGCACAGGAGGCTGCTTTAGAATCTAGTAGAAAATTAACAAAGCAGGATATAAATTCTAGATTAAACATTGTACAAAAAGGAAGCTAAAAAATGAAGTTCATTTCCGAGAGGTTGCATGAGGCACAGCCTGGGAAGGTTTGTCTAGGACTGCATAAACAAAGTAGGATCTGTCCACAAAATCACTTCATTAAGGTTAATATGTATTGTTGACTAGTGTGGCCATTTAAGAATTGGCTCTATCGCTTTAAAAAACAGACAAATAAAAATTAAAAAACACAAATTTGCAATTGTGTTCTTCTCTGTTTTAACAGTAAAGACACCAAACTTTATTTTCTTTTAATTTTGAATGAGCTTTATTAATAAATACAAGTGGCAGTGAAACGTTTAAGTACATTTTCTTCTGCAGTAGCAATGCTTTCAATCAATCCTAGCTTTGTGTCACATAAGAACAGGCTATAATTGTCCTGCCAAAATTTTAGGGCAAAATGTGACTATTACTAAATTATATGCAAGTTTGGGTCTTAAAAAGAAAAGTGGAAAAATAAATAGGATTGATACTGTAAAACGTGTTTAAAAGATTGCACAGTAAATAAAATATTCATAAATGTCACCTGCTTTCTGGAGTCTTCAACTAAACCAGGAATTATGTTTATTTGAAAACCAAGAATGATCTAACTAGTCTGTATTACAAACCTAGCTACTACCGATTTCAGTTTTCAAATTTGGATTTTATCCACTATTTACATTAACCCATACATATGGTGGCTGCTATGTTTCCCTCCACTTGGCTATCTTACTGTATACTGCTACATACTGGAATTTATCATTTTGTTTGGGGTAGGAGTATGTTTTATCCATTTGTATGCCCGGTTCCTGCTTGCTTCACTTATGCTCATATGAAGAGGCCCTTTGAAGTGATCAATAACAATTTATCAAAATCTAGCTATATCCGTTTGTTTGTCCATCTTACAAAGTTTTTGTTTTGATCTTATTGCTAAGCCGAAAAAATAGTTTTTTCTGAAGGCTCCGTGAAAATGTAATTTTTTTTTTAAGCTTTACTTGAACTCAACTCGCTTTGTATAACTCTACTTTCGATTAACGTCATGTGTCGATCAAGTTAGCAGACAGAGCAAATCAACATTCTGATATTGCATTCAGCAAGCTATACCAACAAAAAACATTTTGTCGATAACATTAAAATAATAAATTGAGCTAGCTCACCAGTGTTCATTCAGGGGATGTTGGTCATTTAATCACAATTGAATAATTGCAAATAATCTTAACCTGAACTGGTTCTAAAAGATTTGCATCCTAGCATAGCACAAAATGATCATTTATGCAGCGGCAACGTTTTCTTTTTGGCATTAAATCAAATGAAAACCAAGTGATGTTCCATTTTGCATAGAGGAAATCTGCCAGATATTTATTGCAAAGCATACAAACCTTCCTGGGAAAAAAAATAAAATAAAAATACTTTAACATCTTTAATCTATTGCAGGAAAAGAGGATCATGTCACTGGATGCAGCCAACACGCGGCTAATGAGTGCGCTTACGCAGGTGAAGGAGCGCTATAGCTCACAAGTTCGCAATGGAATCTCGCCTACGAATCCCACCAAGCTGTCCATTACAGAGAACGGAGAATTTAAGAACAGCAGTTGCTAATCTACAACCAGGACTCTGCCATCTCTCAGACCCAATGCTGCTAAACCAAATGACTAGCGACACCGAACCTACAATATACAGATATATGGACACACGAAACCTGACAACGCCTTTTGCGATATGGATACAAACCATGCCGCATTGTATATAAAGTGAATGCATTTGTGCTCTGTACAGAAATGTAACATACCAAATGGAAATTAATAATATGTTAGATTTTTTTTTATATATAAATATATATATATAAAGAGAAAAAAAACGAAATGTTAAAAAAAAAATCCATATTTTTTTATTTGCTTATCTTCCCAATGGCAGAACTGCTAAATATAAAATTGTTGAAGGAGCTGTACATATTGCACCAATATGCACGGGTTACATTGCTGTATAGACCGCAAGCAATAATTAAGTGTGAAGGAGGGTGAGCCCTCCTGCCCCCTTACTCATTGTTTTAACCTTTAGAGTTGTAAATGTCACGCATAACTCAAGGGGTTATATGAAGCCTTGTATTGCCCGGTCCTCATATTGGTATTGAGTTTAGGTTACCTCTACGGGGGAACTGCTTTGCAGTATTTTACAGTCGTCTGTGATAGCAAATAGGTTAAATAGATATATATTATAATAGAACACTAACAAACCGCTGCATACTGGGGTAGAATGCAGTGAGTGGTCTTTACATTTCTTCTGCTTTTAGCACGATATCCCAACGAAACTCAGTACTTGGAATCATTTTAGAATACATGTTTATTTTGTTGTTTTTTTTGTTTTTTTTTAGTAATGTTTTGGAGTTTACAGATCTGTATATATGTATATTTGGTTGTAAAATGTAATTATACTGTTCACATTTATGATAAAACAATCACTGTACACTTTCAGTGGGGTGGGGTGGGGTGAGAGGGGTATAAAGGTCACTTCTTAAACACACTATAGGGCAATCTGAAATCCCTCAGCTTGTTCAGGTTATAAATCACATCCCTCCAAGACACCCAAGGAAGTTGGCGGGGATGAATGTTATGGTTTAAGGAGCACTGAGGTCAAAAAGTAGGTGAACTATAATATCATTCTAAGGTGTTAACCATTCACAACACAGTTTAGCTATACTAACCATTTAACTCTGCCAGAGGAATAGATAAACAATGGATCATGGGGCTAGAGGTTTTAAACAGATGCTTTTGAGAGGCTCTATGTATTTCTTCTTATATCTTGTTGTTTTATCCAGAGGCTTATAAGGGAACACAGTGCATTAGAAAGCTCTCCATAGACTAAAATAGAGAATTGTGACCCAATATGGCGGTTTTTAGCGTGGAGAAATCCATTCAGCATCTCCAGTGCTGGCAGGATATCCTGCACACGCTAAAGCTGCGCAGCTGTGGATTTACTTGTTAAATATACTTGTTTATATGCATAATGCCAACAGGCCAGGACCTGGAGGATTCTTACAAATTTAGTATTTGCCCAATTTGTTTTTTTATTCTCATTATACCAAATGGTATAAGCAATAAGCTATGTGGAAACATGTTACGGCAGTCAACTTTTGTATGTAAAGAGCAGTTAGTGCAAGATATCCTCCTGTTAAATGCCATGCGTGCAGTTCTAGAGTTCTTATATTATTGCAGCTGCTAATGACAAGTATGTCAGCATGATGGGAGGAGCTGTACATTCTTGTAGTGGAGGCTAAAATTTAATCTAGAAATAAAATCTTTTCAGGATGCATCAGTTCAATTCACATATCTAGCAGATACATATTTATTCTTACACTAAGACCATCATTCTTTATAACATTTGCCGACTGCAATATCTGGTACAGCTTTCCAACCATTAATGTGTCAATGCGCATGTATGGGTAACACCACATAAACAGGTCCTCCATGCAATTCTACCCATCCCAGATTCTAATCTTGTATTCATTTGGGGTGCCATAGGTTAGTGCTGGATAAAACTGTATTGTTCTCTAGCCTCATTTCTGCATTGCAAAATACAACAGCATAGCTTATACGTTACTCACTAAACAAAGAAATGTACCGAACTAGTTCTATAGTAGAAACTCTGTTCAGAGTTATTCACTGAATCTAAATTCAAAGAGAACTGACAAGTAATGCAAATTTTTAAGCCACAATAACAGACCGACAATTCCCAGTTTAGTGAATAAAACTGAGTGGTTGTACCATTTTCTATGCACTGTAATTTCATGATGCTCTCTGTTTCTCAGCTGAAACTATAGGTATCGGAAGTCAGAGGGTTAAGAACAGTGCAAGTTTACAAATTCAGGGTAACATTAACTGTAGATTTCAGTGAACTTGTCCACCGAGGCACCATGTTTTTATGTTTTTTCCACCTGACATTTAAATGAATATTATCTGTACTTTGGCTTACTCTGGTCATTTCAGCCATTAGTTAATCTACCATGCAACCTTCCAGTAGTTATATTTTAAGTCATTTCAGTGCCATGTTCTGAGCACTTTAAGGGTTAATAAACAGATTAAATAAACTCCCCATTATTTTTTTTTTCTTTCCTAAATTCCTCCACATATACCACAACTACAATTTGATACCAAACATTCTTTTAAAAGGGCTAATCTAAGAGTGTTCACGAATTGAGACTGCTGATTGAATTGAGAGAAAATATGTACTCAACTAATGAGGTTTTATTTATTTATTGCTTTTTTTTTTATCTCTCCCTCCATTTCTCTCCATTCTGTAGGAATAATTTTGCCACTGTGACATCCAGGGATTTTATGGATTAAAAAAAAAAAGTGGTTTTTTGAACCATTAAGAAAATTAGATATTTTAATAATGTTAATCTACAATAAAATGGAATTCTGTATTTAATAAAGAGATTGTGTGCTTTATGTGCAATTGGTCTTGCCTGGAAACCTACAACTTAAATCTTATCTCTTGGTTTACTTTGCAATATTTCTTAATAAGGAAGAAGACTTTGACTAACTACAGCAATAACATGATATAGATCACATCTGTAGGTCTTAATAATTCAGCACGATTTTATTTTCCTGATTATTTTGGAAGAATTATGCAAAATAAGAATAATTATAGTGGTATCTCGGCAGGGTTAGTCAAACCACATTTAGCCATATAATGTAGCCAATTCCCGATGATATCTTAAATTGTATCTCAAAGATCTCTGATCCAACCTAAGTGGCATGTGCATTACAGCTGCCAATAGCCATATCTAAAAATTATATATATATATGTGACTTTATCCTTTTTTTTTATTTTTGCATTCTTACATAGAGCAGTAATGTTTTTGATAGTGAAGTTTTTATTAATTATATAAGTCTCAAATGTAAATTTGTCTTCCCACACAGTGTGTGTGTGTGTATGTATATATATCTAAAATATATTTAGGGGTTTTATTTACTTGCTTGCTAGCTCTGCAGAGAAATGCCTTCCTACGGAAAAGCTGCTTGCCATATATTTTCAGAGGGAGGTTTTATAGGGACACATACATTTAAAAGCAATAGGATGATTTTATATGGTTCATGGCAGTTGCCAAGACTTCCAAACCTAAGTGGTGTGCAAAGTAACATTGATATATGTTGTGTTATTATGATTCATAATCTATGAATCATAGTACCACAGGCTATTCCATAGGAAGGGAGACACCCGCGAGAAGTCCTGCAAGCGTGAGTTGGCCGTACGGGTGCGAGCAGCGGATAGAAGGTCACGGGCATAGCGGAGAGACCGAGAAGGGGCATACCTATGGATCTGTGAAGAGCTCTAAGAGGGACTAGAATTGTTCAGTGCTTTATCGGTATGGGTTAGCACTTTGAATTGACTCCTATAGGATACAGGAAGCCAATGTAAGGACAAAGGTTTGAGAGGACCGACTAGAGAGGAAAATCAGTCTGGCGACAGCATTCATTACAGACTGTAGCATGGCTTTTGGGAAGACAATTTAGGAGAGGGTTACAATAATCCATGCAGGAAATTACTAGAGTATGGACAAGCTCCTTGGTAGCGTCTTGCGTAAGAATGGGGCGGACGCGGGCAATGTTTTTAAGATGGAATATACAGGTTTTGGCAACATACTGGATGTGAGGCTCAAAGTTGAGGCCAGAATCAAGTATGACGCCAAGACAGCACGCTTGCAAGGATGGACTTATGTGGAAACCACTAACTTGAAGTGAGAGCAAAAGAGGTGGATCAGTATTAGGAGGAGGAAAGACAAGGAGCTCAGTTTTAGAGAGATTGAGTTTCAGAAAGCAGGAGGACATCCAGTCAGAGATGGAAGAATGGCAAGCAGTGACACGTTGCAGGACGGTAGGCGAGTGGTCCGGGGAGGAGAGATATATCTGGGTGTCAGCGTACAGCTGATAGTGGAATCCAAAAGAGGTAATACGTTTGCCGAGAGAGGCAGTATAAAGAGAAAATAGAAGGTAACCAAGGACAGATCCTTGGGGAACCCTAACCGAGACAGGACGAGGGCGGGAGGTATCATTAGAAAAGGAGACGCTGAATAAGAGTTTGAAGGAGAGCATGATCAACAGAGAGGTCAAGAAGAATTAGTATGGAGTAGTGGCCTTTGGAGTTAGCTGCAATTAGGTCGTTCGGAGGGGGTGGTAGCCAGATTGAAGAGGATCAATGAGAGAGTTAGAATTGAGAAATTTAGACATACGGGTAAAGACAAGTCTTTCCAGAAGCTTTGAGGAGAAAGGGAGCAGGGATATGGGACAATAGTTAGAGGGGGAGGACGGGTCAAGAGATGTTTTTTTCAAGACATGTACTACAGTGGCGTATTTAAGGTCAGCATGGGCAACCCTAGAAGAGACAGCAGTTGAAGATATGTGTTAAAGGGACACTATAGTCACCTGAACAACTTTAGCTTAATGAGGTTGTTCAGGTGAGAACTATAGCTCCCTGCAGCCTTTCTCATGTGAAAACTGTATATTCTGAGAAAATACAGTGTTTACATGGAAAGCTAGGAACACCTCCAGTTCCAGTCACTCATAGTGAACCAGAGGGACTTCAGAGTTGATGGATGCATAGTATGCCTCCATCTACTCAGATCTGCTGTCGGCAGAGCACAGGGCAGCACTGTGCACAGCATCCTGTGATTCAGTATCTCCTCCCTCTGCATGCAGACACTGAACTTTCCTCATAGAGATTCATTGATTCAATTTATCTCTATAGGGAGATGCTGATTGACCAGGGCTGTGTTTGAATCATGCTGGCTCTGCCCCTGATCTGCCTCTTTGTCAGTCTCAGCCAATCGTATGGGGAAGCACTGTGATTGGATCAGGCTACCACGTCAGCAGACTGCTTGTTTTTCTGAGTCCAACAGCATGCAGAGTTACAGCTTCAGGCTTGAATACAGTAAGATTTTGACTATATTTATGGAGGCATGATGGGCCCAGGGGGGCTAGATGGTGTTAACACTATAGGGTCAGGAATACATGTTTGTGTTCCTGACCATCCTTTAAGGAAGGCACAAGACAAGGGGAGAGAGATCTGATAAGGTGAGATGGGATAGTATCGAGCGGGCAAGTGATGGGGCGAGAGGAAAGGAGAACAAATATGTTTTCCTGGCACTGGAAAATCCCTTTAAGGCTAGTAAATCTAGGGAATGAGAGGTCGTGCATTTTGTAATATTGCAAACAGAGCGTGCATTCCAGAGGGCAGTATTGAAGGAGGATTTAGAGGAAGAGTAACATTAGATGGAGATGATATTGGTGTGGTTCCTTTAGAAGCTAGAGGGATACTGAATGCTGAAAAATAAGGCTGGTATACTAAATATTCTGCTGTCTATTCTATTACACAATTTTGAATTTCCATAGCTTTTCCCTCTACCCTCATTGCTGTTTTGTGATACACTGATTGTTATTTGATCATTAGATCACATGTTCTGAAAATTAGCCCCAGGGGCCTCACCAACAATGCAAGATTTCAAGATTTCTTTCATAAAATCACAGGCTGGTGCCTTCCAGATAATATGTAAATCTGTCTAAATGACCAAGACACATCCTGTTTCGCAAGTACCTATGAAAATTATTAGTTTTTTGGGTGTGGCTGAAGATGACGTTTGAGAACCTATGCATTAAGGCTTTATCAACCGCATTAGACTTTCCAATCTAGCTAAAATGTAGCCTGGAGAAAAAGTACATTTGGCCATACTCTTAGAGTTCAGGTTTCATGGAGCTCAAATGAGTGTCTTAAAGGGACACTCTAGATACCATAACCACTAGTGTGCTGCGTTAGTTATGGAGTCCCCAGGTGCCATCCACAGCTAATCTGTGATACCAATTACTAATTCTTTTCCAATTCCCTTACTGTGCCAGGTGCTTATGGCCCTTAATTGTTCTGATAAAGTGAAAGTTCATACTTCCACGTTATCATATCAGGTGTAAATAGTATTCATTGGCTGGGTGCTGTAGTGGTTATGCAGTGTCCCTTTAACTCCATCTCAATATATTTAACCCAGGTATATCTCCTAAATAGTGTTCCCCTAATAGCATGCCCACCTGCAAGAAACATTTAGATACTTGGATGCATACAATCTAACATAAATTAAGTTTGCCACTTATAGATATAAATAAACTCTGCAAAAAAAAATAGTTCCCAAATTTAGAGAAACACAAACATTTTCTTTCCATTCTCTCCAACTTTAAGGAAATGTTGTTAACACCTTATATCCCGGTTTGGGAATGTGGTAGACAAGTCATACTAACAAACAGACATTTATACGGCTGTTTTATCTGTCATTACTACATCTTAAGTAAATAAGATTTAAAATTGTTAATGTTCCTTTCAACATACTTGTTTTGTAGGTTCACTAATTACTAGACTTGTGCACAAATTCCATTCAGCTGTGCTGAATTAATCAAATTCCTGTTAATCAATAGACAAACGAATCAATTAATTTGTGATTTGCTGAACAAATCGATTCGTTCATCCACTGATTAGCAGGCAATTGATTCATTCACTGCAGCCGAACAGGATTTGTTCACAAGACTAGCAATTGCATTATATTGTGCCGATTTTTCTGCCGAACGCAGGCTTACTGACAAGTCTGGAAAAGTTTTTCTTTGGTGGTGTTTTATGTTTGCTAATTGTACAGTGCAAGTTTAATCATCAAATATTTTCCTTCTCCCTACTTTACCCATCACGTGTGTGCCACATCATACGTACAGCTTTTCCACAGAGTGAAATGGCCACTTAAATAAAGTTATATATTATGTCATTTTCTAGACTTTCCTATTTACTTTGCATGCTTCAGATAACTTCCATGTTTGTCCAAATGAAGACCTGTACACACAGTCAAGTGAAGAGCAGCATCAAATGGACTGTAGATGATAAACTGATATTTAAACAGCACATGGGCCACACCACCATTTTGATTCATGTCCGTTATTTCCACGGTTTCTCAGAGAAAAGTGCGTAAAATACTTGGACATTTCTGAATATTGAGTATCATAGAAACCATTGAAATCAGGGGGTGTATTATATGGGAGACTTACAGTTTTACAATTTTACCCCATTTTTCTAATCCAAAAACTTTTATAAATCTTGTTTTGCACTCCTGGCACTGAAATCTATCTGTAGAAAATACTCTATAACCGGGGTCGTCAACCTGGTCCCTGCTGCCCATTAGTGAACGGTTTAGAATTTCAAGTGGGTGTTAGTAGGTTCTGCGGAAAACTCCTGGTGGGCCTTAATGGCCGTGGATCAAGGCCGTGGGTTTGTTTTCGTGGCACACACACACAGATACACCCTTTCAGCCCAGCAGGCGGGTGGGACCTATTAACCCTATAGTGCCAGCAAAAACTATAGGATTCCTTTAACAAATATTTGCCATGTGCAACAAATGTAATGTTTAAATATTTCCTGCATTTGCTAACACATGCAGTTGCAATGTTTAGCACAGTTTTGTTGTAGTTCTGAAATCCATTTATTGTACTTTATAAAATCCATGTTGAAAACCATTTAGCCATAGTCTGTAATGAAAGGGGAAGATTTGTTTTGTTAAAATCCTCTTTTGGAAAACCAGCATAATCACTTGAGAACCACATCAGAATATTGAGGATTAAACATTCCAGATGTGATATACTCGCAACAACCACTTTCCCCATAAGGGATGTGTAAGACCTGTAACTGTAAGCTTTTTAGAAAATATAACCGGTTACTGAACAAGTAACTGGAGAGGAGAGTGAGAAATAAAGAAATAGGAGGGCTGAAATTAGAAATGTGGGATACAAGGAGATTAACCCCTTAAGGACACATGATGTGTGACATGTCAAGATTCCCTTTTATTCCAGAAGTTTGGTCCTTAAGGGGTTAAAGGCACATTTATCTCTTTTACTGATTTCTGCAGAATATAGGGTAATTCTGCCTCAAAAAACCTCCATAATCAATGGACTGACATACATGACCTGATTAGTTGCTTCCATGTTCCCTGTCAGAATAAACATCCCCTGGATCCCCAATACTAATTCACCTGATGTTTAATGTGATCATTGCTAACCATATTAAAGGACCACTATAGGCACCCAGACCACTTCAGCTTAATGAGGTGGCCTGGGTGCCTGGTCCATCTAGGTTTAACCCTTTTTTCTATAAACATATATGTCCGTTTTTTCTATAAACATATATGTCCATTTATAAATGGGTTAATCCAGCCTCTAGTGGCTGTCTCACTGACAGCCGCTAGAGGGCTTCCGCGCTTCTCACTGTGATTTTCACAGTGAGAAGACGCCAGCGTCCATAGGAAAGCATTGTGAATGCTTTCCTATGGACTGGCTGAATGTGCACGCGGCTCTTGCCGCGCATGCGCATTCAGCCGAGGAGGAGGAGAGCTCCACGCCCGGCGCTGGAGAAAGAGGTAAATTTAACCCCTTCCTCTCCATCCAGCCTGGCGGGAGGGGGACCCTGAGGGTGGGGGCACCCTCAGGGCACTGTAGTACCAGGAAAACGAGTATGTTTTCCTGGCACTATAGTGGTCCTTTAACCATCACATAAACCAGGTATCTTAATATAATGGCTTCTATTAGAGTAATCTGCAGAAGAAATTAAAAATGTCTTCTCTTCCCTCAGTTTTAAAATCTTGCCTTCCTCCCACTTTCCTCATCCCACCAGCATCCTTTACATTTCCCCCTCTCTGCTACACTCCCCCCCCACTCAACTCTTGCCCTGCACTCATTTTTCTGCTCCCTTTACTACCCACAATTGATGTCATCCTAGACCCCATGCACATAAAACCCACTCACACCTCCTGTCACTATCTCTCCTCCTTCTTCTAGCAGCTGGTGGTGTCTCTCCCAACCCAGGACCCTTCACCTTCTCTGCACACACTAAGACAACCAGAAACCACACAAACCTCATCACAATACCTTGCCCTTTACCCTCATTTGTCAACATTCAGTGTGCACTCTGGAACGCCCGCTCTGTCTGCAGCAATCTGAAATCAACAGCCATAAACAACCTTTTCATCTCACACTACTGGCACTTACAGAGACCTGGCTGTCCCCCTCTGATAGTGCTACTCCTGCCTCTTTATGTTTTGGTGGGCTACAATTCTCCCATACTCCCAGACTCAACAACTGTAAAGCAGGTGGTGTAGGCATCCTTCTCTCCCCCTAATGTACCTTTCAACCAATCTCCCCTGCCCAATCCTTTGCTTCTTTTGAAGTTCACACTGTCTGCCTATTTAAACCTACTCCTTTAAGAATTGCTATCATCTACCGCTAGCCTGGTCCTCCTAAGCTATTTATTGAGCACTTTTCTTCCTGGCTACCTCACTTCCTCTCCTCTAGCACTCTAGCACTCCTTGCCTTATACTTGGGGATTTCAATATCCCATTCAACAACCTCAACTGCCCTGATGCCTCCCGTCTGCCTCACACAACCTCCTCCTTTGGCCTCACACAATGTAATTCAGCAATCCATACAGCAGGAAATACTCTTGATCTTGCCTTCACCAACCTCTGTACCACCTCTAATCTCAATATTCCTTTTCCTTTGACCACCATCTGCTGACTTTTGACATCCGCACACCCAGGACCCAACTGACACCACCCTCGGCACATCAATATCACAGAAAACTCCAATGTCTTGACCTTCTCCACTAACCTCAAAACTCTCCTTTTACCTATCTCAAACCTCACCTGCCCTAGCTCTGAAATATCCTTCTTCAATTCCCCCCTCTCCTCTCAACTAGACATCATGGCACCTACTATACTTAAACTCAGCAAGTGCCTGCAACTACAACCTTGGCACACCAAACTGACTCGATATCTCCAAAAATGCTCCTGAACTGCATAACGCTGCTGCAGAACGTCTCTCTCCACATCTGTCTCCACTATAAGTTTATGCTGCACTCCTACAGTCTGGCTCTCTCCTCTTCTTCTTGGCCCTGTTGCTCCTCCTACCAACTTAACAGCCACAAACTTTGCAACTCACTTCACTGACAAGATCTCTACAATCAGGGAAGAGATCTCTCATCTCTCTCCTTCCCCTTACAATACTTCCCCCAACCTCACTCTCTCTGCTGTTCTATATTCATTCACACCCGCTACAGTGGAAGAGGTTTCTGATCTGGTCCGGTCCTCCCGCCCCACCACCTGCTCCATTTATCCTATTCCCTCACATCTCATCCATACTCTGTCTCCTTCTCTTACTTTGCCTCACTAAAATTCTCAATCTCTCCCTCTCTGGTTTATTTCCATTACCCTTCAAACATGCTACAAACTACCACCCTATCTCGCTACTGCGTTTTGCATCCAAGATCCTTGAAAGACTTGTGTATGTGTGATTGACAGACTTCCTCGAGTCCAATTGTCTGCTCAACCCATTTCAGTCTGATTTCCGTGCTCAGCTCTCTGTAGAAACGACTCTGACCAAAGTATCAAACGATCTACTTGTTGCAAAATCTTATGGTCACTACTCTATCCTAATTCTCCTTGACCTTTCCGCTGCTTTTGATACTGTTGATCATCAACAGCTTCTTCTCATCCTCCATCATCTCGGTCTACGAGATATTGCTCTCTCCTGGTACTCCTCCTACTTCACCCAACGTTCTTTCAATGTGTGTCTCTCTGGCTCTCCCTCTTCTTCCCAACCTCTCTCTGTTGGTGTCCCCCAAGGTTCAGTCTTTGGTCCCCTACTGTTCTCAATCTATACTACCTCCCTTGGTAAACTCATCAGCTCCTTTGGCTTCCACTATCACTTCTATGCGCGTGACAAGCAAATATATCTGTCCTCCCCTGATCTCTCCCCGCCCCTCATGACTGGTGACTCTAACTGCCTCTCTGCTATTTCTGATTGGATGGCTGCCCACTTCCTTAAGCTTAATGTGTCCAAAAACAGAACTTCTGGTCTTTCTTTCCTCTAGTGTTGCTACTCCCATTTCTGTCTCCCTCCATGTTAATGTTACCATCAGCTCCACTACGCAGGCTTACTGCCTAGGTGTTCTCTTTGACTCCAACCTCTCCTTCACCCCTCATGTCCAGTTGATTGCCAAATCCTGCCGCTTCCATCTCAAAAACATTCATGCATCCGCCCCCACCTAATGCCAGATGTGGCTAAGGTGCTGGTCCATGCCACTGTCCTCTCTCACCTTGACTACTGCAGGCCGCTTCTCAGTGGTCTTACATGCTCCCATCTTGCCCCATTGCAGTCTATAATGAATGCAGCGGCGAGGCTCATCTTCCTGTCCGTCCGCACCTCCCACTCCTCACCCCTCTGTCAGTCCTTGCATTGGCTTCCTGTAAGATATAGATCTCAATATAAAATTCTGGTTCTTGCTTTTAAATCTATGCTTAATACTACTCCCACCTATCTATCCTCCCTAATACACAAGTATGTCCCGTCTAGGCCCTTACGCTCTGCCGGAGATCTGGGTCCATCTTCTGTTCGTACTCCCACCTCTGATGCTCGCATTCAAGACTTCTCTAGGGCTGCACCGTTCCATATACAAAATTACATAATTATATAAATATACACGTAGACTTCAAATATATAAATATGCATATATATTTAAATTCTATGTGCGTATTTATGTAATATTTTTACATAATTAAGTAATTTTATTGATTGTAATTTGAGGGACCTGCCTGCCAACCCAGGCCGAAAGTCCAGAGAATTTAATTTGCTAGCACTGTATTTTACCCTGTAACGTTCTACGACACCCTAAAACCTGTAAATGGGGGGTACTGTTTTACTCAGGAGACTTCGCTGAACACAAATATTAGTGATTCAAAACAGTAAAACATATCACAGCGATGATATTGTCAGTGAAAGTGACTTTTGTTTGCATTTTTCACACACAAACAGCACTTTTACTGATGATATAATTGTTGTGATACGTTTTCCAGTTTTTAAACACTAATATTTGTGTTCAGCGATGTCTCCCGAGTAAAACAGTACCCCCCATGTACAGGTTTTATAGCATTTTTGAAAGTTACAAGGTCAAATATATGGGTCAAATATTTTTACATTGAAAAAGGCCAGGTTGGTTACGTTGCCTATGAGAGCGTATGGTAGCCCAGGAATGAGAATTACCCCCATGATGGCATACCATTTGCAAAAGAAGACAACCCAAAGTATTGCAAATGGGGTATGTCCAGTCTTTTTTAGTAGCCACTTAGTCACAAATACTGGCCAAAATTAGTGTTCAATTTAGTTTTTTTACTTTTTTCACACACAAACAAATATGAATGCTAACTTTGGCCAGTGTTTTCGACTAAGTGGCTACTGAAAAAGACTGGGCATACCCCATATTGAATACCCTGGGTTGTTTACTTTAAAAAAAAAATATGTACATGTGGGGTGTTATTCAGAGATTTATGACAGATAATAGTGTTACAATGTCACTATTGATAAATTTTAAACATGTATGTTTTGAAACTGCAATATCCTACTTGTACCTATAGCCCTATATCTTGCAAAAAAGCATGTGAACACTGGGTATTTTTAAACTCAGGACAACATTTTGAATCTATTTAGCAGTTTTTTTAATTCGCTTTTGTAGATGAGTAAAAGATTTTTCAAGTAAAAGTAAAAAAACATGTATTTTTTTAAATTTTTCATCATATTTTTTTTATTTATTTTTTAAATTAAATTACATGAGATTATATAAATAATGGTATGTAAAGAAAGCCCCTTTTGTCCTGAAAAAAAAACCAATATATAATTTGTATGGGAACAGTAAATGAGAGAGCGGAAAATTACAGCTAAACACAAACACCACAAAAGTGTAAAAAGAGGCCTGGTCGCAAATGTACATCGCAAAAACAGTCCAGTCCAGTCCTTAAGGGGTTAAGTACCTTGCTCTGCAGACACCACACATCTGTCAAATATGCTTTTACACCACTGGCTAAAATTCTTTACCCACCTTCAGGATAAAGTAAGTATGGGGTAATTAATAGGTAAACAAAGTTGCTGTTACTCATGTTATGCAGAGAGTATATATTTTTTTATATTGGACAATGTGGTAAGTGGAGTGCCTCAGAGTTCTCTCCTGGGTCCACCTCTCTTTAATCATTTTGTAAATGAGTTTGAAGTAGACAATGAAAGTCAAGTCATTTGTTGGTCCTATTCCTACAATCCAGATGGATATGAGGGGTGAGAAACAAAAGGTGGGGACTTAAAAAAGGTAAGAATGATGTTAATACAGAGTGAGATGAGTGTACTTATTGTTTAAGTGGAATGCATTAGTTGTTGAGTTGAGTGGTAGATTTCCTTGTGTTTAGAGAGTGCTCAAAGGAAGGGAAACTAGCTTAAAGACTGACGGTGTTGGGAAGTGCGTTCCAAAAGGTTGGTGCCGCTCAAGAGAAGTCCTGCAGTCTAGCATGGGAAGAGTTGATTATAGAGGGTGCAAGGAGCAGGCCATTGTTAGAGTGAGTTTGTTGATTAGTGAGGACAGGTAGGGGGGAGCTGCGTTAGTAAGGACTGTGCATGTCACTGTGAGAATTTTTAAATTTAATTCTGCTGTTAAACAGTTGTTGCCTAGTTTGAAAAAAGACTAAAGTCCATCAAGTTCAAACATGAAGATTATTCTTTTATGCTGTTGATCTAAAAGAAGGCAGCCCCACTCCCTCTCATGTAGCCATTTCCAAATATGCCACAAAAGGGGGGGGGGTTCCCTGGCCCATGTTATTAGCCAAAATAATACATATGTAATTGAATTATTTAAAAAATAAATAATAATTTTACATTTAAAGTTTAAAGTCCAGAGCAGTGAATTTAACGCAAGACCTAAATTTTACCCTGTAACTTTCCAAAACACCATAAAACCATACCATTAAAAGAGGGGTACTGTTGTACTCAGGAGACTTCGCTGAAATATGAATGTTTCAAAGCAGTAAAACGTATCACGACGATGATATCAGTGAAAATGACCAATATGAACGGTAACTTTGGCCAGGATTTGTGACTAAGAGGCTACTAAATAAAGACTGGACATACCCCATTTTGAATACCTTGGGTTGTCTACTTTTGCAAATGGTATGCCATGATGGCGGTCCGTTCATTCCTGGCTGCCATAAGGTCTCAAATGCAACATAGGCCCCCACAAATCTGGCAAACTGAAATGCCCAAGCCCTATATTGACCCTGTAACTTCATAAAACACTATAATACTTGTACAGTGGGGTGCTATTGTACTCAGGAGACTTTGTTGAACATAAAAATTAGTGTTTTAAAACATTAAAATGTATCATGACATTGGTAATATCCCTGAAAGTGCAGTTTTTGTGTGAAAAGTGCAAAAAGCCAATATGAATGCTTTCTTTGGCCAGTGTTTGTGACTAAGTGGCTACTAAAATATCCCATTTGAATACCATGGGTTGTCTACTTGGTTTGTCATGATGGGGGTAATTCTCATAATTGGGCTGCCATACGGTCTCAAAGGCAACATAAGCAATCTAAATTTGACCCTGTAACTTTCCAAAACACCATAAAACCTGGTCATTATGAGTTGCATTTTTAGTTGAATTTAGGGAAAGCACTTGCAGCATTCCTTGTGTTGAGCTATTTCAATTGCTTTTGTTTGCTTTGTTCATTGCAAACAGCTGAGAGTGTAAATTGTAACAATAACCCTGATATTTCAATGGGGGTTTGTCACGCTGCCCCTCCAGGTCCGCATCTGTCAGAGGGCGGTATGGGTCCTGGTGGGCACGCATCGCTGCAGGGGCATTCCCTCATGCTAAGGGGAATGCCGCTGAATACTTACCTAGCCAGCAGATGCCTGCCAGGTCAGTTCATGCCCGAGAGCGAACTGAGATGCGGCGGGCACTCCTTGGTCTGGCGGCATTCCCACTAGGCAATGGGAGTGTCGACAATTACTCACCAGATCCTGGTAGTGGCTCCTCCTCCTCTTCTCACAGCGGCCGGGTCTATAAACATTAGCGATGCCGGTCACTGCAACTTTGAATGTTTTAAAGGTTCTTGTTTAACCCTTAAAAGGTTACTCACACACCCATTATCACATGCTTCCCTGCAGCCAATCAGGGAGCACCTTAGACTATTTAAGCCTGTTCTGTCCATTTCTCTGTGCCCTGTTGTGGTTTCCATATTGGTTATCCGAGAGCGCTTTCCTTGTATTGATTCCTGTGTATTTGACCTTGGCTTTCCTTCTGACTATCCGATCTCTGTATTCCTTGACCTTTGGCCTGGCTCCTGACTATTCTGATATCTCCGTTCCTTGACCCGTGGCTTGTTCATCGTTTGCGTTATTCCTACGTCTCGTCTTTACCCTGTCTTGTGGTTTTTTACCTCTATACGTTAAATCCGGCCATTCTCAGGCCCGGTAATACGTCTTAGGTATTTTCCTATTATCTACTTAAGTTCTGCATGTTGGGCATCTACAGTAATCCTGACAGGGTTGAATAATTTTGATTACAACTGTATCTCACCCTATAAAAACGAAAAACAAATTACAAGTGCTGAAACAGGTGCTCCTTAGAGGACACGTCTGTAGACAAGTGCGTACTCTGCCTGAAGGGAAATTTGGCCCCACAGGACAGAACACACATGAAAAATTAGCAGCCACCTTCAAGAAGCAATCCTTTCACATACAATGCCACCTGAGACCTTATTGTCACATTCTGTTACACTCCCGAAGCCGGGAAAACAACCACGCAAAACTTTTGCCCTATCTCACTCCTGAGCACAGACGCTAAACTGTTTGCAAAAGTCTTAACTACGAGACTTAGTCATGCACTTCCCCATATTATACACACTGATCAAGTGGGCTATATAAAAGGAAGACAGGGCGGAAATAACACTCAAATGATCCTTGACATTCTATATAGTCTCCAACACTCCAATCAGGGAGCCTGTTACTCTCGCTAGATGCGGAGAAGGCCTTCGACCGTCTGTATTGGAGGCTCTTGCTGGAGTTCTGGAAAAATTTGGAAGTCTCGCAGGGCTTCATAGCGGTGGTCGAAGTGCTCTACCACAGACCCTCAGCACCGGTCCTTAATGCTGGTTTCCTCTCGGACCCCTTTCACATAACCAATGGCACGAGGCAGGGGTGCCCACTGTCATCAGTGCTTTATGTCATGGCGCTGGAACCACTGGTAGTACTGATTCGACAACACAACTCTATACATGGGGTACAGATAGGGAGATGAGAATACACCACCAATTTATTTACTAATGACATCTGAGTCACAGCCTCATATATCCCTCCCTAACTTCCTGGCCACCATATAAACGTATGGGAAACACTCATACTATAAAATGAATATGGCTAAAACCCAAGCTTTGAGCATTGGAATAGAGGATTACTTTATGTTTTTAGGAATCAAACTAACATAAAACCTCTCCAACTTATTAAAGTACAATTATGAACGCCTGCTTCTAGAATTCTCCAACACAATACAGCAGTGGAAGAGGGTTTATCTGTCGTGGCTGGAAAGATTTGCAGCGATAAAAATGATATTGCTTCCTAAATATCAATATCTATTGCGAACTCTGCCAATACATCTGCCCAAAATATTCCTAGCCAAACTACAGAGGGTCACTGACTGATTCGTATGGAACAATTGCAAAACTAGAATAAAAGCATCCACACTGAATAGGGCCACGACAGAGGATTGGGGGTACCAAATGTCAAGTTATATTATAGGACAGCAATTGCCTTGGCAGTTGTAACTTCTCAAGCGATTGCAAGCTGATTCCAATGGATAGAAATAGAGTCAACCCGGGCAAGCACCTATGATCTTAAAAAGCTCTACTGGCTCCCAGAGAGGGGCCACCCTATATCTCAGACAATTCTCCCTACGACAAGACTTACACTACGAATATTAGATCTAATCCAGACGACCCTGTGCGTGGTTGGACCAATCTCGCTAGCCACCTTCGATACAGAGCCTTGCCATCCACATGCTAACTTTTAATAGCAAGCTATGGATTACGCATGGCTGCACACATCTCTACCAACTGTGTGGTAGGGGTGGGATATTACCATATCCAGATTTGCAAACTACATTTTATCTGTCACCTAGAGCACTTTTTTCTTATCTCCAACTGAAATCATATATACATGGCAGTTGCAAATTGCCCCCCACTACTAAAATTACCTCTTGAAGTTTGGAACACTCTATCCACTATATACAACCTACTTATACTCTATTCCCCGAGTGGGAAAAGGGAATTTATGGAAGCATGGTACAAAGAGCTGGGGTACACACTTACAGACAGACAATAGGAAGGGGCTTATGTGGCAACACATCCTGCGTGGCACACTTCGAATTGGCTAGGAAACTACAATATAGATGGTACTATGTACCGGACAGATTGTCTCGCATGTACCCAAATACCCCCAACATTTGCTGGAGATGTCATGCAGGAGTAGGCACGATGCTCCATATATGGTGGATGTGCCTGTCCATCAAACCATTCTGGGATATGGTCGAACAGGATCTCATTGACCTCCTCCAGGCTCCTCAACACCTTACACCAGAACTATGCTTACTGTTCACAGGTCTAGAGCATATGTCCAGCGTAGATTGAAAACGTATGTTCCAATTCCTAATCACAGCAAATACTCTCATAGTACATGTCATAGTACCTGTTGTAGCCACTGTAGAGGAGGTTGGGCATCTGGACGCCTATTCTCAGGAAGGCACACAGGCACCCATCTTCTTCAGCCATTCTGGCCGTTTAGACGCTGGCCGCGATAGCCCCGCCCCTTTTATGACGCGGCGCAAGTTCGCCAACATCATGACATCACGGCCCGCCGAAAAGTTCAAACCATGACGTTTTGGGGGCGTGGTCATCAATTAAAGAGCCAAGGTATAAAAGGTACTCGCTTACAGTGAGTCATTGCCCTGTCGTGGTTCCAGCTTGTCGGTTCCCTCAGTGCTATTTCTGTGATTGATTTTGGTTATTGACTTGGCTTTGTATTCTGACTTTGCTACTTTCTCCTACCCTTGTACTCGGCTTGGCTTTCGCTTACCTGTCTTCCCGTTCCCTCGACCTCGGCTTGTTCCTGACCATTCTTTGTTTGTGTGACGTTAGTCCGGCCACTCCAAGGTCCGGTATACGTCTTTATATTTGTTAGTACTCTGCGTGCTGGATCCCTTTCTCGATCCTGACAGTACATGCATGGAAAGCGCCACAAGCACCAGACAGACACTACACACTCAGATTACCACAAACTTTGACTACAAATCCACGTCACACACCTATATGCAACCTAACAAGACCACCACAGACGCCAGAAAGATATGGGAGGACTATATCTCTTCACAGAAACCTTCAGATACTTAAGACAGTGGAGTATATCCCTCTCTTGTTTCTTGGTTATTATTCTGCTTCTTCTAGTTTCTTTAACCTGATTTTGGTCATGGAAGAAAATACAACAGATACTACACAAACTGCTCTGCTGACCGCTCAACAACTCATGGAGAGTACTCAAGACATTGTAGCGAATCACCTCCCCACACACTGTTTGTCTGTCTTCCTCTCTACTTTTTTTTGTCTGTCTATAAAATGTATTAAATAATCTGGAGTGGTTCCTAAAGTACTTGCCCACACTGCTAACAATCCTTTCTACTCTCATCTTTATTGCAGGCCTGCTGCTATCTCTGAAACATTGGCACACATCGTATTATGTACTCAGGATTGGCCTTAGGGGTGTGCTAACTGGGTGGCTGCACAGGGGCGACAGACTGCCAACACAACTGCCTGTGTGTGTGTGTGTATGACAAAATACCTCTGTTTGTGTAACTGCCTGTACCTGTGTCTTTGTGACTCTTTGAAAGTGTGTTACTGCCTGTACCTGTGTGTGTTACTGTGTGTGTATGACTGACTGTCTTTAACTGTGTGTGTGTGTGTGACTGCCTGTAACTGTGTATGTGTTACTATCTGCCTGTGACTGTGTATGTGTGTATTTAGTACTTGAGGAATAGTAAGGTACTGACAGCATTGTAAGAAGGTGTTATCAATATGCCCAAAGCTGATCCTGGATAAGAGAAAACAACCACACTTACATAATCAGAGGAATAATCAAACTGTTACACTTTTGGGCCAGGATTTTGGCAATCCCCTATACCAGTGGTTTTGTACTGTGCCCAGCCGTACTTACCCTTTACTATGCACAGTGTCAGAAAACAATAATGGCTATTGAAAGTGGTAAACACTGTGGCTGAATTCTATGCGTGTGCAGTACTGACTTTCAATGACTGTAACCAAAATTCAATCTATTGCCTCAGTATTTACATTCCCTAAAACCTCTTATGGTTCTGGGTTAACCCTTTAGTACGCTCTCTGTTTACTGTGATTTTGCTTCAAGCCCAGTTACCATGATTTCCTGTTTTGATTTTTAGACTCTGGCCGGTTTATGGTTTTTGAATATATCTAGTGTCTTGCCATCCCATGGTCTGTAGGTCTGCTATTTAGCAAGAAAGATCCTATGTGAAATGTGACAGTGCCACGAGCCGTGGCCCACTGGTGTGATTCAAGACACGCAATGTGTGCCATGATCGCATTGACCTTTGGGCTGTAATAGACTGAATGCATTCCTTAAATTGTGTTTTAAGTGACACAAGTGTCAGCATTCCTATCTGAGTTAATTAAAATGAATAAACTAATTTGGCTAGAATTATGATACCTCTCTGGTAAGACTTCACGTAACTGTGACACATAGAAATTGACGATAACGTAAATAAAGTCTTGCCTTTTTTCTCTCACTGTCACTTGGTCCAAAATATTTAAGGAACCATCGCCCTGTACTATATTCAGTGAAAAATACTTTCTCAGCAAAGTAGATCTTCAGAAGTGTGATTAATTTACCCAAAACCAAGCTACAAAGATGCAACATTTCATCAAGGGTATCTCTTCATCAAGATGTCAATAGGAAGAAAATAAAACCAGTATTATCAATAACTATCTCAAGAGAATTGACATATTTATTTCAGATTTATCCTGTTGCAAAAACTAAGGGCTCTAATTATGGTCTCTGCTTCACCAATATATT
Source organism: Pelobates cultripes (assembly GCA_933207985.1). Taxonomy (NCBI): domain Eukaryota; kingdom Metazoa; phylum Chordata; class Amphibia; order Anura; family Pelobatidae; genus Pelobates; species Pelobates cultripes. The sequence goes on from OW240919.1 coordinate 42,508,149, forward strand.
TTCATTCATGTGTATGTGGTATAACCCCTAACTTACTTTTGCTTTTCAGTATGTAGGACACAGGAAGTAGAACCACAGAAACAGTTAATCTGCCACATCATAAAAATTTAACTATACCCAGTTTCCGCACAATTCCCTATTCAAGCCCAGACTGCGAGAGTTGAGATGACATCTACCATCCACGTGCTTCATTTTCACACTTGCAGGAATACAAAGATAGTGGCACGTTCAGAGCTTGCGCAACATTCCCTCCGCTCTCAGTTATTACTTTTTGTTATAACTAATTGCTATTTTTATGCACACTTAAACGGACATCTTCTCAGGTAATTCCCCGGATTCTAAATACCACATATGATGGAAATTACTAGATTTGTACATCTGGTTTCAACAAATTGTGATTCATCTCAATTTTGGGCAATCTGCAGGTTGTCCGCAATAAATAAATTGGACAATGGATTTTTTATTTCATGATTTGGAGTCTTTTCTGTCACACCAAAAAGGGGTATGAATGATGGTAAAATATAATTGATGGTTAGGGGACAGCCACCAAATGTTGATTTTAGATCAAGTGAGAAGTGACCAATAGAGGGGGAAAAGGTGGAGAAGTAAAAAAAAAATATATATAAAATCTACATTTATATATTATACATTTAATAAATATATAACAAAAAGAGAGAATATGAGAACTCATAAAAGCAAAAGCCGATAACTTACCCTTCAGTTAGTCTCCCACACAGGTCTCAAAAATATTTCTGCTCACTTGTGCCATTGGAAAGAGAACCTATACAATTTGCATATCAGGCTGATCCCACCAATAAGGGCAGGCCAGAACCGAAATGCTGGCAAGTTCTCTCTGCACAAGAGATACAGCAACCCCGAACCATCATTTTGGCTTTATTCTTGTCTTGTAAGCCGGGTGTACCTGACACCCCTCTAGACACAGTGAGCAAGGGTTCCACATCTGGATTACTCTTTTAGCATAGGGAGAGCCTAAGCAAAAAAACACTATGAGAACAGACAAAAGCTTGGAGCAGGGTATTTAACCATTTCATTTCAAGCTTTTCATTCCCCCAATATTTCTATAAAAAATCTAATTAGTGCAAAGATACATGTTTTTATTTATGTTTGAACAGCCATCTATAAACTGTACTAATGTTTATGTGCTAACTATGTATCTCATGTTTCTAAACAATGTTATGCTAATAGTTTTTCAAACAGAATGTGTTTAGAAGGGAAGTGGATATGTTACATAAACTTGACCATTATCTCATGGCTAAAATTGCAAGGCAGCTCTCTTCGCTATATTTACATATTTAATTGTGTTTTTCTTTAATTATACCGACTGACATTATCAAAATGAATCCCTTTACAACAATAAAGTACCTTAGATGAATATTTACATATGAAGTACAGTAATTATCAAACACGTTATATGCTAATTACAGGATTTCTGCTTTACCATTCTGTTAAGCAGAAATCAGCACTGCAGTATGTTATTTTTTTTTGTGTGTGTGTGTTTTTTTGTTTTTTTTTAACTGAAGAAGAGATTATTTAAAGGGATGTTGTTATTCAAATAACATAGTAACCTTAATTTCTCCAGAAATTAAAACATAGGATTAAACAGTAAAAATCACCTGTAACTTGCATTCACCATTTGTTTCATGTGACACTGTTTTCTTTTATAGGAACATTATAGCATTAGGAATATAAATGTATTGGAACATCTTTTTTATTTAGGGTCCTCTCCAAAAGATATTAAAAAAAAAACTATTTACTTACCTTTCATCCACCGGCGTGCAGGTCCTGTACAGACACCTCACATTCACTTACTGGTGATAGGGTAGCATGGGGGCCTAGTACACATGTTGGGCAACTGCTGCTCTATGACCAATCAGCAACTCCTCAATGCATCTTACAATTGCACAACCACCATGATAGGCACTGGAGGTAGCCTTAGGTCTTGTGCACAGCCGTTTCTCTACATTAACCTGCAGAATGCAGAGTGAAGTATGAAACACAATACATGACCTCTCCCTCTCTCTCCCCAAACATATTGTTAATGCACCATCATTCTTTTACTGCACACCAATTAAATTATATTTCTCCTCCAAAAAATGTCTGCTACAAGTTAAACATTATAATGTGTAATTGTCTTTATCATTATTATTATTATCCAAGTTAGAGCAGATGTTTTCTTCACAAGAAGTAATTATTTGTTAGACCGGGTGAACTATTGAAGAATAACATGTGCATTATGTCGTGCAGAGCTCTGATAGCAATGGCCTTGAAACGGAGGGACAGTGGACGAGTCATAACCTCTACTGGCAAGCTATGTATCCGACATAGGAAATGCCTGTTTAGTAGCCAAAGACTGTCAGGGTTATTTTACTAAAGTTCGAATGGCCCCATACTGAATAGGGAGACACCACCCAGTGCTGTATGGGGCCATTTGGACTGCAAATTCCAGACATAGTTCATGCTATTTAACAACATCCGGATTTTGAACTGCAAATAAGCCTGAATTTGATTCTGATTAGAGCCAGTTTGGTTTGGATTTCAGCCATCCATAGGTGGTGGGGGCTATTATTAGATAATTGGGGAGAGAGCCCTAATGTCCCCACCCATAGGCAGCGGGTGTGGGCTCTAATTATAATATAATGTGGTGAGGACCTAAAGCTCCCTCATTGGGGAGGGTGGGGGCTCTAATTAAATATCAAAAAGGGGGTGGACTTTCCCAAATTGCCAATAATAAACCTCCCCAGATGGCTAGGGGGTCTCCAAGGCCCTAATCACCTCCCCTTAAAATAAATTTACCCTACTCCCAAAGCACACTAATAATAGTTGGGGGAACATTAAAATTAATATCTGGAAATACAAATATATGTGTGTGTGTATATATATATATATATATATATATATATATAAATTTGTCATCAGAAGTCTTTGTTTTTCTAAATCTTCATTTAGCTCCAAAATCATAAGCCTTAATCATGTATACACACATGATAACATCCACCATATTTAATATTCAATCCCACTTTACAATTAAGGGCAGGGGTAAATACAGAAAACAAACTAAAAACAAAGCAAATAATGATAGAATATATATATATATATGTAAATAGCACATATATAAAAAAAAAAGAAAGCGATACACACCCTGTTCCAAATTATTATGCAAATTCTATTTAAGTGTCACAAAAAATTTAATATTTAGTTTTTCAGTTTAACGCATGGATGGCATTGTGTCTCAGGGCTCTTTTGTTCACTGAAAACAATCTCGGACACCTGTGATAATTAGATTGCCAGGTGAGCCCAATTTAAGGAAAAACTACTAAAGGAGGGTGTTCCACATTATCTACCAGAGCACCATTTTCATGCAATATAGGGAAGAAAAAATCATCTCATCAGTGAACAGGACTGTTTGAAAATTAGTCTTCATGTATTTTATGCCCAATGTAGCCGTTTCTGCTTGTGAGCATTGGTTAGTGGTGGCCAAATAGAAGGTTTATGCACAGTTGCAAGACTCTGGATGACTCTACACCTTGATGTCCGTGGGACTCCAGAGGCACCAGCAGCTTCAAATATCTGTATATCAAATTAGAACAGTCAAAGCCTAGTGTGGCGGAAAGGTTAAAGTTTGTGAACGGGAGTAACATAACAAAGATTAGGCAAATGTCATTTTACACATCCGGTCCAACATTAGCAATAATAAGCCATTCTCTGTATCCTATTTTGCAGTCGGCATATGTTAGCTGTAAAATTTTCAGCTGAATCTGAACCGAAGTATATGCACTGTTGTCTACGCTGAGTTATAACAGGTCAAGCTAAAGCAAGTTAATTAACGTTTTATGTCTGTTCTTGACTTTGTTTGACTAAGCAATGCGCCGCAACCCAATAGTAAGTCCACATCTGTTGGCAGGGGGGAGTTAAACTATGGCATAACAAAAGGGCACACCATTAAACTATGACTGAACAGAAGGGCATACCACAATGCAGTATTTGATAACTGAGCCTAGCTAAAAAAGTAGATTTCAGCTCAGTATGGCTCCTATTAAATGTATGGTCGGGCTTTACAGCAGTTTAACCCCTAGTGATTGCTGTCAATAAAGAAAAGTCCTAACTATATGGCGTACGGTTAAGCGCATGCGGCATGAATGGAATATAGTAATCAGGCAGTGTAAGTCAGCGATAAATCTGAGCTATTGGCATTATAACATTATAACAGCGCCTAATAAGGCCCTGGCATGTAGGTCTGCAACATATCACATGTTTGGCTCTGCCCTGGTTAAGCCTCATCAAACACTTAAAATAAAAATAAAGTAGAAAAGAAATTTAATAAAAGTAAACCTTAATACGCATCTGAAAGTTTTTTTTGGTTTTTTTTCCCTTTTTTTTTTTTATAGCAAATATCAGAGAAAAAGTTAATCTTTCGCTTTTAGATATTAAATTGTCGTTTTGGCTTGTGTTTAAGTAAGCGGACTTTAAATATATCATGTAATAATTAAATAATATAGGAAATAATGTGTGGCATATAGATTTTTCTTTTTGTAGCCTGCTGAGTAGTTGTTGAGGGATGAGTAGAATATTGACAATTTTAAGCATTGATGGTCTTTTCGGTGCCAGGTATTTACAGTCCCTTCACTGTTGGCTGCACATAGATGGTGGCCATCACAGGCAAACGTACAGCTTTTAGTTGGTTTCTTGGACTTGAGGAAGGTAATTTCTCTCACTGGTTTCATGTCCCATGCACTCCATGACAGGTGCAGGGCATTTCTCAATAGTTGTCCGATGAGGGCCTCCCTTGGTTCGGCCGCGGTGCGTCTCCCAAGTTGCCAAGTCTCCGTCCGTCCACCCCGGGCTGGTCCCAGCCCAGCACCTGGGTCCTCCGCAGTGCTGTGGGCACTCGGGGGTTGAAGCAGACCACTCGACCCCCACACCTAGAGTCTGTGGGCCACCCACACCCTGCACCCCCCCATCACCACGTCAGACCCAGTAAAGCTTGTGTCCGGGTGTCTCTCCTGGTGCCGGCCACATACTTAGGGCTGGTGCGTGCCGCTCCCGGCCACCGGTCCGCCGGAAGGACCGCGCTGTCCCGCCCCACCGGGCTCGCAGCAGCAGGGACATAACTCTCTGGGGACCCCACAGACCCAGAGGCTAGGGCACTCACTTTTCCTGCTGGCCAGTATTCATCGCGGGGGGTCCATCGGGCACCCTGCAACACCAGGTTCTGCTTGGGCCTTCCAGGTCGGCTCCCCATGGTGAGTAATCTTCACAGGGCCCCTTGCTCTGACCTTTCAATAACGTCTCCGTCCCTGTCGGGGTGCCCTCTCATATGTGGGTTTCCTCTCCCCAGTTTCAGTGTTCTTTTCAGCTGGCTGGCTGGCTGGCCAGTACTCGGCCATTGCCAGTTTAGGCGGTCGGCACAGAGTCCATGCGGGGGCTCCCACTGCGGCCCGTGTCGCCGCCATGTGGCCGGGATAACCCCCACCGGTCAAGGGGGGGGGCAGGGCCTCGCCCCGGGCCGAGGGCCCCGCCGCACCTGAAGTGCTTGTCTTGTGGAGGGGTACCCCAATGATGTGCCTTTCCGCGGTGCCATGCTGCTGGTAACGTACCCTGATGTTCAGGAGCCGCGTGTAGGCTGGTCTCGGTTCTCTCCGCCTGCTCTCAGGCAGTAAGGTACTTGCGGGTGACAGGCGTGTACCGGAGCCTCTCCTCCGTCGGGGACGATAAGGATTTCGTTTTTTAATCAGTCTGGGGCCGTGTGAAGGGCTTTTTCTGGAAGTTTCATGGCGGAGCCCATGTACCCCCCAGGTATAGTTTGGGCACCAACACAATTTAAGTGCATTTGATTGGTTTGGGTCCCATACCCATGCTGAAGTTTCCTCCAGATTCAAATATATATTGAATCATTGAGGTCAAGCCTATGAAATGCTCTTAATTTGTGTTAGTGCCTATGGCGTTCTTTTACCTTTTTTTTTTTTTTAGCAGAGACTCAAATTATTTGCCCCATATGTTTATAATATTAGTCCAGTGGTCCATTCTACAGTTGTTATATAAGAAGCTCTAATTGATAACATTTGCCAAACTCCCTTAACAGAAAAAAATAAAATTATTAATGGAATATGCAAACAGTAGATTATGTATAAGAAAAGTAACACAAAACAAGTATAACAACCTTTTAACTATAGTCAAATGTGTCCCAGATGTACCTAATCAGGTTACTGTTTGTGAGATTTTCTAGATAGTTGATTCTGTTGAAAAAGGGGTCTCAAAGTACCAGTCTGACAGACATTTCTAGCCCCCTAAATACGTTCATGTGGCCTGTAGCCACACATCCACTTTTGACTGGGCCACATTTTTAAAGTGTCTGGCAGGAAAATCTGTGATTAGGCTGGCTGCTGCACACAGCATAGGAAAGTAGCCTATACCTAGATCTCAGCTATGCTATGGGTACTGGGAGGGAGGAAACTATATGGTGTGGGTGGGTGTGTATGGCAGTGTGTATTTGTGTGTGTATGGAAATGTTTGGCTGGCTGTGTGTATTGAAGTGTGTAGCTGTCTGACTGTGTATGTGCGTGACTGTGTAGCTCTATATATGGAAGTGTGCGGTTATTTTTCTATGTATACTGGAATGTGTAAGTGTCTGTGTCTGTGTGTATGAGATTGTGTATCTTCATGTGTATTTGTTTTGGAGCACAGATCTGTGAGCACACAGGAATCTGTAACCTTCTTGATTTTGACTTGCGTTGATCCCCAAGTTAGTCATCCCTATAAAGTGTCTCAAAGAGATATTGGGTGATGGCCAAAAACGTAAATCAGATTCTTCCCTGTGTCCAGCGGATCTCCACTGCTCTGGATAAGGAAGTGCTGATAACGTAAGCAGTAATCTGATTAACTGCATCCAATGAGGAACCACTAAACGACATGGGGAACTATTTTTTGGGACTCAATTAAGGGCATTTAAACAACTGGTATAGAGGTTGACAGCTTGTTTTACCTGTCATTTTATCAGGCCTCTGAACAGTCCCAATTGCAGTGGAACAGTTCTTATTTTAGGGTCCTGGTTTCCTGCTTTAAAGACCAGGATACAATCCCTAGACAGCGTTGCACAAGTGCATTATTGGACGCACTCACTCTATGCTCGGGACACTAGGACCCTCCAGCGCTAAAATATTGCTCTCTGCGGTGTCCACCCTTAGTGAGCTGGCCTGTTTGAAGGGCAGGCAGCCTGGCATGCATTAATACCAGGCTAACATGCCCCCTTTCTGGCTGAATCTGTTTCTTTGGGAGGTGTCAGTGGCACAATTCCTGTTACTGACCCACCCCCGTTTAGCCCATCCACCAGCACCTTTCTTCATGGGACAATAGAGTTAGGGTGTGGGGAGGTATGTATCATGGTAATTATGGCCAATTAGGAGTAACTTAGGATAGTGGAATTCACTTTGTAACTCCAACTCGGAAAATCTTATTCCTTTAATATACTGTAATACTTCATCTACATTTTTTTAAACTTATGCTATGCCATTAAATGTTTTATATATATATATATATATATATATATATATATGTATATATATATATATATGTATGTTCTCTGCCATTTAGAAGTTAAATCACTTTGTTATGCAGCCCTAATCACACCTCCCTGCATGTGATTTACACGCCCTTCCTAAATACTTCCTGTAAAGAGAGATCTTATGTTTACACTTCCTTTATTGCACAGTCTGTTTAATTTAGAATTTCTTATCTCCTGTTCTGTTAATAGACTTCTAGACCCTGAAGGAACCCTCTGTGTGTGATTAAAGTGACAGGTAGTCCATTTCTCCCAGCACTCTGTACACATATTAAGAGGCCTGGCCCTGCTGCCAAAAGGGCTGCAACACCAGACCAGCCTCTGATGTGACCTGCCAGTGTGTCAGGTTTGCCTTGTGTATGGGCTTCCCAAAGGGCACTCAATGCACGCTTGCTCCCACTGGCTGTATGGCCACAGTCTGCTTCCGCGCTGCATTATTTTCTCATAGAGCATGGTAAAGTAAGAATAAACTTACCTGGAATCCAGCGCCGGACGAAGGTCCCCGAGCTGGTTTCCACAACCCCATTGATGTCTGCCTACCTCGTGAGGTCCAATTAAATGCTTCTCATAGAGAACAGGGTTCTGGGCTGCCCAAGTCACGTATGCCGTGGGTACAAATAGCCCCCAGCACAACAGTGCAAATATATCTGTATGCGAAGTGTTTTAGGCAGAAAAGCTGCACGTATAGACTCCTACCACCATAACCATTTTTAAAAGCAGAAGTGATCATGGTATTTGGAATAAACATTTAATGTTCCAGAATAGCAAACAACAGAGGTTTCATACCAGGCCGTCATGAAACACGGAATACATTTTATTGCAGATGAGGATAATCTTGCTTTAGGCATATAACTGAAATCTCACAATAAGATCAGGTATCAGGTAAACATTTACCTATAGTATACAATGTAATAATACTCCTATCTCAACCAGCACTTCAGGGCAGTTAAACATGTGTAAGAAGTTGTTTTTGTTTTGTTTTTTTACTTAAATGTAACTTTTTCAAATTTCCACATAGCTTTTTCTTGCAGAGAGGTTACACCAACTTGTTCACAAGGCATACAGAGGCACATGTGATCTAGAACATTTATACATAAACAATCATGTTCTCATACTATTATTGAAAGAGTTTATTTCTGTTGGCTACATGGGAATCTGAATACCAATAACTGAAATTGAAAAAACTAATACTCACATCACATTTCCGAAGGAGCAAATTTGAGACTTGGAAGTCAGGCAATGACAATCTTGCTAAATGAATTTTGCACACTCACCTGATCCACTTGGGAATTAACATCTTCATAATAGTGATCCTGAGAGTAAACTTAATATTCCTTCCTGTCCATGTACATGCCTTTTCTTGTAGATCAACGAATGAACAGTATGGACCATGTGAGAGAAAATGTGGTTTGGTAGTTGATGGCATATACATTAGGCCTGAGTTACTGAACAGCAGCCTGAGGTTTGAGAGTTAAATGTCCCAGGGAGAGATGTTAGGTTTGCAAGATGCATCACTGGTACTCTGCAAACCACGGTATGGGTCCCTGTGGCGGAGCACTTGGAGAGCAGGGTGGGCCAGTGCTCCAATAGCACCAGCTGCTAAGTAACAGTCGGACCAGAACTTTTATTTTGTTTAGTAGTTTCACTTATGTCTAATTGCACCTCACCTGTATCTGATCAATTAGCTAGTAGGCTTTTAAAAAGAAGGGATCAGCATGCTGCAGAGTGAGGAGGAAAAGCCAGAGGAATGGTGTCTTGCAGTTATACTTTTTGTAAATTGGCAAGTGGGAAAACCACCCAATTCCAGATAGGGATTTGCTGTGTATAGTAAGTGCTCAAGCAGGAGCAAGGAATTTTGTTTTGTTTATTTTTCATTTTGAAACACCTGTATATATATTTCACCGAATAAATCTGAAAAACTGAGCTGGATGTGTCCTGGACTTTCATTACCCTAGAAGGCTGTGGTTACAAGATCTGTGACAAAATCCTACCTGGAAAAGAGGTGGTGTGTTACAACCGTTAAAAAATAAAAATAAACAAGTAGTCCCCTCTCACAGATTTACTATAAATCTAGGATCCCATGAGTAGCTACAGTATTTGCCTGTCCCATGTGTAGGACAGATGGTACCTTGATTATTCTCTTGATTTGCTGTTTGGGGAGGGGCTTCTGCAGTGTCCCCAGGAACCTAGGTAGCGTGTTGAAACCTTGGTGGCAACTGCTGTGTAATTTCTTGTGTGTACCAAAAAGGGACAAATTGAGGGCTCTCTGGCTTAGAATGCTGCAGTGTTCTGATTTTTCTTTATCAGAAATCACTAACCCAGGAGGCAGTGAAAAGGACTGGGTTGGTCAAAGCAGTAGGTGGAACACATGTACAGGTTGCATATATGTTCCACCAAATACCAGGCCCACTACTGTGCATGCACACTCTGGGATCTGGAGCTTGGCACCAAACTTCTAATTGCTATTTAGACGCTACAGGGTGAGAGTAAGTATAGTGAGTATGTCTGCCACATGCTTCACACTTGGTCTAAAGGCCTTTTAAAGGTTAAGATTTATTGTGTTTACTTTTTAAACATACTTTTCTCTGTTTATTGTGTTTCAAGGGGTTTCCCTGATAAGCTCTAGGATGGAAGTTCCAGTGACTCTAATGTGATTTTAATTTTAGGGGTTTTCCTGAGGAGGAAATTCACAGATTTATTTAAGAAGTGGTCAAATTGCTGGAAGAAGAAGAACCTAAAAAGTAAAGGAGCCAGAGGCTTTCTATGCCCCAGCAGCCGTTAAATATGATAAAGAGAGAATGGAAAAATCCTGTAAAATGTTCTTTCATTTCCAAGCATTTTAAATAAGATACCTTGGAATGGGAGCTCACTCCTAAAGTACACGTGCCAATTGCTCAGCTAGCAAAACCTGTCACCTTGCCAGCTGGAGAAACTGTCAGTCTTCGCTTTCCAATGTACAAGAAAGCCAAAACTTCATATAAAAGGGTTTTCCAGATATGTACTTATTAATTTAAAGCTTTGATTTATTTTTCTTCTGTACTGAGAGCCCAGAAAATTTAGTTATTAGATTCGCTGTATTGCTAGTGAATATTCAGTGGATTCCTTTTATTTCATAACACAAAAGATGGTTTAAAATTGCCTGCTAAAAACATGGGCCTCACACTTTAGTTTTCCTAAAAAATGTTTGAAGAGTGTGTCTTCTTTTTTTCATTTTAGAAAAAGTGTAGATTTCAATAGAAATTGACATTTTTATAAATTATACTGGTTACATTCCCTTGGCTTTCATGCAGACAACAGATCCTGTTACTTCCTGGTTTGGTTAGCTCAGTGGAGCTAAACTCACTTTTTAGATATACCCCCTGAGATAAAATACTTAATTAAATGCATCATGTTTTCATTAGGGGTATATCTACAAAAAAGTGATTTTTATTTAATTAGTATTTGGGCAGTGGAGTGTCACTTTAATAAAACAGATGAATGATACCAAGAAAGCATTACCACAAGACAGAAAGACCAGATTGAAGAGAAGATATATTTTCAAACTGCATAGATTTTCATGTTATAGAGAGGATAGGTTTTGTTCTTACTGTAAATATAATAGACAAAAATGCTATTGGGTAGTCTGTAATTGGGCAGAAAGTCAGGGCGGGGTTAGAATGAAGGATTTGCAAAGGCAGCAGACAAGAGAACTGCATGTTTTGCAAGCTGTTTTTAGATATACCCCCAATGATAAAATACTTAATTAAATGCATAATTTAATTACGTGTTTTCCTATGAGAAAGCATTGGGTAGGCTGAAGTCGTGAAGATTGATGATTTTCATCACTGCGAGACCGGCTTGAAGTTGGGAAAAAAGATGAGTATAAGCACTATTCACATATGATCTGAGGGGTGCCAGTCACCTAAACAGACACACTCACTGACAGACACAGACAAACACATTTGTGGCGGACCACTCGGTAAGGGACTTGAGTGTCACCGCTAAGGTTGTCCTTTCCCCTTCGAAGTATCCTATTCAGCACAGTGGTCAGTGATTATAGCTCGCAGGATAGCAGTAGAGTATAGCAATGTTATATATAAAACACAATAAAAGAAAAGTAAAATATTGAATGCTCAAAATCACCAAGTGTGAGTCACTCCAAATCACACAAACAATAAATAACAGAATAAAATATATAACCAAGTGTAAACAAGATAAAAGCATGCAATGTTACCCTTTATCTTGAATTTTCAAATAAATGTCCTAAAAATATAAAATGCATAACATAGTATAGCCTGTATGTAAAGGACAAATAAAATAAGTTATAAAATAGCCCACTCACATGGTGCTGAGCCTAAAAGAGTGGCTCAGACTACAAGCGCCTTTTGAAATATCCTGGAGACCCAAGTGCTGACAAACAGGTTGAAATGGTTCCTTCAGAAGTTTCTCCTTAATAAAGGTCAGGTAGAGAAATACTGGAACAAATAAACCTTTATTTTGCATAAAATTGCATATAATGGAATCCCCAAATAAATTGCACTAACGCGTTTCGACCGATAATGGTCTTTATCAAAGTGCTACATGTCTTCACAAGTTATTCATTTAAATATCTTCAAAAAAGGCGCGCTCAGCTTTCCCGCCGGCTCACTTCCGGTTTACGGTCGTGGTCCCCGGTCAGCTGACTTCCGGTTTCCGGTTTGCGTCATACGTCCAAAGAACACTTCCGGGTCAGCGGTCATGTTGTTTTGTAGTCCTATGGGCTTCCGGGTTCCGGCGAAAAAGTCATCCCTCATTATTCTTTAGTACACATATCCATTCCAAGAAAGTCTTTAGTGCACATGTCCATTCTAAAAAAGTCTTTACCACACATGTCCATTAAATACTCTTAAAATAAACATGAAAAACATCCATTCTATGGATAACATATTCTTCTAAATATTAAAATCTTGTAAATTTCAATATTATGCTCAAGGGGAATAAAATATATATATAATATGAGAAAAGGAGAAAGAGAAAAAAAAATTCCATTAAAATATATAATAAATATCACATAAAATGTATGTATAAATAACAATTCATATAAAATTATAATAAAATATGACAAAAAAAAAGAGGAATTTATAAAAAAAGAAGCAATTTCAAAATCTACATTCAATCCTTCAGGGGTTAAAGTATTTAAGTTGAACATCCACCTCATTTCTGCTCTACTTAAAATATTAAAATATTTTCTTTCCTCTCCAATGTACTTTAATCTTCTCTATACCAATAAATTTAAGACCTTCTGGGTTACCATTATGGTGCTCTAAGAAATGTTTTGAAACACTATGGTTAACAATTTTTTTCTTTATATTGTTAATGTGTTCCCCCACTCTGACTTTTAATTTTCTAATCGTTTTACCAATATATTGGTAACCATATGGACAGGTTAAAAGATATATAACATTAGTTGGATTGCACATAATAAGCAAATGTATTTTATGCTCTTCCCCTGAATTTCTACTTGAGGAAAAGGTTTTTATACTTTTGTTTGTATTCCTTTTTAATCTACATCCAGTGCAATCTCCACAATAATAAAAACCTACTTGTCCATCTAAAAGTTTTTATCCTTCTTTTCTTTATCCAAAAAACTTTTGGTTAAAATCTGTCTAAAATTTCTAGCTCCTCTAAAAATTAATTGGGGTCTATCCGCTAAATAAGGTAAAAGGTCTTTATCTTCCTTTAACACGTGCCAATTTTTTTAAAAAACATTACATACTGATCTATTATTGGTACTAAAATTCAGAATCAAAGGAATAAAATCATCTTTTTTCTTTTTTTCCTTATTTTTATATTTCAAGAGTTAACTCCTATCTTTATTACCTATTTCCTCTCTAGCATTTTTTTAGATGGGGGAACACATTAACAATATAAAGAAAAAATTTGTTAACCATAGTGTTTCGAAACATTTCTTAGAGCACCATAATGGTAACGCAGAAGGTCTTAAATTTATTGGTATAGAGAAGATTAAAGTACATTGGAGAGGGGGTTGTAAAGAAAATATTTTAAGTAGAGCAGGAATGAGGTAGATGTTCAACTTAAATACTTTAACACCTGAAGGATTGAATGTAGATTTTGAAATTGCTTCTTTTTTATAAATTCCTCTTTTTTTTTTTGTCATATTTTATTATAATTTTATATGAATTGTTATTTTTATATACATTTTATGTGATATTTATTATATATTTTAATGGAAATTTTCTTTTCTCTTTCTCCTTTTCTCATATTATATATATATTTTATTCCCCTTGAGCATAACATTGAAATTTACAAGATTTTAATATTTAGAAGAATGTTATCCATAGAATGGATGTTTTTCATGTTTATTTTAACCTGAATTTAATGGACATGTGTGGTAAAGACTTTTTTAGAATGGACATGTGCACTAAAGACTTTCTTGGAATGGATATGTGTACTAAAGAATAATGAGGGAGGACTTTTTCGCCGGAACCCGGAAGCCCATAGGACTACAAAACAACATGACCGCTGACCCGGAAGTGTTCTTTGGACGTATGACGCAAACCGGAAACCAGAAGTCAGCTGACCGGGGACCACGACCGTAAACCGGAAGTGAGCCGGCGGGAAAGCTGAGCGCGCCTTTTTTGAAGATATTTAAATGAATAACTTGTGAAGACATGTAGCACTTTGATAAAGACCATTATCGGTCGAAACGCGTTAGTGCAATTTATTTGGGGATTCCATTATATGCTTTTTTATGCAATTTTATGCAAAATAAAGGTTTATTTGTTCCAGTATGTCTCTACCTGGCATTTATTAAGGAGAAACTTCTGAAGGAACCATTTCAACCTGTTTGTCAGCACTTGGGTCTCCAGGATATTTCAAAACGCGCTTGTAGTCTGAGCCACTCTTTTAGGCTCAGCACCACGTGAGTGGGCTATTTTATATCTTATTTTATTTATCCTTTACATACAGGCTATACTATGTTATGCATTTTATATTTTTAGGACATTTATGTGAAAATTCAAGATAAAGGGTAACATTGCATGCTTTTATCTTGTTTAGACTTGGTGTATATTGCTCTCACCATATTATATATTTTATTCTATAGCAGTGTTATAGCCTTTTTCCCCCCATACATTAGTCGAGACTTAATGCTGGGAGAACTGGTTTTATTAAGCTCAGCACGGTCATTTATACACCGACCCCCAGCATGGCGTTCCTATTCACATTGATCCAGACCTGGTGCCTCTGTCTCCGGGAGATAATTCAGTTGCTGCTCACTAAACTAATTAATTATCTCCAGAATACAGAGAGCACAACACAAAACACTCCAAAACATAATAAAAACATACAGTAACCCCCACACATTATACATCCCTCGATAGCTCTGATCCGAGTGCCCATGTTGGCAAAATAGCACCCGGAAGCATGAAGAAATAACAAAATGCCACCGGGGTAAAATTTTGACTGGTTGCACATGTGGTTCATGCCCAAAAGAGTTCCAGAATAATTAGGGCTGCAGCCAGTTAAATATCAGACGCTCCTGTGGACAAAATAAGTGGTGCTCCCCCTGGCTCCCAGGGTGCAATTATGGCACATAGT
Source organism: Pelobates cultripes (assembly GCA_933207985.1). Lineage (NCBI taxonomy): Eukaryota > Metazoa > Chordata > Amphibia > Anura > Pelobatidae > Pelobates > Pelobates cultripes. The sequence continues at coordinate 42,523,303 of OW240919.1, forward strand.
CTGAGACACCTTCCTTCCAAGAAGCGCTCTTGTAGGTGGTAGGGCAAAGTGGAGGAAACCGGAGTGAAAGTTGGCTGGGAGTTAAGGCTAGCCACGGCCGGACCGGAGTTTCAGAAGAGTACATAAGTCCCGCTGAAGTCTTTGTGTCTTCTGGACTCCGGCTCTAGTCAGGAAAAAGGGCGCTCTTAGTCTGTTGGCCTGGAGGGGAAGGTGATTTGAGCCAGGGGTAGTGACAATAGTCTGTTGATGAAAATGTGAAATAAAACAAGTGACTGGGCGTTCTGTCACAACATTCAATGACAGACACACTCACTGACTGACTGACAGACAGACAGACACACTCGCTGATAGATACACACACGCACTAAATCTACAACACACACATTTTTTAATTATGCAGCCTCTCTACCTTTCCCTGGGACCTTTGCTCAGTTGTTCTTGCTCCATGAGCCGCCTGCCAGTCCGCCTGTTCACCCCCCCCCCCTTTCCATGAGTCACCTGCCCATCTCCCATCTCAGGCAGCCAGTGACCTCAGGGGCTGAACGGGCACACACATCCCAATGCTCCAGGGCAAATTTCTAGTCGCAATGGAGATCTGGCAACTTGGATTTGTCAAGCCCTGAAGTATAGTTATATCTTCTACATTCAAACTGCAACAAATAGGGGAGGAACAAAAAAAAAAGAGAAAAAAGTACGCTTTTCACGTCTAACCAGCTATTCCTATAGCAGACAATCTCAGGAAGGAAAGAACAAAGACAGATTTTTAGCAGGGTAAACAGGATAAGAGAGACAAATTTTGACGTGAGAAGCAAAATGGGAGGAAGAATTCAACATTTTCTCACAGCTTGGCAGGAATCTAAGTCAAACAAGCGGTTTCTGAATATTATAACAAATCTATTATTTCTGCTTGGAAACGTCCTCCTATGAGAAAAAAGAAGCTATCTATGTAGAACCATGAAACTTCTCCAAAAAGGCATTATTGGGAGAGTTCATTCTACAGAAAGACAAAAAGGTGTCTTCTCAAGGCTATTCCTGGTGTCCAAAACAGATGGAACCTACAGACACACCCCTAGATCTGTAGGGTGTTCACCAGAGTATTGAAAATCCAAAGTTACATATGGAAACCATTGTATCTGTTATTCACATATTTCAAGAAGGGAGTTTCATGAGCATATCGCTGTCATATCAAGACAATTCTTTAAGTTTGCAACAGAGCAATCCATGATTTGTAGAGGAGAAGCCACGTGGTCATCATTACATACCTTTTCTAAACAGTATTGGCAGGGCATCTTGGCTTTCTGGACATAAGGTGCTACAAGTAGCTGCGAAGAAGACTTTACTCACCCTTTTGTTTATGGTGAGTAAAGAATTTATTTTTGCTATATGCCTATTATACTGCTGCTAATGGATTGGAAAAACAGAACTTTTACTTACTATAAATTCTTTTTTTCTTAGTACTCGTAGAGTTCAAGAAAGAGTCAAAAGGTAAGCTGGAGTCATACTCAGGAAACAAAATCAGAAAGCAGGTCTTCCAGGATATGCACAAACAAGACCGGTATGCTCAGACCTAAGGCAAAAAGAGAACTTTATAGATTCTTTAGGTCTCATAACTCAACCACAACACACAGAGCATGTTACGTATTTTATCTAGATTTTCTGTCAGTCTGGAAATTGGAGTGCTGATTTTTTACAGAGAGACTAGAAAAGGGAACAATAACTGCCCCCTTAATTCTAGCCATCCATTGTATGACTACTGCCAGCCATTGTATTCCAATCGTCCTTTACTCAACCATCCTGTTACACCATCTCTGCAATTCCTCTTCTCCCCAGTAATCCCCGTTTGTACATTCGTAATCAAAATTATTCAACCTCCATTGAATATCAGGTTTATTGCTAAAATGTACAGACTTTTAGCTGTTTGCAATGAAAAACATCAAACAAAGGCAATTGAAACAGCTCAACACAACAAATGTTGCACATGGTTTGAAGCCCCCAAATTCAACTGAAAATGCAACTTCTCAAGTCTAAAAACTATACAACTCCTTCATGGCAAGCATGTTTAGTACTTAGTAGAGCACCCTTTTGCTGTTATGACCTGTTGCAAATAAGATGCATAGCGAGATACAAGCTTGAGGCAACGTTCCTGACTAATCCTATCCCAGTGCTCATCAGCAACAACCTCCACTTCAGTATTCTTGGGTTTGCGTGCTGCAGTCGCCTTCTACAAATCCCACCAGATAATTCTATGGGGTTTAAATCAGGTTATTGTAATGGCCACTGTAGAATTTTCCAAGACTTCTTCTGCAACCAAGCCTTGGTGGAAAATGAGGTGTGCTTGGGATTATTGACTTCTTAGAAGATGCAATGATGGCCAAGCTTCAGCTTCTTCACAGACAGCATGACGTTTTCTCCTAGGGTTTCCTTATTCTTTAATGAATCCATCTTGCCATGCACAGGCTGCAGGTTTCCAGTGCCAGAGGATACAAAGCAGCCCCAGAGCATTACCGAACCACCACAATGCTTAACTGAAGGCAGAGTGTTCTTGTCAGCATATGTTTCATTCTTCCTCCTCCAGACGTACTGCTAATCCATTGGGCGGAAAAGTTTAATTTTTTTTTTCATCGCTCCACGTTAAAGAATCTTTTGAACTTCTGTTACTTATTCATATGATTTTGAGCATATTTGAGCCGACTTTTCATGTACTTTTGGGTCAGTAGTGGTGCACGTCTTGGAGTTCTGGCATGGAAACCTTCTGCATTTAGCTCGAGTCTTACTGTGCTCACCGAAATCTCAGTACCTGTTGCCACAAAGTTTTGTGGTCACTCAAGGGTTTTTCACAACCTGCCTTCTCGGAAAACATTCATAGCTTCCTTTTTCTGCATCATCCAAGTAGTGTAACCATTGTCCCTTTAACGTTGAACTTGCAAACTATTCTTTCAAAGGTGTCTCGAGGAACATTCTGTGTATTTGCTATATTTTTGTACCCTGGTCCTTGTTTGTGAAGGGCGATGATCTCTTAACTTTGTGGACCATTCCTTTGACCTATTTCTAACATGCAGTCAAATGAGGCATTAACAAAGTCATAGCCAGTGTAGTTAGTTGCATCAGGTGTGCTAGAGACAACACCAGTTTTGCATATTTGTGCTTTTGTGAGGGATTCTATTCAGAGGGTTGAAAAATTTTGAGACTGGAGAAGTAATTTAAAGGAACATTTTTAGTTGAATATAGGGAAACCACTTGAAACATTCATTGTGTTGAGCTATTTCAATTGCTTCCGTTTGATTTGTTCATTGCAAACAGCTGGAAGTCTGTAAATGTTGAAAATAAACTAGAATTTCAATGGGGGTTGAATCATTTTGATTACAACTATATATGTAATGATTCTCAATCACCAATCAATTACATGGCACTCTGCACCTCTTCCATGTCTATTATACAAATTAATCGATTCTATCTCGTTTCCCTCCTCTCAGCAAGTATTCCATGTCACCTCTCATTTGTATAAAACGTCCATCTCATAAATCCACATTGTGCCCATACTCTCTCCTGCTATTCCATCCAATGTTCTTCCTCAACGCAAATCAATATCATGCTCCAAGCTAACCAACTCATGTCCATGCTTCCAACTTTGCCATTCAGTTTCATGATCTCTTCCTTCCAAGTCATCAGTCTCATCATGTCCCATGCCTACTTCTCACCCCATCCTTATAATTATAGGGGTTTATTTAGCAAACACAATTAACTGAAAATTAAATTGAAGAAAATTAGGCTAAAGTTAGTTGAGTTGAAGATTTATTTTTTAAATTACCTATTGCAATTCATATTTCAACTCACTACAATTTGATGTTTACTGAATGCATCCCATAGTTCCCTACTCATACACATCTTTCATGGTCTTCAAAGAGGATGTTTAAAAATGTTAAAACACTGTAATTAAACTGTGATCTCTGGGGTTCATATATAATGTATGCAATTACTTTACTAATTCAAAAGGTATGGACAGTTTATAAAATATATATATATTTTTTTTCAATTTGACGATTTTTATTGAGTTTTTGTTGTCAAGGGATACAGAAGATAAAAAGGGGGTAGGGGGAAAGTTCACATTGGTGTACAATAATATCAACACATTTGACATTCCATGACATTTACACTGGCACTTCCGCTCCTCCACTTATATATATATCTATATTTTTTTTTTTAATTCCCCGCTTGCAATCAGGAGGGAGGGGTGCAGGAGGGGGGAAGGACAAAGGGACCTGTGTAAGGGACTCGGAAAAGCCTTTGGCAAGCGACATTCCATGCCATGGTTCTTGCCATCTTGTGACAACCAATGCTTATTCCTCCCACCACCCCAGCCGTGACAAGGCCCTCCCATTCTTTGGCCTATCTTCGCCTTGTTGTCTGTTTCCCTTGTTGCTACTCCGTATGGGCTCTTTTGGGTCTGTACGTGATGTCTGTTACAGGCCTGTATAGCGCCCCTTGTAGTCAACTGTAAACTGGTACCAACTATAACTATATACATGTGGGTTTCTATTTGCACCGTTCCGTGTGGCTTGGCCCCTGTTAGAGCCTATTTTGTTCTACGACCTACTGGGTTGTCCCTCTCCGAGAACTTTTTTTTTTCTCTCTCTTTCTTTTCCTCCCTCTCTATGTGATTTGCACCCCTTCCTTTTCCATGCGCATTGTCCAGTTCGCGTATGCCAGATTAGCATATTTGTTTGTAGGGTTTTGTCTGTTCAGTCCCCGTTCATAGAGCAGATTAGTGGTTATCTGCCTGATTAGAGCCTCCCTAGTGGGTGCTTGAGTCTGTTTCCATACCCTGGCTATTAATGTGTTTGCTGCAATTAAGATGTGAAATAGAATGCGGGAATCTGTTTTGTTAAGCGTGTCTAGTCCCATGAGCAGAAGTCCGCTCTCTGGTGTTATGGTGAACTCCCTGTCCAGCGCTAGATTTGTGATTGTCTCCACTTCCTCCCAGTATTTGGTTATAATGGGGCATTCCCACCATACATGGTACATCATACCCTTGCTTTCCTGACATCTCCAACAAGTCCCTGAGGCATTTGGATAAATTTGTGCCAATCTCTCCGGCACCATGTACCAGTGATATTGGATTTTGCGCATCTGCTCTAGGTGAGCGGCGCAGTTCGTTCTTTTTTTGTGTGCTAAGAATGCCTTCCCCCATTGGTGGTCAGTGAAGGTCGTTCCTATATCTCTCTGCCACGCTGCCTTAATCCCCTCTAAGGGGTCTTCTTGTGTTTGGATCAACATGTTATAGAGGGTAGAGAGTAGCCTCTTGGGCTGTTTGGTATCCGTGCACAGTTGTTCGATATGTTTTGCAATGGGCGGTACCGTGCTAATTATGGATCCTTGAAGCATGGATTTCAGCTGGAGATATTGGAAAATGGTGTTGTGTGGTAGGTTGTATTTGCATTGTATGTCTGGAAAGTCTAACAATCTGCCACTGTCGTATAGGCAGCCCTGTCTTATCCAAGGGCGGTAATCGAAGGCCTTGTTTACTAGGTGTAAGCAGTACAGGGGGGCTGCCAGTGCCCACCCCTTGTTCTGCCCCCATTGCTTCCTAGAGGTGTCCCATATGTTAAGTAGGAGTCGTGTCGTGGGCGGCACTACCTGGTGTACCTCTCTCTGTTCTCGGGGTACCCAGAACAGATAGCTCAGGCCCCGTGGGCAAGCCCAATGGGTCTCCATTTCCACCCACTGCCCATATGAAACCTGTGAAAAGCTTTTGGAGTTTTCCTAGGTAGGTTTTGGATATGTGTATTTGTAAGGTTCTTATTAAGTATTGGAATTTTGGTAACACTATCATCTTTACCGCGGCCATCCTACACAGCCACGACAGGAGTTTATAAAATATTTTAACTCATTCACTAAGGTAGGCATGCCTTGAAAGCTCTGGACACTACAACAGTTAAAGCATAATTTGCAAACATCTCTGACAGAGACCGCTCTACTGAGTGGCTGCAGGATATAGGGGGAAAGGTGAGCTTTACTTACCTGAGCATCTTTTGACTACGTTGGACTTTCAGTGAAATTCCGTGAAATTCCCACAGTCAGCGTGGGTATTTCATAATGAGCTTATCTTTATAGCTTTCAGTGTTAGAGGCATCATCACACTGGAAAGATCTTGGTTAATGTGTCATGACATCATGACTCGTGTGACTCCAGAAACTGCAAGGGACTCTAACTCAAATATTTAAAAATCTCTGCGATGAAATTTGCTGTAAAAGGGCACGTTTGCAAAAGGATAATAGTTTAGATTTAATCTAGCCCTCAGATTACAATAAAATATATAATAATATTAAAATGTTCAGTATATGCGCCAATACCCAGATCTGTGCATTAGTTACATTTAAATACAAGGGTATTTAGAAGTAATTAACCCCATTAAGGACCAGACTGTTTTGGCCATGTTGTATGTTAAGGACAAGAGGTTTTTTAACACTTTTGTGGTGTTTGTGTTTAGCTGTAATTTTCTTCTCTCTCATTTACTGTTCCCATACAAATTATATATTGTTTTTTTTAGGAAAAGAAGGGCTTTCTTTACATATCATTATTTGTATCATGTCATATAATATAATTTAAAAAAATAATAAAATATGGTGAATAATTTAAAAAACAAATGTTTTACTTGAAAAATCTTTTACTCATCTACAAAAGCTAATGAAAAAAAAATGCTAAATAGATTCAAGTTATAAGGCTATAAGTACAAGTATGACATTGCTGTTTTTAAAATATATATTTTAAAAATGTATCAATAGTGACATTGTAACACTGTTCTCTGTCATAGATCTCTGAATCACACCCGACATGTACATATTTTTTTAAAGTAGACAACCCAGGGTATTCATCTAAGGATTTTTTGACACTTTCTATGCAGCCATTTTACCACCAATCTTTGCCAAACTTCGCATAGGTAATTTTTTGGTTTGATTTTTTTTTTTTATTACATGTCCTATTTGGGACATTTTTGAAGCCATCCAATGTATTTTACCCCCATCAAACCATATATTTTTGAAAAGTAGACAACTTTAGGCATGAATGAACAAATCCTGTTATGTGTCACTGCCAAACAACACCCCAATATGTGTTCATCAACATCTCCTGAGTACAGTGATACCACCCATGCATAGGTTTGCTGGGTTGTTTGGGGGCTAAAAGGCCACAATCGAGACTTGTGCATGTCAGTATTTCAACTTGATATATAGGAATGCTTAGCCTATCTTCAGTTTGGCATATTTTTGCATCCCCCAGTTAGTGTTACCATCATGAAAGTATATATTTTCATAAAGTAGACATGCCAGGGTATTGTATATGGGTATTGTATATGGGGTGTTTTAACATCTTTCCCCCAACCAGTGGGTTAAAAAAAATTAAGTACACCTATACCCTCCATGCATTGGTGTGCCACGATTTTACAGCAACAAATTTTGGACTTGCCCATTTTTCATATGAATACAGTTTGCTTGCTTTGCTAGGCGCATGTTATAGTGTGGTGCATTTTTAAAAAAAAATTCTTTATTTTTGTTATGCATGGGAACAACGTATGCCATAAAATATACACTGAGTAAATAGCCAGTAGTTGGTCTGTCAGACAGATGGAGTGTACATATCAGACAGCACATTTTTGTTTTATAATGAAGTAAAGACATTAAGAGTGCGGTGCACATTTGAGCGGTCACCATATGAATAAAACTCTGACATATTATATGCACCACAGTCAGTATAGTATTCAATAACTGTAGAAACTACAGCAAGACAGTGTGTTCAGTTATTCAATCCTGCAGTCAGTTTAACGACTAGCAGGTATAGCTGGAAAGAGTTATCATGCAGGGAACAAACTGAGATCATGGTGGTATCACAGATTTACCCTAAGGTAATCATATGAACACATGTGGTCATCTGAGTTACAGTTAATGCTTAAGGCCACTGGACCCTGGGGAGCACTATCGCTAATGCAAGGGTACTCCACACTAGGGATAGTGTTTGTCTAGGTATGAAATATAAGTGAACACAATAAACATAATCGAAAACCGATAGCAGTAACCTGAAAACATAAAAAGCAATGCGGAGTCATCTGGGTATGCAGCTGCTGCCGCTGCCTGAGCAAGGCTCGGAATAAAGGTGTCCTAGGATCATCCAATTCCTGCAATTGGCAGGCGTGTGCAGGAACGGTCGGGAAATATGCTTTAGCGACACAGCATATCTGGGCTTTCCTCCAACTCCACACTTGCATGAGGGCTTGCATCCTTTGTTTGCAGGCTTGGACCCTCTTCGATACCAAGGTTATTGTAACGAACCTTTTCAGCACACAAGGGGTTAAAACCGTTTAGGCGATATTCCCCTTTTCAGATACACAGGCACAGCTACTGCAGAACACCAAACTCCCGAACTGCATACAAGGGAATGCTCCAAACACCCAAACTGCATACAAGGGAATGCTCCAAACACTCGAACTGCATACAAGGGAATGCTCCAAACACTCGAACTGTATACAAGGGAATGCTCTAAACACCTAAACTGAATACAAGGGAATGCTCCAAACACCCGAACTGCATACAAGGGAATGCTCCAAACACCCGAACTGCATACAAGGGAATGCTCCAAACACCCGAACTGGAACCTCAGCTGCTAGCAGACGAACAGGAAAAGCACCCAAGCGGCTTACACTCCTGGCAATCAGTCTCTATCAGCATACAGTAAATTCCCCCAAAGACGAGACAGAGCTCCATGTTGAGGGTCAAGCAGTGGTCTGTTTAATGAGGGCTACCTGCCCAGTATTTATGCAGGTCTCCCACCTGGTGGACACTCCCCTAGGGGACCAAATGGGAGACTGTGACAAAAGACAGACAAGTTGACAAATAGGACACACAGTCACATTATATTCCCACAATGCATCCTGGCTTCCTCCCCTCTGCCTTGGAGATAATTGAGAAGTAATTCAATTATCTCCCAAGACAAAGGCAAATCACCATTATGCACGTGGGGATACTAAAACACGAATTACTGTTAAAATACACCATGTAAGACACATTACAATAAACTTATGCATTTAACATGTCCCCAGATAGCTCAGGTCTGAGCCCACATTATTAAGCGAATGGCGCTCAGACCACACGAATACAGTTTAATCGCCATGGAGCTAAAGTCTTTACACAGTCAGTTTCATGCGAATGGGCTCCATGGGATTCCTATTTGGGGTATAACATGGACAAGTAAAACTACCGAACACCGGCCGTTCGTGTACTTTCACCGAACAAGAAGTGAGGTCGGTGGCTTCAGCGGAGTTCGCGCAAAACTGTGTCCGATTTTAGTTCCATGAATTAAGCGTCGAACACCGCTGTGCATTCGCACGTTTAACCTCGTGTTAGGCATACGAATGGCGGCCACCCAGCATTCATCAATTAAGCTGCGGTTAACCGCAGCTTCAGGGAGGTTAATTGCCGGCACACTCCAGCTCCCAGGTGGTCTATTCATTCGTGCGGTTGTTCGGTAGATTGAATCTACTGAACACCCGGCAGAAAAGCACGAATAAAGCTTTTCTGCAGGCGAAACAAAGTCTTTTAATATGGGGCCATAGTCCAAAGGCAGCAGGCGAGCAACCAGGCTTCTCCAATGCAATGTGGCGAGATTGGTCTCGTCACAGTTATCTTCCCTCTGGGGCGAGCAGGGGGTCTGGCTGGTCTATGCAGCTTTCTGTGGTTGCTCCTCCGCTTCGGTGGTTGATGCTTGGTGGGGAGGCCTCGAGTAGCTCTCGGCCTGGGTAGGCGGGCATCTTTGCGCCTGGGAGTGGGCCTCCACTTTCTCCCTGTGGAGGCCCACTCCGGTCCAGTGGCTTGTTGATGTGCGCAGCCTTTTGCCGCTCTGTCTCAGAAGCTTGGGTACGCTCCTCTAACTTCTGCCAAAAGCATTGGAATATTGCATCCAGGCGCTGCGAGGTGAAGTCAGCTGAGTGACATTGATGCGCTTGTAGGCCCTGTTGGTCGGACGATAGGGCAGTCGCCATCTTGATTACCCAGTGCGGGCTATGTATTGCTTATTTCCACGTGAAGTACAGAGTAGATAAGGTATTTAACTCCAGTGTGTCCAGGATATCCCCCCCCTGGACAGGGGGGGGAGGGGGCAGGAGTGTAGCTGAGCCAAACCGGGGTCTATGAAGTGAGGAGATTGTTCGTCTCTCCCCTGCTCCGTCTCCAGTAGGCCGCAATAGAGAGACATGGTTTCCGATGGGGTAGAAACACCGTTCGTGGTTCAGGACAGTCAGCAGGAGTCCCCCGACTCGGATAGTGCCCTTGCTTGGATGTAGTCGTTCCTTAACAGAGTGATATCACCTCAGATGTAGTAAAACACTTAGGAGCTCAGGCACAGCATGTCTGGTCTGCATGGAAGCCTGGCTCCGCCCCCCTGTGGTGTATTTTTTACATCCCCCAAGTTAAATTTATGGTTTGAAATTATATATTTTTATAAAGTAGACATCCAAGGTTATAGAAGATGGGGTGTTTTGACTTCTTTCCCCCAACCATTTTGCCCACAAAGTTCAGAGAAAGTGTGTGGTGGTAATTTTTTTATTCTGTTTTTTATGCACACATTGCTTTAGATTTTGGCCAGCCGGTTATATGTTACTGCCAGAAAACTTTTTAAAGAACAAATGTGCAGGTATCAAATGCACCTTTAGCAGCAATCTCTAAACTAACTCGGGGGGAAGGAAACTGACTACCTAAAATATGCCACCTTTAAAAAATAAATACAAAATTGAGGATCAAGAATTACAAAAAGGTATGTTCTGTGTGGTAGAGCTTAAAATATGTACCAATACGCAGTCCTGGTTTTGATGGGCAATCGGGACAGTAAAAGGGGGTGTCTGTCCTTTTTCCCTTTTTTATAACATACTCGGCAACGTTTCTTGGGATTGGCTTTTTTTTCTGTTGGTGGTATCTTAAAAATAAAATGTGTAGCACCAACTCTGGACTCCTCTGGAACTTGACAAACTTCATAAATGATTGTAGAAAGCAGCTTGAGCTGAAATTGGAGAATAGTGGTTTTTCCTTTTTGATGGTGGTCTTCCATGAGCCTGCCGATTGCTTCCATTGTTACCGGCGTGGAGGCCGCCGTGGGCGGTGGAGGTTTCAGTGGTGCCGTCGAGGGCCTCCGCAGTTCTGCCACATTCTCCCCCTCTGCTTCATCCAATGTTCCATCCTCAAAGTCGGAGCAGCCTCCGTGTAGGGACGCCATGTTGGGGCCTGGGGCACTCAGGGCCTGTTTCCATAAGTCCCCAATGTTCATGCCCTGCTGAGGTTTGTCGGGCTTTTTGCTTCTTCATCTTGCAACCCATGTGGGTCGGGGGGTGTTGGGGTACCCCCTGTTGTGTGGGTAGGGTGATGAATCCCACTTTTTTTTTTAATTCTTTATTTTTGTAGTGCATAGGCATATAACAGTTGCATGTGAGGTACCCCAAAGGCATTCCTCTAGCACAATACGAACAGTGGAACATAGGGGTACAAGGGAGATCAAGCACATTTTTTATATATAAGGGTAGAAACAGTATAGCTTTACTTTGTTTAGGCATTTGCATAACGTTTGCATAACATAACTTTCTGGGCATGTGATTATTTTGCAGTGGCAAGAGATGGTCAAGCTATGAGTAAGTTACTACATGCGTTAAGGAAAGGCTGAGTGAGTCAAAAGATTGGTTATTGCTAGTGGCAGCAGCAGGAGATATGGTGGTAAGATATGCTGTGACATGGCTGACATAAGTTAGTAACGTGTCGGGTTGGACACCATCATGGCAGGCTGGTATGTCTACCTATACGTGGGTGTTTAGCTTATGAGTAACTAGAACCTTCCTAGCCATTAAGGCTATAGTTTAGTGGTCCCACGGATAAGTGTGCTGGACCAACTCTGGTGGCAGGGTATCGAGGTTATACTCGGAGAGGCTTGGTAGGTGATTGCTGCGTCCCAAGTGGCATTCCCCCCGTGGTCCCTAGCGTTGACAGAGCCATGTGCCATGCCGGGTTGCTGTATGCAAGTGCCCAGCACCAATGGGACATTGGGCTTAGTGTTTAGTTGGCGGCAGTGGCGCTGGCTTTACATTAAGTGTGTAGGTGCAGTTGTGGGGCATACATGGAGCAAAAGAAAGTTGAATAACATAATAAATGCAACTCGTAAAAAAAAAAAAAAAAAATGAAGGTACATATTTACACTCTTGTCATAAATAGAGTCCTCCACTGTCTGCGGTTAGGTATGTCCGCTGTGTCGGTCAAGTCCCCTAGCCAACTCCAGCTCTCAGGGCGTGCAGTCTGGTTGCAGGGATCTTCTTGGTGTTATAGAGTGTCCAGCCTCTTCGTTCGATGCATGGGGTCTCTGCGTTGATATAGGCATGGCCCCATTCCGGTGGGGTGGACCTGCCAACGTGAAAGAGTCTGCGTGAGGTGATGTGTCGCCGGCTGTGGTATCGCCTCCGAGGTATGCCAGGGCCTACCTCTGAGTGTTGTCGGTAGGGGGGTTGCGGTGTGGTCTGCCTGGGGCCCTTCGGCCCTGACCGGTCCCCGTTTAGCGCAGTGTGTCGCTGCAGCGGGACCGCCTTTTCATGCCTCCCAGGTATGTTAAGTTTTGCCGGGCCCTTGTATGAGCGGGTCGCCGCCATAGGTATTGGTAGTCGCTTGGGTTTACGGGCTTTTCGGTTTTGCCATCCGCAGGCTTTGTTGGCGCGAGGCGGTGTGCACGTTTGTTGGGGGATCACCGGCAGGACTGTGACAGGGTGGTATGCCTTGGCCTGTTGCTCCCTGGAGGCTATTGTCCTCCAGAACCTGGCGAACAGCTCATCCAGCCTGGTCTCAAGGTCAAGTTTCTTTGTGCCTCGGGCACACGTGGCGGCGGCCATTTCGGTCTCCATCTTGTCACTAGCGGTTTGCTGGTTGGGGATGCGATTTAGGCTGCTGCCGTCTTCTGCATTCCGTGTAAGCTTGTGGTACTCGATTGTGTGGACCGGGATAACCCCCGCCGGTCCCGAGGGGGGGGGAGAAGCCCGATGCTTCGGGTGCTGCCTTGTTAGGTGAGCCGGGAGAGCGGCCGTCTCTCCCCTGCTCTGCATGTTGTAGGCCCCAAGCCTCCGGTCTGGATTCCCAGCGGGCTTTTGCACGTGTGAGGTGTCCCCCGGTACCCCTGCCTCCATGTAGCAAGGTGGGGTAAGTTGGGGTTCTGAGATAGGCTGTATTCCCACTGTTTTCTGCCAAAAATCAGATTCAGGCATGGGAGCTCACAGAAAGCGTGTCTGTTCAGCTCCCCGGTCAGGCCCCGCCCCCCGATGAATCCCACTTTTAATGTTTGTTTTGGCTCTTTTTCTCCCAGAGCTCCGCGGCCATGCGTCTGCTCGCTTCAGTTGCTAGACTCCACCCATCTTTATTCTGTTTTTTTATGCACACATTGCTCACACACAAAACTTTTTAAAGAACAAATGTGCAGGTATCAAATGCACCTTTAGCAGCAATCTCTAAACTAACTTGGGGGGAAGGAAACTGACTACCTAAAATTTGCCGCCTTTAAAAAATAAATACAAAATTGAGGATCAAGAATTACAAAAAGGTATGTTTTGTGTGGTAGAGCTTAAAATATGTACCAATACGCAGTCCTGGTTTTGATGGGCAATCGGGACAGTAAAAGGGGGTGTCTGTCCTTTTTCCCTTTTTTATAACATACTCGGCAACGTTTCTTGGGATTGGCTTTTTTTTCTGTTGGTAGTATCTTAAAAATAAAATGTGTAGCACCAACTCTGGACTCCTCTGGCACGGTTATTGGAACTTGACAATCATCATAATGATTGTAGAAAGCAGCTTGAGCTGAAGTTGGAGAATAGTGGTTTTTCCTTGATTCATTTTTTTAAACGAGGAATTGTGTGTTGCTACTTGCATCAGATAGATAGCCACCTTTTTATACCAGTCTTTTGTTTTTCTTAAGATAAGATATGGCTGCATCAGCTGATCAGCCAAATCAACAACCCCATGTGCCTGTTATAAGCCCTAATGCATACAGGTTTGGTCTGTACTCTGCCTCGGACAGTGACATCTGACATGCTTTCGTCGTGGATGGTGGTTAGCATGCTAACATCCTTCCTGTCCTTAAATTTTATTGCAAGCACTTCAGCTTTGCGCCAAGCTTTGCATTTACCTTTTTTTTAATTTGGCCTCTATGAGAGGTCTAGGGAAATCTTTGGCATTTTTACTCACAGTGCCGCAGGCCAGTATCTGCAAACCATAAAGAGTTTGAAACAAACGGGCAATGCTATAAAAATTGTCCACATAAAGGTGGTAACCTTTATTGAACAAGGTGATAAGTAGGTCCCAAACAAGTTTCCCGCTTGTCCCCAGAAAGTCATATACACGAAAGGCAAATATATAGCCACTTTCGCTCCCCCGACTCGCATAGTGCCCTTGCTTGGACATAGTCGTTCCTTAACAGAGTGATATCACCTCAGATATAGTAAAACTCTTAGGAGCTCAGGCACAGCACGTCTGGTCTGCATGGAAGCCTGGCCCCGCCCCCCTGTGGTGCATTTTTTACATCCCCCAAGTTACATTTATGGTTTGAAATTATATATTTTAAAAAGTAGACATCCAAGGTTATAGAAGATGGGGTGTTTTGACTTCTTTCCCCCAACCATTTTGCCCACAAAGTTCAGAGAAAGTGTGTGGTGGTAATTTTTTTATTCTTTATTTTTATCGTTCATGTGATAACATTTGGCGTGCAGGGCCACAACAGCAGCTGCATGTTGTTTCATAACATTTTAACATTGTAAGTCATGGCAGGTTAAATAGCGCACATTTTTTTTTTGAAAAAAGAATAACATTTGCAATTATCGTGCTTAAGAACAATGATTAATCAGTTTGGACATGTTCAGCTTGTTAAATTTACAGTTAGTTTGGTCTCATGTAAGAATTAGGTTAAGTACATGGCAAAGCTGTGAGGGTCTAATATGGATGCTTATGCATTTCTCTTGTCCCCTTCTATTCTTCCCCCTATTGTGTTTTCTGATATGCATATATGTATGCCTATATTCTCCCTACGATAGAAAGTTATGGGCTAGTACTGGGGTCTTACGCGTTAAACGTTAGCAGGTAAGTTGTTAGAAGTGTATTAGCCAGCATATTCAGCCGCTGACACCGCCAGAGTAGGCAATTTTAAAAAAACCCAGGGAGATCAATAGAGGTTTTGCTGATATAGTTGAGTTATCATAATATCAAGGGCTAGTGGTAGCTCGTGTTCCGGGTGGCTAAGTTTAAAATCCTATCCGTGTTGCTCCATAGGAGCAATGCCGAGTAAACGAAACTAAAACCATAAACGCAAAAACATTACACACATAAACCGTAAGAGAGCTTTGTCCCCCATGCTGTAGCAATTAGCCTAATGTGTTCGAAGTGTGTGGGCCTTTGGTGCTAAGTATCTTCTAGAGGCGTCTGTGTGCTTCTGCGTGCCAGAGACCGTTTGGGGGCAGTAGTATTATGTCTGTGTCCCCTTATTACAATTCGTGTGGAGTGTGGTACTAACGTAGAGCGATAGTAAGCGTTTATGTGGTTATTGTTAGAGTAAAGATAAAAAAAAAAAAAAAAAAATTAATAAAAAGTAAGATAAGCTAAGCATTCAGTTATAACAATAAGGTCGTGATTCGGCCAATCTGTGAGAAAATAGAAAAATAGCGTCCCGGTGAAGTGCCTGTCGGGCTCAAGTCGTGGCTGCCGCGTAGGCCTCCGTGGCTCTCTGCCTGGGCTTGAATTCTGTGGAGTGTACCGGGTCAAGGCCCCGAGAGGTTGCAGGTAGCGCTCTTGTGAGGGAGTTCAGAGGGAGATCCAAGTCTCTCAGTGCCGCTGTGGCTTCTTGCATGTCATGTATGACATACGTTGTTTCACCTTTGGTGACGTGTAGTGTGTTGGCTGGGCCCCATCGGTACCGGAGCTGGTGTGTGCGTAGTAGGGTGGTAAATGGTCTTAGCGTTCTCCTCCATGCCAGCGTTCCTCCCGAGAGGTCGGTATAGAAGGAAAGCTCCATCTCCTCAAAGAGGTAGGTAGGTCGGCCCCTAGCAGCTGCTTGTGCGGCTGAGGAACTGAAGAATCAGGTCTCTAGGAGTTGAAGTTGATACTTTGCTCGATTTCGGTATGCGGAATATACCAGTTATTTGGGTTGCTTTGGCTGCTTTGGGGTTTAGAAGTGCAGCTATCAGCCGCCTGGTGAAGTGCGGTAGCTCAGCATCCGAGATGTTTTCTGCCACTCCCCGCACTTTTAGGTTGTTTTGGCGCCGTCTATCTTCCTGGGCGTTGAGCTTTCGTTCCGTGAGGAGGTTTTGTCGCTGAAGTTCTGAAACCGCCCGTTGCAGCTCCTTGAGATGGGTTGCCTGTGAGTCAGAGCGGTTTTCTATTACACCCAATCTGCTAGATAGGTCGCGTAAGTCGTCTCGGATTGCAGCCACCTCTGCCGAGATTTTTTGATGGTGGTCTTCCATGAGCCTGCCGATTGCTTCCATTGTTACCGGCGTGGAGGCCGCCGTGGGCGGTGGAGGTTTCACTGGTGCCGTCGAGGGCCTCCGCAGTTCTGCCACATTCTCCCCCTCTGCTTCGTCCGATGTTCCATCCTCAAAGTCGGAGCAGCCTCCGCGTAGGGACGCCATGTTGGGGCCTGGGGCACTCAGGGCCTGTTTCCATAAGTCCCCAATGCTCATGCCCTGCCGAGGTTTGTCGGGCTTTTGCTTCTTCATCTTGCAACCCATGTGGGTGTTGGGGTACAGATAGATAGCCACCTTTTTATACCAGTCTTTTGTTTTTCTTAAGATAAGATATGGCTGCATCAGCTGATCAGCCAAATCAACAACCCCCATGTGCCTGTTATAAGCCCTAATGCATACAGGTTTGGTCTGTACTCTGCCTCGGACAGTGACATCTGACATGCTTTCGTCGTGGATGGTGGTTAGCATGTTAACATCCTTCCCGTCCTTAAATTTTATTGCAAGCACTTCAGCTTTGCGCCAAGCTTTGCATTTACCCTTTTTTTAATTTGGCCTCTATGAGAGGTCTAGAGAAATCTTTGGCATTTTTACTCACAGTGCCGCAGGCCAGTATCTGCAAACCATAAAGAGTTTGAAACAAACGGGCAATGCTATAAAAATTGTCCACATAAAGGTGGTAACCTTTATTGAACAAGGGGATCAGTAGGTCCCAAACAAGTTTCCCGCTTGTCCCCAGAAAGTCATATACATGAAAGGCAAATGTATAGCCACTTTCGCTCTTGCACAGCTTGTAAAATGTTACGCCATATCTAAAGCGCTTCGAGGGGATGTACTGTTTGGATCCTAATCTCCCTTTATATTTTATTAAGGATTCATCAATTGATACATTTTGTTGGGTGGTAAACTTCAGAAAATTTGTATTGAAGATGGTCTACCAGTGTGCGTATTCTACGAAGCCTATCATATTGGGGGTGATCTCTGGGATGACAGAGGGTATTGTCATTAAAATGTAAATATCTCAGCAGCAACTCATATCTTGCTCTAGACATGGTTTGGGAGAACACTTGACTAGAACAGATAGGGTTGGTGCTCCAGTAAGAGTGAATTGATGGCTTCTTTATAATCCACATCAGCATAGTAAGAGCCCAGAATTTTTTCAGTTCAGGGACATCTGTGGGATGCCAAGCATGTTCCCTGACTGCATAGCTACTTGGATTGATATTAATAAATTGGGTAGCAAAGAGATTGGTCTGGGAAGCAATCTTCTCCCAGATGATATCCCCTGCTGTAGAGTTGTGTTATACTTACTTGATGCTGTCCATCACAGGCACCATCTTCGATCTTCAGCTATTGGTGCTTCATAAATCAGGAGCCCACGTCAGTGCTGTACTCTTGCACATGTGCAAGGGGACCACTACCCACCAGGTGTGAGGGGCATTTGGCCCAAACGTGGGTGTTGGAAATGTACAACCCCGCCCTATCATATTTAATACTCCCAACCAAAACCCATGGATGGAGTGTGAGCATATCCACCTAGCATGGGCTCAGGGGAACACAAACTCCCTGTTTAACAAGTAGCCCTCACCTGCTGTACATGGGGGTGGGGGCAGGAATGTGGACACTTATAGGTCCGCCTCCAATTATTATTTAATTAAAAGTCCCCTTCCAATGCCCATGAGTGGGGTTACAGGTGAGATCAAGTTCCCTGTTATTTTGCAGGCTGACATTTTGGTTTGGGCCTTTGTAGTGACTGTTTAGTAGACATACCTCCACCCACGACATGGACACATTAAATCATCCCTTAACCCCTTAAGGACACAACTTCTGTAATAAAAGGGAATCATGATGGAATATTTCCGTCATGTGTCCTTAAGGGGTTAATATAATGTGGGGGTCAAATTATTGCTTAAACTTTGTGCTGGCAACATTTTTTAACAATATGTCTAGTGGCAAATTTTTTAACCCCTTAAGGACACATGACATGTGTGACATGTCATGATTCCCTTTTATTCCAAAAGTTTTGTCCTTAAGGGGTTAAATCTGGGCCCTATTGAAAGCACATGCAGACATTTCCCGCTTTATGAACTCCTGTCTTTATGAACTTTTGCTTGGAAACACTACCATTTTGTGTCAGCATTCTGCGAATTCGGACCGAGAGCACAGAAAAGAATAATTTGTGGCCTTGAGTAGACAAGAAGAGAGAAAAGGAGCAGGAACGCAGTTCCTGGAGATAAAGGTAAGTCTAAAAAACGTGTTTGGACTGTCTTGTAATCTTTCTGTGCTTTCATGGGCATACTATAGAGTAGAGATTTGATGTGTGTCTGTGTTTATTGTTTTGCCATTGTGCCATGTTTTGGCAGGCAGCATCAGTGAGGAGCAGAAGGAGGGCTGAAGGGTATGAAGAAAGGGGAGGAGGAGATTTTGAGAGCTGTAAAAACAAAAGGAAAAGAAAAGCAATAAAGGAGTGGAGGCGTTGATAAAGAAGGAAGTGAACGAGGAGGGCTTAAGAGAGGTGTATTCCTTTAATGTATTTGTTATGCTGTAATTTGGTATTTGTACTAAATAATTTAGGTTTTCAATGGTAAACTTTCTTGGTCACGAACAGAACCCATGCTTATTACATTGCGGTCTATGGATAATTAGTTCTCAATTTATAAACTCTCACTTTATGAACTAGGCTTCCAGACCAATTGGTTACGTGAAGTCGGGAATTACCTGTTGTACACTTTAAAATAGTTTGAGGAAGTATACAGATTGTTATTTCATGGAATGTGTTATTGGAAAACCACTTACTTTCTGTGAGAAAATGTTGTTTTCCTAAACATGTCAGACATTTCTTCCCACATACCTACCACACGTTGATGAGGGGGGCGTAAATAGTCACACTTTGCGCCAGATCTAGAAAAGTATTCCTTCATTGAAAACATAATTTTATGAAGATTTGGAAAAGGTACAGAAATAAGAAGCTAAATATTTTGTTCCCT
The DNA here is from genome assembly GCA_933207985.1 of Pelobates cultripes. NCBI lineage: Eukaryota > Metazoa > Chordata > Amphibia > Anura > Pelobatidae > Pelobates > Pelobates cultripes. Next base: position 42,542,797 of record OW240919.1, read on the forward strand.
TTTTATTATGTGACTGAACATCACAACGAGGCAAAGCATAAAATATAAATAAATCAAAAAAGACAAATGTGCTGCGTTTAATTTATTTTTTAAAGCATCTATAACAGAGGGTTGCAGCTTTTTTATGTCCCTATATTATTGTGTTTTATTAGTGTGAATATCGATAATAATTCAAGGATTTTACTATTATCATGAAGGAAAGTCATGATTTTATTAAAGACACGGAGGCGAGTATTATGCTGCACTCTTTCTTTAATTCCCTCAGCAGCAAAGAAACATCATTTGAAAAAAGAAAATTTTTAACAGGTATAAACATCACAATGGCAATGTTCGCCTAGCAACATGACCATCCAATCAGTGACATCCTTCTCCCATAGAAGGCGGAGCATCAATGACCATTTCCTCTTTCTTGCGAATCCCGAAGAATAATTCAACTCCGAACAAAAAAAACGGATCAACAAACGAACCTTGCTTCAGAGACTTCTTTCAACCAAGTCATGCTAAAAAAAAAGAAGAAATATGGTAATGTCTTGAAATTGTGGGTTGCCATCATATAAAGAGTACTGATCGTCTTATTAAACATTGATAAGAATTCATAAGTGTAGAATGAGGAAACTACCAATGTGGAGATAATAGTGACAAATAAAGTTAATTATTAAATAATGTCCTAAGCAATGTATGTATGCCCTAAAGCAATGTAGGTATGTGATGGCATCAATAACGTCAGATTGAACTTACCATAGAGAGGCTTGTAACTTACCTTAACCCACATCCAACATGGGTGGGATAATACTCGCCTCCGTGTCTTTAATAACATCATGACAATAGTAAAATCCATGAATTTTATTAAAGACCCGGAGGCTCCTATTATGCTATTTCAAAGCTGTGATATCTCGGGTTCTGCGAAATGCTGGATTGGTTTGAAATAGAAGTTACGGAAAGTAGATTCCGTGGACCAATCAGCTGCTTTCAAAATATCCTCCAAACGACAACCAACGAAGGAAGCTTTGGAGGCCATGGCACCGCGAACTGAATGAGGAGAAAATATGGAGGTATCAATGCCACCAAAGACATGAGCCACTTGACCCAGCGGGCCAGGGTCGGTGAGGATACCGGAGCATGCGGTTTGCGAAAGGAGATAAAGAGCTGGGGGTCCCAGCCAGTCCGGAGGGGTGCGGTACGAGCTTTGTACACTCTGAGACACTCTACTGGGCAGAGTACCGGCTTTGTGGGGAAAGCTGGATATGTGACCAACCGGGAGGATGATTTTGTCCACCGCGAAATGTCAAAGACGACTCCGTCCAGGGAGAAGGAGCGGGCATTGACATCGAGTGCTCTAACGTCCGATGCTCTTTTACATGAGATTAGGCACAACAACATGACCAGTTTAGCCGAGAGTTGCTTCAGGGATAAAACCTCATTGTCTGGCCACATAGTCAGGAAATTCAATACCAGGGAGACGTCCCATAGGGATGAATAACGAGGTAAAGGTGGCCTTGCGAAGCGGTTGCCGCGGAGGAGGCGACAGACAAGTGGGTATCGTCCCACCGTGGTACCGTTAATGCCGGTGTGGCCGGCTGAAATCGCTTAGGCTACTATACAGCTACTGAGGAAGCTCATAGAGTGAAACGCGTTTAGCTGATTATTCTGGACTTTTAATTGGACTTTAATTGGATTTTTTTACTTTCTAGTACGTATTTATTTTGTTTTTACTGCACTGTCAATAAATGTATTTATTATTATTTTATACTTTAGTCCAAAGTCCTTTCTAGCTGTCAGGAACTCCTTTGGGGAGAGTGCTATTCCCCCCAAAAATAGCACATTGTCTATCAACCTCAGAGCCGGGATTTCAGGGCTCTGGAGAAGGTGAGCGCAACTATTTACACTTTTGATATTAATATAGTATGTGCTATTCTACACAGATGCTTTTCTGCTTTCTTTCTCGCTGTATATTCCTGGAGGGATACTGCCTGGGATAAAGGGGTGTTTGCTGCCCAAAGAGCATAAAGGATCCTTTCACGGAGCCAATATTACATAGGCTCCTGTCCATGTGAATGGTTTCAGTTATTTATTACCATCAATTGTCTATTTTGGAAACTGTCTGCACTATATTTCTTGTTTTTCTGTTCCCCTTTTATATGTACATTCAAGTTTTTCAAGACTGTCACTGTACCAAAGGGGTGAGTGAATCCCTCTACTGTCCAAAGCGCTCCACTTGTTTGGTATTACATTTATACCTTATTTTTTGGGTAGAGCTTTACCGTCCGATAAGCTTTCCCATTCTCATAGAGGGAGGTTAAGAATTGGAGGACAGTCGTCACAGGATTTGATAGGGGATCCACACCCCTTGCCACACACCAATCATCCCATGTGCGCCAAGCAGACTTGTAAGACTGTCTTGTGCCGGGTGCCCATGCGCCCTTGAGAAGTCGGATAGTTGATTGCGAAAGTCCCTCGATAGCCCAGGATCCCCGGAAATTAGCCATGCCGTGAGGCGGAGAAGACCCTGGAGGATCCCGTCGGGGTCCCGCAGGAGGGAGTGGGAGTCCGGGAGGAGTCTTGGGCGATTTATAGCCATCTCTAGTAATGGAGGGAACCAGGGTTGTGACGGCCAGAGGGGTGTTATTATCACTAGGCAGCCCAAGTGGCGTCGCAGGTGAAGCAGGCAACGCGGGATAAGAGCGAATGGAGGGGATGCATAGTTCCTGGTGGTGGACCAGTCTTGGGAGAATGCATTCGTAGCTAGAGCTTTCGGGTCTGGCCTCCAACTGAAAAAGTTCCGAAGTTGGGTATTCCAGAGGCAAACAAGTCTATTGCTAGAGGACCCCATAGGTCCCAGATGTACTGGAAGGTATGGGGATCGAGGTGCCAGTCGCTGGAATCCCGCAGATGGCGGGAATACCAATCCGCTGTAGTGTTGGACAACCCTGGTAGATATTCTGCTCTGACAGCAATGTTGTGTTGAAGGCAAAATTGCCAGAAGTCTCGAGCCGTTTTCAACAAAATTAAGCACTGGGATAGGGTCAGGGATAGGCTGCGAATCGCAAAGGACCACGCCATGAGTTCTGAGCAATTTATATGCAAGGTGGATTCCGACCATCGCCCGCCTGTGGAGACATCTCCGCAACAAGCTCCCCAGCCGTAAGAGCTGGCGTCTGACTCTATGACTACATCTGGAGCCGAAACGAAAATGGCTTTGCCATTCCACGCCTCCATGTGTAGGAGCCACCAGTGGAGTTCTTCCTTTGCTTCTGCATCTAGTGTCAGAGAATCCTCGTATGAGGCGCCGCTCCTGAGATATGACGCCTGTAGGCATTGGAGGGCTCTGTAGTGAAGGGGGACTGGAAATATGGCCTGTATGGAGGCAGCCAGGAGCCCGATGACACGGGCCAGGTGCTTGAGAGATAATTGAGGGGTGGCCAGAACATGCCTAATCTCTTTTTTGATATTCCTCATTTTAGAGGTAGGTAAGAATAGGGTTTGCATTACCAAATCCACTATTAGGCCTAGAAACTCTATTTGCTGAGTGGGAACTAGTAAGGATTTTTCCCAGTTGATAATGAAGCCCAGGTTCTGTAGTAAGGTTGTGGTCCAACCGAGGTGAGTGTGAAGAAGGGGCACAGATTGGGATAGCAGTAGGATGTCGTCTAAGTAAATGATTAGACGAACCCCCCGACTGTGCAGAAGCGCGATACCTGGCTTCATGAGCTTGGTGAAGCACCAAGGCGCGGAAGAGAGACCGAAAGGAAGGCAGCGGAACCGCCATTTCCTGCCTTGCCATGTCAATTGCAGGAAATCCTGATAGGCCTCCGCAATGGGCACTGTGAGATAAGCATCTCTTAGATCGAGTTTCACCATCCAGTCTGATGGTTGGAGCAAATCTCGTAGGCAATGAATGCCTTCCATTTTGAAATGGTGGTAGCTTACATAGGAATTTAGGTGCTTGAGATTGATGACTGGGCGGGTTCCGCCACCTTTCTTGGGGACAATAAACAGGTTGCTCACAAAACCCGGGGTATGCATCGGGATTTCTAGAATAACCCCTTTGAGTGCCAATTCATGGATTTCCTCGGAGACGAGGATAGTGTCTGACCGGGAAAAAACAAACAATCTCCCCTGGTGGGGATTGCTGGATGCGTAGGGACACAAAGTCTATGAGATATCCGTGGACTGCCCTGAGTATCCAGGCATCTGATGTAATGAGGGCCCAGACATGGGAAAAATGTGTGAGCCTCGGTTCAGGCATGAACCCCTATTAACTCTGCCACACAGACGGCCCCTTGCTCTGCCAGCCCCAGGAAAAACCTTAGGGTGAAACACCCTGTTCATATTTAATTGTGCCTTGTCCAAGGCAGTAAACGTTTGGACGTATGCGCCCAGGTCTTTGACAAATGAATCTCCAAACAGGAAACCTTTGGCTTGAGGGTCTGGTTCTGTAATTGCCATGTTTACAAGTCTGGGTTCTATTTTTAATAGGATGGATTTACGGCGCTCTGTGGCAAGAGCGGTATTGGCATTGCCAATTAGGCATATTACTCTTTGGATCCAGCCACTAATCGTGAGCCGGTCCAGAACCTCATCTTGGGCTAAGGATTCCTCCACAGCTTCAAACATTTTTGTTGCTGGACCCAGAATATCCAGTACCTTGTCTTGGCAGTTGTATAATAAGAAATCTAAACCTTTTTTTGGTTTCCATACAGTTTTGCTTAGAAACTGAATAATTTTGGGGTTGACGTGGGGGGTCTTACAGACCTCGTCAGGTACCGTGGGGCGTGGGCATTCCGCCCTTAACTTATTTCTGGCAGCTTTATCTAGAGGCTTGCGGACCCGGGAAGCAACATATTGTGCCACATGTTCAGCCGGTGACCATTCCGCTGAGCGGGGATAACGTAAGTCATTAGGTTCAAATAAGAGTTCGCCCTGTGGGTCGAGTATTTTGCCCTCTTTAGTTAAATCCGAGTTAGACATGTCTGTGGTATGCAAGTCAGTAGAGGGTTTTGAATCCTCACCAAATCTGTAGACTGAATCTAAGTCAGATAAATCATTCGATTGGTCTGAGTTTAATGAAGATGCACTCTCCTCTTCCGAACTGAGTTCAGACTCAGTATAATCTGGTTGGGCTTTAGCCCATTTCCAATGCCTAGCCGCTTTTGCCCGGCTAGAGGCTCTTTTGCACGGTGGATCATTATGCGCGCCATCTGTGACAGGTTTAGAACTGTCCATCATTTTTTTGGATGAGTGCTTCACCTTAGCCGAGGCCTTGCGGCCAGGGTATGTAGGATGAGACACCGTGGGTATCGCGGCTGGTATAGCTTAATGAGGTGGTCTGGGTGCCTGGTCCATCTAGGGTTAACCCTTTTTTCTATAAACATAGCAGTTTCAGAGAAACTGCTATGTTTATCAATGGGTTAAGCCTTCCCCTATTCCCTCTAGTGGCTGTCTCATTGACAGCCGCTAGAGGGCTTCCGCGTTTCTCACTGTGAAAATCACAGTGAGAAGACGCCAGCGTCTATAGGAAAGCATTCTGAATGCCCGGCGCTGGAGAAAGAGGTAAGTTTAACCCCTTCCTCTCCATCCAGCCCGGCAGGAGGGGCACTCTGAGGGTGGGGGCACCCTCAGGGCACTATAATGCCAGGAAAACAAGTATGTTTTCCTGGCACTATAGTGGTCCTTGAAGCAAGGATTATAATTTATTACTAGTACAGATGAACTGGGTTAAATAACCCAGAGAAAACTGATTATAACAAATACAGAAAATAAGAGTTATAACAATGCCAATTACTGACAGACACTAATGTTTGGGGAGAGCATAAAAACAAAGAACCGTCCACCACTAATTCTGGACACCCACTCAGTTCAGGGGACGGAGTGGGCGTGTTAGAAGCAAAAGGGCGGGAAGGACTTGAAGAAAATGGTTGCCGCTATAACGGACACCAAGAAGATGGCCGCGGCGGGTATAAATGGAACGCTAGTATGAACGAGGTGGCCGTAGTGATGAAGACGAATGAGTATGTATTAGAGAAAATAAACAGTAGGGGCTGAATGCGCGGTCGGGATTTATTCCGTGCGCACGGAACAGCCGGACCGCAAGATGGTCGCCGGGTGTCTCTGACGAGACGCGCATGTGCGGCTGAGCGGGAGTCCGGCCGCAAGAGAGAAACCGTTTGTTAGGCTGTAACGGCAGTATAGAAAACTGCTAAGGTAATGGGTTTATAGTCACATGAAAACGAATTATGTATTGAATGTATGAATGAAAGAATGTATGTGAAATGTCACAATACTGAAAGCACAACACTAAGTTAAAATTCAAAGGTACCACTCCTCAAATAAAGATGAAAATTGAAAGGTACCAGACATAAGAATGTTAAATAGTAAACATGGTTACCAGAGCAATAGCATATAAACAATAGTATATAATATAACCATAAGAGGGTCTCACAGTCCTAGAGAACTGTGAGAGGTGTACTTATCTGAGGGAAGCAGAAATGGTCGTCGATGGTCCGCCTGCTATGGGAGAACGATGTCACTAATTGGAGGGTCCCGTTGCAAGGCGGGCATTGTCATTGTGATGTTTATACCTGTTTTTTTCAAATGATGTTTCTTTGCTGCTGAGGGAATTAAAGAAAGAGTGCAGCATAATACTCGCCTCCGGGTCTTTAATAAAATTGTGATTTAGATTTTTTGAGGTATTTAGTAAAATACTTTGACTGCAATTGGCCAAGCATGTTGTTTAAATAAAATCCCACATTTACCTGCATTCGGGGTTATTTTCTTGTATTTGCTGGCACACAATGTGTTAATTGAAAAGGGTTACTTGCATAGAGCGATAACGCCCTGCGTGACGTCATGGATGTCTTCCGCGCGCGCTGTAAACCTGCGGAGCGCTCGCTCGCTCGCTCCTCCTCCATCCTGTTCGCACTGTCACGCGGCACTGAAACCGTTAAACTGCCAGACGGCGCTCGAGCACCATGTAGGTTGACGAGAGACCACGCCCCCATTTTGTGAATACCTAAGCCACGCCCCTGCAAGGCGCGTATGGCGCTAACTGTCAGCGTTGGTGGGCGGGGCTGCCGTGGCTGGTGCCATCTGTTGCCCCTTTTCCCTCGCAGCGGCTGTAGCGGCGGTGAGTGCGCACGCGCACATCCCGCGCTTCCCACTATCTCCCTGTAGGCTCGGCCCCGCCCCCCCCTCCCTCCTCTGTGAGCGGCTGCTGCAGGTCTGAGCTCCGGCGGGCGGGGGCGCACACGGCCCCTAGCCGGCGTCTGAATGAGAGAGAGTGAGGAGGGATAGACAGACAGATAGACAGAGAGAGCGAACAGCGGGCCGGAGATACGGGGAGCGGCGTACACACAGCACCGGACAGGTAAGGAGACACACTGCCTGAGCTGCACCCACCCCAATGGAGGCTCCCTCCCTCCCTGACTGACTGACTGTGTGCTCATCTTACAGGGACCCAGTGATATCTGATCCCATCACACAGCATGGCTGCTCAGTGTCCTGCATTGTGCCAGCAGCCCTGGGGGGACCACCCTGGCATCAGGAACCATATTTACCCCCTCACTGCCATGACCCCCTGCCCTGGGCACCCACCTGATTATAGGAATAATAAAACCACACATAATGCAAAGCCTGGCCCATTATATGGACTTAATAAAAAGTCATTGAAAGTTCCAAGTGTGCAGTGTAAAAGCTTTAATTCAGACACTTTGCTCTGTGTTCCCCCCCCACCCCCCCCTTTTATTTTATTTTGTCTTTCTGTGTCCTGCCTGCTGTGTAAAAGTGCTGGGATTATCTAGAATACAGACATAAACCTCACAGTACAAAGGCTCACTTATAGGGCAGTGCCAGGAACCAGGAGGGAGAGTGACAGGTCATGTGCTCAAGAGGTTCTGCAGCAGTCTGGACTTTTATATTTAATCATTTCCCCCAAAGCTGTTAGGTTTTTGTGTCGGTGGGCACAGTTTATAAAGTGTTTGGAAGCACACACTGTCCAGTTGTGGGTGGGTGGGTTGTTGGTTACAGTAAGCAACATATTGAAAGTAAAAGTTTTTTTGTTTGTTTTTTTGATTAGCTTAAAATGAGTGTAAATTGTATTATAGTTCCAGTTGGTTGATCTCTTCGTTTTTGCTCCCACTGTACAAACATTTTGTGGCAGAGCTCCTGGGAATTAAACACACATGAGGTGGGCTTTTATTGCCCCTTTTAAATTGGTTTGGTACATGTGTGATGATACTGCTGTAAATTTGGTTTACAAAATGTGTTGACTGTCAAAGCAAATGCATGCTAAGCTAGGAGCCCTGTCCCTCCCCTGTGTCATAAACTATCACTAAGATCTGCTTTCCTCATGTGCTTTGTTTTGGAAATTATATCTCCCTTCTATCATCTGGTGATCTACTGGCTGCATTAATCTGCTAAAGAAAATAGTTTCTAATGGTTTCATTTTTCATTTTTATTTGTTGGCAAGTGAGTCATTTAACTTTCCTGCATATTCTCGATTCATCATACATTTAATTATATTTTTATGCTTGTCTTTTGCAATATGTAAATACCTTCATTATACCATCATTATTTTAATGGATGCAGAAACTAAATACAACTTTCGTGTTTTTCCTATGTGTGTGTATAAGGATAATTTTGTAATGGTGTGTTTGTCAGTTAAAAATGATTTCTCAAAGTTGTTTTTTGGTGATAACCAGTTTGTGGATAGAGAATAGTAGCGTTTCCATGTTTTAATTTTTTTAAATTTTTTTCTAACTTACTGTAAACTTTTGTTCATTGTGGTGTTTCTGTACACGTGTTTGTATAAATAAAATATAGTAATGATGTGTATATATACTCTGGGAATTCCTTATTGGAAATCCAGCAATAAATACCTTGGAAATTCAGACCTCTTTTTTTGACCCATGCATTCGTTTTGGCTTTTGAATCTCTCAATTTGCCTTCTACAGGTTACACAATCCGTTCAAAGTTTGTCATGGAAATGCTATGTCCAAAAGTGACCATCCCATAAAGTTTTCTTTGCGCAGTCTTGAAAGTTCTGGGAGCCATCAGTCTGACAATTGTGTTCCTCTGTGTGGCTTTTTTATTTATAATATTCATTTGTAAATGTATGCATAGCGACTTTGGTTCCTAAGACAAAAAATCAAGTTGACATCTGTCTGGCTCCAAAATTCGCCAAACATTTCTTGCTGCTTGTTTTTATCTATATAATGGGGTTTGTTTTGTTTTGGTTTTTCGTCTTTGAAATGATTGGCCAGTTTAGGGCGGTAATGTCTAACCTTTTGGATCTGCATCCGTTGTTGACTATGTTTCCCATGATACTTGAGCATTAACCTTTTGGCTTTACATCTGTTGTGGACATTAGCATGGCTGGCTGGGCAGCATGGGAAACATAGTCCACAACAGCTGCAGTGCCACATGTATTTCATTACTGTTTATAAATATTATCCTTGCAAATTCTGCACTCGTGAGCTATGGAAGAGAGGATATTGTTATCTTGGCATACACAGCCCTTGTTAAGATTTCTACTCTTCTAAACTGCTTTTTATCTGCTCAATGCATTATGGGTAAGCTTCCTTTTTTTTTTTTTTGATTTTCATCGCCTTTTTAGCACATCAGGTTCCTTTAAGCATATTTCGCAAACTCCATGAAGCTTCCCATTCAAATGTAATACTGTATTTAAAAAAAAATCATCCTTGTGTGTTTTAACCATGGCGTACTATGGATTGGTGTAATGTGTAATCTGGAGAGAAATCTTTTAAACTCGTGGCCACCTGTTCCATGGAGTTTCCCTCTGTTTGACAGGGGACCATTTGTCCTGGAGATTACAGTTGGTTAGTCCTTCTGTCTGCACACAAGTCTAATATCTATTTGCTTTGACACTAGTTAGGGGCACAGATGGTCTGCAGCCATTTGGGACTCTTTGCACTGGGAAACAATCTATCATATAGTAAAAAGAATATCGCGTCACTTTTTGTATTTTTTTATTTTTTTTATTTTTTTTTAACTTTAGTCACATTGGTTATAAAATTAATATGCAGCCTGTAATCATGGATTTTAGAAACATTTGTGTGTGTGTATATGTATATATATCTATATGTGTGTGTATATTTTTCATATGAACTAAGGCTGCATGTTTTAATACTATTGTATTCTGAAGTATACATTTGTCTTACTGCTGTACAACATTGATTTAAGAAAGGGATGTTTGGCTGGCTGGACATCATTGAATTGTACTTCAGATGGTATTTAACATGTTGGCTACCACCAATCTATAGAATTATCTGTTTTATTTAATTTAATCGTGCCCTACTTTAGAGGTCTGCAACCACATTGCCTACTTTCAAGATAGTAATTTTAATTATTTACAATACTTGGCACAATCTTTACTTATTTATTTGTTAGACTATGGGGATTATGGGTAAAAAGTACCACGTTCACTTTCGAGTTTGTCCTGGTTTTTCAGCACATTACTTCACTGTCACACATTTGTGCAGAGAGAAGTACACTTAGTTTAACACTACAGTTAGCATAGTTTTCACCACTTTGGAAGTGACACCTTTGTGAACCAAAAGTAATGGGAAAATTAAACTCCCAAAAAGCAAATAATTTAATAAATAGGGGTAAACGTGAAACTGAGAAATACTGAAACATGTGTGAGGAAGTTTCTTGTGCAGCCTCCACACCCCCAAAAAGATTTCTGTGGAATCCCCAGTTTTTGTCATAATCAATTGGTATTGGAAACAAATCTAATTTGTGAGATATGTATTTGGCCGGCAAAATATTGGGTTTCTATGTTTTGTTCTAGAACATCAAATACCTACAGTTCCCATGTTGCTACATGAATAGTCCATCACCAGCTCTACAGTGTATCTGATCACCTGAATGAGCAAATTGCCTCAAGTGGCTAAATTTTCTCATTAACATTAGTTAATAACAGATGCATTTCAAAGCAGGTAAATGCTCTTCTTCTGTGCATCCTCCTATCCCTTATCTAAAGCTCTGTCGTTGTCTTGATAACCTGTTATAAAGTTGAACGCATTAGAACAGGTCAAACAGTACACATATACATGGCTCTGTGGTAGTTTATAGTAATGTAAAATGCATCAAGTAATTTTTAACTGTATAGTTTTTTTTTTCTAACACAAACATTATGCAGCACTTTGAAACAGATACACAAGCATGTCATTTGTAACATTATTAAAAATGCGCCTCTTTGTGTATCTTTTTGTGTAATTATTTTATAATATTCTACTTACATTTTCATCCCATGTAGAGGCATTTTTGAAAAATTCAAATTTTTTGTTTTCTTCAGTTATTTCTTTTGGTTTGATACTGATATATTTCTTCTTTTTGATCATTGATACAAATATTGTCCATTTTCAAGTATTCAGTTATATGACCTTAAAAAAAAAAAAAAAAAATATTGTCAGTCATGAAAGAAGTCTAGTTACCAGTTGACATGCACAAACCTTTTATTGGTACTATATGCTTCTGTATATCTAGCAATATTCACTAGTTGCATATTTCTTGCTGTTGCTAGCTTTACAAGTATATTTGTGAGATACTGTGCAGGAACATTGTAATGAACAGATAACATATTTACTGTAGTAGAACTCCAGTAACTTCAAAAGGGTTGTCTAGGTAACATAACCACTGCGTGTAGTGCTTATGGTACTATAGGGCTGCTCTCCATTGGTTCTTGGTCTAAACCAGGAGTTCCCAGAGGCATGGTGGCCACACACACACTTGCCAGAATTGCATGATTAATCAGCTAAATGTGTCTCCTGACTTTCTCCTCCAATTAATGGCTTTACAAAATAAACAAGAATGATATTGCTAATACGGAGCTGCAACTATGCTTTAGCAATGGCTAGAGATCAAGCAGGAGAGTGTGCTGCAGATGCCTCAAGAACCTCGGTTTTTGTCAAACTCTGAAATATTTTGGTCAAGAACCTTGGGACAGTGCTGACAGCATAATTGCGAAGTTAGCATGTAGTGGTCATGGTACCTAGACTGCACCTTTAAATAAGGTGGATAAAACAATACTTTTGGATGTTAGTGTCTGTTTTCTCTTCTCTTTTGTGTCTTTTTTTTTTTTTTTTCAAGTTACTTTGTCATTGTATGTTTTTGTGGTTTAAGTAGCTAGTCCTCATGGCTTTTAGCCAATGGAATTCTGTGCTGGGAGTTTATTCTCGTTAGTCATGAATTCATAGGACGTGTGTTCTGTTCTCAAACTCACAGCTTTGTTTATTGAAGTCAAGAAAAGTTGAAAGATTAAGTCTCTGTCCAAGGCCAGAGCACTTTTTGGCAGCTACCACTTCCATGACAGATCCCTGGGCTGCTTATCTTAGAAGCATGTTTGTAAAGCTAGCTGTGTGATTTTAATTTTTTCCCTTTACTGCAAAAAGTGTAATGTTTCTGAATTTGTATGAATTTTCTATTCCCCCCCCCCCACAGAATGTTTAATTAGTATTTCAGTTCATGTTCCCTTTTATGCCGCACACGGTTTTTGACAGAGATAAACAGAAATGTGTATTGTCCAATTGAATTTTCACATATAAATAAGGAAGTGAAAAAAAACAACTTATCTGCTAATGCGATTCTTAAGTTCCTCTTCCAAATGACAATAAACAGAATCTGACGTCTTGTATAACTTATACAGTTTTGGTTCATTCAGCCAGTGCCACACAGCTTTGTCTTGCATTTGTACTCTTGGCACGTCCAACATGGTCATTCGGCAAAAAGAAAATCATGTCAGCAGATGGCAGAGATTTAAAATATAATTAAACCATTCCTCCCCACCCACCCCTTCATAGAAAATCGCTTGTTCAGGACTAGTGCAAAGGTTCTAGTCAAAGTGGGGAAAAATGATCAAATTTAAAATTAAAATAAAAAATGCTGTAAAACCGATGTTATCATTGGTGGTTAAAAAAAACAAAACCTATACTAAACACCATGTTTTCTAATGTCACTAATGATATATACATGTCTGGGCAGGAGAACATAGTGAAATGTTATATTGGGGGATGTGGGGGGGTTAATGTATCAAAGAAGAAAAGATTATAAGTAATTTTAAGGAGTTTTATTTTTATGCAGATTAATGGGATTCTTCAAGTGACAGATGATTCAAACAATGGGGGTAGGACTGTATATGGTGCGATAATGCCATTCTTAAATAACTTAAGCTTTGAACAGATAAACTACATGTCTCTAGCTAAAAATTTATTTGAAAATCAGGGGATGCGAATGATATTAACAAAATGGGCCACAAATCATAAAATGATGTGTTGTGAGATGTACAGTTTTTTTGTTAGTGGGGTTGGTTATATCATTGTTTTCTGTTACTTTGACTAGAATTTAAAATAAATTTCGTTTTTGTATACATGGGATGTAGGTACGCTTTCGCTCCCACTGAGAGAAAAGCTACAGTACCTTTATGTGGCATAGCATTTTTTTTTTTATACATGACTCTAAACTTGCTTTTGTACTGCAGCTCTTTTATTCTTGAAGATACAATCAATCTAAGATAACATAATGAAACCAACAAGGGCAATAATTATACCGAGATTGGAACATTGTATTTTAGTAAAGACTTGTGATGGTAAGAAGTTAGTAATTGCTTAGCCTTAAAGAGCCCCTAAGCTAGTTTTAATCGTTGAGCTTAAACTTAGAATGCAGTTATTCCAGGGAAAAATTGGCTAGTAGTTTCAGATGTGAGTCAGTGCTTTAGAATGCAGCATGCAGACCTTGGATGTATTGCTGGGTGGCCAATAGCACATAGCAGCATGTGGACAGTAGTACAGAAAGGGTTAAAAGTTTTAGTGCAAGGTTTTCAAACTTTACCCATTATTTACAAAGTAATCGGGTGTTTTTTTTTTTGTTTTTTTTTTTGTAGGTTTCCATCTACTTTGGCATGGCTACTGCAGGTTGGTTGCTCAAAAGTTAAAAAAATATTGTCACTTTAAAACAATTAAACATCTTATCGCAACATGTATGGGTACTTCTTGTTTAGATGTGTTGAATCCCATTATACTGGTCAGTAAAAAAACAAAAAAAAACTTTAATGGATACTCTAAGCACCAAAACTACTTGAGACTAATGTGTAAGCCACAGGCAGGGCATGTGTGATTAGGGCTGCATAAACAAAGAGATTTAACTAATAAACGGCAGAGAATTAAGTAACAAGACTGCAGGGACATGATGTATGCACTAAAACTGCTTTATTAATTGGGCACACCATTTCTAAAAATTTCTTGCAAAATCCTGCCTAATTTTTTGGAAGCCCTCCCCTTCTAACTCAGCACAGGCTTTCTGTGACTGTCCAATCACATACTACCTAATCCCGTCTTCGCAAGACAGGTGCTCAGAGTAATTACCTGCTTCTTCAGTTTAACTCCACTGAGCTAAACAGACCAATTGTCTGACAGCCAGAGCGATATAACAAGACTGATTTATAAAAGTGCCAATTTCTATTGAAAACTGCACTTTTTGTAAAATGAAAGAGAGTACACACACAAAGCACTTAAAGCAAGCTGAAATGCTTTATGGGTCTGGAGTGTCCCTTTAAACTAATGTTGTTTTTGGTGCTTATGGTACCCTGTTAATATAAATTTCAGTTAAATTTATTTGCAATGTCCTGAGGAGAGCGATCTTCTGCTGAGCTTACTTTGAAAAATGAGATGCTAATTCTATGATGATATAGCAGAAATTTGGGAAAGTTTGGCGAAGCTGCCTCCGAGCTGGGATTTCTGCAGTTTTAGATTATTGTGGTTGCTGAGACATCACTTTTTGCTTTAGTGTCTGGGGGCTATGGCAGAAGATTGTCAAGGCTTGGCTAGAAAGGGTAATCTGTATATACATAAGATTGGTCATACTTTTTACTTGTATACCCGAACAGCGCCAAAGAGTAAACTGCAATAACTGAATATATTAATGGCACCATAGCAACAACCAAATTACAAAGGCATCTTACAGAAAAAAACCAGATCTTCTTGTGGGAAGTCATGTGATATCAGAGTGGTCTATTTAGACATAAGCAGTAAATGAACTTGAGGGGCTCGTTCCACCCATATTCTAGCACAAATTTGTGCAAACATATATAAATAAGAAGCCATAGTCAGGTGAGCCTCTTGACCCTTAATTGTCGCTAAGAGCATTGGCTGTTATGGTTCTTAGAGTGCCACTTTGGTGATTTTCTGTACAGGCAGCAGCTGTTTCTAGTATAGCATCTTGTAGTTTAATAATATAGCATAGGTTAGAGTTTATAGGATGTTCTAGAGCTAACATTTTGTTTACATTGCATGGCAGTTTTCTTTCATAAGTCTGCAGATACAGATTTCTCTTAAATATATCGTAGGGTATGTACACTGAAATGCTCTTTAACTCACTAACATAAATTCTGCTGCTAACTGCACTAATTTGGTTAACGTTTCATGACTTTTTACTTCTCTCTTCTTTTGATAACATGTTAATTGAGGCACAGTAAATCCCAAATGGCAAATTAGACATGCAGAATTGCATTGTATCTCCATAAAAATTTGATGCAGCTGTATATTCATATTGATCTAAGACTATGGTTCTTAACCTTTTTTTTGACAGGGACTCAAACCATGTGCTTAATATTCACTCAAATACCCATTCTTTAGTTGTAGTACACTGTACTTTTGTAGGTTGATTCTACCATCGATCTCTTATACCTTTCCCTTTTGTCAAAGCGGTTTTCTTTGCACTGAAAAAAATCAGTGATTCTATGGTAACCGTTTTATCATTTGGATTATTATTTGATATTGATTTCAAAATTTTGGGTTCTTTTACTGACCTCCCTAGATCAGTAAGGGGGTGGATTACTCAATTGTTTTAACTTTTGGATTCCGGGAACTTGTCCCTTGGTAAGCAGGACATACTTGGTATACCCCTGCTATGGGGGGGGGGGAACCTCCAAAAAACTATAATTTGTGACTTAACCCGCAAAACAACTTTTAGGGCAAACACCCAACAATTTCAGAAAATGTCCATAGATCAGTGGTTAATAATCCCTGAGTCAGGGGGCGGGGCCTGACCAGCATGGAAGATAGACGTGCCACTGCAGAGCTCCTCAGAACACAGGGCAAAACACGACGTTTCAGCCCTAAAAACTTTAAAAAATAGAAACCCAAATGGTCTCTCATCTGACCCACTAAAGGGCACTGAACCGACCATGCAGCCTGGGATCACTCTGAAACCGGCTGGCAGACCAACTTGCGCCATGAGGCCTGGCGACCGTAGAGCGGGAGAGGCGGCCGATCCCCCGGTCCGGCACCACGAAATGCTGACACAACGCAAGCAGGAACCATGTTACCCCCCCCACCCTGGACCGTCGGGGATGATCGTGGTCCACACCTGAGAGACAAAACGAGACTGGAGCGGGAACAGTGGGGAAAAGCGCGGGGAAGCATGCAACAAGACGTTGCACCCAACATGGCGGACGCCACGCTTCCCCTTGAACCTACAGACCCACAGTATGGGACCCGGCAAAGACTGGAAGCACTCTTCGACACTTTCTGGCACAAGCTGGAGGCTAAAATGAAACAGACGGCCTCACCACAAATAAGCGAGAGGCGTAAAAGCAGCAAGCATGGCGCTACCAAGAGGGCCGCCGAGCCACAACCCAAACCGAGCAACTCGGGCCTACCAGCGCAAACCCTGAGAGAGGTCTGTAAACCCAAACCAAAAACCAAACCAGCAGCGCCCATCAAAAAGGCGTACAAAGCTGCCGCCCTGACTACCCGGCATTCTTCTGGGCTGGGAGCCCATCAGGGGCTTACCCCATGCCGTCCATACACCCATGGGGACACCCGGGACAGGGAGAACCCGCGGGCCCCCGAGCCAACCACCATGTCTGGAAGGCTCCATGGTCACAAGGCAGGGACTCTCGCTAAGGCCCGGAGCCAGAGACTGGGGAAATCGAGCCGCAGCCGGAACGCCCGAACAGTATGGCGAGTCCACTACCACACGCGCATACAGACCCCAGCCAGGAGAAGCAATACTGACCTGTGGACATTGCCTCTGAGCACCACTTATGACCTGTGCACCACCCACGCTTCACTTGCAGGCACCAGGAACATACAGACTATGGGAGTCGGCTGACTTTCGGGAACGCATTGGGGGCTCGCCTGCTGCCTTATCACCACCTCCATCCCACCCCAGCGGACACTATCCTGCTTATATTGTACCAACCTTGTTGATTTAAGTGCAAGCATGTTTACTCATGCTAGCCCTAATGGTCAATGTCCCTTTAGACTAACTTGCCTAACAGAGCTCTAAAGTGTTTAAGTTGTTTAAGATTTGAGTCCCATATCTCAGCATCCCCCCCACCCCCCATATATAGGTCATACTACCAATATGCCTTAAGCTTCAGTCTATAACACGAGTAACAAGCCTTCCTAATTTCTTTTTTTTTTTTTTACTATTTTCTCTTATGTTTAACATGAGACCTGCATATTTAACTATAAGCAAAAGTGTACTTCGCTATGACACTCAAAGTTATATGTATACATGACCTGGCGTGTCGAAAATACACTCAACTACCATATGCCATAGCCTAACTTGTTTATACTCTAGCTATAAGTAACAATGAGGCATTGCGAATCAACAAATGTTTAAACGTTTATTGCATGATGTATGAAAAACTTTTTTGTGCATGTCCATATTAGCACCTACCACACATCTCACAAGGATGCATATCTCGATGCTAAAGTGTATTTTCTAGACAGTGCAGTGAACTAGATCAGTGACCAAATACTTCTGTGTTTATAGCCTGCAAACTCCTAATTATATACTTTGTTACTTTACTCTTGCTCATGTAAGGTTAGTTTAATTATTTTCTGTTTGACTAGCTTATGACATAGCGTAAAACCCTTCTATCTAGAAAGATACAAGCAATGTTGTTCCGTGTTATGCTTTGAAATGCTTAAGCAAAGTAAATATATACTGATCATAACATTATTAACACCAAAAAATGTGCTGGATCCAAAGTCTACCCTAATGTTTAAACTGTTTATCATGCGCTAGAGGACTGCCTTTGGGGGTACCTCACAAGTGACTGTTATCATATGCACAACTAAAATAAAGAATTAAAAAAAAAAAATAATCCCTGAGTCAGGACCCAAATGTTGGGAGCACTATCAAATAATGATCAGGTCAATTGTTCACAATAAACTGGTTACTGAGGAGTACTGATTTTTCCAGTACAAATAAGACCCCTTTGACAAAGTGAAAGGTCTAATGATGGTCGATGATAGGATTAATATTTTACCGTGTACTACTACTGAAGCATGGATCACCAAGCTAATATTAAGTGCATGGTCTGAGTCCCGATCAAAAAGGTTACAAACCAGTTATAGATCAATAAGAAAATACAGCTGCATCAAATAGTTAGCAGCCGTGTCTATTTACCATTTGGGATTTACTGTGCCTCAGTTAACATGTTATCAAAAGAAGGGAGATCAGGAAAAGTCATTAAAAGTTTTTGCTGCTATAGACAAATAATTATTGAATTGACTTGTGGATCTCAAGATGCACATGAAGTTTGGTTTAAATAAAAAAAAACAAAAAAACTCATCTGTCTGAGGATTTAGATTCTGGGTAGCAGGTAGAGCTGAGGAAAAGTCCTGTGATTCTGAAATTTTATTAAATTTTTTTTTGATTCATTATTATTTTTAAAATGTGTATTAATAAAGTATCAATAGACATGTTTGTTTCTGTATTTCTTTTTCTGACCACTCCTGATGTAATGTAAACGTTAAAGCTAATCTGTCACACATTTATTACTGTTGTGTAAATATAAGGATTTTTTTAAAAGTATGCCTATACCTCTACCAGGTTGCATCAGTAGTATGCTAATTGCTGCACCAAGCAAGAATGAGTGAAAAGTGAGGTTAACCAATAGCTAAATTACTCTTTGTGAGATTAAGGACGAAGGATTGAGCGTGTGATGCTTATAGAAATTTGGACTAAGTCTTCAGAAAGAATAAACCTAAGATAAAGTTCCTTGAAGTTCAGACATTGAATAGATTATTGGCGTCGG
This sequence comes from Pelobates cultripes, assembly GCA_933207985.1. NCBI lineage: Eukaryota > Metazoa > Chordata > Amphibia > Anura > Pelobatidae > Pelobates > Pelobates cultripes. The sequence continues at coordinate 42,561,863 of OW240919.1, forward strand.
TTTAAAGAATTCAGAAAAAGACACTGTGGGACATAAGGAAGGTTATGTGATGTGAATATTATGTATTGGAGTTCACACGTAAACATTTCAGTCGAGTTTTGCAGAATTGCATTGTATCTCCATACCTGTAACTAAAATTCACTTTCACAATTGATCTTTCAACTTACTGATCTACAGCCCCTTCTAGAAAAGCAATATTCCAAAATTACTAAAAGTAATTTCAATGATACCAAACCATGTGATCATGCCTTTTCTTTGATCACCATTTGTTTTTTTTGTTTTTTTTTCTTGTCTGATCCAGGCTGTTTTTTTACTGTAGTTTTCCTGTTTTGTAGCTTTCCCCCCCAAAAAAATTATTTGACCAAGTCACGTTTTTCAGTTTTCCTTTCCCTCCTTCCTAAAACAACCATCAAAGGGTCCTTTGTGAATTTATTACACTGTCTGATTCTTTTGCTTTTATTTACACCAGGCTTCCTTTAGCCATGTTGTTTTTGCTTGTTAGCAACATTTTCCAACTCCTGCCTGCAAGTGTGGGTAAATAAAGGAATGGGTATATGTGTTTGGGTGAGAGATGTTGACACACAAAAATATGGTAGTCTGTAACTGCTTTTAAATGCTATAGCATCCCAGTCCTTTGTATCCATTTAAGAGATGTATAATCTATTTTTTGCATTTTCAAGGAGCACTCCTGCCAAGCACTTTGAGTAAGGATTATGGTGCTTGAATTGTTCCATCAAAGAATGTTATTTGAATAAAAGTACACGTTAAATGCTAGGTAACTAAGCTTACTGATGTATTAGAGCACTGTTCTAAGGTTCAAAAAATACTTTGTAGCAATGTTTACACAAATGATTGAAAGAGGTTATTTTTTTTTTTTCCACACAGACCTCTCCATAAGACTTTAGTCACCAATTTTACACTCTTGTTATTATTGACTGTTGGCCACAGCAGGAACTAATGCCGATTGGTATCAGTCTTGCACATCAGTATATTAACTGTTTTAGTATGTATGAAGCCTATATCCAATTATAGTGTGTGTTCTTATTTACTATGGTTTGTGCCTATCTTGTGATCTATGGCTTTGCTTTTTTTTTTTTGTGTGCGTGTGTAGTAAGTATGTATATGACCATGTGGGTTGACGGTGTTTGATTTCTGAAGCAGAAACACAAGCTATAGGAAAAGCAGGAAGAGAATTAAAATCATGGGATTGTTTCTTCTCTTGTGAATGACAGCTCACTCAGGAAGCTGTAAACATCAAGAAAGCAGCAATGTATAGACTAAACCACAACATGGATACCATTTGTGTTAATTCATCAGTGATGGAACCTTGAGATTTTTTTTTTTTTTACCAGCGTCCTGCTCTGCCATCTTGTAGCTGCTGTGCATTATAGGAACTGAAGTTCTCGCATGTATATTATGAGGCAAAACGTGGGCCAAAACCACTGGTTGGAGAATTTTCAGAATCTGTCACCTTAACCTGACTAATCTATATCTAGTTTGTAAAGAAATCGAACAATATGACCATATCTCACACCCAGTCATGGAACTGCATGCAATTCACATACATGCCTAGACATTAAAGGGACACTATAGTCACCAGAACAACTACAGCTTATTGAATTTGTTCTGGTGAGTAGAATCATTACATTCAGGCTTTTTACTGTAAACACTGTCTTTTTAGAGAAAATGCAGTGTTTACATTAGACTAGTGATAACTTTAGTGGCCACTCCTCAGATAGCTGTTAGAGATCCTTCCTGGGTCATGGCTGCCTAAAATGCATCCAAACATTCAGTATCTCCTCCCTTTGCATGGAGACACTGAACTTTCCTCATAGAGATTCATTGATTCAATTCATCTCTATAAGGAGATGCTGATTGGCCAGGGCTGTGTTTGAATTGTGCTGTCTCTGCCCCTGATCTGACTCTTTGTCAGTCTCAGCCAATCCTAAGGGGAAGCATTTTGATTGGGTCAGGCTACCACTTCTGATGTCAGCAGGCAGTGGGCAGGTCTAAAGGAAACCGGGACAAACTATGCAACTGCAGACTTGAATACAAGTAAGATTTCTATATTTAGGGAGGCATGAGGGGACCAGGGTGGCTAGGTGGTGGCCTTTAAGATGCACAGTTACATACATAATTTATTAATTACTGCCATTTATTTATTTATACATGATTTCATTGTGACCCATTTAAAGGCTTGTGTGCACTTCGTCCAACTTTTAACATACACATCTGTTGAAAGCCAAGTGTATGTTCAGCAACTGCATGCATGTTGCAGCTGCTATTAGCTTGCCTTGTAGTTTCATTCCTGTAACTACTTCAGTGACTGCTGAACTTCAAATTCAATAAATTAGTGAAAGGCAGTGTTTTATAAGAAAAGACCAACGCTATTATTGTTTGTTTTTGATGACTCACGTAGCCTTTAGCTGTTCTGCTATTGATGAGTTACAACACCCTCAATGCTGCATCTTCCTCCTATGTGTTATAACATCTTAAAGCATCATAGGAGTGGTAGTTTTTGAAAAGCTGAACCGCCACAGGCTGGTCATGTTTTTATAGTGTAAAATGACCATGCTGGTTGAGTTTGCAATCCTTGTGATTTTACTTGTAAAGAGTTTATTCACTAAATACCAAATTGAAGAGAATTGAAAACCAAATTGCAAAAATTAAGCAAAAAGTGCTAACTTGTAAAACGTATCCGACTTGACCATAGTCACAGCAGGGCTAGTTTAGAGAAAGAAATAACTGGTGCCTTGTGGACTCCAGGTAAGTTGTTTAAGCATTCTCAAATGGTTTGACTACTTAGACTGGGAGGGATCCAGGACACTCCTGGAATCATAACCACAGGTTGTATTGTTTATGGTGCTTGGATGTTACTTTATGGACCTTTTTTCCCCCCCTCTCTTTCTTCTTAACCCCTCTCCCCCCACCCACACACACTACACACTATCTGTGTCAGACACTCCTGAAGTTGCATAGCGAGTAAATTAACATTCTGATAGCACAAATTAGAAGAGCTCCTCCATCAGACGAAATTGCCCCACCATTTGTTTGCGCAACAGTTATTTGAAAATAGATCTATTAAAAGGAATGTTAAAAATTAAATAAATCCAAGTAGACCTACTTCTGTACTGGCTCTTCTTTATCAGCAGGCAGGTGTTATGGTGAATTAATTTTAGTGTATATTATTTTATATAAGCCATAGAAGAAATAAAACATGTTAAGTACCTACTACTGTTGGAAGAAACATATGTGAAATGTACATAAAGCCCTTTAACCCCTTAAGGACACAACTTCTGGAATAAAATGGAATCATGACGGAATATTTCCATCATGTGTCCTTAAGGGGTTAAAATCAAACTTTGCTAAACCTTTTGAATGCAATGAGTGATTGGGTGCGACCAGATTAGATTTTTCTCTTCTTAGTGAAGGCTACATTACATAGGCCTGACAGTGTTGAGCTCCATAAATCATGTGACTACATTGTAAGGAAGTGATAAAATGTAGGATTTCTCTATAGTCTTTTATAAGTTTAACAGCATCAGGCGAAATCACATTTAATACTTTATATTTTACGTAATTTTGAATGTACACTTGTGGTAGACCGTTTTCCTAACGTTAGATGTTTTAGTACATCTGCCATGTTTTTGTTTATGGGGGTAGATGAGATGGTGTGCAGTTGTCTGGGGGAAGTAGATCAGCTGGTTTGTGGTTTGTTCAGCTGGAAGCTAGGGTCAGAGCTGGGACAACACACTCCTGCACTGCCACCTTCCACCCTAGTATGTTGCCATAAAAAGTTCTGGGGCAACACTCACTTTCACTAGAATTCCCAGTAATAATATATATGCGTTTTTTTTTTAAAGATTTTGTCAAGATTACATTTTACCAAATTAAATATAAGGCCCAGTCACCCAGCCAAAGCATTGCTGAAAGGGACAGTCTATGCACCAAAACCATCACATGGTGTTGGGGTGGTTATGGTGCTATTGGGCCACCGTATTGTCCCTTGGTTCTTTGTCAAAATGTTTTCAAGCACTCACAGCTGTGTCCTCAACTGAATGTTTGCAAATATGGTAGTTGTTTTGTCCATATTTTAAAGCCTTTAACTGCTTGAGTGAATCTTCCAATATATGGTCGTTAAGTGTTTATTGATGAATTAGAACAAGATACACAAATGATTAAATTGGACTTCGAACATACCCAACAGGGATATGGATTAAGACTTGCTCGGGGGGGTGGGGGGGAGGTATTATGTTTATTTTATTTTTTTAATGTTATTATACATTTTAAATAGAAGTAGTAAGATATAGACGCTATCAAATGAGATTTGTAAACTGTACATACTGTATTGTAATGCCGAGTCCTACTGCATAGCTGAAATCTCTTAAATAAAATGTTAAACTTAAACCTAATACCCCAAGATGGTAATTACTGCTTTGTAGTACCTGGGTGAAGCGAGTTAATGAAGTCATACTTACCTGAGCTTTTACCTCCTTAGTACTTCCACCTTCAGCTCTCATTTCACTGCTTGGCAGCTTTCTCTGGATGTACACTGGTCCAAAACTGAAATCTTTGGAGGTTCTTGTAAATCATGGAGTTTTCAGTTAAAATGAGATGACCAATATTTCCTGTAGGATAGTGCATAATATTATGAGCCACAGTTAATGACCGTTTAATGGAAATGACATAATGAGGCAGCCAAAGCTATTTGGACACTGCATCCAAACATCTTTGATGAGATGGAATGGTCTGAGTGCCTATAGTGTCCCTTTAAGACAAAGCAGTCCTTTCTTTGGAGTTGATGTGATTTTAGAAATATAACCAGCACAATCTAAATATTTGTTTCTTAAAGATTGTATCTTTCTGAAATCACAGATATGGCCGTGCTACTTTAAGAATTATAAAACTTTTAGTGAGTTTCCCAAAAATGTATTTGAATCCTGCTTTTACGTTTGTATCTAGAGAACGGTCAGTAAATGAACATAACTGTCCAGGAATTAATTTCACACAATGCATTTGTTTGATTTTTACGGTGCTTTTCATAAAATTTAAGATATTGTAGTGCATTTTCAAAACAGTAATTTGTCAACTACTAAGAAAAAATACAATTTCCAATCCAATCTTCCTTGTCTCGAGTGACACAGCATAGCTTAACCCGTGAGCCAGACCAAACAAGAGACAGTCCTGGGCTAGCTACTGTAAATTCTGTGCATATTTCTATGCACAGAGTTGAATTAATTAACTGAGAGCGTTTTCTTCGGCGTCAGAAATCCAAGGATGGTTTTTGCCCTGTTACTGGTTAATGAAGTCAGGGTATTCATGACCACTACATCGGGTTGTAGTGGTTATAATAGTTGGGATAACCTTTTAAATAAACAAAGGTTATCTAGGGTTGAGTTCAGTTTTTAAAATTGCTTAGATTGATTTTATTTATTTTGTCCTATTTTTCCAAGTTGTAGTTTAGTTGTTATTGTTTTTTTTTTGTTTGTTTGTTTTTTAATATAGAATGGAAACAACTGAAATACAACCCATAGAAACCGCATACCATCATGTACAGCAGTGATTTTGGAGGCTTAAAGGAAAAACTGCAGAGGACATAAGTGATTTTGCCACTTGAGCACAAGCTTTATTATTTTAAAATAATATAAACAGAGAGAAATAAAACCTTTAACATGTGTTGGTGCCTAGAGTGCTCATTTTAATGCCAAATTCCTGTCTCTCCTTTATTTGTGTTTGTCATGATCTGTTTATTGCTCTTGAATAAACTCAATAGCACTGCTGCTGTAAGCTGTAGCACACCTCACAATTGTCTCTGCCGGTCTCTCTCTTCTGTCCTAATGTCCCTCTTTTCTAGGAGTTCTGTATTGTTGGTGTGTCTAAATATATAACAGAGCTCCAAAGCAAGAATACTCAAGAGTAATGTGTCTTTAAACTACAATAAATGTGTTTAAAAATCAGTTTGTGTAAATAAGATACATTGTTCTTATTCTACATTACATTTCAGTTTAATTAGTATGTCACCTAAAATGTCTCAGAACAGCCTGCCTCTGTCCTCACCCCTAAAATAAAATTGCCATCTTTTGTCCGTTTGAAATTTTGTGAGGTATGCTGTAGTGACTCTACATGTGAACACTTAGTTCTCAACCTTCAAAGGTCCAGAAATGTGTTGCTATAGCATGATAAAACAAACTGGAATACTAAAGTGTGACTTCATAGTGTCTTTTTTTGTCTACTAGTCTGTTCATGCATGGTTTTAGTCTTTTAAGATTGATAGTGTAAATGGTTAAACATGTTCTCTGTATGTGACATTGTTCCTTAAAATTGTACAGGTGATCAGACCAGTGTATTGGAGCCACTAGCATTGCACACAGCTACGGGTAGACATATTTCCATGTCTGTGTTTTGTGTTATGGTTACTGCCAGTCTTTAGGATGTCCAAACAATTTATGTCGAGTATGCTGGTGCCGACTGCAGACTCATATTAGCATCAAGTCTCGATCTGCTATAGTTTAAGGAAGAATAACGCCAGAGATTGATAGTGAGGTTACAATGTTTAAAAAAATGGTAACCGCATCTTCCTATACGTTATACTGTATAACTTGCAAGAGAACATGTTATATTTTCTAAACCTGGTAATCAATTTATATTTGTTCCATTTTCTTTTATTTGACATTTATGTATGACATTTGGTCCCTTTGCATTTGTGCAGTATTAAGTTATTTTGCAGCATCTTGCAAAATCACGCAAATGTTCATGTTTTATTCTATCGAGTGCTTAATGTACTGCATGCTGTTGGTCTGGCACTGTTACAAAACATTAATAGAGAGACTTCTCACATGCCTCCCCTGGCTATACAAACAAGGCTAAATTTGTGCAGCTAGGCCTATGGTATAGATCAGCACACTTAAAGGGACACTAAAGTCACCTGAACAACTTTAGCTTAATGAAGCAGTTTTGGTGTATAGAACATGCCCCTGCAGCCTCACTGCTCAATCCTCTGCCATTTAGGAGTTAAATCCCTTTGTTTATGAACCCTAGTCACACCTCCCTGCATGTGACTTGCACAGCCTTCCATAAACACTTCCTGTAAAGAGAGCCCTATTTAGGCTTTCTTTATTGCAAGTTCTGTTTAATTAAGATTTTCTTATCCCCTGCTATGTTAATAGCTTGCTAGACCCTGCAAGGGCCTCCTGTATGTGATTAAAGTTCAATTTAGAGATTGAGATACAATTATTTAAGGTAAATTACATCTGTTTGAAAGTGAAACCAGTTTTCTTTTTCCATGCAGGCTCTGTCAATAATAGCCAGGGGGGGGTGTGGCTAGGGTTGCATAAACAGAAACAAAGTGATTTAACTCCTAAATGACAGTGACTAGAGCAGTGAAATTGCAGGGGAATGATCTATACACTAAAACTGCTTTATTTAGCTAAAGTAATTTAGGTGACTATAGTGTTCCTTTAATTTTTAATTTTATTTTATAAGCCTATCCATATTCCAATGCTGCTTTAGTCACCATTTACATTTTTATTTATTGACTTGATCTAGTTTTATTTTTTTGGCCATTGTGGTAAAGCTTTACAGAATAGGTTGGTATTATATAAATGCCAATAATAGTTGCAAGCAGCATTGACAAACATCCAGCACATGGTCTTAACATTGATTGTAATAAAAGACAGGACTGTACTTGCACAGACTTCCGAATTCTCCATCCTGTGCATGGCTCTTTAAGTGCTATCTAATGACAGCTGGAGGTGGGAGATTTGAGTGTGTGTTATCCCTGACACTTCTCAGTCAGTGCAGCTCTCCTTAATATATGAATCACTGGTAAAATAAAATATGGATGGGAGAGAAATAAGATAAAATATTAAAAAAAAAAATAAAAAATTTCGGGCCCAAATTCAGTACATGAAATTTGACAGAACCACTCATTCAATTGGAGAAAAAAAATAGTTAATTAACCATTCAGCAGCTGGGCAGTTTTGAGCACCCTGAGAAATACAAATGTTTTAACTGTATGGAACCCAATGAAATGTCGTATTAACCCAATTAATGTAATATCTAATAAGATAAATTCTGCAGCTGGGCAGTTTTCAGGATCCTGACAAATACATATGTTCTAACTATATGGAACCCAATGAAACATCACAGGGACCTCAATTTTAGGTTATTACCTGGGGATTAGAACTCGCAGGTATGGAGTGAAGACCATATTGGTCAAAATTTGTGGACAGTATTTTGACCCTGTGATTATTTCCACATGAACAATTGTATAAGGGAAATAGATATAAACTGTGCAGGGTGAATTCAGTAAGTGATTTCATGGTAGTGATACCGATGTAAAGAGAAGAATGGGTGGGTTTAGATGGAGGAGATAGAATAAGGTAGGAAAGAGAATTAGTAGTGAAGGGGGTGGAGATGGCAGATTGAAATTTTTTTTTTTACATTCTTTATTTTAGTAGTGCAAGGAATATCAGACAAACTTGCATTAACATTGCACAAGATTCTGTGTGTGTGTGTGTGTATATATATATATATATATATATATATATATATATATATATATATATATATATATATATATATATATATATATATATATATATATATAATCTCATCAATAAGCATAACATGGGATGTCAGGATATCTGCACTTTTTTATATTGGATAAAGAAAGACTGTATAAGCACAAATCTATTAGATTAGCTGAGAGAAGAAAATTATGTGGCATAGAATTGTAGGTAGCTTCTAGATATAGTACCACTGGATTAGTTGTAAGTCTGTCAGATGAGCAAGTTGGACACACTACAGGAAACATAATTGATGCACATAAAGCAGTATATAGAGCCAACGTATCACACTAGCCATCAGCCCATATGAGTAGTCCTAAAAATAAACAGATGCAGGTGTTTGCTATGGATTGTTGGTTAATTAGCTATTTACAAATAATGATAGGCCTACTCAGGTGTTAAACATTCCTAGTGGGTGGTGGTGCTTTTAGGAGTTAAATAAGGGTTGTGGTCATTAGCTTGACTAATATAGCTTGGATGCTACTTCTAAGTGCTGCCTCAATGTGTGTGAATGGAGATATTCTGGAGATAAACTGGAGGAAATCTGACGTATATAGGAGGACAAAAAATAAAAAGGTAAGATTTGTTTGATTTCAGTTACTCACCTCATTAAAATGGCAGATTTAGTTCAGTGTAATAGTTGTTATGCATTTGTTTCACGTTCCACTTTTTGGAGATTTGGATGCTGTCTAATCTGTAGACAGTTTTCTATATTGTGGCAGGAGAGGATATTTTTGAAGTCTGAGATTTGTAAATTATTTGGTAAACAAACTCAGGCTGGGACTGTGGCAAAGCTACTGCCACAGAGACGTACTCAGAATGGCAGATGGATTACTGTAGGATCTGGTATTATTATTATCGCCATTTATATAGCGCCTTACAATAATATGAGAGGGGTATTTAACTATAAATAGGACGATTACAAGAAAACTTACAGGAACAGTATGTTGAGGAGGACCCTGCTCCAACGAGCTTACAGTCTATAGGATAGACTTAGAGTTGTGGATAAAAGGCATATTGGCAGTCTGTTGCTCTACATAATGAGTGTAATGGTGTTATGGCGACAGGCTCAGGCACCAAGTGTAGTGGTGTTATGGAGACAGGCTCAGGCACCAAGTGTAGTGGTGTTATGGAGACAGGCTCAGGCACCGAGTGTTGTGCTGTTGTGGGGACAGGCTCAGGCACCGAGTGTTGTGCTGTTGTGGGGACAGGCTCAGGCACCGAGTGTTGTGCTGTTGTGGGGACAGGCTCAGGCACCGAGTGTTGTGCTGTTGTGGGGACAGGCTCAGGCACCGAGTGTTGTGCTGTTGTGGGGACAGGCTCAGGCACCGAGTGTTGTGCTGTTGTGGGGATGGTGCTCAGGCACCGAAAGTGCTGTGCCGCTGTGGACAGGCTCAGGCACCGAGTAAGTTGTGCTGTTGTGGGGACAGGCTCAGGCACCGGTGCGGTTGTGCTGTTGTGGGGACAGGCTCAGGCACCAGTGTTGTGGGACAGGCTCAGGCACCGAAAGTGTTGGGGACAGGCTCCAGTACCGAAAGTGTTGTGTGGGGACAGCCTGTGCACCAAGTGTTGTGGGACAGGCTCAGGCACTGCGTTGTGGGGGACAGCCCAGGCACCAAGTGCTGTGGGACAGTAGCTCAGGCACCAAGTAAGCGTGGGGACAGGCCTGTGCGCACAGAGTGTTGTGGGACAGGCTCAGGCACAGAGTAAGCTGTGTTGTTGTGGGACAGGCTCAGGCACCGAAAGTGTTGTGCTGCTGTGTATTGCGTCTGAAAACCGAAAAGTTAAAGCGTTGTGGCCGTGCCCAGGCACCGAAAGTGTTGTGCTGTTGTGGGACAGGCCTGCCAGGCACCGAAAGTGTTGTGCTGTTGTGGGGACAGGCCCAGGCACCGAAAGTGTTGTGCTGTTGTGGGACACAGGCTCAGGCACCCCAGCAAGTTGTGGGGATGTGCGGCTCAGGCACCGAAAGTGTTGTGGGGACAGGCTCAGGCACCGGGTGTTGTGGGGACAGGCTCAGGCACCGAGTGTTGTGGGGACAGGCTCAGGCACCGAGTGTTGTGGGGACAGGCTCAGGCACCGAGTGTTGTGGGGACAGGCTCAGGCACCGAGTATAGTGGTGTTGTGGAGACAGTCTTGGAGACAATGGTGAGGCCTTATAGAAAGCAGTTGTTGTTGGGGGATTCTATCATAAGAGGTGTGGAGCTGGACAATAGTGGTCTTGTGAGATGTCTTCCCGCAGCTACTGCTCACAGAGACAGGAGATGTATTTGTAATATTGTTAAGCGAGCAAATCAGAAAGGGGAATTGGATGTACTTGTCCATCTAGGGACAAATTACTTGGCTTGCAATGAGGTTTCAGAGGTAAAGGAAGCTTTTTGTGTTTTTGCCAAAGATATATGGCAGGTTGCTTCCATACTGTCATTCTTTGAAGTTCTGCCAGTGCATAAAACTCAGAATGATAGGCGGATGCGTGTTAGGGACTTTAACTTGTGGCTTGGTGAATGGTGTTGGGAGCAAGGATTTGGCTTAATTTCTTATGGTAGCTCTGTTTGGAATGGAAATGAATTGTGCAAAAAAAGATGGTTTGCATCTTTCTCTAAAGGGAACAAATATTTTCAATGCGCAATTCAGAGGTTTTGCTAGGATGTATTTAAACTAAGGGGGGGGTAAAGGATGACAAAACATCAATCCAGTTGCCCCCCAAAACAAGGACAGAAGGTGCCTATAGCAAGTGTGTTAAAAAATGATAAGCTTAGAGTCATGTCTACAAATGCTCGCAGTTTAGGGAATAACATCCGTGAACTTGTGGAAATAATGGCAACTGATAATGTAGATTTAGTAGCGGTTACTAAGACATGGTATAATGAGAAAAATGACTGGGACATAGCAATACCAGGGTACTCTTTATATAGAAAAGACAGGGAAGGCAAGAAAGGGGGAGGGGTGGCCCTGTATGTGAATGATAGCATAAAACGAAGTCTAATAAAAGTTAGTGAGGCAAACATAGTCCGTTTGGGTTACTTTAGAAATTGGTAATCACACAGTAACTTGTGTAGGTGTGATTTATAGGCTCCCAGGACAAATAGAAAAATTATATAATCTACTAGTTGAGGAAATAGCTAAAATGACAATGAAGGGGGAAGTTATCATCATGGGTGATTTTAATCTTACTGATGTGAACTGGAAAACCAAAATAGCTGCTTGTGCAAGGAGCACACATTCTAAACTCCCTACTGGGATTGTTTCTAAAACAAGTCGTTGAGGAGCCAACTCGTAAAGAGGCCATACTAGATTTAGTGTTAACAAATGGAGATTTGCTATCAGATATTACTGTAGGTGAAAGTTTAGGATCCAGTGATCATCAGTCAGTGTGGTTTAATATAATAACAGATTCTAACACTTTTCTAAAATTAGAATACCTGTAAAGGAGTCATTATCAGACTGGAGCAGTTTAGATACATAAATGAGAAAAGGAAAGTAAAACAAGGATTAGTTAGATTAAAAACTAAATAAGGAAGGTATGTAGAAGAGGATAAAGGTCTAACTGACTGCCTCAATTAATATTTTGGTTTAGTATTTACAGGTGAAAATGAAGGAAAGGGGCCTCAGTTAGGAAAAAGGACAAATTAGTCATTTGTTACATGTGAGTTTACAGAGGAAGAGGTTCTATTTCAACTGTCAAAAGTAAAGACAAATAAGTCGATGGGACCTGATGGAATACACCCAAAGTTATTAAAAGAGTGTAGTGGTATACTAGAAAAACCATTAACAAATTTGTTTAACCAATCATTAACAGGAGTACTCCCAGAAGATTGGAAGTTAGCGAATGTTGTGCCCATTCACAATAAAGGTAACAGGCAGGAGTCGGGCAACTATAGGCCAATCAGCCTTACTTCTGTAGTGGGGAATAGGATTGTTGAACATCTAAAATCACATGGATTTCAAGATCAGAGACAACATGGATTTACTTCAGGGAGATCATGCCAAACTAATGTTATTGATTTTTTTTGATTGGGTAACTAAAATAATAGATCAAGGTGGTGCAGTAGGCATTGCTTACCTAGATTTCAGTAAGGCTTTTGACACTGTTGCACATAGAAGGCTTATCAATAAACTGCAATCTTTAAGTTTGGATTCCAATATTGTTGAATGGGTAAGGCAGTGGCTGAGTGACAGGCAACAGAGGGTTGTAGTTAATGGATAATATTCGAAGCTTGGACTTGTCACAAGTGGGGTACCTCAGGGATCTGTATTTGGACCCATTCTCTTTAATATTTTTATTAGTGATATTGCAGAAGGTCTTGATGGTAAGGTATGTCTTTTTGCTGATGATACTAAGATATGTAACAGGGTTGATGTTCCAGGAGGGATAAGCCAACTGGCAAATGATTTAGGTAAGTTAGAAAAATGGTCAGAATTGTGGCAGCTGACATTTTAATGTGGATAAGTGCAAGATAACGAGTCTTGGATGTAAAAACCCAAGGGCAGAGTACAGAATATTTGATAGAGTCCTAACCTCAACATCTGAGGAAAGGAATTTAGGGGTAATTATTTCTGATGACTTAAAGGTAGACAGGCAATGCAGTAGAGCAGCAGGAAATGCAAGCAGAATGCTTGGTTCCATAGGGAGATGTATTAGCAGTAGAAAGAGGGAAGGGCTCATGCCATTGTACAGACCTCACTTGGAGTATTGTACGCAGTATTGGAGACCGTATCTCCAGAAGGATATTGATACTTTAGAGAGAGTTCGGAGAAGGGCTACCAAACTGGTTAATGGATTGCAGTATAAAACTTGCAAGGAAAGGTTAAAGGACCACTATAGGCACCCAGACCAATGGGTGCCAGGGCCCTCTAGTTTTAACCCTGCAGCTGAAAACATAGCAGTTTCAGAGAAACTGCTGTGTTTCACTTAGGGTTAATCCAGCCTCTAGTGGCTGTCTCACTGACAGCCGCTAGAGGCGCTTCCGCAATTCTCACTGTGAAAATCACAGTGAGAAGATGCTGAACATCCATAGGAAAACATTGAGTAATGCTATCCTATGGGCGGTTTGAATGCACTGGGGCGGACCTAAAGATCCTATAGTGCCAGGAAAACTAGTTTGTTTTTTTCTGGCACTACAGTTGTCCTTTAAAGGAACTTAACTTGTATAGCTTGGAAGAAAGATGAGACGGGGGATATGATAGAAACATTTAAATACATAAAGGGAATCAACACAGTAAAGGAGGATACTATATTTATAAGAAGGAAAAACTACCACAACAAGAGCATATAGTCTTAAATTAGAGGGGCAAAGATTAAAAAATATCAGGAAGTATTACTTTACTGAGAGGATAGTGGATGCATGGAATAGCCTTCCAGCTGAAGTGGTAGAGGTTAACACAGTAAAGGAGTTTAAGCATGTGTGGGATAAGCATAAGGATTTCCTAACTATAAGCTAAGGCCAGTGGCTAATGAAAGTATTTAGAAAATTGGGCAGACTAGAGGGGCCGAATGATTCTTATCTGCCGTCATATTCTATGTGATGTGGTGCCAACTGCAGGGAAATAATACTAAAAAAAAAAATTAACAAACCTAATAATTAAGCTCTAGGCCTATAGAATTACATCCTCTCACATAGTTGTAAGAATTCTTGCAGCCCTTTCGTGTGATCGCTCAGCAGATGCCTGTGGATGGGAAGCTGACTCCAAAGAGAGTAGAGAGTCCACCTCTGCGTGAAGGGGAGCTCTACCAGCTCCGAGAATGGATGTTACGTTGCTACAGGCCTTCATTGCATCCAGCAGTGAGCAGCAATATATGCAGCGCTTCGGGACCGTAACGCATGTGATAGTCCTTGCTGCGCGGGATCCTTTCGATAACACTGTCGGAGTGCCGCCAGGGTGTTTCAGGCTGAACTTGATTTGGCCTCCCCCTGTGCTTTCTTTTCATCCCTACACAGCGTGTGCGGGGGCAGCGGCGGACGCATGAACTGCAAAGTCTCGTGGTTTGCAGGCCGGATCTGTGAGATTCTGTCCTGATTAGGAGGAGGAGTGGTGAGTGCCCAAGCCCTTAGCTTTGCCCAGAATTGGGCACACAGCCAGTCAAAGGCTTGTTGGATTTGGTCCTCATAGTCTTATAGCTGTGGGTTGGGTTGCATTTCTGCAGGCAAGTCGGCCATCTTAAGCTGTTGGCCTCCACTTCTTGAATCACTCCGGGTAGTAACACGAGTGAGTGTCATTGGGTACCGGGATAACCCCTACCGGTCCAGAGTGTAGGACAGGGTTCAAGGGCAGTGTTTACAGGCTTTGGCAGAGGATCGGCTGCTTCTTCTGCCTTAAGTATGTCCGTAGGCCGCAGAAAACCGCTTTGTGGGCGGTGCCCAACAGTATCAGGCCAAATGCACTATGGGGTGCTTCTTCGCAGAAATAAGCACGTTGAGATGAAAATCTAGTATTATGGTCCAAGATTGGGCTCATTAAATGAGTTTCCCCCAGAAGCTCCAGCTATTTTACCACCATCTGCTGACCTTTGACATTGGCATACCCCGTTCCCAAATTTCACCACCCTCAACTCTCCAATCTTGCAAAAACCTCCACTGCCTTGTGCTCTATCATTTTTCCACCAAACTCTCCTTTTACCCATCTCAAATCTCACCTGCCCTAACTCTGCAACCTCACTCTACAACTCCACTCTCAACTAGACTTCATCGCACCTCATACATTTAAATACGGCAAACGCTCCCAATTACAACCTTGGCACACCAAGCTAACCCGATATCTCAAAAAATGTTCCAGAACTGCTGAACGCTATTGGAGAAAGTCTCACTCTGCACCTGACTTCCTCCACTATAAGTTTTTGCTGTGCTCCTACACTCTGGCTCTTTCGTCTGCAAAAGTAAATTACTTCAACACCCTCATAAGCACACTGCCCTGCTAACCCAAATGCCTATTTCACATATTTTATACTCTCCTTCGCCCTGTTGCTCCCCCTCCTTCTATCACCCTATTCGCCTCAAACTTTGCAACTCATTTCACTGAGAAGATTTCTACAATCAGGGAAGAGATCTCTTAACCTCTCTCCCTCCCCTTCCAATACATCACCCAACCCTGCTCATTCGTACCTACCGGTGACCTATGGCTGCGTGTCCACAGGGAGGGCTTGGCGTGCCAACTGTGGCACGCGTACCATAGGTTCGCCATCGCTGGTCTCGATTGATAAGAGGATTATGAATTACTTTATTTTTATATAAATAACTTCTTACAGTTTATAAAGTTATGCTTTTTTTTTTTTTTTTTTAATATTTTTCCTTTTGCTGTACTTTTTATAAGGCAACGTGTTCTTGTAATGTGGTTTATCTAGTCTGTTCTGGTTATTTATTCCTGTAAGCTCTCTCAGCAATATTTTATTTTTATTTCCCATGATGTTTGACTATCCCCATATTGTTTAAAAAAAAAAAAAAATGTATAACTTCTTTGTTTCTAAGTTTCACTGGGGGTGATGAATAGACTTGTTAAACCCAGCCCTTTACGTGAACTTGATTTTTGTTGATTAGTATTGCAGTTTTAGGGTGTGCCGGTGTCATTTGATAAAGTTATCACATTAAAGGATGATTAATATCTTTCTTATAAGCTGTTTCTTGGGAATTCTCAGGAGAGTCAGTTGCACATTTAAGTCAATTTAAAGAGAAAAGAAAATCATTGTTATTGGTTTATACATAATTAGAAGGAGACTACATTGTGTTGTTTCAATTGTTAGAACGTTTACAGATCAGTGTAAAAGAAAGATTTCCAACTGTTGCAAAATAGTGGGCCTTTTTTATTTATTTAACTTACTGTGTGTCATCCTTTTGGACAGCTTTGTTGTGAAGTATTTTCAAAGTGGGGGTGGGGAGGGAGGTCCATGCAGTTGTAACTGTAGTATGTAGATTGAGATTGTTTTAGCTCTTGCCCTAGTCTCAGAAAACGATGTGACTTCTTTTGGATTGTAGTCATTCTATTCTGCTATAGTTTGTTTGTACGAAAATTGGGTTACTTTTGAGAGCCATTGTGTTCCAAAGTTCTAAAAGTGAAGCAGTCATCAGGTGTATGCTTTGGTTTCCATAGCGATTGCTTCAGTTTCAGAATGTTGTGTCACAATAGTTCTTTATAAATGAGCAATAACCCCCATTGTTTGAGTTGTCTATCCCACCCACCGGCTCGATGACCTCTGTTTAAACCATCTGAAAAACAAAATTGTTTTGTTATAAAATCCAACTTTACTGTTGCTTTAAAAATAAAAACTATATTAAACAACTTGAGCTATTTTTCCACAAATAAGCTCAAAACATTTGCATGGTGGTTCTCTTTTACGTTCAGTGATTTCAAGCTTTAGAGGTTGATCAATTTTTTACATCTTTTCTCATTTGCTTAATACTAATGCTCTTCTTGCACAGATGTGTGTTGGAGATAATCTAAAGATCAATTAATTTTTTTTTCTCGCCAACAAGCAGACTTTTCAGTAGGTTCTATAATTATAGAGTCAGGTTGGTCTCTCCAGTGACCTTTCTACATTAAACATACACTGTACTTAAAATGCATTGCATGTATTTACAAAATGTCTGTTCGTATGTTCTTAATCAAGAATGTTTAAATCTCAGAAATATTCAATTAAACATTGCAAATCAATGGTAAAACTGAAGTAAAAATCGGTAAGAATTAAGTTAAAGGATCGCTATAGTGTCAGGAAAACAAACTTGTTTTCCTGACACTATAGCATCCTTAGGACCCCACCCTCAGGATCCCCCTCCCTTGGTGCCGAAGGGGTTAAAACCCCTTCAGCCACTTACCTTTATCCAGCACCGGGGCTTCCTCGGCGCTGGTGACCTCTCCTCCCTGCTGACGCCAGCTCCCAAGTGGAGCGAAATGTGCATGCGTGGCAAGAGCTGCGCGCGCATTCAAACAGTCCATAGGAAAGCATTTCTCAATGCTTTCCTATGGATGTTCTGCACGCTGGATGCGAATTTCGCATTCCAGCGTCGCAGAAGCGGCTTTCAGGAAGACAGCCACTAGAGGTTGGATTAACCCTGCAATGTAAACATAGCAGTTTCTCAACCCCTCCTGCACAGCCCATTCACTGGACCACCATGGAATGAGAGCCCCCCTCCCTGGCCAGTCAACAAGCGGGGGGGACGGACAAAAAAAATGTAAATTAAATAATAGTAAAAAAAAATTAATATTAAAAAAAATATTAAAATAATAAAAAAAATGATAATAAAAATGCCCACCTCCACCAAGGTTACACACACTGCATCACACACTGCATTCAAACACACACACACACACACACACTCTGCATTCACACACACACTGCATTCATTATACACACACACTGTGAATAAATATTCAATTAATATAATATTATTGGGATCTAATTTTATTTAGAAATTTACCAGTAGCTGCTGCATTTCCTACCCTAGTCTTATACTCGAGTCAATAAGTTTTTCCCCAGTTTTTTGGGGGGTAAAATTAGGTCCCTCAACTTATATTCGGGTCGACTTATACTCGAGTATATACGGTACTTCTATTTCATAAAGCGCTCAGATTTATTATGAACTTTTATATGAAAGTTCCCAACTGAGTAATATTTGGATGAGGTTGAATTCTGATTACTGTGGTCTATACAATAGCACCTTTATTTCTCTTTGAACCCTAGCTTCTGCTCTGTAATGCAACCTATGACCTTTGAGACAAACCGTTTTTACTTGTCCAATAGTTCCAGCCTTACGGACCTTCCACAGCAATGATATTCTTTTTAGGTGAAGTTACATTATGTTCTACTCTGCATTGGGATGTGACCAATCCATCTTTGTGTCAATGACTTGTGTAGGTTCTCTGATAGATTTTGGTCACCTGCACCATTCCTCCACTGACTTGGTGTGGGGTATCCCAGTGGGATCACTGATAGTAGCTCTGTAAATCTCCAGACCCTTGTGTGCTTACCACTTATAGCTGGATTGTGTCATCAGGACCCTCGATCATTGGCTCACCCAAGGTGAGCAGCCACATTTCCTGAACTGTAAGGATAAATTAAATTATTATAAATAATCAGATAACATTATCCAGCATTTCTTCAGCTTGCATCAAGAACACTGCAACACTATAGGTCTATACTCGCCTAACATACTGAATCTCTCCTAACATAATGGGTCTCTTCCACAGACTGCCTTTACTCCTGCGTCCAGCAGGGTTCATTGCTTGGCAGGCAGAATTCAGCCTTCACAGGTAATGTCAAAACAAGCCAGATAAGTGTCAGTTATGGTTCTAGGACCCATAAGAAGATAACAAAGTTGTAAAAATAATAAAATATTGATAAAGTTGTTTATGCCAAAGACAGTCTTTGGTTGGGTTCTTATATTGTTGGAATATAAATAGTGCATGGATGGTCTATACTGCATGCTGTTGCTGGAGTAGACCATTCCTCAATGAGCGACGTAAAGGTGTCTCTGGGGGAAGAGATCATATATCCATTAATGCACTTACAACTAGACCGTAAATAATATACATCCGGTCATTAGAAACAGGCAAATGACAATGACTGACCCTTTTTGTTTCATCTGAGGTTTGTTCTTTATATCAACAAAAGCCGACATTTGCTTCAGGTTCAATAAATTGCATAATCTGTACAGGAACCAGTACAATTCTGTGCATTTTGTGATTGTGTCATCACTTTCTTTATAGGTATGACTATAATTTTAGGCTTTTTAGTTAGTGCATCTTGTTTTACACATGCGGCTGATTAATAGGAATACATTTATATGCTATGGATTGTTTGGCTTGCTGTGTGTTATGATAAATGCATTTCTTGAAGATTAGCCATTTCTGTTGGAGACCCAGTTAAGGTTAAAGGACCACTGTAGTGCCAGGAAAACAAACTCTTTTTCCTGGCACTATACTGCCCCAGCCTCAGGGTCCCACTCCCGCCAGGCTGAAGTTGGAGGAAGGGGGTTAAACACTCACCTTTCTCCAGCGCCGGGCTCCCTCGGCGCTGGGGACTCTCCTCCTCCTACGTTCGTCATCAGCTGCATGCACGCGCATTCAGCCAGTCCACGGGAAAGCATTCTCAATGCTTTCCTATGGACGCTGGCGTCTTCTCACTGTGAAAATCACAGTGAGAAGCGGGGAAGCACCTCTAGCTGCTGTCAATGAGAGACACTAGAGGCTGGATTAACCCTAATATAAACCTAGCAGTTTCTCTGAAACTGCTATGTTTACAGCAGGCTAATCCTAGATTGACCTGGCACCCAGACCACTTCATTGAGCTGAAGTGGTCTGGGTGCCTATAGTGGTCCTTTAAAGTACTCTTTCTCTGGGTTTCTTTCTATCCCAGAACCGGACATTTCTATGTGAGGTGCTAGTTCGCTATATCAAAAGGTTATGCAAATTATGCACCTTGAGCAATTTATTTATTCCTTGCATTTCAGTATTAAATAGGCGTAGGGTATACCTAAAAAGTAGGTCAGATATGAGTTTTTTGTTCTGCCTTAATTACGTAAAATTATTCTGACGACGAGAAACAGCCAAGCATTGCAGTAGCTTTTTTTATATTTTTTAAATATATAAACCATATTGTCCATATTTTTGTACATTTTCTTCTTATCCAGAGTTACACATAAGTTACACATATTACCTCCCCTTCTGTCCCAAATCAAATAGGACTAGTCCTGATTTGAACCCATTGTCTTGTTGTCATATGTTATCCCCATCCCCCTCTGTTTTCAGGTGTCCTCGGAAATTTTTTGGAGAAGGGGGGGGGGGGGCATAATGTGTTTGTGCACTCACTCGTAGACCCAATTTGAAGGAAAGGCAGATTCCAGGGGAGACACTTGCTGCAGTTGACAATATCTGATGTTTAGCAGAGCAAACTGTTCATCTTGTGCACATATTTGCGTGGTGCTAGCCAAACCTATAGCAAACAGTTTGCAGGGTTTTTTTGTTTTGTTTTTTTGTATTTTCATATAGTAGACTACAAACTTGATTATCTGGCAGCTCTACTTCTTTCTCCCCACTGCTAAATAATTTACGTGGCATCTTGTGGCAAGTTGTTTGTGTGCATCTGCATGCTAAGCGCTGTTGGATACATGTTGTGTCATTTGGTAATAGGAGAATTAACCAGGCAGCCTTCACCATACTTTGTGTTAGTAGACTGTCATGGGGCAACTCAAAACCACTTAGTGTTTGTTTCTACAGCTTTTCTCTGTCAATCTGTACCAGGATGACCCTGTGTGTGCATTTTTTCCTGCAGTGATAACACTTTGATTGTTTCGCCTATTGTCTTTGTTAAGGCAGAATTGTCACCTTATAGTTAATGGTTAACCACTAGTGCTACATTTTGCTTTAATTTGCATGTAAGTCTATTTTGGCATTCAATGTAAATGGCTGAAGATCCATGATCTCCTATGAGCTGTGTAGGAACAAGCATACCAGTACAGGGAGTCAGAGGAAGGAGATTCCTGCCGTGCATGATATCATGGGAAGGTTAATGCTTCGTGTTACTTAGTGCTTAACACCCAGTTATTAAACCTTACTTACTTATCTAGTGTTCTTACTCCCCCTCCACCCATCAATCCAATGAGTATTTCAAAGTTAGAACTTCACCAACAAAGGTGACCGTTCATTTAGAAGCCCTTCCTTGCTGATTTATTCCCATTCCTTTCCCTGCTGTGCCTTTCCTCCCACATAAAGCACAATGTGTTGAAGGAGGTGCTGTTGAGGTGGTTTCCTATCACACCAGGTATATTACTGATGCTAGATTACTTTTTTCTGCAGGTGGGCTTAAAGGAACACTGCATAGAAATGTAATTGTTTAGTAGATTTATACACAAGTTGTCTGGGGGTAATTTTTTTTTTCCTGCATGTTTTCATTGGGAGTATATTAAAAACAAAACAAAAAAAAACACACCAGCCTGAAAAAGCTGTAGACCTGCTGTCTGCATCCTTTGCAAGTTCACCTCTTTCCCTAGCACAGACTTTGTCTCTTTGCTAGAGCCATGAGAACACACACACAATCAAGGCTTTTCTCTGTATATATGAAATGTTTCAAAGCAAACCGCTGTACATACAGGCTGCAAGCACCATGCCTGCCCCAGATTACTGAAGTGGTCATGGTACTTGGAGTAACCCTTTACGCATAGTAAGATTTGGGAGTGAAGGGTTTCTTTAACTTGTTAGAGAGTGCTACTTAATATGTTGTCACTTTAATAACAAAATCTGGTTGCTGATTTCTAGTGTAGGAGTATATTGAAAGGGACACTGTAGTCACCTGAACAACTTTAGCTTAATGAAGCAGTTTTGGTGTATATAACATGCCCCTGCAGCTTCACTGCTCAATCCTCTGCCATTTAGGAGTTAAATCCCTTTGTTTATGAACCGTAGTCACACCTCCCTGCATGTGACTTGCACAGCCTTCCATAAACACTTCCTCTAAAGATAGCCCTATTTAAGCTTTCTTTATTGCAAGTTCTGTTTAAGATTTTCTTATCCCCTGCTATGTTAATAGCTTGCTAGACCTTGCAAGAGCCTCCTGTATGTGATTAAAGTTCAATTTAGAGATTGAGATACAATTATTTAAGGTAAATTACATCTGTTTGAAAGTGAAACCAGTTTTCTTTTTTCATGCAGGCTCTGTCAATCATAGCCAGGGGAGGTGTGGCTAGGGTTGCATAAACAGAAACAAAGTGATTTAACTCCTAAATGACAGTGAATTGAGCAGTGAAATTGAAGGGGAATGATCTATACACTAAAACTGCTTTATTTAGCTAACGTGATTTAGGTGACTATAGGGTTCCTTGAAATTTGTGTGTTTTTAAACCATGCTAGTGATAAGGCTGACTCCAGCTCAGGTTTTCAGAATAACGTCACATGAATAGAGATTCTGGAAGCCTTTGATTTTGGGTGTTCCTATAGCCTATGCAACTGAGTGCTTTGGCACAGCCAGGCTTGCTTGTATCCATCATGTGGGCTGTCCATGTGTTCTTAACAGTTCACTGCCTCTATTGCAAGAGTAATTGAATTTTTGTCAGCAGCTCATTGTTCATTCAGTAGGCTCAACCAATAGTATGTTAATTGCAGTACACTGAAACAGACTGCTAAATAGGGCCAGCACGAACACGCTGGGCTACTTCATGCCTGATAAAACCTGCCCAAATCCTTTTCACTGATAACTTCATGCATTCAAGAATGTTTATGCAACTTATTGGCTAGTGCACGACTGTCTAAATTCTGGCCCTCCAGATGTTGCTGATCTAAAAACTACAATGGTAACTACACCCATGGTTTTCGGAGGAACCTTTTTATTTTTTGCCAAACTTTTTGAGACACAAAATGCAAGTACTGAGTAACAGACTGGTAAGGGCAACGGACATCTAAAGATTACATAACAAGCACTTGTCAGAGTTAAGAGTCAAATATAGTTGTACAGTGACAAACTCAGCATTGTATATACAGATCAGGTAAGACTCATTTTAAAATGAAATAATCAGGCAATGAATGAGGAGCCTAAAACTGCCATATTTCAAGTGCAACCTATACAGTAGACTTGTAAGTAGTTACAATGCATGGCACAGCGCATCAATCATCATTAGATTATACAGTCAGGTTATCTAATAACCCACAGCCAATAGTTGCACAGTGCTTTATGAAACAAGTTTGGCAGATAATAATGGATAGTAAAGCCTATGCTCTCACATTCTAAATACAAGCCTGAAGTCACATTGTTGTTAGGCATAGGGTAAAACACAGAAGACTTCTGGTAGAAACTTATGACTGTAGTATCAGATCAGAATAGGAACCATGTCAGCTAATTGGTGCACATTTATGTATATAGATGCTATACTATGCTTTAACAGATGTATTGTAGTGCAGCTGGGTACGAGCATAAAATACAAGGATAAGAAAAAGAAATAAAGAGCTTTGCAGTGCATGGAGGACTACTGCGAGTCTTCTTTAACCAATATGTAAGTTACACATGTCCATCTACTGCACATGTAAGTTACACATGTCCATCTACTGCAAAGGTAGTTATTGCTTCTTCATATGTCCCCCTCAAACACCGTAATATTACTTGTTCTTTGCTAAATTCTCTCAACTTCTCTAGCCAAGGCCGTTTCTGGAGCTGATGCCTTATGTCCATTGAGCTTGCTGTCCCCAATAGTAGGCTCACAGGTCTGCAGGAACTTTGGTTCAGAATCCCTTAGGGTATGTAGACGGCTGGGTTGATGTTGTACCGCCGGGGCCCCCGGCCCAGAGTAGGAATGGTGAGTTGGGACAGTCTCTTGGTTGAGACATGTTGCATGTGAAGTAGGTCTATAGAATCGATGGCTTAGAAAGAGACAGAATCCCTGACACATATTATTAAACTTTGCTTCAAAACACTCCCTCCATGCTTGGGCCACAAGGCCTACTCGACACAGCGAGAGTTGTCGCTTTGTGGCCATTCGTGACACCACTCCGACACAGGATTGATAAAAGCTATAAAATCCCCACCGGGGATACACCCCACCGATCCAAGAAGTGGGGGAAGGGGCTGTAAAGATGTCTCATTGAACCACATGACCCAAGTCGAAGATCAGCAAACTCTCGTCAAGTCATCAGCTTCAGTAGGCTGCAGGTCCGGACAGCTTGATCACTGGTATGAGTGGAGGTTTACAGATCAGTAATATCCCCCACGGCAGTGTTAATTTCGCCAACTAAAAATTGTCGTCCAATTTAGTCAACTAAAATAATTCAGATGACTAAAATGCAACTAAAATGGCTTTTTAGTCAAGACTATGACTAAAACTGAATTACAATTGGTGCCAAGATAAACACTGGCGGGTATGACACATGTGGGGTGCCTGGGGGATTGAAAAACTTGAGGGATCTGGGGGGATTGAGTCTGAACCGTGTCATAGCAAAATGATACATTAGGATGGTCTGTATTTAAAGGGATCACACTATAGGCTCTTGGAGTGCCCCCCTCCCTCGGCACTGAAGGGGTTAAAACCCCTTCAGCCACTTACCTTAATCCAGTGCTGGGCTCCCTCGGCACTGGTGACCTCTCCTCCCCCGCCAACATCAGCTTCGGAGTGGAGCCGAATGCGCATGCACAGGCAGAGGCGCGCACCTTCAAACCGGCCCATAGGAAAGCATTACTCTATGCTTTCCTATGGGGATCTTATTTGACGCTGGACTCCGTGAGAACTCAGTGTAAATCACGGAAGCGGCCTCTATTGGCTGTCAGTGAGACAGCCACTAGAGGCTGGATTAACCCTCAGTGAAACATTTTCTCTGAAACTATGTTTTCAACTGCTGGGTTAAAACTAGGGGGACCTGGAACCCAGACCACTTCCTTGAGCAGAAGTGGTCTGGGTGCCTATAGTGGTCCTTTAAGAAATATGTAGAATGTTATTGGTAATATAATTTTTTAAAGTTTTCATTAGAAGGTTTTAGGTATATTGGATGTTCAAGACATTCTTTTGGCACTTTCAGGACAAAGTTGCAGGCTATTCTCTCTCTACCTTGAAAAGTGGAGGGAAGCCGAATAATACAGTGATTATAAATGGCAGGATTGCTTTGTGATTAGAGGTCTATGGTGAAAACACAAAGATTAGTCTTACTGATTTTATTTTTAATTTTTTTTTATCTTTTTATATATTCATTTTTAATTGTGACCTGTGTTTATGTACTTTTTGCTTTCCAAACTAAAATAATGGAAGAAGTAGCAGTATAGACGTTGTCAAATTAAATATTGTGCTGTGGGCCTCTAACATCACTCACACCATGTCAATGGTAGTCTAATTGGGGACTATTATTCCTGATGTTCCAGCAGCGCTGAATAATAAATCCTTAGAGGTCCAATGCGGAAACCTATAGTCTGTACCTCCAGTGGATGCAGATCACGCTCTTTCTTGCTTGAGTTTACACTTTAGTTCCTTGTGGTCCAGCCTTTAGTGATAAGACGCTCACAAAACACTGACTTTTTTGTGTGTGTGTGCTGAATTAAATATACAACCACCACACTTTACATTATTGTGAGGTGTATCACAGTGGAGCTCTGTGATACCGTCATACATAATGCACATTACTCTTTTGTTAGGAATGTTACTTTAAAAGTTTACTACTGAATGTTGCTAGAGGAGCATTGGAAACTTAAAGTTGGTAATTACTTTTAAGTAGAAGACATTTCTAAAGCTATGACTACCTAGTGCTTTTCTTTGCAGTTACACCATTTACAATTTTTCTTCAGCTGATCATTCAATGGAGCTGGAAATAATAGGAACTGTATAGAAAAGGTACTTCCTTTGTTTTTTGTATGTTGAGCTAATGTCAGGGAATATTGCTGTTTCTTTAAATCCTAATTTCAAATTATTTTAGAACCGATAACTGACCATATTTTTTTTTAGTTGTAAGGAAAAGAATATGTATGATCATTAATGTTATGCAAAAGAAATCTCGTTAATATTGTTAATACAGAAGTGACGAGAGGGTTGTTGGGGTAACATCCACAGCCTACTAGCAACATAACCGTTACTATAACAGTCGAACGTAGTGCTTAAGCTGTCCGTTTAAGGGCCAGATGTCGGCTACATCCCTAACTCTTCAGGTGTCATGACCGAGCAGTTCAGAGGAATTTGTTCCAAATAAAAGACATTCAATGGTTGAGATTTTTATTTTATTTTTAAATGTGTGTGCATATATTTTCAATATATAATCCCCATGATGCACTAAAAGAAGATATTGATCTTCAGTTTAGTGTCTGGCTAGAGTTCTAGAGAGCTACCTTCTAGATAAACTGTGCACCTTCATTCATTCAAAAAAACAATTGAGGTAAATGCACAATACATATCATGAGCAGTATCAGAAATCAAATCACATTTAGATGAATACGACAGTGCATTTCTTCATGTAGTAAAGTGCATCAGTTCTATTATACACTCAAGGGAAAAACTACCACCCAAGCAAAAGCTGAAAATATGTAGTGGAGCGTATTTAGCTTACATCTAGTTATGCAAGAAAACCATTCCAGAAAGACATTTCTAAAAGGAAATATTTGGTAGCGTAATTCCGAAACTTTACATTCACCTATTACCTTAGGGCTTCAGAGGGTAGTATTACAGTGAAGGCTTATTGGAGCTATCAGTGGGAGCTAGAATAGTATAAATGTCGTCTGATATCTAAACAATAGAGAGAAGAGCCCTACAGGTGCCAGCAGAGAGAACAAAAGGCATATAACAAAAAAAGGTTAAGGTAAAGGTTATAACAAAATAAGCATATATGCAACAGGTGAGAGCGTACTGGTTGAGGCAAAAATTGAACTGCAGGAGCAGTTTTGTTGCCTGCACTGTGTTGAAGAACATTCCGGAAACTCTTAACCATTTCCAGTGACACTTCTGGGCATGAATGGCACAGCATTATAATTGTCCCACTGAACCAATGAGGTTGAGACTTGAAGGACTGAGAGCTGGTCTTGCAGGCCAATAGCCTGGTAGAATATGGGTACTCCAGCGAGTGTCCAGCCTATGTACCTTGCCCTCCCTGGATGCAAGGACAGCGCAAGGTAGGCCGCATTTCTACTTGATTTCCATGCCTTGTAGACATTGGGTGACGGGCTAAAGGGGTGCCCTCCAGGCGAGAGGCGCCCTACTAAGATCCTCAAAGAAAGACAGGCTGGAGTTTTCAAAGTTCATTGGTTGCTAAGCTCGGTCCACGGCAATCACTGCCTCTTTGTCAGCCAGGGAATGGAACATCACAACAATAGGTGTCACGACTGCTAGTGTGGTCCAGCACACAGGACTATGTAACCTCTACAGAACGTAAAAAGACCGAATGTAAACCGGTCCTTAGAAAGGCCGGACTAATATGTTAAAGACAGAGAATGCTCAAGGGATAGCCGAGATCAAGGAAGCCAGAAATACACAATACCATAAAACAAGCCAAGTCAGGGAAACCAGAAATCAGAGTAGTCAGGAATAGCCAAGGTCAATATACCGGGAACATCAATTATAGGAACAGAAAACGTACTCTCGGGAACCAGGACAGGAAACCACGACAGGGCAATGAACAAATCCCTCCTTTGACTGTGATTGGTCAGAGGGTGAACTCTGACCCCAGCACGTGTGTGTACGTCGATGTCGTGACATCACATGAATGTTCGTATGACCCCGGGTGCGGGGCTATAAATGACCACGTGGTTGTCGCCATTTTTCTTTAGGGCAGGCGGCCAGGAGAAGCTGGCAGAGCGGCTCCTGACTCGCCGCTGAGCAGGGAAGCTCAGTTCGTATGTGTGAGCCAGGGGCCGTGACAATAGGTTAGTGGCCTACTAGGAACACTCCATCCAGTAGTATTGATTTCACCTTTTAGGTGGTAACAGTGTGGAAAGCAAGTGGCGTACATACTGAGGCAACTCATCTGTGCTAAATGTACCCATCGCTTCCCTGATCTTCACGTTTCGCCGTCTCATAGCATCCTCTAGGCTGGCTACTCTGAGAGTGAGACCAACCTACTGCTGCATTAATTGCTGGTTAAGTAAGGCATTGTTGAGCTTGGTCCAATTGGCATCAGCAGAGTTGTCTTCTGCAGCCTTTATCTGACCAGTGAGGATGTGCTTTTACTCCTGGGCCATTAAGTGATTTGGAGCATCTTGTTTGGGTCGTGCAGGAGGTTTCTAAGATCGGCCTTTGTTGCCAGAGCATTTTCCTCCACTCCTAGTGCAGGCCTTTCCCCAGTCATCAAAGCAGGTTTCTCCAGATCCTCAGAGAAGCAGGAAGGCGTTCTCTGCGGGGGGCCGCCATTTCAGGACACTGCCTAGTGCGGAGCAGATCTTCTATCATGGGATCCATCACTTCTGTCAGTTAAAGGCTTATCTCTCTTCTTCCCCATGCTGTCAGGAAATATCAGTTGACATGTCATGGAATTAAGTGCCTGGACAGGCTACAGGTAGGCTCTATTGGGTGCAGCAATGGGAGCACTCAGAGTGAGACCAAGCATGATGGCTACTAGCTCCATCCCCTGCTCATTACATTTTTAAATGAAGTGGTCCACTATCTGCACTCCTGTTTTACCTCCTTTAACTGCATGATGCATACAGCATCAGGTAAGGAAATTTGTTAGTTGCTGATTGTTGCACTTTTTTTGACTGTTTCTTGCTAACGATTGGCTGATGTTGGCTACATCAGTGTTCTGTGCTAGAACCATGTATTTTACTGCTTTTTTTTAGATGGGCTTCCACCAGCATTCTGAGCTTGTCAGTGATTTACAGGATTGATTAAATTGTTAATTCCGAAGTATAAATCTCACATTGTCAATGCTGCTGAGTAGGGGGCGGCCACTGGGTGTAAGGGAGAGCCCCTATTTTTCTCAAATTGCTCCTGAATGGGTTGACTGAAATCTGTGAAACTTAGTACAGACACTATTTGCAACATAATGAACACACCTAACAGTTATAAAAATCTCCTGCATATAGCAAGAAACTCATAGAAACTCGTAAAATCATTGTCAAAACAATCTGAGTTCCCAGCTTGAAATGCAAATGAGCACAGAAAGGCATGATTTCTCAAGTTTCAGTGCCCAAGAAGAACTTCTCGAAGTCCAGCATGATATATGCAGATGATGCAGAACAGTAATTTTTGTATTTGCACTGTGGGAAGTTTCACTATGGTAGGTCTCATCACAAACGTTTTGGCACCCAGCTATAGAAGTTACGTTACATAGATTGCTCCTTAGAAAAGGGTGTTGGGTGTGTGTTGTTGTATGCCCTTAGAGGGAACATGTGCAGGTTATACCAATTTGGTTTAGAAGACAGTATATTCTTTTGTAGTGTCAGTCATTTTCCTATCTCAAATAGTTAATTGGCAGGAGAAAGGCTCCTCTATAAACGTTAAGTTGACCTTGACATACTGTGAGATGTGACCAAACAAGACAACATTAATTAACTGCCTTTAAGAACTACTTCTTCTGGCATGTTTTGTTTTATCAGATCAGTAAGAGCCTCCAACATTCTCCTGCATTGTTCCAAACGATAACTTTAACTATTCATTCTGATCTTGGCATGCAGTGCTACTGATATGGTGTACAATCTCTGCGACATCACTGTAATGTGTTTTGCTATTTATGAGCCTGTTGGCAATTTTTTCTCTGGCTGAGGGGACATTTTGGGAATTTCAGAATACTTTATACTGTCAACTTCTACTTTCAGTATCTTTAGAGTGTATTTTTTCGCTAAACGTTACCAGGAAGCCAACCAAAAAATCTCCCTCAACTTTAGCAAATAACCCGTTTTGAAAATATAAAGTCAAAATAAAAAAATTAAAAAGGGGGATTCTAGAGTGTTAGGAAAACAAAGTTGCCCTCTGGTCGTCCTTCCCCTGCACCTACCCTACCCGAGTCCCCCCAGCTTGCAAAGGGTTAAAAAATACTTTATTTACTTACCCAATACCAGCAATGATCTAAATTGGTGCTGGGTTGATGCTTGGTCTTCTCAGACGTCATCCGTCAGGAGGGGGGGCTAATGCGCATGCGTCATAATGCTCTCCAATAGGAATTTTACTGGCGCTGGATGTCCTCATGCAGAGTGTGAGGACGTAGTGTGTCATTTAGGTGACCCGGAGTCGTTAACATTCTAGAAGTGCCTTTAGTTGCTCTCTGACAGTCACTAGAAGCAGTCTTAGTCCTGCAAGGTAATCATTAGTTTCTCTAAAGCTGCAATGATTTACATTGCAGGACTAAGCGGCACTGCACCTTCATTTAGCTGTGGTATTGGCATGGGTATAATTTGGCAAATACATTTCTTTGGCATAGGAGTCTGTCTCCTTTAGTTTTATGATGGCTCAACTTCTTAGACCCAAACCACATGATCATTGTCAAACGTGCGTTTTGCAAGGTGACATTAACCGTCGTTTCTATAGGCTTTTCAATTTGTTACATAGGTGTAGCAAAGTAACGAGGGGCCCAGAGGCAAATCTTTGAAATTTGCGCCACAGACACACAAACCATTTCTAAGCCCCTGACCGAATGCAGAGTCCTGGCTGAGAATCTTTTTTTCTTTAATAATAAATGTTTAGAGCCCATTAATATTGATACAAAAATATCTTCTGTGTATGTGTAGGCTAATATACTAAAGGGTATATTCACTGAAAAGGGAACTAAGGTTAATTAAGGAAATTGCGACATCTAGGTCAAGGTAGCTGACTTGGGGGAAAAGGAAAAAACAGTTTAATTAGAGCATTTAATCCACTTTTGCAATTTTGGAATTCAAACTGTATTTCTAAATAGCAAAACTGTAGATATTCTTCAGGTCAGGATGCTCAGACTGATTTGCTCATGCTCACAAATTAATAGATAATCTGACTCATGCAGATACCAGCACTCTCACACAAAAAATAATCAAGTGTGTGCCATTTTCAGCTTCCCTCCTCTTTGCTTACCATATCACCACAGGAGGGTGACTTTCTTTCAGTCCTGAGGTGATATCATGAAACTGTGTGTGCAGCTGTTGCAGGATCTACCTCCCACACGGCTTTCATAGAGCACTGGGAAGAAGTCATATATGATATCACTTCCTCTCCGTGCTACTGAAGAGTAGTGTAGAACAGTGGGCCTATTTTGTGAATGGGCTGCTGAGCTGGAACTTCTTCAGCATGCCCCTATGTTAATCCAGCCCTGCCAATACGTCAACAACAAGGACAATCTCTGATACCAGGAGGGTGCTGCAACAGCCCAGTAGTGTCTGGCCCATCCCCTACACCTCTGTGCACCTGCTTCTTTTCCTTCTTCTGGGCTTAACAGGTAAAAGTAGGAGGCTATAGATTAGATTAACAATTAAGTTATTCACTGTGTGTTATTCGGTTAATCTTATACTGAACATCAACATTAAAACCTCTTGCCTAAGATCTTGTATGCCCCCACGGATGTGTTGAGGCATGTCCTTTGGGATCTGGCACCAAGACATTAGCAGCAGATCTTTTAAGTCCTTCAAGTTGCGAGGTGGGGCCTCCATGGATCGGATTTGTTGTTCCTGCAAATCCCACAGGTGCTCAATTGTATTGAAATCTGGGAAATTTGTAGAAAATGGGAACACCTTGAGCATTTTGTAATGTTCTTTAAACCATCCCTGGACATTTTTTGCAGTGTGTTATAAAGGGGTGTACATGGTCTACAACAATCTTTAGGTGGGTGGTATGTGTCAAAGTAACATCCACATGAATTCCAGGATCCAACGTTTCCCAGCTGAACATTTCC
Organism: Pelobates cultripes; assembly: GCA_933207985.1. Classification (NCBI taxonomy): domain Eukaryota; kingdom Metazoa; phylum Chordata; class Amphibia; order Anura; family Pelobatidae; genus Pelobates; species Pelobates cultripes. The sequence continues at coordinate 42,593,656 of OW240919.1, forward strand.
TAGAGTATAACACTGCCTCTTCTGGCCTGCCTTCTTCCATTGTGCATCCTGCTGCCAGCTTTTCCCCAGGTAAATGACGCTCATGTACTTGGTCATCCACCTGATCTAAAAGAAAACGTGACTTGTCAGTCCAGGCAACCTCCTTCTATTGCTCCATGGTTCAATTCTGACACTCACTTCACCTGCCAGTGGTTTTAATGTTGTGATTGATCAGTGTATCCCCAGTTATTTAACTATCATCCAGACTGAGGAGTTAGCTAGTGATGAACTGGTGAAAGATGGCTGTTGCCTGTCATCAGTGGAACAAATCAGAATCATGGTAAATGAAAAAAAGACAATAAAACAAAACAGATTATCTATGGTATTTAGAAATATGCAACATTCATACCAATAAATGGTGGGGCTTTATTTATTTTTCTCCTCATCCCCCCAAATTAATCTTTGGGTCTCCAGTTTAATTTGTATTTGAATGTGCGCCAACTTCAATTTAAAATAAATTAAATGAATAAATATGGCTTATTAGTCGGTTCATAAACTTGTGAGTTATTTACTTACAAATGAGTTGCTGTTCATTTTAGTTACTTACAAATTAGGAGAAAATTAACCTTTTGAAAAGCCAATGTAAATTGAGTCCTCACTCCTAAACTTGGCTTCATTGGGCTAGCATTTTAAAACTGGTTAACAGTTCACATACTATTGTATGTCTGTCAACACTCAGCAGATCTTTAAATGATCTTTGTTTTTACCATTCCAGGTACAAATCTAAACATGCCCTTCCTTTTATCCTTTTATCGTATAAATAAGACCAGAACAAACGCTACAATTGGACATCCATTTATTTGTCATGTTTGCTTTTTGATAATACAGTTTGGCTTTTGTGCAGGTGCGGTATATGTAAAACAAATGTGTGCTACAGATTTTGGATTGAGATCAAAGAAACGTTGAAATGCAGTTCCTCTTGTACAAAATGGAATCTTTTATTTTTTTTTCTGTTCTTGTATTTTCTTATTACTTTCTTCCCAAATTGTGTATCCAGCTATCTGACTTTTCAAATGCATATGTTCCCAACAACCTCGATGACATCAAAATTAGACCGATAAGGCTTACTTGATTGGTGCTGCACCTCTCGATATGTACTGATTGTTCAATAGAGCAATAGTGTTTTTTTTTTTAAATGTACTGTTGGTGCTTATCCTATATGGGGAATGCAGTGGGTGTTTCAAGGGACACTGCGAGTACCAAATCCTCTTTAGCATAATGAAGTGGTTTTGGTGTATAGATCATGCCCGGCAGTGTAGTTGCTCAATTCTCTGCCGTTTAGGAGTTAAATCATTTTGTTATTGCAGCCCTTGCTATGTCTCCCTTAGCTTTGTGTTTGAGGGTGTATGGGTGTCTCAGACAGCTTGCCTTAGCTTTGTACTGAAAAAAAATATATATGGTAGATTGTGCTTGGTCTGCCCCTATTCCTGAAACTTGCCTTACTGTTCATATCTTGGCCAAAGTGGTTATGAATCAGTAGACATGTTCACGCTGCGATCAGGGCATTAGGATCGTGCAGAGAACACTGAAACAATTGTATAGGCTGACTCTCCCCCTTTCTGAGTGGTCTGGCTCCTTTGGGTAGAGCCAATGACTCAAATTGTGTCACTGGCCCGCCCCCTTTCTACCCCTTCCTCTGGGAGGTACATTTGATGACCTATGCAAATGATAGAGGACTTGACTAATGAACAAATAAATAACAGAGAGAAAAAAGGTATTTTTAATGTTAATCTGCTTATGCGACAAAACTGAAGTCTGCTGTGTAGAAATGTAAAAAAGACAAAATGAGTTTAAAACTAAATTTTTACATTCATATTGGTTTTTCATTAAAAAAAAAAATGTTAAGCTACACTATACGATCAGGAATACAAATGCGTTCCTGACACTATAGTGTTAAAAACACTATTTAGGTGGCCAATCCTACCGTAAATCGGTAAAATAAAAAAAATCTACTTTATTCCAGCATTGCACTGGTCTGCCAGCGATTGCTCCATCTCCTTGGCTTAGATAATCAGAATTGACAATCTCATTCAATACTATGCGTTACTATGGGAAAGCATTGGATTGACTGAGTCAATTCTGATGATCTCTGTAAATAGGGCAGGGGCGGGGCCAAATACTGCACTGGTCAATCAGCATCTCCTCTTAAAGATGCTATCAATCAATGCATCTCTGTGAGGAATGTTCAGCGTCTCCATGCAGAGTGTGGGAACCCTGAACATCAGTGCAGAACATTGTGCAGCACTGACCCAGGAAGCACCTCCAGTGACCGTCTGAGTGACTGCCACTGGAGGTGTCCCTATGGAGCAATGTAAACAGTGTTTTTACATAAATATGCCTGCAGGGACCTACTATGCTCACCAAAACTACTACATTAAGCTGTAGTTGTTCTGGTGACTATAGTGATTTCAACTCCTAGTCTGCTAACTAAGCCTAATAGTGCCTATAGCATGCTCTCTAGGGGTGAATTTTCACTTTTTTCAGCCCTGACTCTAGGGCACACCTGTGAAACTGCTGAACTATCTGGAAAGGAGTAGCTGTGTATTTACATAAAATCAGCCTGTTGTAGTAATGCTACCTACGTTCAAAAGTTGCTCAACTCTGTAATTGGCACAGTTGTCCATAATACTATTCTGCAATCATGAATTCAGCTGGAACAGCAAGTGTACTTGGATACTTTAGTTTACACTAAATTTACAAGATGGTGCTGCTTAGAATCCTGGGAAATTGAGTTCACACAACCTCAGCAGTACAAATGTTGGGCATTGCTGTTATAGCTTACTATAATTCCATTGCCAGGCATACAAAAATAGCAATATAAACGGACCTACAGTGTATTAAAATTCTTCTTACTTATTTTTAAATTATGGCTTGCTTATCTCTTAAATTCTGAACACAGACATGTACACTTCCTGTGCATTTTTCAGCTGATATGACTGTATTATTCTGTTTTCCTGGTTAGTGCCCTAGACATTGCTCGCATGAAGAAGACATCTAATCTATTTGGGATGGTACAGTATATTTTCTCCAGACAGTTTAATTCTACTGCAATCATATTCATATGACACATGGTGCAGGGGTAAAATGCTTTATTGCAAGCAGAACACCTTGTGTTTGAATTTTAGGGCTTTAAATTGACAGCTATCGTTGATGAACGTGCTAAAACGTTCCAATAATGTTCTCTTACAAGGGTGAACAGTATCTTTCAAAAACAGGTGTAAATAGAATGATTTCTTTTAAAGAACATGTGTATAAGGTAAACTCTCAGATCTCTCTATGTAATCAATGACTGCTCGCTTTCATTAATATTTTAATTATATAGCGCCAGCAAATTCTGTAGCGCTGTACAATGGTTCCCTCTTTTGGCAGATACATTGACCTCATGTATTTAGTTAGGAAGTCAAACTTTGCAAGATTTTTTATTGTGGGGAAAAGCAACTTCTGAAACAAAGTTTTGTGTCTGCATAAAATAAACACAGGATACCTCTGAGATCGGAGACACTTGACATTTCTTTTGTCTGGTAGTCTGCTCCCTGTGGAGATCACTGAAGCCAAGAGTTGTTGTGACTTTTCTTGCATATATGTGTTTAACGGACGTGCGTTTTGTTTTTATTTTTTGCGTGTGGGTTTATTTTGTTTCCTTTGTATTTTCACAATTCCTGTTATTTGTTGTTTTTTGTTTTTATTTTATTTTCATTGTCACACTTTGTATCTGTTTGTTTTTAATGTACGTAGTAACTGCCGTAGAAGTGGACAGAATATTAACTTTGGATGTTTGTAGATTTCCTGAAGGATGTTGAATAGACTGTCCTCCCTTTCCGGGTCGATTTTGAGCGGATTAAATTGACACACCTTAAAATAAGAGGTGTGCAGTTAAAATGTATTTTAATGCCATTTGTATGTCTCTTCCAAATTATGCTTTTCAAAGATCTTCCTAAAGATTAGAGATTACGGATTAAAAGCTGAACGATGCCAGCACTAATGCTGCTTTGGTAGTAATCCTCAAATCAGCAGTGCTCATAATGTAACCACTGAATGGACGTGGGAGTTGTAGTTCATTAGAACCACACACACACACAGACTCACAAACACTTATTATTATTATTATTATTATTATTATTATTGGTATTTATATAGCGCCAACTAATTCTGCAGTGCTTTACAATATTATGAAAGAGGGAAATTTACTATGAATGAGACAGTTACAGTGACACAGAAACAATAGGTAGATGAGGGCCCTGCTCAAACGAACTTACCGTCTAGAAAACATACAGACATATATACAGATAAACCCTGACACTCAGATACACATGCACACTGAGGCGTACATATGTCATATTTACATACCGTATATACTAGAGTATAAGCAGAGTTTTTTGGCAACTTTTTTTTGTGCTGAAAAAAAAACACTCTGCTTTTACTCGAGTCAATGTCTGTATTATGGCAACTCACATTGCCATAATACAGACCAGGACCGCCGGGCTCATTACAAGCCCAGTGGTCCTGTTGGGGGCTGGCAGCGAGCGGTTACCTACCTTTACAGCAACTCCAGTCTGTTCCCTTCACCTCCGTGCAGCTCCCCTGTCAGCTCCGTTCTGCTCACATTGGAAGTCTCGCGGTCTGCATGCTGCGCGGAGCATTGCCACAGTAACCCGTGGCAACGCTCTGACGGCCGCGGGTGTCACGAGACTTACACTGTGAGCGGAACAGAGCTGACACGGTGGTGAAGGGAACTGCCCGGAGCTGTTGTAAAGGTAAGTAACAGCTCGCTGCCAGCCCCTCCACCCCTGCCCCCACTGGACCACCAGGGATTAACATAGCCCCCCTCCCTGGCCAGGCAACAAGCAGGGAGGGGGGACAAAAAACAATTAAATAAAAATAATAAAAATATTAAAATAATATTAACATAAAATAATATTTAAATAATATTAAAATAATACAAATGCCCTCCCCTCACCCAATTTACACACACTACACAAACACACACACTGCATTCATACAAACACACAGTGTGAATGCAGTGTGTGTATATAATGCAAACACACACTGCATTATATACACACACTGCATTATATACACACGCACTACACAAACACACACACTGCATTCATTATATACACACACTGTAAATATTTAATGTAATTTTATTGGGATCTAATTTTATTTAGAAATTTACCAGTAGCTGCTGCATTTCCCACCCTAGAAAAAGAAGAAAAAAGGCTGCGCACACAGATAAAATTGAAAAAAATAAATAAATAAAAAATTATTTTTAAATAAAATAAAGTCCAATTAGAAAGAAGGAAAAGTCCAATGTTATTGTCCTTACAGATAGTCTTTGCTGTAAGGACAATAACATTGGACTTTTCCTTCTTTCTAATTGGACTTTATTTTATTTAAAAATAATTTTTTATTTATTTATTTTTTTCAATTTTATCTGTGTGCGCAGCCTTTTTTCTTCTTTTTCTTATTTTATCCAAATTAAAGGGTTTGAGGGATCCCCTTCAAAAGGTTGCTGCCTATAAGTTATCTAGCGCTGTCTTTCTCTTTTTCCTTGTTACCATTTCCCACCCTAGACTTATACTTGACTTATACTTGAGTCAATAAGTTTTCCCATTTTTTTGTGGTAAAATTAGGGGCCTTGGCTTATATTCGGGTCGACTTATACTCTAGTATATACGGTATTTTTATTTTTCAATTGCGCTGTTTTGGGTTTTTTTTTTTTTTTTTTTTAAAATGTGTGTGTCAAGGTTTGCATATCTGTGCTGGTATGTGCCACTTGTATATCTGACACACAGATACACACACTGTGTGTGTATCTGTGTGTCAAGGTGTGTGTGTTTGTATGTGCCAGTGTGTGTGACTCTGACACACAGATACACACACTGGCAGATAGTGGCACACAAATACACACACCTTGACACACAGATACATACATACATTCATACATACACACACACAGATACACACTGTGTGACAAGGTGTGTGTATCTGTGTGTGTGTATGTATCTATCTGTGTGTCAAGGTGTGTGCATCTGTTTCAAAGTCTGTGTATCGGTGTTTGTATGTGTCTGTGTATGAAGGTGAGTGTATCTGTGTTTGTAAGTGCCAGTGTGTGTGAATCTGACACACAGATACACACTGGCAGATAGTGGCACACAGATACACACACCTTAACACACTGTGTGTATCTATGTATGTATCTGTGTGTCAAGGTGTGTGTATCTGTGTTTGCATGTGCCGGTGTGTGTCAAGGTGTGTATCTGTTTGTATGCGCCAGTGTGTGTATCTGTGTCAGTGTGTATATGTATCTGACATACAGATACACGCACTGGCACACAGATACACACACACGCACACACGCACTGGCACACAGATACACACACACGCACACACACGCACTGGAACACAGATACACACACACGCACACACGCACTGGCACACAGATACACACACGCACACACACGCACTGGAACACAGATACACACACACGCACACACACGCACTGGCACACAGATACACACACACGCACACACACGCACTGGCACACAGATACACACACACACACGCGCGCGCGCGCACTGGCACACAGATACACACACACACGCGCGCGCACTGGCACACAGATACACACACGCGCGTGCACTGGCACACAGATACACACACGCGCGCGCACTGGCACACAGATACACTGGCACACAGATACACACGCGCGCGCGCACTGGCACACAGATACACACGCGCGCGCACTGGCACACAGATACACACACACGCGCGCGCACTGGCACACAGATACACACACACACGCGCGCGCGCACTGGCACACAGATACACACACACGCGCGCGCACTGGCACACAGATACACACACACGCGCGCACTTGCACCCACAGATACACACTGACATACTCAGATACACACACACACCGGCACATACAAACACACACACACACATACATACTGGCACACGCACACTCTTTGACAGGCACACGCACACTCTTTGACAGGCACACGCACACTCTTTGACAGGCACACGCACACTCTTTGACAGGCGCAGGCACACACTTTGACAGGCACACGCAGGCACACACACACACACTCTTTGACAGGCACACGCAGGCACACACACACACACTCTTTGACAGGCACACACACACACTCTTTGACAGGCACACGCAGGCACACACACGCACTCTTTGGCAGGCGCATGCACACACACACTCTTTGACAGGCACACGCAGGCACACACACACACACACACACTCTCTTTGACAGGCACACGCGCACACACACTCTCTTTGACAGGCACGCGCGCACACACTCTCTTTGACAGGCACGCGCGCACACACTCTCTTTGACAGGCACGCGCGCACACACACTCTTTGACAGGCACGCGCGCACACACACTCTTTGACAGGCACACGCGCGCACACACACTCTTTGACAGGCACACGCGCGCACACACACTCTTTGACAGGCACACGCGCGCACACTCTCTCTTTGACAGGCACACACACACACACTCTCTCTTTGACAGGCACACGCACACACACACACACTCTCTCTTTGACAGGCACACGCACACACACACACACTCTCTCTTTGACAGGCACACACACACACACACACTCTCTCTTTGACAGGCACACACACACACACACACTCTCTCTTTGACAGGCACACACACACACACACACACACACACACTCTTTGACAGGCCCAGGCACGCACACACACACACTCTTTGACAGGCCCAGGCACGCACACACACACACTCTTTGACAAGTACAAATACATTCTCACTGCCAAACACACAAACACATACAAACTCCCTAACAGGCACACACACATTTAAATTTTTTTTTTTTTTACTTTACATTTTACTCCACCCAGCCCCTCTACCTTTACGAGTGCTGGCATGAAGTCCCTGGGGTCCAGTGGGGATGGCGGCAGCTTGGCATGCGGCGAAGGACAGACAGGTGAGCGGTGGAGGCGGGCGGCGAGGAAGCTCTGATCTCCTTGCTCAGCTCCCTTGCGCGCCTCCTAGTGATGCCGGAGCCAGAGTGACGTCATATTCCGGCTCCGGCATCACTGCTCCCTCGCCACCGCCGGCTATTTTTTTTCCACATTTTTCTGTGGAACACCAATTGGGAAACGCTGACCTAGACTGTTGGTGGGCCAAGAGGACTCGTTTGGAAAACACTGCACTACACACACACTTAATAATTGTGGACAGGCTAGGGGTGAGCCCTGTGGGTGGACTGTGGGGGACCAGGCTTTGAGCTTTGTAAGGGCCCCCAAAATGTCTGATGGCAGCCCTCCACAGTTATTCACTGAAGTGAGAATTGCCAGGAATTCAGAAGTGAATTTGAAATGTAAGTCTAAAATAGTGAAATTTTACTATTGTTGGTTAGACATTCACCGCAACCCTCAACTGGCATGATTGGACATGGATATCTAAGCTGGAACTGAACCCACAAAGTGCCTCTCTCTTAGCCGTAGTGATATAGGCTCATGTTGAACACTTGACAAAGTACAAAAGTTGGCATTGATGACCCATTAACATCTGTGACACATGCTGCCAAATGATACTTTAATGCCGGGGTACTCCTTGTAATTATTACATGGCTCTCTAGATTATTTTGAATGACACCTATTGCTCTTGGTTATTTCATTGGTTTTGGTACTGTCTCCTAGTATTTAGTATTTTTTTTTTTTTTTCAAGTTCCTAAAACACTCCTCATGGGGCTATGAAATATGTTGGAGATGCATTTTGCTTTTATCCACTTTAAAAATAAAATCGTGGAAATAAAAATCCACCTACACAGCATGGGTATTATTTCTTTTTTATTTTTAACTTAAAAACAAGTCTTGATTTATAAATCTAGTAATTTCATTGTTTGCATTGCAAGGCTTACATTCCTGCATAACAGCCGTTAAGCTCACTCACTGTCACATAAAGCAGCTTGTGTGTAACATTTACATAAAGTCAGTGGAAGTATGCTGAGAATTCTCCTACTGTACAGAGCAATGCCGTGTCTGTCATGGGAATGACGGGTGCACTGAGAATGCTAACGGCTGTGTGGGTCATTTGTAAAGATGATGATGAAGGTTACTGTATGGTGACAGTGTGGCTCTCTTGCTATCTCTGTGTATGAATGAGATACAGCATTAGCTCTTACCCTGGACTCATAAGCAATGCTTAAAAAAAAACAAAAAACAACCTACTTCTTAGTTCTTGCAAATGAGTCTGAATGCCATAGAAACGTAAACCTGAGCTCACTGAACCGCCGAACATCAGGGTATATTGTACAATTTAAAATCAAAATGTGTTTTGTTTGTATTTTTTGGGAAGATTTATTTTAGTGGGGTTTTTTGTTTTATTTTTTTTGTCATTTAGGTTTTACTTCTGTTTCTATTTGAGATATAGTTCAAGAATGTTCTAACAATACAGAAATTAGTTTTACATCTTGTGGTTGGACTACAAATCCTATTGGCCTCAGCCTGTATTATTTAGAATCAAAGGGACGATCAGTACTTAAAGGATCACTATAGGGTCAGGAACATAAACATGTATTCCTGACCCTATAGTGTTAAAACCACCATCTAGCCCCCCTGGGCCCCTCATGCATCCATAAATATAGCAAAATCTTACTGTATTCAAGCCAGAAGCTGTAGATCTGTATGCTGTTTGCCTCAGAAAAACAAGCAGTCTGCTGACATCATCAGAAGTGGTAGCCTGATCCAATCACAGTGCTTCTTCGCTGAGACTGACAATGAGGCAGATAAGGGGCAGAACCAGCATGATTCAAACACAGCCCTTGCCAATCAGCATCTCCTCATAGAGATGATTTGAATCAATTAATCTCTGAGGAAATTTCAGTGTCTGCATGCAGAGGGAGGAGATACTGAATGTTTGAATGCATTTTAGGCAGCCATGACCCAGGAAGGATCTCTAACAGCCATCTAAGGAGTGGCCAATGAAGTTATTACTAGGATGTAATGTAAACACTGAAAAGACAGTGTTTACAGCAAAAAGCCTGAAGGTAATGATTCTATTCACCAGAACAAATTCAATAAGCTGTAGTTGTTCTGGTGACTATAGTGTCCCTTTAATAGAGGGCTGGGCATCATCAGCTAATGTAGTGCCTGTGCAAAACATCTCTCATGATCCTCTGCCAGGCTCTCTAAAGTAATCTGTGCAACATTATTTTAATCTGTTGTAGAATTATATGCCAGTTTGCACGTATGACTTTTGCCTCAGACCCGTGTTAAACCAAGTTACTTCTAAAGCACAAATTGAAGTGTTATATGCAATGGCAAAAGGTTATAAGAGTTTAATAAAGGCAGATATTTTTAGAAGGATGGAATGAGGCCAGCATTATGACACAACATGACCCACCCCAAGTTGTATTTAAAAAAATAAAAATAAATAATAATTGTGTGGAGGGGTTTCTTACTGGGTTATAATTAAAGTGAGAATTCAAAGTTCATTTCAAATTTAAAGCCAGAGTAGCCAAACGGGAATCATAGCTTGCTTTTTGAAAATGTTCCTAGTTTGTCCCTAAAATTAAAATTATCTTACATAGTTTTATTTACTAGAGTAAGATTGTAAAGTGTAATTTCAAAAGTCCCCATAGTACCTTTTACAATTATTACAAGTCCTTTATTTTATGTATCAAACAATAGAATTGGGAGATTGGTGTGACCTTGGTCGTCTGTGATTTGCAGGGGCAGGCGTTTATTATCACATTTTTTTATGTTGGTTATTTGTAACACACAAATATCCAAACATTGTTACATAGCAAAATCAAACCTTGGTATATTTATCTACAACAGGGGTGAGATAACAATGCTAGACATACCTAAATAAGGTTAGTATACAGGAGTCATAATACCATATGTAAGATAATTACCACTGTTCTGAAAGCAAGAAATATTAATCTGTCTTTATAGCTGGCTACAAAGCCTGATTTGTAGTAACATGAGAACTGTTTGGTCTTTCTTATTTCAGACTGTCTGAATATTAATATTTATTGTTTTCCTTGTCTTTTAATTGCTTGTAAATGACTTTCCATCATCAAATGTGTGAGCTAGAAGCAAACCTTGTCTCTTAGGGTTAGTTAGTGGAGTCCTCTCTTTATCCCTGTTTTTTTTCCCCTCTCTCTCTTCTTTCTAATCTCTAAACCAGTTTAGAGAGTCAGGCAGTAAAGTGATTTTGTTGCATACATGGACACTGGGTTAAGTGTAGCTGGCAGAAGGAATGCAGTCATTGATCAATGCCTACAGCAGAGATGACTATCTATAGTTATGTGTACTTTTCCCTTGATCATTCAGCCACTTACATGAACACCAGTACACCACTGTATAGCAGTCTGTGCTTGGCTGCTACGCTGTGAACTGATACATAATAACTGTATGTAGATTTAGATTTACTTATTTTAAAGAGATGTTTTATTTTTGCTGTTGAATACATTTTGTTTGCAATCTCCAAAAACTCATGCTTGATGATTGAACATATGGTTTTCTTGAAATCTGATTTTCCACCGCACGTAAAGGGTACATCATTAAGCATCCCGATACACTTTTCTTTTGACTTTTCTTCCTTATGCAACAGCCCATCTAGTCTGACTTCTCACCACCCCACCTATTATTACTATTATTATTATGTCTTGGTATTTGGATATAATTGTCCCCATTTATTACTGCATGATTTATGTTTGATGCTTGACCAAATAATTTCAGATAGTTTCAAGCAATTTATTTTCTGTTTGAAGTTTAACTTATTGTTTGTTTTTCTGTGGAGTTGATCAGATGATTGTCAGCTGCTACTTTCTGGACATGCTGTGTACTGTATACAGTCACAATGCTGCAAATACCCTGTTCTGTACGGATTTAGAATTCTCTCAGCAGTTATAAGATTCTGTGCATGCATTGTTTTGATAATTGAAGTGTCCCTTTCAAATAGAACTGTAATCACTGCCAGGCTTCATCACTACCTCCCCTTGTTTCAGCTTGCCTTTAGATACTGTGTTTCATGTCACTGTCAGGCTATATAAGATTTATTCTGCATTGATCTTGGTTATTATAAGAATGTATTCATAAAGTACCAACATGCAGTGCCATTGAATAGATCAACAAAATTCACAGCGAACTGACAAAACAAGTTTGGAATTTGAGAAGAGGTGGTGACACTGCTCAAGTGAGCTTACATTCTTAAGGAAATGGGTTTTAATTACACAAAAGCTAGAGGTTTCTGGCACCTCATTCTGTTTCCAAATTAGATATAAGGAAAGGTTTTAAAAAGGACACCACTAGTTTTTGCTTCAGTGACTATGAATTACTGCATGGATTTTGTGTTCTCCAAATGTTTTTCTTACACTGTAATTAGATGGTGCCTTGTGGCTATGTTTCTTTATACATCTGTTAGTGTTAAATGCTTGTACCAGGAGTCTGGTAGTGTTTGTTTATGGCAGTGATGCATAGCCTTTGTGCTGCTTTTGTGCTGGTGGGGATATAAAAGGCAAACTTATTCAAGAAAAATAGATTTTTCTCTTTTTCTGACGTGTGATACAATAATTGGCAGTACTTTTATCATATGATCATTGTGTAGAAATTGTAGATTGTAAATCTTAAGGGAAACTATGGAGTAAAAATGCCCACCCCTCCATGCAAAAGATAAATGAAACATATATATCTATATCTATATATATCTATATCTCTTGAACGCACCATTTGATGCACCATTTACTTGATCAGTTTGTCAGGAAAGGCTCTCTTATCAAGAGATAAGTTAAATAGTTAAGCCTTCGATGGTAGTTCCACTTACCATGCCATACGTGATATGCACTTTACACACAAGGCCTGGGTCACTGTTTTGTGAACCAATCTATGTGCACAGATTGGCAGATCTGTCATTTTTAGTTTCATCTTACAGCTACAATTTTTTTTAACAAGAGAAATTCTGTGCAAAGATGTGCGTCACTGTGAAAGTTAAATTATTTTACATGATATGTTCTGGCTTAGACATGACAGCCAGGCATAAAATATAAATAAAACAAAAGTAAAGAAGTAAATGGTTTAGAATGGAGAAGAGAAATAGCACAACCCATAGGTAATTTGTATGTGCATTACATCATAAGGGGCTTGCTAACTTATATGGCCTTGCATAGAATATTTATATTTACATTTTTTTTTTTTTTACGTTGTGCATCCCTTTCCACTGCTGATGTTTGCTCTTTGTATGCTGGTGGGGTGTGCTGCTTACAACTCAATCTTAGAACACATAGCACTCAAGGCTTGAACACTGTGCATTGTGGGAGTATGTTGGTGCAGGTGTGTGTAACAACACAAATGCAAACTATAGGTTAAAATATATGGCAGTTTAACTAATCAATCTATAAACAAAATCAAACAACTTACCTGAAACAGACCATGTCACAGTTAATTCTAAACCTGAAGTATGAATAAATCGCTTCTTTCTTACTTGAATTATCTTTTTCTTAAAATCTCAAATTGGTATACACTCTATGGCTTTTCCCTAGTGTGCAAATTCAAAGTTAATTTCAAATTTAAGCCAAAAATAGCTGAACTAAAAGCATAGCTGACTTGGTGAATTTCTCTGGTTTGGTTATTTTTACCTTGAATTTAAAATTCACTTTGTAATTACAGTTTAACTGTAGTTTTAGAGCGGTGCAGTGCAAATTATCATCCAGAGTTCAGAGCAGAAGTTACCCCTACAAATGAGAAAGGGGGAGGTGGGGAGTAGGGAATTTGAAATTCACTTGAATTGTCTGGAATTCTGAATAAATAATAATAAAAAAAAGTGCATTTTAACTGTTTTTACTTTGACTTCCCTCGCCTCAAATTTGAAATTTTCTTTGGATTCTTAACATTTCACGCTTATTATTATTCATTGAATAATTCTGGGAATATTTCCAGGGTGACTTGCTTACATACATTCTGTAAGAGAGAGAGTGGATATGCTAAAATCTTCTAGGATATAGATAGTGTGCCTAAAATCTCATCTGTGACTCGGTAAATGTCAGGAGTGTACGTATTTCACAAAGCAATTGTCTAAACATGCAACAGATTTTACATATTTATCAGTTACCAATCTCTTCTGTATGTTTTCACCATTATTTATAGGACCACTAAAGTAATCCATGCTACTTCACTTAAATTAAAAATGTCCTGGTTGCAGTGGCCCAGGCCTTGTAACCATGCAAACTACAAGTCCAAAATAATAATTAAATTAAAATAAAAAAAACTGCCTTGTTTAAATTGCAGGGTTGAATCCTCCTTTATTAACAGTCATATTGACAGCCATTAGTTGGGACACTGACTGATTAGAACTGTCAGTAACGTGACGCAGGCACCCCAATAAGTTAGCATTGACTCAGTGCTTTCCTATGGGGAAGTTTGTATGCGATCCTGGCTCTCGACATGCAATTCCACAATTCTCCTCTGAGATGAATTGGATTGGACATCAGGAGAGGCAGCTAAACCTCTTCCATGACATTGTGGGAGGCGGACAGGTAAACAGCGTTGAGGGAGCCTGGGTGCTTGCAAAAGGTAAGTAAAACATTTAATTAATTATTTTTTTTATGCAAATGAAGGGGGAAACCTGTCTTTTAATAGGAACAAGCACACTAAACCAGCAACTAGATGCCGAAGTTGCACAGAATTCACAATGACGCGTCAGAGATTGACTCATCTTATAGCTTAGTTTTTATAGCGAAATGCTGCACATATAGTTTCTAGGCACTATGAGTACTTCAAATCACTGAAGTGGTCATGATGCTTTTAGCAAGCCTTTAATGTAAGGTCAAAATACATCATAGATACCAACATGTAAAACTACAACTTTTTAGATGCTTTGCTAAACTTAGCTAACCATCTGGCTTGTGAGTTTTAATCATTTGTTTATTTTGTGCGTCTTTTGTATGATTTAATTTTTTTTTTTCCATTGGTGCTTTGCTGATCTTATGACATCTCCCATTAAGATCTGTCTATTATATCTGTATGTCTGCCTGTCTGTCGTTTCATGTCTGCAGTAACAGTCATCTGCCTGTTTAGATTTGTCCCTACAATTGTCTGACAGAGGTAGACTTTGCACAAACCTTATAAAAAAATTTACTTTCTGGCAACCTTGACGAAGAAAGAGAATCTATTTTATCTGTTCGGTTTTATTACAAAAATTTTTTTGTTTGCATAAATCTGTAATAGTCTTAAATGTCATATCATGACATGTACCTGGCCAGTGTAATACAATATAACGCTGATTTATATTATTATTATTATTATTATTAATATTAACTCTTTTTTTTTTTTTTTTTATTCTTTATTTTGTTATGCAAATAAAAGATCACAAATTGGCTTGCACTGCTAAAACAGCATGTGTGAGCCCAAAAGTGGTATACATTTGAAAACAAGCACATAGCAGGTGAGGAACATTGCACATTTTTTTTTTTTTTTTGTAAATATAAACATAGCTAGGTAGCGGGGCATACATGGACATCAGTGTAAGCATGATATTGATTGCCAGAGGTGTGCGAGGAGTACTGTTATAGTGAAAGCGGGTCTAGTTTTGGATGTCCTGTTAAACCTCTATTGAGAGACCGTGGGTCCTAATCTTTGTCCGCTCCTTGGCGTGTTAATTTGAGTATTTTATTGGGGCCCCGTGAGTTACATTCCTGTGGTTTACTTGCTCCATAGAGCATTAGGTAGTCACCTAGTTTGGACCTTGAGCTCTAACCAAAGAGAAATTGTTAAAAAGTCACCTATCTGCAGGTAACTGTGTTCCCTACCGGGTGCTGGTGGATAAGTTCGTATAGTGGTTCCCTTGCGGAGGTGTGGTAGGGGAGGTATGTGTGGGCCGATTGGGAGATACTGGGTCTGAGGGTTATGAGCGGATTAGTACTCGAGTATTTTCAAGGTAGTGTGATATCTAGTCGGTGGGGACTTGGCGACAGTTACTGGTGAAACAGCGCCATGCGGTTATGTTAGTGCATTTAAGAAACTTAAACCATTAAAATAAAACAAGAAGAAAAACATTAAAGCTGAGGAACGAGAGAAAGTTATCATAGAAGCCTGGTGGGCAACAAACAGTCCGGCACAGCAGTTGGACATCCATGCGGGTATACCATCTCTGGCTCGGTCTTCTCGTTGGCGTTCAGGTCGGCATCGCGTTCAGGGTTGGTCTTGGAGTAAAGACCGCAATATTTGCAGGGTTGATGTGAAGCAGAGTCCCGCTTGCCCCATTCGGGTTGGCGG
Source organism: Pelobates cultripes (assembly GCA_933207985.1). Taxonomy (NCBI): domain Eukaryota; kingdom Metazoa; phylum Chordata; class Amphibia; order Anura; family Pelobatidae; genus Pelobates; species Pelobates cultripes. The sequence continues at coordinate 42,609,966 of OW240919.1, forward strand.
TAATACTAAGAGAACGCAGGTGCGCTTCTAATTCTTGTAGGCTCCGTGCCTTGTAGGTAGTCCCTCCATGGGAGAAGAGTAGTGCTCGCGGGGTGCCCCATCGGTATGGGATGTTTTTGGTGCGGAGATGTTGAAGCTGCGGCTGCAGTGATTTCCTCCAGGACAGGGTACTTTTTGTCACGTCTGGAAAGACTAGGAGCGTGGCCCCTTCAAAGGTTAAGGGGGTTTTCCCTTTTATTGCGGCTGAGAAGGTGTTCTTGTCCTGGAGGTTTTGGAAGCGGAGTATGAGGTCCGCTGGTGTTGTTTGTGGTACCTGTGCAGGCTTGGGGAGCCGGAACATCCCGTCTAGCTTTAGGGCCTTGGCCTGTTTGGGCAACATCAAAGCCTCAAACAGGCGTCTGATGAAGTGGGGTAAGTCCTTGAGGCCTACGGTCTCCGGTATGCCTCTAACTTTTAAATTGTATCGTCGTCTTTGGTCTTCGAGTGAGTTTACTCGATTTTCAGCAGCTAGTTGCCTGTCTTGGAGGTCTGCCAGTGACTGCTCCACCTGCGTGATTCGGGCATCATGGACATTGGAGGTGGCTTCGAGTTGTGTGGCTTTGGCCTTGACGCCTTCTATGGCGGTGTTGTAGTGGGCCCTGTCCGCGGCCAGGTCTTTTCGCAGGTCCGCAAACATGGCTTTAAGCAAGTCCGCCGTCACCGGTTCCCCGGCTTGCAGGGGCTTATCTGCCCTTTTCTGCGGTGGGTCATAGGAGGCTCCCTCCTCGAGATCTATGGAGGCCTCGTCGGATGAGCACGAGAACTCATCCCTGAGCGCCATCTTGGCCCATGCGGCCTGCTGTGTGTTCCGTAGCAGTTCCCCTATATCTTTGCTGATCGGGCACTTGTCGGCTCGGGGCTTTTTAGTTTTTCTGCCCATCATCTGCCTTTGCGTTGCGTGTATGATATGGGGTCAGTTTTGGCTGAAAAAGCCTGTTTTAGCACGGTTTCAGCAGTATAGGGCTCGGAGCTCAGAGAGTTGCGTCCGCTCTGGTCCTCAGTTAGCTCCGCCTCCCCCATTAATATTAACTCTTGAATCTATCAAACAATGTTTTGAGTTTAATATGTAACCTGGAGACATAAACAATTTCACTTTTCTTAACTTAGAAACATAGATACAAACCTGTATTCCTGACCCTATAGTGAAAACCCACCATTTAGGTGGCTTGCCCCACCCCATTAGCCACCTCAGAATGGGTTAACTCACCTTTTTTTCAGCTCTCAGCGGGTGATGGCCCCGCCCCCTTGGTGACATAATCAAAACTGCAGATTTTTAGCCACACCAATGCTTTCCCATGTGGAAAGCATTGGATTGGCTAAAATAGACAGGGGGCGGGGCCAAACACCATTTTGGCCAATCAGCACCTCCTCATAGAGATGCATCGAAACATGAGGAAAATTCAGCATCCCCATGCAGAAAGTGGGGACGCTGAACGGCATGGCTGCCTACTGTGCATCCCTGAGCCAGGTAGCCCGTCCAGTGGCCATCTAAGGAGTGGCCACTTGGAGGTGTCCCTAGAGCAATGTAAACACTGACCTTTCTCTGAAAAGTCAGTGTTTACATGAAAATGCCTGAAGGGAGCTATTATATTCACCAGGACAACTACATTAAGCTGTAGTTCTGGTGACTATAGTGTCCATTTAACTTTGCATTGGCTTGCACTGCTAAAACAGCATGTGTGAGCCCAAAAGTGGTATACATTTGAAAACAAGCACATAGCAGGTGAGGAACATTGCACATTTTTTTTTTTTTTTGTAAATATAAACATAGCTAGGTAGCGGGGCATACATGGACATCAGTGTAAGCATGATATTGATTGCCAGAGGTGTGCGGGCGGAGTACTGTTATAGTGAAAGCGGGTCTAGTTTTGGATGTCCTGTTAAACCTCTATTGAGAGACCGTGGGTCCTAATCTTTGTCCGCTCCTTGGCGTGTTAATTTGAGTATTTTATTGGGGCCCCGTGAGTTACATTCCTGTGGTTTACTTGCTCCATAGCCCGGGGTTGCAGGTCTTGATTTGGTTTACCGTGGGTGCTACGGGTGTATCATAGCATGGGTATGTCTCTGTAGGAGCAGTTTTATGAGGTATTAGGTCTTTTGTGGCGTATTTCTTGGTAGTTAGTTTTACCAGGGTAGTGTAGTGTCTCCGTTTAGCCATGGGTCCCAGAGCTTGTGGTATTGTGTGGTTGTTTCGTGTATTTGGGCTGTGAGGCTGTCCATGTTTGCGCTGTCCTGTATCTTGTGTGTGATGGAGGTTTGCGATGGGATGTGTGGTGTGGCCCACTGTTCAGCGATCGCTCTGCGAACTGCGAGTGTTATTCTTGCTATTAGTTTGTTTTCCCTTCTTGTGTAGGTGTCACTAGGTTTGGATAGTAATAGTAGCCAGGGATCCATGGGGCATGGTCTGTCGAATAGTCTAGTGATCAGGGTTGTGATACTTTGCCAGAGCGGTTTCAGTTTAGGACAGGACCACCAACAGTGGAGGAAGGTGCCTATTTCTCCGCAACCTTTCCAACAAAGGTTGGGGTGAGTTGCTCTCGTGGCGGCTAGTCTTTGTGGTGTCAAGTACCACCTGAACAGCATTTTATATGCTTGTTCCTTGTGGGTGACGCATATTGAAGTGGTGGCTAGGGAGTGTGTTATCGCGGGGGATGTGGGTGGTGGTAATGGTCTTTGTGTTTTGGGTAGCCACATATATAAGGATGGGTGGTCCCAACCAAATATCAGGTGTTCCAGGGGTGCATATTTTTTATACACTATTCACTTCCTATTTGATTATTTTTTTAGCAGCTCTCATTAACAGTGTTTCAATGAATACAAAGAAATGAAAGTGCAAATATGCAATGTTGCAGTTTCTTATATACAATGTTATACACCTCTATTGTTGACACAGATAAAGAGATTAATTGCTAGCCAAAACAATCAATCATAACAGTCCTTTTAGTCTCTTATAATTGCTTCCTTTCCTATTAGGAAAAAGAGAAACTTCCATTGTGCAGTCTTTACTAAATGCCAAATTGTGACCATCTCTCACCAACACACAGGTAGATATTACTCTCCGCTACTTAGGGAACAACCACTCATGTCCCAAGAATTTCTACCTTAAAGAGACACTATTAAATGCATCTCTATGAAGAGATGCTGATTGGCCGGGGCCATGTTTGACTTGTGCTGGCTCTGTCCCTGATCTGCCTCCTTGTCAGTCTCAGCCAATCCTATTGGAAAGCATTGTGATTGGTTCACAGATTCACTTCTGATTATGTCAGCCAAGCAGGTAGATCAGGGCCAGAGGCAGCAGTTGCAGACTTGAATAAAAGTAAGACTTTACTATATATACGGGACTGGGGGGGGGGTGGGGGGCTAGACAGTGGTTTTAACATGATAGAGGCTCAATACTGTTCCTTTAACCCCTTCCCGACCTCAGACGTACCTGGTACGTCCAATAGCAAATAGGCACTTACCTGATTGCTGGCAATCCCCCGCCGGCGATCGTGATCCTGGGGTCTGCCTGGGAGCTCAGGCAGGCCCCCGCTGCCCAAGCTGGCCCTCCCCGGCCATGTGATTGCGGGGTCCTCGCCCAACACACCTATACATTGGTGGTATCACTGTACCTGTGAGATGTTGCTGAACACATATTGGGGTGTTCTTTGGCAGTAACCCTTAAAGTTTTCAGTACATGTATTCTTAAATTGCTGTGTGTGTCAAAAAAATCACCAATAATTTCTGAATTTTTTTATTTGGCATAGATTGGTGGTAAAATGGTTGCATGAAAAGGTTGTTTTCTTGTAAAAAATATATACTTGTGAAGGGTTATTCAGGGTTTCATGAACACTATCAGTGTTACTATGTAACTTTCGTTAAAGGGACACTATAGTCACCGAGACCACTTCAGCTCAATGAAGTGGTCTGGGTGCCAGGTCCCTCAGGTTTTAACCCTTCAGATGCAAACATAGCTGTTTCAGAGAAACGGCTATGTTTACATTTGGGGTTAAGCCAGCCTCTAGTGGCTGTCTTCCACTAGGGGCGCATCTGCGACGCTGGAGGCATATTATGCCTCCATCGCGCAGAGTGTCCATAGGAAAGCATTGAGAAATGCTTTCCTATGGACACTTTGAATGCACGCGTGGCACTTGCCGCGCATGCGCATTTGGCTCCGCTGACGTTGGCAGGGGAGGAGAGGTCCCCGGCGCTGGAATAAGGTAAGCTGCTAAAGGGGTTTTAGCCTCTTCAGCGCCATGGGAGGTGAACCCTGAGAGTGGGGGCACCCTAAGGGCACTATAGTGTCAGGAAAACCGCTTTGTTTTCCTGACACTAAAGTGATCCTTTAAATTTGAAGAAAAACAAAAAATGGTTTGGAATTGGCAAAATGTTACTAGTACTTATTGCTCTATAACTTTCCAAAAAAAGCTAAGAACATGTTAACATTGGGTATTTCTAAACTCAGGACAAAATTTAGAAACTATTTAGCACGGGTGTTTTTTGGCGGTTGTAGATGCGTAACAGTTAGAAAAAATGTTTAAAAACAAAAAACTTCATTATTTTATCATTTTTTATAGTAAAGTCTATGATATGAAAATAATAGTATCTTTAGAAAGACCATTTAATGGCGAGGAAAAACGGTATATGATGTGTGGGTGCAGTAAATCAGTAAGAGGACAGTAAGAAATTACAGCTAAACACAAACACAGCAGAAATGTAAAAACAGCCCAGATCCTTAACGGTAAGAAAATTGAAAAATGGTCTGGTCACTAAGGGGTTAAAGAACGAACATTAGAGGTTCAATCCTAACCTGCTGAGCGAGAGAGAAACTCCAATTGTGCAGAACATCAAGTAAATGGTGAATCGCAAACCCCTTCACAAATAACTAGGGCTAAATGAAAAATGCAGGCTTTGCAAGATCGCAATAGGTGTGGTGGAGGATCAGGACAGACACTATGCCATACTAGTTATGTATTACAGACCCAGACAAGATTGGAGGAAGACAGTCCTATCGGATTACAACTCTAAGGACATGATTGGTTGTCCCAAGAATAGGTGAGAGTAAAACCTATTTGGTTATTGACTAAGTAGTTTGCAAATAAACCGTTTAGTTGGTGTTCTGCACAATTGCAGTGTCCATCTCTCTTTAGCAGTAAATGATCAAACCTCTGATGCTGTTTTTTTAAGACAGAAGTTCTTGGGACATGAGTGGTTGTCCCAGAAGTAGCTGAGCGTAATATCTACCTGTGTGTTGGTGAAAGGGGCTCACAACTCCACGTTTAGCAAAAAACAGGAAGGGAAGTCTTTATAAGAGACTAAAAGGACTACTAAGATGGATAGTTTTCGCTGCCAATTAATAGCTTTATCAGGGTTAACATTGTTTATTTTCATTCATAGTTAATTTTCAGAAAATAGTGTATAGATACATAATTTTTGAACCATTTAAGCTATAGGATTGTTTCTAATCTAAAGCTGAATTGTGGGCTTCTATTTCTATCTTGTTGTTGCTTAGTTAGGTTTGGGAGGAAATATGTCACCTTTAAATACGTGCAATGTTTTTCCATTGCATATCTGGCTGCAGTTACCCCACTATTCATGCAGTGAGTGCTTTATTTGTATTTGCTGTACTTGGTCTGTTTACTCATTTAACCCCTTAGCGACCGAGGACGGTTCAGGACCGTCATCGGCATTTTTGCCTTGAGGACCATATGGATTTCATATGGATATATAATTTTTTTTAAATTTTTTTATTATTATTTTAAATATTTTTTATTTAATTTAAATTACTTATTATTTATATTTTATAATAATATATATATAATATAAAATATAAATAAGTAATTTAAATTAAATAAAAAATATTTAAAATAATAATAAAAAAATTTAAAAAAATTATATATCCATATGAAATTTTATTCTAACTGTATTTTAAAATTAATATATATATATTTATATCAAAATACACTTAGAATGAATTTGTATATATATCTATGTATATAAAAATAAATAAAAATAAGAAATATACATATGTCCATATACAAAATTACATAAATAATTATATAAATATACACGTAGACTTCAAATATATAAATATGCATATATATTTAAATTCTACGTGCGTATTTATGTAATAGTTTTACATAATTCAGTAATTTTATTGATTGCAATTTAAGGGACCTGCCTGCCAACCCAGGCCGAAATTCCAGAGAATTGAATTTGCTAGCACTGTATTTTACCCTGTAACGTTCTACGACACCCTAAAACCTGTACATGGGGGGTACTGTTTTACTCGGGAGACTTCGCTGAACACAAATATTAGTGATTCAAAACAGTAAAACATATCACAGCGATGATATTGTCAGTGAAAGTGACTTTTTTTGCATTTTTCACACACAAACAGCACTTTTACTGATGATATAATTGTTGTGATACGTTTTCCAGTTTTTAAACACTAATATTTGTGTTCAGCGATGTCTCCTGAGTAAAACAGTACCCCCCATGTACAGGTTTTATAGTATTTTTGAAAGTTACAAGGTCAAATATATGGGTCAAATATTTTTACATTGAAAATGGCCAGGTTGGTTACGTTGCCTTTGAGAGCGTATGGTAGCCCAGGAATGAGAATTACCCCCATGATGGCATACCATTTGCAAAAGAAGACAACCCAAGGTATTGCAAATGGGGTATGTCCAGTCTTTTTTAGTAACCACTTGGTCACAAACACTGGCCAAAATTAGCGTTCAATTTAGTTTTTTTACTTTTTTCACACACAAACAAATATGAATGCTTACTTTGGCCAGTGTTTTCGACTAAGTGGCTACTAAAAAAGACTGGACATACCCCATATTGAATACCCTGGGTTGTCTACTTTAAAAAAAAATGTACATGTGGGGTGTTATTCAGAGATTTATGACAGATAATAGTGTTACAATGTCACTATTGATAAATTTAAAAAATTTGTTTTGAAACCGCAATATTCTACTTGTACCTATAGCCCTATAACATGCAAAAAAAAGCAAAAAAGCACGTAAACACAGGGTATTTTTAAACTCAGGACAAAATTTTGAATCTATTTAGCAGTTTTTTTAATTCGCTTTTGTAGATGAGTAAAAGATTTTTCAAGTAAAAGTCAAAAAACATGTATTTTTTTCAATTTTTCATCATATTTTTTTATTTTTTTTTATTTAAAATACATGAGATTATATAAATAATGGTATGTAAAGAAAGCCCCTTTTGTCCTGAAAAAAACAATATATAATTTGTATGGGAACAGTAAATGAGAGAGCGGAAAATTCCAGCCAAACACAAACACCACAAAAGTGTAAAAATATGCCTGGTCGCAAATGTACAACATCGCAAAAACAGTCCAGTCCTTAAGGGGTTAATCTTAAATTAAATAGGAGGGCTCATCTATGAACAGTTTGGAATGTGAATACATCTATTTTATCACAAAAGTAACAGTGATTTTTTTTATTTTTATAAAACATAAAAAGTTGAGTTGCATGTTTAATTATTTCTAGTCTATTACACAAATTGTTCTGTTTTAGGGGTGTCCCTATAAGTTGTGCAAATAAAGCTTAAATTTCGATGACGTGTGGTAAACAAATGGGGGAAAAAGAAATAAATCTAAAAATTGGCAAAATTCGGAATGCCTAAATCCTATTGTGACTGCAGATCTGAGTATTGCATCAGACATCCAGCAGGTGGTGCTGCTGTCCAACTTACAGTTGTACCCATGCATCCCCATTTGGAATATATTTAATGGTATATTTACTGTGTTGATTATCTTGCATGTTAAGTATCTAGAACTAGTATTAAGCTTTCAGGTTATTGCAAGCAGAATCAATTTATCAGCTTGCCTTCAAATGCTTCACACTTTTGTATATCTTTAATGATCGTACACTGCCTACAGTCTTGCAGCTTCATGTAAATGTATAGTATATTTTATTTTAATTATATTCTATTGCATGTTCCGAATAATAAGTTGAGAAGAAAGTCAAAGAAGCAGTAAAGTTATTTAGGATTGTGCAGAATTAATTTACAGTTCACTATTAACATGGTATTATTTGTGAACTGGTTTTTTTTTTCGTTTTTTTTTCAGGGGCTCGGGGGGGAGAAGGGGGTGTTGATTTATATCGCTTGGTTTTAGGTACTCAACTGAGCAGTTTTGATTGTTTTATACAGCATATTTTCTGACTTTTACATTTCATTTTGTAAAAAAATGTTCTCTCTAAAATTAGGCCAGCACCCACCAGTTCCTGGTGTTTTGTCAACACTGCAAGACCATATGGTTTGAGCAGATCTCTGTAATTTGGACTTTACATATTTTATATAACCTTAAAAATGGTCAAACTGTGAATTGTGTGCACGTTGGTTCCTTTGTGTGTGTGTATTCTATATTGAATGTGTTATAGGTTCTGCTTCTAGTTTCTGACTTTCTTTGAGTCTTTGTAATCCCAGTTAGAAATGTATGTATTTACTTTAATTCTCCATTTGAAATCTAGGATGGTGCACCCATGGAGATGAAATGATTGTCATATCAAGGAGGGGGTAAGCACTGATGGTGCCCAAAGGATGGACTTTATGAATGGCCAATCGAGCAGCACTGCTGTACCAGCAACTGCATCAGAGGTAATGAGATAGGACACAACACTCCCTATTTAGATCGTAAAGGGGATGCGTCAGCTGGGACGCACACGTGCCTTCTACATGAAAGAACGTTTTGTAATATACATAAATGTCAATGGAAAAGTTTCCATAAATTGACTTAACTTGAGATGTATGAAATTGCATGTGTTCTTTTTCAAGTAGGCCGGGGAAACCAATTTTGCCCTCGTCATTTCCTGAGCAGATTGTGAGCAGGAGACTGCTGTAACTTATAAAAGAACATTAAAAGGGAAGAGAAAATTGCTTTCTGCAGCTTACAGAAAGAAGCAATGTAATTTTAAACATTTGAGTAATTATATTCTTTCACGTTACGGATTTTTTCTTTTTTTTTCTTGTATTAGTTCCGAAATAATAATTTTAATTTATTTTAAGATCATTTTGATTTATATTTTTTGACAAGTATAAAATTCATGTTCTATGTTCTAAAGACTGAATTTTAATAAAGGCTGCTATGAGAAAAGAATGAGATTTCAGTTAAACAATTCCAAGAGATGTAGTTGAGTGATTTCCTGTACAGGCAACCGATACTCTTCTGCAATAGTATACATGTTGTTATTCATGCTGCAACTTCTAAAGTGATGTCATACCTGAATTAACTTTCATACCCCAAACTATGGCGTGGTGCCGGGCTAAAATTAAAGGAACTCCAAGCATCATAACCACTACAGCCCCTCCGTACTGATTGTGGTGCTTGGAGTACCATTTTTAATTACAGTTGCAGTAAATGTATAGAACTCCAGATTTGGGAATTATGCATTGTCTACATTAAAAAGGACACACTGTACATTATAACTACTTTATCTCATTTATTATGGTGTCTGATCCCTGGGACTTTCCCCACATGAGTGGCTTTTAACAATACAGCAGGACATCACCAGTTAAAAGCTTTGTAAATGTGTTAGAAATAAAAAAGTAAATGTTATCTATATTTTCTTTTCTTTTTTTTATTTTTTATTTTTTACTATATAACTATATATTTTATTTTCTTAAAAATTTTCCCTCTCGCCTTTGACATTTCTTATGATTTTGTTTTCCTGACAGAAGAGCAGCAGCTCTGAGTCATTAAGTGACAAAGGCTCTTCTGAGTTAAAGAAAAGCTTTGATGCGGTTGTGTTTGACGTCCTCATGGTCACTCCAGAAGAATATGCTGTAAGTTATCTCACATTCTGTTTTGAAACAAGTGTTTTGAAGGGATCTGTCACGCTACATTTTGTTTGTTTAAAACGACATCATGGTCACCTGAACAGCTTCTTGTAGCTGTTTTAGTGTCTACAACATGTGCCTGCAGGCCTTTTGATGTAAACACTGCCTTTTCAGAGAAAATGCAGCGTTTGCATTGCTTCTTAGGGACATCTTCAGTGACAGTCACTAAGATGTGCTTCCTGGATCAGTGCTGCACAACATTTAGCACTGACCTTCAGCATCACCCCACTCTGCATGGAGGCTCTGAACTTTCCCCATAGAGATGTAGTTATTCAGTGCATGTCTATGAGGAGATACTGATTGGCCAACGCAGCGTTTTGCCTCACATTGCAATAGCTTATGGTAAACTATTGGATTGGCTGAGATCATCAATTCTGATTATCTCAGCCAAGGAGACTATTAGGGGTGTGGTCCGCACTGGTGGACCTGTGTGGCACTGAAATAAATGTTTTCTACTTATTTAAGGTGGTCATGGGGGGGCGGCAGACCGCTAAATAGTATTTTTAAAACTATAAGGTCAGGAATACACATTTGTATTTCTGACCCTAGTGTTTGGGTAAAACAAATTAAATGTTCTGTTAAACTTTCTTGTAGTTAACTCCTTTTGTTTCCATATGTCTATGAAGAAGCCAAGGAAATGTGGGGACACCTTTCCCTTACCAAGCACCCTCCCCTTTGATAGCAGCCATCAATCATGAGGGCTGACTTTCTCTGTATCTTGTTGCAGTTATATATTTTTGGGCATGCATTAATGAAAATATATCTGACACAACTCCTGGAAAGATTCAGCTAGGAGTGATTCCAGCACAACCTGCCCTTCTCACACTATTTTTTGATATGCAGTGCACACTGCCTGTAGTCTGTGCTCATATCATCCACAAGGTTGTGAAGACCACAATTTGAGGACCACAGTACATCTCAAACCACATTTTAAAAGATCACAAATATCACAATGTTAGCCCTATTGCAGTTATGTCAATACAGTAAACATAATGCTGGTTTATGGCCTACCGGGGCAATAAACTACCACACAAATTAAAATCTATAGGATTACACAATTGCTTTTCTACCAGAGCAAATCAGTCAAAAAGTAAGGTAGCCTTCTCTTACAGATTGCCTGGCAAAATAGTTTATAATAGGGTTATTACTTAGCAGAGGCTTATGGGAATTGAAGTTCCAATAGGTAGAATTCCTAAATTGAATACACTGTTGGTGGGAAGCTTATATTTATTTTTAAATTATATTTTCAGCTGATGTTTTTTTTGACCCAGCTGAAATTGATTCCCTTTCATAATGAGCTCTTTAAATTTAGAATTCTTAGTTGAAGCATGTTAGGCGTAGGTTATTTTTCGCAGCCTCATATTGTAAACGTCATTGATGGTGTCTGCATAAAGTATATTTACATATAACATTACCCATCCATAGGTTATGAAATTAAAGGTTATATTTTATGTGCATGTGCCCACTTTGGATTTCCCTAAGGGACAAATGTACAAAGATCCATTATGTCATTTTGTATGGTTGCTTTGTTTGGTTGTTAAGCCGCTAATCCTTGGCACTGCATTCTTAACGTATCCACGAAAGCTGACACGCTACACAAATATTGTTGATTAATGTCTGTTTAATTAAAAATTGGCATGTAATGACTTATTAAGAGTGTAATATTACTTGTGAATGGTTAAAGCAGCTTAAGTGAAATCTGAAGGTTAGTATTTATGAAGCACATTGGCCTACGTAGCTAATATTCAAAGAAAGGCTCCAGACACTTTGAACATACATTTCTAGACTTGAAAGAACACTGGGGAATGTTTTGCAAAGTGTTGTATTTTGAGAAACGGTGCAAAGTACTAAAGGTGGGGCAGTTACCAAGGAAACAAGCAAAACCAACGACTCCCTGCCTTTTAAACTTTTTACAACACTTCTGTAAATCTCCTCCTTTGTGTGATTTCACTTATTAAATACTGATAGCAAGTTTTCCATACAGATAAGAAATACATATAGAATCCATGGGTGTCTTCCAAAATTCAGACTGTCATCTGAAAACTTTTTTGAGAATGGAAGTTGTTCAAGTGTTAATATGGTTTGTCCAAAGAGCACAGAGTTCCACTGATACCAAACATATGAGTTAAAAAGAATAATTTTATTGAATAAGGATTAAAAGTGCAACATCAGGCTGGGGTACAGCAGCATGGACAGTTTTAATGCCTCAGTGCCCCTTCATCCATAGTTACGGTTTGTGTAATAGATGTCGACTGTGTTTCTATGTATACTGTGTGATTTCAAACAACCTACCGTATATACTCGAGTATAAGACGAGTTTTTCGGCACATTTTTTGTGCTAAAAAAACCCACTCGTCTTAAACTCGAGTGAGTGCCTGTATTATGGCAACTTACAGAGGAGAGAGAAGGGAGCTGACAGGAGCTGTAGGAAAGGTAAGTAAACGCTTCCTGCCAGCCCCCTCCTACACAGTGCACACCACTGGACCACCAGGGAATGAGGGGGGGGGGGGTAATAACACACTGCACTCATAAATACTCACACACTGCACTCATAAATACTCACACACTGCACTCATAAATACTCACACACTGCACTCATAAATACTCACACACTGCACTCATAAATACTCACACACTGCACTCATAAATACTCACACACTGCACTCATATATATATATATATATATATATATATATATATATATATATATATATATATATATATATATATACACACACACACACAGCACTCCTATATATATACACACACACTGCACTCATACACATACATACACACACACTGCACTCATATACACACACACACTGCACTCATATACACACACACACTGCACTCATATATACACACACACTGCACTCATACCCTTTTTACTGCACTCATATACACACACACACACTGCTCATATACACACACACACACACACACTGCACTCATATACACACACACACACACACACACTGCACTCATACACACACACACACACTGCACTCATATACACACACACACACACTGCACTCCATATACACACACACACACACCTGCCACTCATATACACACACACCACACTGCACTCATATACACACACACACACTGCACTCATATACACACACACACACACTGCACTCATATATACACACACACACTGCACTCATATATACACACACACACACTGCCTCATATATACACACACACACACCTGCACTCATATATACACACACACACACTGCACTCATATACACACACACACACACACACACTGCACTCATATACACACACACACACACACACTGCACTCATATACACACACACACCTGCACTCATATACACACACACACACACACACACCTGCACTCATATACACACACACACACACTGCACTCATATATACACACACACACACACACACACACTGCACTCATATATATACACACACACACACTGCACTCATATATATACACACACACACACACACTGCACTCATATATATACACACACACACTGCACTCATATATATACACACACACACTGCACTCATATATATACACACACACACACTGCACTCATATATATACACACACACACTGCACTCATATATACACATATACACACACACTGCATTCATTATGCACACACACACTGCATTCATTATGCACACACACACTGCATTCATTATGCACACACTGTAAATAAATATTCAATTAATATAATTTTGGGGGGATCTAATTTTATTTAGAAATTTACCAGTAGCTGCTGCATTTCCCCTAGTCTTAATACGCGAGTCAATAAGTTTTCCCATTTTTGGGGGGTAAAATTAGGGGTCTCGACTTATATTCGGGTCGACTTATACTCGAGTATATTATTACTAAGATTGTTGTTAATGTGTAATGTAATGAATAGCACCTTTACTATTGGCTTTGCTGTCTCTTTAAATCTTGACCATCTCTATTTTAAGCTTGTCAATCAGTGTACTTGACAAGTTGAAGATGTCACATTGTGCTTGAAAATAGCTTTGAGTTTGGAATTCCAGGCATTAGTGGAGTGGCACCTACCGTGTCATAACTATATTACTGTTTGAAATGACTGGGATCTATAGCAATCGAAACTTCTGTACCACTCGCTTACTTTGCATATGTAACTGTCATTCTTATTTTAAAGCGGCACTGTCATGCCGAATCCCGTTTTTTTTTTTTAAACCCCCCTCCCGCCTCCACTACATCCAATTGACCCACTAGTCACCCCCAAATGCCCCTAAGCCCCCCACATTACCTATTTTTTAATCCTTATTTTCAGCCCCGATCTTGATTCAGGGCGCCGCCATCTTTGTGTGGGTAGATGAAGTCACTGTGGGACACGTCATCAGCCCACACTAGACAGACTGTGAGATTCCCGCACATGCCCAGTGAAACACCTGGACATGCGAACGGGAATTTCATCTATTCATTCATTCATCAGACAGACGAATGAGTGAATAGAAATATCAGCTGAACAAACACACACTATGTATCAGTGTATCTGAGTATCAGTGTATGTTTGTTCGTGCAGGTTATTACAAGGAGGGAGCTACCGGCGTGCAGCTCCCTCCTTGTAATATGTAACTATAGAAGCGGCAGGGAGCAGTGCTCCCCACCACTTCATAAGCCCCCCCAGGTCCCCCTCGCACTCTATGGGGGTCAATATGACCCCCATAATAGCACAAGGGAGAAATACTGCGAGTAGGGGCATGTCTACTAAACAGTGAGCAGCCTGTGGCTGCTCACTGTTGGAAAAAAAAAGACATAAATTACAATAAGGGGGGCGGACCTATTGTCCTCCCCCACCCTGAGCGGCGGGTGGGGGCCATGAAGATAATGAGGGGGGGGACCTACTGTCCTCCCCCCCTGGCCCCCACCCCTGAGCGGTGGGTGGGGGCCCTAATAAAACAATAAGGGGGGGGGGACCTACTGTCCTCCCCCCCTGGCCCCCACCCCTGAGCGGTGGGTGGGGGCACTAAATAAAGATATGGGGGGGAACTTCTGTCCCCTCCCGGCCCCCACCCCTGCGCGGTGGGTGGGGGCCCTAATAAAACAATAAGGGGGGGGGACCTACTGTCCTCCCCCCCTGGCCTCCACCCTGAGCGGTGGGTGGGGGCCCTAATAAAACAATAAGGGGGGGGGGGACACCTACTGTCCTCCCCTGTTGGCCCCCACCCCTGAGCGGTGGGTGGGGGCCCTAAATGAAACCCCTCCCAATCAAGGTGACTAGGGGTCCCAAACCCCTAGTCACCCCTCTCCCCCCACCCAAAAAAACCTATCCCCTACCTACCCCCCTCACCCTAAAAATAGTGAGGGAGGAATAAAATAACTAACCTGTAAAAAAAAAATTAAACTTACCATTTGACATCTTCTTTTTTCTAAAATCTTCTTTCTTCAGCCCCCAAAAAGGACAAATAAAAATCCATCATACCCGTCGCACTTTAAAAAAAAAAAAAAAACGAGCGCAAAAAAAAAAAATCCATGTTCGCCCTTCCGAGGGCACGCTGCGTACTGAGCTCCGAGGGCGGGTCAAGGCTTATAGGTGTCCCCCTTATTGATTAGGGGCCCACCCACCGCCAGGGGGGTGGGGAGGAGAGGACCTCCCCCTTATTGTTTTACTGGGGCCCCCACCCACCGCTCACCCCCGGGGGGGAGGACAGTAGGTCCCCTCCCCCCTTAGTTCCCCATATTTTATTGGGGCCCCCACCCACCGCTCAGGGGTGGGGGCCGGGGGGGAGGACAGTAGGTCCCCCCCCCTTATTGTTTTATAGGGCCCCCACCCACCGCGCAGGGGTGGGGGCCAGGGGGGGGACAGTAAGGTCCCCCCCCTTATTGTTTTATAGGGCCCCCACCCACCGCTCAGGGGTGGGGGCCAGGTTCCCCCCCATCTTTATTTAGGGCCCCCACGGGCATGGGGGGAGGGTTATTATTATTTTTTTTTTTTTTTACAGTGAGCAGCTATAAGCTGCTCACTGCTTACTACACATGCCCCTACTCGCGGTATAGCGAGTAGGGGCATTTAATTTACTAATACTAAGTAATCTTTACTCAGTATTAGTAAATTTGGCTGAAAGACCAATTTAGGTCTTTCAGCCTTTTAGTAGATAGCTCCCTGATACCGTGGGAATTAGGGAGTTATCTACTAAGCGGCTGCAAGATGCAGCTGCGGCAATGAATAGGATCAGAGTTTCATTCATTAGAATGAAATTGCGATCCGAATAAAATGCCGAATTGCGTTCTAAAAGAAACGAACATACTGTTCTCATTCAGTTAGAACGCAATTCGGCAGTTTTGTGTAAAGTGACAGGAAGCATCGCGGGAACACAGAGGGAAGGTAAGGATCATGGGAAAATTGCTCTGACCAGCAGAAATGAAGCACACTTTGCTCCTCCGCTGGTCAGAGCTGGTCAAGCGGAGGAATCCTCCATAAGGCAAAGAGTCCCTACTTTGTCTTATGATTTTAAAGAAAACTAAAGAAGACAGGAAGAAAAGAATAACAGATCCCGAGAGAGGGGGAGAAGAGGAAGAGATTGAGGAAAGGTAAGTTCGGCATGACAGTGCCGCTTTAATGCTTTCTATCAAGGCAAACCTAACATGACAAACCCTACAGCCAGTGACTTATGCTGCTAGCTCCCATTGGATTTGGCCTCCCTGGCATATGTACTTCTCTCAATAGGTTCAATCATTCTCATCTCTAGAGCTGTTGTCATCTTTTTAGCAAAGTGATGATTGTTTATGGTAAAAATAGCATTGTGAAAGTGTTGGTGACCTAAATGTAATGGTATTCTGTTCTCCACTGAGGAAGAGAGGTAATTTCCTATGTAGTGTGTAAATAAATATATAAAAAAAAAACCTTTTCTGGCATTTATATACATTTCTTAACTAGCCTTTTTTTTTTTTTTTTTTTTAAATCTGTCATTAAATGTTTGGTTTTAAATGTTAAATTATAGTTTGCACAAGGAAACATACGAGGGCTGTCTCCTAAACAGCGATTCTTAGCCTATTTTTGCAAAGTCCTAAATCAAGTATTTGGCTTTGGCTTGTCAACCCATTCTTCATTTGATGCCCATTGCAGAAAATTGGGTATATTCTGTCAAGTATGTTTGGGGGTACATTGAGTAAATGCCAGATTCTTTTTTTTTTTTTTTAATTTTTACAATTCGCAAAACTTTGTATTCATTAGTGTTTGGCATTGTGATGGTACAGCACAAATTTATGGTATAACGTATAGAGCTAGACAAACATATTTGGGGCCTGAACTAAGGCAAATTGTTATGTTTGTAAAAGAAAATCTATCCATGGTGATGGTAACTTAAAGGTATACTATAGGATCAGGAACACAAACATGTATTCCTGACCCTATAGTGTAAAAACCACCATTTAGCCCCCCTGGACCCCTCATGCCTTCCTAAATATAGCAAAATCTTAGTTGTATTCAAGTCTGAAGCTGTAGCTCTGCATGCTGTTTGCCTCAGAATAGCAAGCTGTCTGCCGACATCATCAGAAGTGGTGGCTTGATCCAATCACAGTGCTTCTCCATAGGATTGGTTAAGACTGACAGAGGCAGATCAGGGGCAGAGCCAGCACAATTCAAACGCAGCCCTGGCCAATCAGCATCTCCTCAGAGATGAATTGAATCAATGAATCTCTATGTGGAAAGTTCAGTATCTGCATGCAGAGGGAGGAGATACTGAATGTTTGGATGCATTTTAGGCAGCCATGACCAAGGGAAGGCTCTCTAACAGCCATCTAAGGAGTGGACAGTGAAGTTATCACTAGGCTGTATTGTAAACACTGCATTTTCTCTGAAAAAAAACAGTGTTTACAGCAAAAAGCCTGAAGGTAATGATTCTACTCACCAGAACAAATGCAATAAGCTGTAGTTGTTCTGGTGACTATAGTGTACTGGTACCAGGAATCAGCGAGAAAATTATTTGCAGGTCCAGAGTACTTTCAGTGCTTAAAATTGTTTCATCAAAATATAATATAAAATAAATCAATATATCAATAGAAGAAGAATAAAAACACTAACGCGTTTCGACCCGATGGTCTTTCTCAAAGTGTGTCTTCTGTAATGTCCATATGTCCATTATATACCCCATCCGGAACTCTTTCTTTGGTGTCAAAAACAATTCCTCGCCACCATTCTGTCCTCCTTTCCGCCCTTTGACTTCTGTCTCTTAATGATGACGTATTTCCGCTTCCGTTCTCATTCGGACGTCTGTCTTTTACATGCGTGCAAAGCATAGAAATCAAAGGTTCTATCTTTGAAGATCCCGAATTGGGCCTTTTCTTTTATATTAGTCCTGACAAAATATCTCTTATACAAAAAGATCCAATCTTAAAATTGTATAAATACTTTTCTTATCCTTTTACATAGCAACATTATTTTAGCAGCATTCTTTCTATCTACATAAATAATTCATATTAATTCCAATATTCCAATTTGCCATTGGAGGGGATGTTGATTCAACCCTTAGTTCATGTGAAATGGGCTGGATCGTTAATTTAGACACTTTAGCACCCAATGGGTTAAACTGTGACTTCGAGATGAGTGCAATAATATAACCTGTTGAATGACAGTTTGCAAATATATAAGGATTGTAATATTAATGATCTTTTTTTTTTCTTCCCTTCCTTTAAGATTTTGTAGATTTGCTTGAGATGTTTTTATTTTTTAAAGTATAATTTTTTGTACAGTTATGATGAATTGTGATTTGTTTTATGTAGAATTATAAAATGATTTGATGATATATGAATTATTTATGTAGATAGAAAGAATGCTACTAAAAGAATGTTACTATGTAAAAGGATAAGAAAAATATTTATATAATTTTAAGATTGGATCTTTTAGAATATGAGATTTTGCCAGGACTAATATAAAAGAAAAGGCCCAATTCCGGGATCTTCAAAAATGGCGCCTTTGACTTCTATGCTTTGCACGCATGTAAAAGACCGGAGTCCGAGTGAGAACGGAAGCGGAAATACGTCATCATTAAGGGACATAAGTGTCATGCCAAAAGCATGAGTTGGTGTTTGATGTGTGTTTATATATGTTAAGAGTTTTTTTTTGTAAACCTTGGGATGACATTTATTGTGATCTTTGATCTTGCACCAGGCCTAGACCATAAAACATCTAGATAGCCATCACCAGAGCTGGACACAAGGAATTTCATAGAGTGGGCAATAGACTGCCAGACCAACCCCCTCTGATCCCCCCCCAGGGGTCTGCCCACTGAGAAACAACTAGTTTAGATATATGAGGGTGTTGGACTATCCAGGGAAGTCAGTTATTCATTTTTCTTTTGTCAGTAACTTCTAGGAGACCTATACCATCTAAGACTCCCACAAGAATTCTATATGGGGTAAATATATGTAAGGAATTTCTTGTGTTTTCTCCTATTTTATTTTATGTACTGTTTTGCAATTTATCTGTATGTCATTTATTTCTGTATTTTGTACTCAGCACTGTGAATCCTTTTTGTCAGATTAAATGTTTACTTAATCAGCTTGTGTCTCTGTTCTCTATGAGCTTCACTCTCCAGAGGAAAGCTCAGGTAAACACGTTACCAAAAGGGTTAACTATATATGTTTTATCAGTAAAAGTAGAACTGTGATACTATAATTCTCCTGTGTGTGGGGTAACCTAAGACGCCCGGGTTTAAAAGTCTTGGTGGTGGCAGTAGAATATGTACTAAGGGGGATAGTGTAGAAGGGATTGCAGGGGTTAATTGAGTGGTTGCTGGGACTAGCAACAGGTAACCAGGGGTCTGGTGTCATTAACCCTGTCACTTCCACACTCTCCCCATTGGGCCTATAGCCCATGCACGTGACAATAAGTCAAAGGGTGATAATGAGGACGGAATGGTGGCGAGGAATTGTTTTTGGCACCAAAGAAAGAGTTCCGGATGGGGTATATAATGGACATATGGACATTACAGAAGACACACTTTGAGAAAGACCATCGGGTCGAAACGCGTTAGTGTTTTCATTCTTATATTGATTTATTTTAAATTCTATTTTGATTAAACATAATTTTAAGCACTGAAAGTACTCCGGACCTGCAAATTATTTTCCCGCTGATTCCTGGTACCAGTTGGGCGTTTGCATCAAGGAGAGGAGTTGGTGTGCATTTTGAGTGGCAATTGAATACGCTGTTAGTCAGAGCCTATTATATGTGGCTCTGGAGATTGAGTTGGCAATTCTTAAATCATTTCTGAAGAATATATAAATTATACAGTATTATGCTATGTGCTACTGTTTTTTAATTTAGGTGAAGCATACAAATCACGAAAAAAGAGTGCAAATAAGTATTTATTTTGCTATCTCTCTTTGCTTTCACTTATATTTTAGAGTGCCCCCTATCTGTATTTTGTTTTAGTATTGTGCTTGTGTTTTTAAGTGGTTTTGTAAACACTGGGGAAGCCGCACTTGTAAGAGAGCTATCTGGGACACCTCACTTAACTTGCACTTTGTGTGTTAAAGGGATACTATAGTCACCTGAACAACTTTAGCTTAATGAAGCAGTTTTGGTGTATAGAACATGCCCCTGCAGCCTCACTGCTCAATCCTCTTCCATTTAGGAGTTAAATCCCTTTGTTTATGAACCCTAGTCACACCTCCCTGCATGTGACTTGCACAGCCTTCCATAAACACTTCCTGTAAAGAGAGCCCTATTTAGGCTTTCTTTATTGCAAGTTCTGTTTAAGATTTTCTTATCCCCTGCTATGTTAAAGGACCACTATAGTGCCAGGAAAACATACTCGTTTTCCTGGCACTATAGTGCCCTGAGGGTGCCCCCACCCTCAGGGACCCCCTTCCCGCCCGGCTCTGGAAGGGGGAAAGCGGTAAAAACTTACCCTTTTCCAGCGCTGGGCGGAGAGCTCTCCTCCTCCTCTCCGCCTCCGTTACGCCCCGCCGGCTGAATGCGCACGCGCGGCAAGAGCTGCGCGCGCATTCAGCCGGTCTCATAGGAAAGCATTTACAATGCTTTCCTATGGACGCTGGCGTGCTCTCACTGTGATTTTCACAGTGAGAAGCACGCAAGCGCCTCTAGTAGCTGTCAATGAGACAGCCACTAGAGGATTAGGGGGAAGGCTTAACCCATTCATAATTATAGCAGTTTCTCTGAAACTGCTATAATTATGAAAAAATGGGTTAACCCTAGAAGGACCTGGCACCCAGACCACTTCATTAAGCTGAAGTGGTCTGGGTGCCTAGAGTGGTCCTTTAATAGATTGCTAGACCATGCAAGAGCCTCCTGTATGTGATTAAAGTTCAATTTAGAGATTGAGATACAATTATTTAAGGTAAATTACATCTGTTTGAAAGTGAAACCAGTTTTTTTTTTTTTTTCATGCAGGCTCTGTCAATCATAGCCAGTGTAGGTGTGGCTGGGGCTGCATAAACAGAAACAAAGTGATTTAACCCCTAAATGACAGTGAATTGAGCAGTGAAATTGCAGGGGAATGATCTATACACTAAAACCGCTTTATTTAGCTAAAGTAATTTAGGTGACTATAGTGTTTCTTTAAAGGTTTTTCTCTGTATCATACAGACCTGCTAGTCTCTCTCCTGCTTGTGAATGGGTATTTTGTCAAAATCCCCAAGAGATCGCTGGCTCTGCCTATGCTACCAGCAACAGATTATATAGAGCAGTTTTGCCCAAAAGATAGATTCGCAGATGTTTTAAAACTACAACTTCCATGATCCCATGTCATTCTAAAGACTTGCAAAGACACGTAAAACATCATAGGAGTTGTAGTTTTAGAACATATATAGATCTACCTTTTGGGCACCCCTGATATAGCGCTACTAGGCCCCATGATGTACCCCTACATGGGTCCTTTCTCTGGATGCAGGACAGCTATACAGAGGAACTCTTGCAGCTGCTGCAGTGGTACCTGCTGGCTGAAAATGCACCCCGTTGTTGGTCTCAAGCCATTGATCACCTCTTTATGGAAGCATTTACTACTTCACCTCCAAACTTTTTATTGGATTGCCTATTAAAAAATAAAAAAATAGAGCCTAACTCTTGAGCCAAGCAGACGTGTTTCACATGGGCTCCTGCCGTAGCTACTGAAACCCTGATGATATCACGGGTTACCGAACCGGGAGTGGCACACCGAGCTGATACTTACCTAGGGAGCAATCCACTAAATCGTTTGAGACCTCTCTCGGATCCCCCGGCCACCGGAACCCGCAACGGCAGTTTGAGGCCTACTAACGCTGGAGCAGGGGAAGTGCGGCCGACTTCCTCACTCTAACCGACCCATACGACAACTTTCCTGCTCTCTCCCCTCCCCCCTCTGGACCGGTGGGGGTTATCCCGGTCCCCCCCTGGCTGCCTCACTCACCCTAGACACTCACAGGTAGCAGGCCCGGTGGGGGCTAGGACAGCCACTCGTCCCCTCAAGATGACGGATGGACTACTAACACCAAAACTCAATGAGCCATTTACAGACCGGGCCCCACACACTAACCTGGAACAACGGCTCAACGAACTCTTCACCCGCTTCTGGGCGCAACTGGAGGCGAGAGCCGAGTCCACACAAGCACAGGGCCGGAGGAGAGCACGAGGGGGAGGGGAGTCAGTGATGCAGGAGCATCCTCCGGGCACGCGTACCCGCCAAGCCTTAACCACAAGCAGACTGGGCCCACCTGGGCCGAGGGTCAACAAGGGGAAACACCCTCCACATCGGCCACCACGGCAGAAAACCCCCCACCGCAAGCGGCGGAAGCTCATCCGGGGCCTCTGTCGCATCCCACCCGGGAAAGACTTGGACTCTGACACGAGCCCCCAAGTCTGTGGTCACTCAATGCGGGCCCTCCGCAAGGCCTGGGGCAAGAGGATTGCAACGCGGCGCTCTGACCTGCTACCCCCTTTGGACTTTACCTGTCAGTTCCCAAGTGTCGGCGTGGGGTGAATGACCCGATCCGAGCCTGGGCCTGATGAACTGTTACAAACCTCCACTATTGACCGCCGACAAGACCCTTCACACACGCTGAACAGCTTCCGCAACCACAACCCTCCAACACCGCCGCTGATCCCTGAAAGGTGGAAGCAAGGTAGCGGGACTGCACAGTTTGAGCACAACTGCCACACAACTTAGATGCTCCGTCTCCCGGGCACACATGGGGCGGCTGCCTCAGAGCCTCAGTTAATGTTTATCAGCCAGAGGGTAACACTGGCATTTACTGCTGCTTTTAATCCATGCCAGACTCATTGCTTATTTAGTGTGATTGATAGGATATTTGGGATTCTGCTGATGTACCTATAATAGAGGACAAAACATAGTGCAAATATTGCTACACACTATAAAACCGCTGGTAAAAAATATGCACTCACATATTCCAAAGAATATAAGCGTGTTCAGGGTGCCTCCCCCTAAGTGTGAAAAAAAGGGGGGGTTATTCTCCTTTGATTCTCCCTCCTCAAGTGATAGCCAGTGGGGTATCCGGGTCAGCAAAAAGATCCAAGCAGATGCAACCAAAGGAATACTTCAAAGGCGATTTATTCACTTATAAAATTCAAGAGGTATATATAAAAATACATAAAAACAATATAAGAAAGAAAGAGATGCTGGTCCTACGCGTTTCGTCCTTATACAAAAGGACTTCCTCAGGGATCTCTTTCAGCACAATATTCAATCACCAAAATTACAGAGAATAAAAAACAGCATCCTAAAAACGCTAACACATGAATAACCTTATATAGGGCTAATCCCTTCTAGTCATTGGTGGAATAGTGGGTGTCCTCTCCTCTTCTGACTCCTATTCGTCCAGGGTTTCTTTTCTTCAGGTGTGTTCACTTAATCGAAATGAAAAAAGCCGGGCTCGTTCCGAAACTAGTCACTTCCGCATACGTCATACGTTACGTTCGCGCCACGTGTTCCGTGATTTATCACGTGATCGTTATGCGTTCCACATTCGGGAACAAAGATGGACGTGCGTTCCACATAGTGGCAGCCTGGAAACATCATTTTTCTTTACCTAATAATTGTACACACAAAACTAGAGGCAAAAGGACTGTTAGAAATCAGATGAGAGAATTTGAAATATTATATTAATTGTCCTCTAACAATGAAACACTAAAAATAATAATTCTTATAATGAATGTATAACAACTTCCTATCCAAGTTGACCATTCATAATATATATCATAACAAAAGTACATATATCATAGTATTACAAAAAATTTGGTATATATAATAGCAACCAATCATTAACAAATTCATATGTCCATATATTGACATTAATGTCTAATACACTAACATAATAAACAGCACCAATTAAGGTGCTTAATCTTTTTAAAGTGACTTAAGTGATATATACTTATTTGCAAATCTGTATTATGTAAAGTGCAATGAAAATTGACATTTATTAATCATTACATGCTCAATTACATATCCATATTATGTGAACTAAAACAATTAACCAGTGAACATTATTACTTATTAATTAATACACACTAAATTAATACACACTAAATTACATATCCATATCGTGTAGACTGAAATAATTAACTAATCATATGCTCAATGTCATATTCAATTTTGACGTTTAAATAAAATGACATGAGTTATATATGATCGATTTCAAATGTATCTTTATACTTTAAAATTAGTTAATTCAAAAAACAGACAATATCCATATCCACGTTTAATCCCCTTGGGACAAGGGTACGTAACCTATGAATCCAATATGATTCCCTTTGTGCCAATCGCTTTTCTTTATTACCCCCTTCTTTATTACATCTTTGTTCCCGAATGTGGAACGCATAACGATCACGTGATAAATCACGGAACACGTGACGTGAACGTAACGTATGACGTATGCGGAAGTGACTAGTTTCGGAACGAGCCCGGCTTTTTTCATTTCGATTAAGTGAACACACCTGAAGAAAAGAAACCCTGGACGAATAGGAGTCAGAAGAGGAGAGAACACCCACTATTCCACCAATGACTAGAAGGGATTAGCCCTATATAAGGTTATTCATGTGTTAGCGTTTTTAGGATGCTGTTTTTTATTCTCTGTAATTTTGGTGATTGAATATTGTGCTGAAAAAGGTCCCTGAGGAAGTCCTTTTGTATAAGGACGAAACGCGTAGGACCAGCATCTCTTTCTTTCTTATATTGTTTTTATGTATTTTTATATATACCTCTTGAATTTTATAAGTGAATAAATCGCCTTTGAAGTATTCCTTTGGTTGCATCTGCTTGGATCTTTTTGCTGACCCGGATACCCCACTGGCTATCACTTGAGGAGGGAGAATTAAAGGAGAATAACCCCCCCTTTTTTCACACTTAGGGGGAGGCACCCTGAACACGCTTATATTCTTTGGAATATGTGAGTGCATATTTTTTACCAGCGGTTTTATAGTGTGTAGCAATATTTGCACTATGTTTTGTCCTCTATTATAGGTACATCAGCAGAATCCCAAATATCCTATCAATCACACTGTTCTGCTATAAGGTTATCAACTGGGAAATAACCTTGGGAAGCTGTGTACCTTTCAGTTAAGTTGTTGTGTTATATCACTTTTTTCACGGGTGTCCGTGTTTTTTGTTTGTTCACTGCTTATTTAGCCTGTCTACCCATATCTGATCAACACTATGTAGCGTGCAGTAAAAAGCCTGAATAGATTGATGTTAAAAGTAAAAGTGTTCATACATGCTCGGACATAAACGTCTGGTTTCCTGTAACAAAAAGTATATCTGCACTAACCACTAGCGCTTTTGAAACTGCATTACACGTACTTTTATTGCTACTAGTCCAGTTTACATACAGACAGACCTTGTTTGCATGATGTACCTAAGTTTAAAGTTGATGCTCTGACGTTACAATAATTACGCCTGTCTAGAATATATATATCAGTTAAGCAATTCCTATTTGTGTAAGAAACGCCTACACTATGATATTGTTAATGTTGTGAATTTTCTTTCTAACTGCTTTAACATAGTTAATATCACTCTGGTGACACCCATGGGTGCTGTGCCTTTAATCAAAATACCTACACATTCCCAGTGCGTTAGAGCACCCAGCTAACCTAACTACAGCTACCACTAGCACTGTCGCAGCCTGATTTGTCTAATGTTACTCCTGCTATAATTTAAAAATGTGCAATGTTTCTGATGCTACACTACTGTTACTGCATGTTTCCTTTATGTTTGCACCAGCTGTCGTGGCAGTGCAAAACTGCTTGTTAACTCAATGCACAAATAAAATAAAGAATTATTAAAAAAAAAAATAAATAAATAAATAAACGCAGGGAAGACCACGGGTGACGACCACCCGTACTGTCAATACGCAGAACCACTGAAGGTCAAAAAGCAATGTTAATGAACCTACTCCCTTACCCAATCCCAACCCCTCTCTCTTTTCTGTACCCCTCCCCTCTGATCCCCAAATTCCCATTTAAAATGGAACAAAGGAACTTTGAAAAATCACAACTAGGCTGAGTGATGTAAACCCGGCATAGCCTATCAACATGTACAGCCAGACTTAAAATGTTACTTTTGTTACTACGGTTACATGATGTTACAAGAACAAGATTTGATCAATCCTGAACTTTTCTTTCTGTACTCCCTTCCCCACATTATGATGACTTCTGAAAACCAATAAAATAAAGAATTTATAAAAATAAAAAAAAATGCATGCTGCAATCTAATTATATGCTGCCTGGGTGTCTGGTGTTTTTATATTTGCAGATGGATGTTTGTCACACGACCTGTGGAAATAGTCAATGCAAATTTTTCTCCCTCCCCATAACTATTGTGCAAACATTAAAACACATTTTTTTTTTTTTTTTTAGTTACCTTGTTTATATAACAAGGTAACTAAAAATATGTTTTAATTTCACATTTTAGACCAGAATAGCCAGAAATCGTGGCGGCATATGGCTGCTGTGGTCTAAAATTTGAAATGCACTTAAATTTTTCTGACAGTTTACATTTGAACGAGAAACCCTAAATCACATCTTTCAACACTTCAAATGTACAAAGAGACACCTTAATTTTAGGGGTGGGGCTGTTCTGAGAAATATTAGTTGCTTACTAATAACAATTTGTTACTAAAATGTTATTTAGAACAAGAACAATTTCTTATTTACAGATTGATGTCTAAATGCGTTTTTTTTTTTTTTTTTGTAGTTTAAATACACATTACTGTGAGTATTATTATTGTAAAACCCTGTTATAGAGTCAGACACGCCAACAATATAGAGCTCAATAATAAGATGGCTATTAGCATAGAAAAGAGAGGCACAGGGATTTTGGTTGAAAATGAGGACTGTCCCTTCTATGGAGGTACACTATATTTCATGACTGCCGCCTGGTTACCGGTGTTTAAAAAGAGTGATTTTAGTCTGTCAGCCCATAAATAGGAAGGCAGTGTGCTTGCCCGAGAGACAGAAATCTCACACCTTGAACATATTAAAATCATGACAGTTGGTTTACTTTCCAACTGTTCTTTCATTAGGATTTTGTTTGCATGCTGGTTAAAGCTACTTTTCAATCAGGACTAATCCTCTGTACTTGTATTTATATTTTTCAGGGTCAGATAACACTAATGGATGTTCCAGTCTTTAAAGCAATTCAGCCAGAGGTGAGTATTTCATGGAATTTCAGATTTAATGACTCGTTTCCATACTCCAACACTCTATAAATCCCAGCAAGATGTATGTACAAGAGCCTATGGTTCTTCTTAACAGAACTTTGCCCCTTGCTTTCCCAGGGTTGGAAATTGTTATGTATGTGGGTGCCAGTGTTCACAATTAAAGTAATGTGCAGATAATGGGGGATTTTGAATACAGTGATACTATGCCTCATATTTATCAGTCTCATTACATAACCTCTTTGCCAGTGAACATAAAGTTGTATTTCAGGTTGGAAAAAAGCTCAAGTTTATACTTCAATAATGCGGTTGGTGGTATAAAAGAAGGCTAAATTGCACCTTGGCGTTTGTTTGAATGGGAAAAAATATATGTAATATATCCTTGTTTCTAAAAATGGTAATCCTTTATTGTCCTAGATTAATAAGCTTATATTGTCTTCATATTAGGTATTGTTTGATTGTGTAGTCGTTCAGTCATGTCCAACTCTCAGTGACCATATGGACCATAGCACGCCAGGTACATCTGTCAGTCACTGCCCCTCTGAGCTCCAACAACTTTATGTTCGTGGCTTCAGTGACCTCATCTATCCATCTATGTCTGTCGTCCCCTTCTTCTCTAGAGAATCCTGCCTTCTCATTATATGTCCAAAATATTTGAGATTCAGCCTCATGATCATAACTTCCAGTGAAAAGTTTGTCTTGATTTCCTGTAGTACGGATTCATTGGATCTTCTTGCAATCCAAGGGATTCTAAGCGGTTTTCGTCAACACCACAGTTAAAAGGCATCAATTCTATGGCGCTCAGCCTTTATAGTCCAGCTCGCTCATCGTATGTTACTTCTGGGAATACCATAGTTCTGACTATGCGGACCTTTGTTGATAGTGTAATATCTTTTGTTTTTACCAGCTTGTCCAAGCTTGCCATGACTTTCCTCCCCAGAAGCAAACGTCTTTTAATTTCATAACTGCAGTCACCATCTGAAGAGATCCAGGATCCCAGGAAAATAAAATCGTCACTGCCTCCACTTCTTCCCCATCTATTTGCCAGGAACTGAGATTGCTGTTTGCCATGATCTTACTCTTTTTAACGTTGAGCAGCAAGCTAGCTGTTGCACTCTCTTCTTTTACCCTCATCAATAGGTCCTTTAGTTCTTCCTCACTTTCAGCCTTCAGAGTAGTATCATCCACGTATCTGAGGTTGTTGATATTTCTTTCACCAATATTGATTCTGGCTTTGGATTCATCCAGCCCATCCTTACGCATTATGTATTCCACATATAAGTTAAATAAATAAGGTGGCAATATACAACCTTGTCGCACTCATTTCTCGATCTTGAACCATTCTGTTGTCCCATGTTCGGTTCTGACTGTGGCTTCTTGGTTGACATACAGATTCCTCAGGAAGCTGATGAGATGATCTGGTACTCCCATTTCTTTAAGAACTTGCCACATGTTTTTTGTGATCCACACAGTCAAAGGCTTTAGAATAGTCTATGAAGCAGAAGTAGATGTTTTTCTTCAACTCTCTGGCTTTCTCTGTTATCCATCGTACATGGGCAATTTGATCTCTTGTACCAGGGGCTGTGGAACCCAGCATGTACATCTGGTAATTCCTGGTCCATATATTGTTTGAGTCGGGCTTGTAGGATCTTAAGCATTACCTTGTTGGCATGGGAAATTAGTGCATTTGTTAGATAATTGGAACACTCTTTGGCATTGCCTTTTTGGGGGGGATTGGGATGTAGACTGACTTTTTCCAGCCTTTTGGCCACTGTTGAGTATTCCAATTTTGTTGACATAAGGCAAGCTGAAATTTCACAGCATCATCTTGCAGAATTTCGAATAGTTCAATTGGGATTTCATCAACTCCTGTAACCTTATCTGCAAGGCATCCTAGGGCCCATCTCACTTCACTCTCCAAGATTTCTGGTTCCAGCTCATTGGACCAACTATGGAGGTCATCACTGCTGTTTAGATCCTTCCTGTATAGATCTTCAGTGTATTCCTGTCATCTCTTCTTTATCTGATCTTCTGTTAAGTCCCTGCCATATTGTCTTTTATCACACCCACTTTGCGCGAAAGGTAACTTTTAGATCCCCCAATTTTCTTAGATTGCTTGACCTTCCCATTCTATTCTTCTTCTATCCCTTTACATTGCTCATTGTAGAATGTACCCTTTTCTCTTCTTGCTATCCTTTGGATTTCTGCATTCAGTTGGACAAATTTTTTCCAGTCTGCACTATCTTTCGCTTTCCTTCTTTCCTGAGCTATTTTTAAAACCCCATCAGCCAGTTTGCATTTTTAGATTTCTTTCTTTTGGGGATATTTGTTCTTGCTGTTTCCTGGATAATACCGCAAACTTCGGTCCAAAGTTCTTAAGGCATTCTATCGTCCATTACTAGTCCCTCAAATCTATTCTTTACTTCCACTGCATATTCACAAGGGATATTATTTATGCCGTATCTGATTAGTCTGATTGTTTTCCCTCTTTTCTTCAGTTAATTTCTGAACTTTGCAATAAGAATCTCATGGTCTGTTTTTGCTGATTGTATAGAGCTCCTCCATCTTTGGCTGCAAAGTATATAGCCAATCTGATTTTTATATTGTCCATCTGGTGATGTCCGTGTGTAGAGTCGTCTTGGTGGCTATTGGAAGAGGGTGTTTGCTATCACCAGAGAATTATCTTGAAAGAATTCTAGTAATCTCTGACCTGCTTTATTTTAAATTCCAATGCCAAACTTTCCAGTTATTCCAGATGTCTTTTTTGTTCCCTACTTAAGCATTTCTGTCTCCTATGAGGATAGTAACATATTTTCTTGGTGTTATATCTATAATGTGTTGAATATCTTCATAGAACTGGGCAATTTCAGCCTCTTCAGCATACATTGTTGGTGCATAAACTTGGATCACTGTGATGTTAAATGACTTGTCTTGAATTCGAATTGAAATCATTCTGTCATTTATTGGGTTGTAGCCGAGCACTGCTTTGCCCACCCGATGATTTACTATGAGGGCTACTCGATTTCTTCTGCAGGATTCTTCACCACAGTAGATGATGTGATGGTTGTCTGATGTGAAATGTCCCATTCCAGTCCCTTTGAGTTCACAAATTCCCAGGATATCAATGTTTAACCTTGTCATCTCATGTTTGATCACATCCAACTTGCCTTGGTTCATAGTTCTAACATTCCAGGTTCCTATGTTATATTGTTCTTTGCAGCAGCAGACTTTCCTTTCCCCTCCAAACACATCTGCAGTTGGGTGTCCCCCCGGCTTTGGCCCAACCACTTCATTACATCTGGTGCTACTTGTACTCGCCCTCTGCTCTTCCTCAGTAATGTGGTAGGCACCTTCTGACCTGAGGGGCTCATCTTCCTGTGCCATATCGTTATGTCTCTGGTTGTACTTGTCCATATAGTTATCTTAGTAAAGTTATTGGAGTGGGTTGCTAGTTCCTTCTCCAGTGGACCGCCTTTTGTCTGACTTCTCTGTTGTGACCTGCCCATCTTGGGTGCCCCTACATAGTATAGCTCATGGCTTCATTGTAGTACAGAAGCCCCTTCACCACGGCAAGGTAGCGGTCTAGAAGGGCTAATGGGTATTAGTGCCCTGTATATCCTGGATAACAATCTAAATAAAAAAGTAGCCCATTCTTAAAGAGGAACCCTAAGCACCAATTCACTTCAGCTTTTTCTTGCAGTTTTCCTTCTCAAAGCTTATTGTTATTTGCAATAACAAATTTTGGTCTGGAAACACCCAGACATCAGTTGATTGTTTGCTAAACAGTACAGTATAGCTGCTATCAATTCACAGAGCAGTTCCATGCATCCTATGTGATGGGTGGAAGTGCTCTATTGGGGGTAAAGTACTTATCAAATGGAAGTAAAGATTGCTTTTATTGATGGTGCATTGACAATTAATATTGACAGAACCGATTTAAAAATTGGGTGAATGTCTAAAGCCGGGTTTAATATTTTTTGAATAGGGCTCAAAAAGATACATTTAGAAGCCAACTGGTTGGTTTCTAGGAGCCAGGCAACCATTGCCTCCATAGATGTCAAAATGTTTTATACTAGCCATAATATTTATAAGAACCATGGTTCCTTGTCTCCTGGAGATTGTCAAATCCCTTGCTGATGCTATATTTATTATTCTGTTAGTAATGGAGCTGGGCAGCACCCTTTTAACTCAGTCATAATAATAATACTGTTTTTTTATTTCAGTTTTCATATGAACTAAAATGTGTGGTTTTGCAAAGGTGAAAAACTGCAACTTTGGCTTAGATTATACTACTTTTTTAAAATAATTTTTTTATATCCATTCACCACAACCCACTTTTGGTAAATCCACACCCTTTTTATATTAAAGGGGCACTGTATTCACCATAACTGCTTCATCTAATTAAAGAGGTTAAAGTGTCTGGAGTCCCCTGGCACTGTCCTCTAAACCATTTATAACCGTTAAAAGGAAGATTCAGAAGATGCTGCACCAGATTTTTTTAACCTCTGCCACTAGATTATTACTTTCTTATAATACTGTTATCATTGTTATCTATAGTGTACTACTGTAGTATTCTGTTCTTGCAGTTACATGTAGTAATTAATAATCTGTCTGTTTGGATTTGATTGGCAAAATTCTAAATTGTATACCACAACTATTTTTTTTGTGCCCTCCCCCATGCTTGCCACTCCTAGCTGTAAATTCTTTGAAATAGCTGTTTATCACTACTCCTGCTTAGGCCAAATCCCCATACCATTTTTGCAGCAAGCAAATTCTACTGGGCTCAACCTGCCCACCCAGGTTCCCCCTAAATTTATAGCATTCTCCTCCAGCTGTTTAAGATTCTCACTCAATTACCTCTTCATTCACTCTATATTCTACCAATAGCTGCAACTCTTTGTTTACTTCCAAACTTCGCCTGCTGCCTCTTGCCTCAAATCCCCATTGTAGCCTTTAGATTGTAAGCTCACGGGCTATCTAGCTAAGCACTTTGTATAAAATAGCTTGAATGGCTAGATCTCAGCTTACAGGCAGGGCCCTCTCTACCTTTTGTATTTGTCTGTGTATATTTTACGTTGTCCATTAATTGTACAGCGCTGCGGAATCTGTTGGCGCTTTATAAGTACCAGTAATAAATAAAGGT
Organism: Pelobates cultripes; assembly: GCA_933207985.1. Taxonomy (NCBI): domain Eukaryota; kingdom Metazoa; phylum Chordata; class Amphibia; order Anura; family Pelobatidae; genus Pelobates; species Pelobates cultripes. The sequence continues at coordinate 42,642,639 of OW240919.1, forward strand.
AACTTTAGTATTAGGAATACAAAACTGTATTCATAATAATGTAGTGCCCTCTGACAGCCCCACCCCACACCATCTGTATCATATAAAGGGTTAAAAATCATTTTTGCGCTAAGTTGTGCTCCTCCTCCACCAACATAAGCAGATGGGGGGGGAATCTAATGCATATGTGCCGCATGCGCATTACGCTTTCCCCATAAGAAAACATTGCCTCAATACTTTCCTAGGGATGTTTTCAACCCATTGGATGTCCTCATGCAAAGCGTGTGGACATCCAGTGTCGTTTCATGGAGTCAAACTAGACACTAGACTAGAGGTAGTTTTAACCCTTTAGTGAGAAACTGCAATATTTTACATTGCAGGGTTGAGAGAACAGATACACTGCATCCAGACCACTTCAATGAGTTGAAGTGGTCTGGATGCCTATAGTGTCCCTTTAATTCTAATCAAGAGATGGAAATGCTCATGCTATTGTACAGAACACTGGTGAGACCTCACTTGGAGTATTGTACACAGTACTGGAGACCTTATCTCCAGAAGGATATTGATACTTCAGAGAGAGTTCAGAGAAGGGCTACTAAACGGGTTCATGGATTGCAGGATAAAACAAGGAAAGGTTAAAGGAACTTAACATGTATAGCTTGGAGGAAAGACGAGATGGGGGGATATGATAGAAACATTCAAATACATAAAGGGAATCAACAGAGTAAAGGAGGAGACTATATTTAAAAGAAGAAAAACTACCACAACATGAGGACATAGTCTTAAATTAGAGGGACAAAGGTTTAAAAATATCAGGAAGTATTACTTTACTGAGAGGGTAGTGAATGCATGGAATAGCCTTCCAGCTGAAGTGGTAGAGGTTAACACAGTAAAGGAGTTTAAGCATGTGTGGGATAGGCATAAGGCTATCCTAACTATAAGGTAAGGCCAGGGACTAATGAAAGTATTTTAAAAATTGGGCAGACTAGTTGGGCCGAATGGTTCTTATTTGCAGTCACATTCTATGTTTCTATGAGATCCCAGTAACCCATCCTCTCTGCCACACCTCCAGTGAGGATGGTCTGTGGGGAGCCAGGGACCCTCAGCCAATGCTAAAGTGCTTGAAAATTGTTTAACACTGAAAGGAGGGACAGTGTCAGGGGACTCCAGTCACTAACCATTTCATTTCAATTCAGCCATTGAATTGGTTATTTATTGGCTCCCTACAGTATCTTTTAGTAGTTAACTGAAGAATAAGGTTGCCTGGTATGAAGGAGTTAAATCATGCTTATTGCCAAGTGTGTTTATATAGGTTTTAAACAGCAGTTCAGTATTTTTCACCCATTCAAGCTGCAAGAAAAAAAGCAATAGTAGTAAAATAAGATTAATTTCCCCACTAAACTGTAATCCTTGCCATACTGTCTCCAAGTCATAAATCATGCTTGCAGCTTGCTCACCCACTCACAATTTCCATTATGCCATAGCTACCATCGTTGGTAAATAAGTGCAAATGATGTTGGCTGAATGTATGTAACATATAATGGTTGATGCTGTGAACCAGAGTTGGCTGATTTTTTTTGGATTAGTGCCAGTTTCTTAAATAAATAGCTGAGGCTCCAAAAGCTAGCCATCACTGCGATATAATACTTTTATTTTGATATGTTCTTCCAAATAGTGCTTTAAAATGTTGGTGAGATAGTATAAAGGGATAGAGCTGCTGTTGTATATTAGTCACATGGTCCTAGTGGCCGGTTGATATGACTATCATTAACTTGGGTAATAACTAGACTTGGAACATCATTTTGGCTGTTCAGTGATTCTGTTGGAAAATCTATTTCCAGTATGTCTCATCTCCTAATCTTGAAGTCATTTGATTCAGGCTTAAAGGGACACTATAGTCACCAGAACAATTACAGCTTAATGTACTTGTTCTGGTGAGTATAATAATTTCATGCGAACACTGCATATTCAGAGAAAATGCAGTGTTTACATTGCCCCCTAGGGATACCTTCAAGTGGCCAATCCTCAGATGGCCACTGGAGGTGCTTCCTGGGGCAGTGCTGCACAGGAGGCAGCACTGCCAATCAGCGTCTTCTCGCTCTGCATGGAGACGCTGAATTGTCCTCATATAGATGCATTGATTCAATGCATCTCTATGTGGAGGTGCTGGTTGGCCAAAATTATGTTTGGCCCCGCCTCCTTGCTGATTTCAGCCATTTGGCTAAAATCGAAAAATTCAGATGTCACCAAGGAGGCGGATCGGGGGTGGACCCGCACTGTGCTGGAATTGAGGTTTGTTTTAAACACTATAGGGTTTTAACACTATAGAGTAAGGAATACATGTTTGTGTTCCTAACCCTATAGTGTTCCTTTAACTATTTGTCACTGGTGGCACTAGCAGACAGCAGGCAGATAGTTATAAACTGCCTCTAGGAGTCAATATGACTCAACATAAGTACAAATTAGGTTTTACACCTTCCTCGCGGCCCGGCAATGTCTGCTAAACTGGGAGCATTCACTGGCTGCTTACTGTAATAAATCTGGCAACTGGGTCCAGTCACTAGTAACATACATCTGCCACTACCTGTGGGCATCAGAGGGGGGCTTTAATTTATAGACAGATTGCAGTCCACAACCTCTGTCCCACAGTAGGGTTATCAGTTAGATGTTAAGTAGGTAAACCATGGAGACCCCAGTGTCCCAATGGTGGGGCTCTAAATAATACAGGGAGAATGTAGTGTCTCCCAAGAACTAGTCGCTAGTCTTTTATTAGAGCAAGCTGCCACTAGCTGCTTAATGTTTAGCAGACATGCCCTTACTCAGGGCATTCACCTTTGTACTAATGTGGGGGCCATTTTGACCCTCATAGGCTTATTTATTTTAACCATTTAATGTCACAGCTGGCTAGCGTGGACGTGTCCAGGCGGTACGTTAACAGTTGGAGATCTCTAGCAAAATGTAATTTTTTTTCTTGCCATGTACAAGTCTAATAACTGCGAAAAGCTTTTCTGGCTAAATGCTTTATTATTTTATTAACATGAGTGAAAGGGCTTTACGACTGGCGCTAAAACATTTTAGTTAGCATTTCTGCGTTATTATCCTTGATGGGGGACACTTAAAAATAAAAACTGCTACAGCGAACACACCCCTACTGCACTCAGCCAGTCACCACCATCTAGGTTGTTGTTTTTTGTCTGTTTTTTTTATATAGAAAATGCATATTGTGGTTGGGAATTATCAGTACAGCAGAGGAGGGAGTGGTGTCATAGTGCTGTTAGTAATCTGTATATTTTTTCCTCCTCCCCCCCCACCCCCCCCTTTTTTTTTTCTAAACCTTTTTACATTTAACATGGGTAACAGCTCCCAGAGACTTCGGCAGCAGAACCACTACACTAAGATCTAGTTCTTATGTTGTGTAGATAACCCCTTTGTGTACTTACCTATCCACCAGTTTAAGTCTTTTTTAAGCAGTAAGTTCAATATAAATCCCATTTCTTTATACAAGTACAGCAGGAGTACTACCTGTGCGTTTAAAGTCGTGCTCTATAGCACTTTTATACAGAACTTCTAGCAAAAGTAGAGGACGGATAGGATCATGTCATGTTATGTCATTATACCCCATAGAATGTAAGTTTGTTTGAGTAGGGCGTTACAGCACCTTCTGTTTGTGTGTCCAACTTGTCTTGTTGCAACTACTCGTTTGCCAGTCCCCTTATGCACAGACCTGCAGAATATGTTGGACCTTTGTAAGTCATATTAAACCCATGCCCTTGCCAATGTCCAAACCAGAAGGTAATGTGATCACCTGTAATGTGATTTTGCCTTATGATTGCATTTTTGTTTATTTCTGACACTACTCATAACTCACATGTTTGTGTGTATGTATAGTACAGAACTCGACAAACTCCAGTAAAGTTAAAACTGTCATACAGTCTTATTTAAAGTGACACTGTCACTGTTATTCCATAAATATAGAAAGGTATGAGAGACGAATGAGGACTGCGCTCGACTTTCATTGGAATCCCAGCTCAATCTAAAGATTTTATAAGATAAATTAGTGAATGCTTATGCAGAGCTTGAAATACAAATGTTTCCAAGATCCTGTAGACGGCTCCAACCACAGAGCCACCTTCTCTTAGGTTTACTTTGTGTCTTAAATAAATAAATAATTGTTTTCAGTGGTGGTATGATGCTGTTTGTTACCTGCTTTGCTTCATTATTTTTGCCTGTGGTGAACTTTGCCTTGTCCTCTCCCTAATCTGGTAAACCTGTTTTCTTCTACACAGGAGTTATCAAGCTGTGGTTGGAATAAGAAGGAAAAGTACAGTTCTGCACCAAATGCTGTGGCCTTTACAAGACGTTTCAATCAGGTGAGTTACCTAGCAATCACCCTATTAAAGTGGCTGTTATGCCTTCTTTAGTTAAAGAGCCACCTTAAGCTCCATGACAACTTTGCATCATTGCAAAACGTCCAATGCATCATATCTTCATGCCCAGAATAGCTTATAACTGCAGTAACTTGTCAAGCTGTTTCAGTGACATCAGAGAAGGAATTTTACTTTATCCTTTATGCTGTTCAAAGCCTATCCAACTTCAGTGTGCTGTGTTGACATTCAACACTTGTACAGACATTTCTCTTTCCCTTTGGAGAGAGCCTGTGCTGCAGCCACGAGGGTTTTACTGGTGGCTCTGACAATTACTGAACACAATAAGTGAACCAGGCTGCGCATTGATTGTACCTGTGAGTATGGCTGCTATAGGCTTATTGAGCAATTGGATACATTCTGTGTAGTGAGTGGAACTGTGGTTTCTTAGTTACATATTGGGACACATACAGAAACAAACATGTGCAGGTATGCCAATATTCCACCCACATCTTAGAACAGAGGTTTCATGCTGGAAATGGCTCTCTGGGATATAAGAGCAAAAATTACATACTAGAATTAGAGGCTCCTTATTGGTGGGGCTGTTTCCGGTTCTGAAACTTTTAAAGGCAACTTATTTTTATTTGAAGTATAATTTGTTTGCATATGGCATATGTACTAAAACATGAAACCATTCACTTTGCATTCCCACTTTAGTAAATAACCCTGATAGTGTATTTCCACAACAGTCAACTATTCATTGTGTTAAAGGGACACTATAATCACCAAAGCAACTTTAGCTTAATGAAACATGCCTTTAGAAGTCTCACTGCTTAATTATCTGCCATTTAGGAGTTTAATCATTTTTTTCTTTCTGTCCATGCAGCCCTAGCCACACCTTCCCTACCTGTGTCTCGCACAGCTTGCATGAAAAATTGGTTTCATTTTTAAAATCAGATGTTAATTTACTTTAGATGTTTTCAACGCCTGCTCTGCAAATTTAATTTTAATTACATATAGGAGGCTCCTGCAAGGTCAAGCAAGCTATGAGCAGCGCAAGAGAGAAACAGAATTTGCAATAATTTTGTATCTAGAAAGGGGTGTAACCATTAGATCTCACTTTCCGGAAAGTGTTTAGAAAGGCTGTGCAGTTACCTGCAGAGAGGTGTGATTAGGGCTTCATAAAAAAGTGATTTAACTCCTAAATGGCAGAGAATAGAGCAGTATGACTGCAGGAGATGATCTATACACAAAAACTGCTTCATTAACCCTTTAACGCAGGGTCTCCTATACCGCCCTGCAGAAACCGGGCATAGAACACCCTGATTGTAAATAAATATACATGTAGACTTTAAATATATATTATTATTTATATAGCGCTAACTAAGTCTGCAGCGTTGTACAATGGGTGGACTAACAAACATGTAATTTGACCTCACAAGTTGAATGCACAGGGATAGAGGGGTTGAGGGTCCTGCTCAATGAGTTTATATGCTATAGGGAGTGGGTTAAAGTGACACAAAAGGTAAGGGTAGGAGTAGAGAAGTAGATTGGTAGAATAGTACGTGTGTATTTATGTAATCTTTTTAAACACAATAAAACTTGTACATGGCAGGTACTGTTTTACTAGTCAGACTGCACTGAATACAAATATGAGTGTATTAAAACGGTAAAACATATCACTATGATGATATTCGTGAAAGAGCAGTTTTTGTGTAAAAAAAAAAGAAGGCAAAAACCATGTATAAATGTGAATGCTAACTTTGGCTAGGGTTTGTGACCAAGTGGCTACTAAAGAAAGGACATACCACATTTTGAATACCCTGGGTTGTCTACTTTTTAAAATGGTATGCCATGATGGTGGTAATTGTCATTCCTGGACTACCATATGGTCTCAAAGACAACATAATCTGGTGGCAAATTTCAATGTGCAAAAACAGAAATTGGCAAGTCTTATAGTTGACCCTGTAACTTTCCAAAACTCTCTAAAACCTGTACATGGGGGTACTATTGTACTCATGAGACATTTTTTTTTATTTTTTTTTAGAGCAAAAAAAACTATAATTCCGATATCACTGAAAGGGTAGTTTATTTGTGAAAAATGCAAAAAACAAATATGAACGCTAACTTTGGCCAGTGTTTTTGAATAGGTGGATACTAAAAAAGATTGGACATACCCCATTTTGAATATGTTTTCAAATGGTATGCCAAGATGGGGGTAATTTTCATTCCTGGGCGGCTATATGGTCTATAAGGCAACATAGCCAATCTGGCAAATTTTAATGTGTAATAACTGGAAAGGGGAAAGCCCTATATTTTACCCTGTAACATTCCAAAATCCAATAAAACATATACATTTTGAATATCATTATGCGTATTTTATTTTAGTAAAATCTAACAGTATTATGACATTCACCATTAAAATGCTACGCAGAATTAAGAAAATAACAAAATGTCTTAAGTTTTCAATCTTTTTCAGTTTTTATTCCTTTAAAATTGTTTCATAGAAAGAGGTGAATTATGGAAGAACAGGCATACAGTCAAATTAAAGGTTTCATTTGCATTTTGTTTTGATCAGAAAGTGTACAATTGCCTCTGTCCTTAAGGGGTTACGCTAAAGTTGTTTATTTGTGACTATAGTGTCACTTTTAACTATGTTAATCTGTTAATGCCAGTAAACTATTTCTAAAACCCTCTTCTATATGTAGTTATTCTAAGTACACCGTGGAATATGATGGAGCATACTGATCTGAATTAAAAGTTGCTTTATTATTAGTGGTTCCAAAGGTATGGTTTGAAGGAGAAATATGCGAGTAGCTGATCAGTGAAATGTATGACTTGATCCTTACTTAGTAAATTATCTTTCACTGCTTCTGTAATGAGAGCTGCTTACGATTTCAGATCATTGAGGTCTGGTGAAGATCTTCTTAATCACTCTTGTGAATAAGAGAGAGCATCTCTAGTGGAACTGTCATAGGTTCCCAGTCTGGTTTCAATTTTACACTGTCAGGATCCGAAAATAATAAGTCAGAGCATGAAAAGTACAAGCTGTTTCCTCAGAATTCCTGGACTCCTTTAAATAATTACATGGCCTTCTTTAAAAGGTTATGCAAAGGTTATTATTAACATTTATTTTCTCTTTAAATGTAAATATTATAAAGTGTCTCTATTTTTTGAGGCTATGCAGAATGTCATTGTTAAAAGCCAGTATAGAGTAAAATAGACTCAGAAACACTAGGTTATAGTAAATCATCCTTGTTGCCACGAACGCCATTACCGTCCAATATAATAATTTCTATAGTTGCTGATTACTCTACAATTCACATACAGGCGTTAACAAAACATTAAAGGGACACTATTGTCACCAGACCAACTACAGCCTAATGTGGTTGTTCTGATGAGTATAGTCAGTCCCTGCAGGCCTTTTGTTGTAAACAATGCTTTTTTAGAGAAAAGGCAGTGTTTACTGCCTAGGAACACCTCTAGTGGATACTCCTCAAAGGGCCACTGGAGGTGCTTCCTGGGGCAGTGCTGCACAGACGTTTAGCATCACTCTCCACAGTCTGCATAGAGACGCTGAATTTTCCTCAGATATTGGTTCTGCCCCCCACCTCCTTGACTATCTCAGCCAATCCAATGCATACCTGTGGGAAAGCATTGTGACTGGCTGAGATCATCACTTCTGATTGTCAGCTATGGAGGTGGATTGGGGGTGGAGCCAGTGCTGGCAGGCTGGAATAAAGGTAAGATGTCACTATATTTAGAGGGACCAGATAGTAATGTTAACACTATAGGGTCGGGAATTTACATTTCTCTTCCTGACCCTATAGTGTACTTTTAACCCTATTTTGTTTTAATTTTATGTTTTCGCTTTTAAAATCGCATTGAGCTTTGTATACTAAACAGAGCATTGCTGCCAATTAACAAGGGAATTTTAAAGTAAAAGCTGTATTGAAACAAAAACTACCTGTCTCTGTTTTTTCCACTTGCCAGTTTTGGACTTAACTTTGCAATTCCTTTAACAGTCCCCAGTTTACCTGTTTAGTAAATAAACACAAATGTCAAAATGGGCTAGCACATAGAAAGGGCTGCTGAAAAAATTAGTATATGATGCTAAATAAGGCTATCTGTACATAATTTTAATTCGACATAAGGAAATATTTGCTTGTCTGTCAATCACACTTTATTTTATTTGATTTTACATTGGTTTCCTGTCCCAGATGAGTGATAGGATGTGGGAACCAGAAGGGCCCTGAGCTATAGTGATAATCCATTTACGTTTCAGGAAATGGACATTCCTGTTTCAAGGTGCTGATTCCGAGAAAAACACAAATTTAATTTGGACCAATTTTATTTATTTCTTTATTTTAAATGTCTGTTCTGAGGGGTAGTGGGGATACATGTCTGAATGGTTTTTAACTGTATGAGTTCCATGACTCAAAAGATTGTTCTTCCATGTATTGTTGAACAGTGTGTTGGACAGCATGCTGCAAAGAGTTAAAAGTATGGATTCAAAATATTCCCAAACATGTATTTAGTTTTCAGTGGGAAATATGTTTTATAACAAATTATAATGCATGAAACAATAGATGAAAATCACACAGAATAATAAATTATTCATATAAAACTATCACTAAAGTTTCTTCCTTTGCAACAAACTTGCAGCTTCTGCAAGCACCAGGACGTGGCTGAGGTTTCTCATGTAATTTTACTACTGTTTTTTTCATTAGAAGCATTATTTATACCCAATAATTAATGCAGCTTGATTCATGATTTGTGAGAAACATTTCCTGGCCATGCATGACCATCTTACAGAAAACTGAGAGCTTTTATGATGAACTCCATGGGCATGTGTTACTCCAAAGCAAGGTGCCTCCTTGTACCCAGGCCTGCTTGACGGCCGGCATCTTTTTACCACAGACCCAATAAGGAGGAAGGGCACAAAACCCGTTTGAATGGGCGCTTCTTCCCCTGTTGGACGCCTGCGCCCCGCAGCGACCAATCAGCACTCACTTGTGCCGACCTATCAGGAAAATCGTGCAAACCCAGTTTGAATGGTAGCTCCTTTTCCGATTGGTCGGCACGGACTTCTAGTTGGCCAGCAAAACTCTGTGGCTGTGAAGCAGTCTCGCACCTCCCGGGTTTCCGCTGGGGCTCGTGCCGAACGATCAACAGGGCATTTTACACGAAATACATGGGGGAAACGTACAATACAAGGGAGAAAACACCTGAATGAGCAGTGGGCATTGTACTCCGTGACGGCGGTCCATGACATTGAATGAGCAGTGGGCATTGTACTCCGTGACGGCGGTCCATGACATTGATGTGGTGCCAAAAGGTTACTAGTCACATACTATTCAGATTCCTAGATATCATTCAAACAATCTAAAGAGTCAATGCCCCCACAGTTCTTCTAGCATACGTTTGTAGAGAGCACCCGCATCCATGATTACATCTGAAAAGGCCATGCTTGCATTGAAAAGCTTGAGGGGACATGCTATAATTAGGGACACCAGAACCACTACATTCAGCTGTAGTGGATGTGGTGACTATAGTGTACCTTTAACAATTTGTGCCTGCTTTTATTGTATAGTCTCTTTATATGTATGGCAGGCAATAGTATAATAAGAATAAACATGTGCATACATTTGGTCTAACGGTGATACCTTTTTATGATTCATAATGTGCGATCTAGTTGGCTTATGTTTGCTTATGCAGAGTAGTACCCCTAGAAAATATGCTGAGACGTAAAGATTGCCATCAATAAACAAAGGCCTTCTCGGAAGGGAATCTGCTCTATTTTATATGAATCCTTTGCAATTACAATTCAATCATAGCTATCTCCGTCAGCTGCAAAGACATCAGTTGGTTAAGTGCATTTCTTTACCCACATGTTTAAAATAACTTCTAATAAACCTAATGTTATGTACTTATCCAGATAAGCTATTTAAACTAATGCTAATTAACAGACTTCAATCAAACAGAGACAAGAAATTGCCAGTCAATGTTAGCACAGTCAGCGATTCATTCAGCAGTCACCTTCCTGGTTTCCTGTTTCCACTCTATGCCTGTATATTGTATGGTTCAATGCAGGCAGAAGTAACGGTTCATCCTCTGTGTTCTACTACTCTATGAATGTAACCTAACAGTTTGAACAGCCTTTGCCTTCTCCTTCAAAACACATTAACCTCTTTGTTTATTTTCAAAGACCTTCCTTTGACTGTATAAATATGCAAATTTTCATTAATTTGTTAGTCCCATTTACATGCTTCCATTTTTATTTCTGTTGCAGGTGAGCTTTTGGGTAGTCAGAGAGATCCTTCATGCACAGACACTAAAAATTCGTGCTGAGGTTTTGAGCCATTACATTAAAACTGCCAAGGTGAGGTTTATTCTATTTTTTCTTTCTTTTCATGTTTGATCATTTTGGTTTAAATTTAATTTATGGGCACCACATACCCACATTAAGGATGAACTCACCCACAGAAAAATATTTACGTTTGACACTTCATTTGGTGCCACTCGTGGATTACATTAAAGATTTTCCCGTGTCCAGGTGTCAAGGATCTCTTTGGTGGTGTAAAATAACAGGCATATAGTCAGATCTTTCATTGCAGTTCTCTGTTCGTGAAGTTTTCCACTCACATTTAAATTTAACCTATGTTCTAATGACAGTTCGGTTTGATTTCCCTACAACGCACACTTATCTAAACATGGTTATTTACTAAAGTGAGAATTCAATGTGGATTTAAAATTTAAAGAAACCCTATAGGTTCAGGAACCCAAACTTATATTCCTAAACCCTATAGTTTTAAAAGCTCTATGTGCCTCCCCCCAGCCCCCACACCACCCTTAAATACAGGAAAATATTACCTTTATTCCAGTCTGCTGGTGCTCTGCCCCTGATCTGCCTGCTTGGCTGACATAATCAGAAGTGATGAGCTCAGCCAATTACAATGCTTTCCTATAGGACTGGCTGAGATGAGCTCTGGCCAATCAACATCTCCTCATAGAGATGCATTGAATGAATACATCTCTATGAGAAAAGTTCAGTTCCTCCGTGCAGAGGGTGCAAACACTGAATGTCTGCAGCAGCGCCCCAGGAAGTACCTCTAGCAGCCATCTGAGGACGGGCCACTGGAGGTGTCCCTGGGCTGTAATGTAAACACTGCCTTTTCTCTTAAAAGACAGTGTTTACTGCTACTCTGACCTTACATTTGAAATTCACTTTGAATTTTCACTTCAGTAATTAATTTTGTGAGAGTTTTAAAAATTGTGGTGCAGTTCCTAGGCACATCTTCACACTGAGCTAAATCTAGTAGTTACAGCTGAACTTACCATAGCTTTTGATTGGAACTTTGCCATAACTTAGGATGCAATAAAATGTTCACGTGTTAAACTTACTATAAGCTTTCTGTTTCAAAATGTTTTTTTTTTTTTTTTTTTTAATGCTTATACCAATTTTAAAACTCCGAACAGTGTGAGAAACCATAGAAATGAAGAATCCACCATAAATTGTAATATACACTGGAAGTCTATAGGGCATTGCTAATATATCGCCAAAACCAGTTTGAGTTTTGTTTAGGCAATACATTTCAAATACCAAGTACATGGCTACCTACCCATGAACTGACTGGAATTTGTTTATCTGAGGTGCAGTGTCCCTTTAACTCCATTACATCGTTCTATTTAAGCCTGTAACTTTCCAAGGCACCATAAAACCTGTACTGTTTTACTCAGGGGACTTCGCTGCACACAAATATTAGTGTTTCAAAATTATAAATTGTATTACAACGATGATATTTTCAGTAAAATTTAAGTTTTGGGCATTTTTCACATATGAACGGCACTTTTACTGACGATATTGTTGTAATATGTTTTACTGTTTTGAAACACTTATGTTTGTGTTCAGTGAAGTCTTCCAAGTATAGCAGTACCCCCCATGTACAGGTTTTATAGTGTTTTGGAAAGTTAGAGAGTCAAATATAAGGCTTGCATTTCATTTTTTTCGCATTGAAATATACCAGTTTGGTAATGTTGCCTTTGAGACCATATGGTAGCCCAGGAATGAGAATTACCCACATGATTGCATACCATTTGCAAACGTACACAACCCAAGGTATTGCAAATGGGGTATGTCTAGTCATTTTTAGTAGCCACTTAGTCACAAACACTGGCCAAATATTTGTTTTTTGCTTTTTTCACACAAAAACAAATATGAACGCTAACTTTGGCCAGTGTTTGTGACGAAGTTGCTACTAAAAAAGACTGGACATACACCACTTGCAATACCTTGAGTTGTGTACTTTTGCAAATGGTATGCCATCATGGGGGTAATTCTCATTCCTGGGCTACCACACGATCTCAAAGGTAACATTACTAATCTGGCAAATTTTAAAGGGACACTATAGTCACCAGAACAACTACAGCTTATTTAATTTGTTTTCAGAGAAAATGCAGTGTTTACATTACAGCCTAGTGATAACTTCACTGGCCACTCCTTATATGGCCGTTAGAGATCCTTCCTGGGTCATGGCTGCCTAAAATGCATCCAAACATTCAGTATCTCCTCCCTCTGCATGGAGGCACTGACCTTTCTGATTGGCCAGGGCTGTGTTTGATTTGTGCTGGCTCTGCCTCCTTGTCAGTCTCAGCCAATCCTATGGGGAAGCATTGTGATTGGATCAGGCTACCACTTCTGCTGATGTCAGCAGGCAGTGGGCAGGTCTAAAGAAAACAGAGCCGGAGCTAGCAGCTCCATACTTGAATACAGTTAGATTTAAATTTTTTAGGGAGGCATGGGGGGACCAGGGTGGCTAGATGATGGTTTTAACCTTATAGGGTCAGGAATACATGTTTGTATTCCTAGCCCTATAGTGATCCTCTAAAGTGAAAAAAATGAAAAATATAATGTGCTATATTTGACCCTGTTACTTTCCAAAACACTGTAAAATCTGTTAATGGGGGATACTGTTTAACTTGTGAGACATCACTGAATACAAATATGGGCATTTTATTGCAATAAAAGCGAACAGTATCTTGACATTTACAGCTAAAATGTCAGGCGGAACTACAAATGTTTTTTTAAATCTTAATTTCTCAGGTTTTTTATTTATTTATTTATTTTATTCATAATAAGTTATGTTTCATATATGAATAGTTCATGAGAAATTAAAGCCCTGTTTCTCCTGAACAAAATATAAGTGTGGGTGCAGTTAATATGAAAGAGGTTAATTACGGTTGAACGGACATATAGTGCAACTTTCAGGTTTTGTTTACATTTTGTTTTAATCAGAACGTGTACTATTGACTCCGTCCTGAAGGAGTTAAATCTGTTATCAAGCTCCTGTGGAATTTCAATTCCAGAACTGAGATTAGTTTTTTCAAAAATGACCTGTGGATGATGTGACATAGACAATGTTTAGGGTAATTCTGTGTGTCATTACTATTCAGCTATGTCAGCTATGTAGTCTGCTGCAGATAAATAGATACCTTGTGTATGAAAAGGAGAGATATTAGATTTGTCTGGGTATGCAACTATATCAATAAGCTAAGTCACAGGTTCTGATATTTAGAACTATTCTTACATGAATTCTTGCATTTTAGATGGAGCAGATAATGAGAGCTCATTTAGATGCTTAGCTGTGTTTTAACTTTTCAACCAATCAAAATCCAGCTAACTTTATATCCTGTCAGAAAGTATGTGAGTCGCAATTACGCAAATGACTTCCTGCTGCTCTGGTATACAATGTAGCTTTCCTGACCCAGTAGTAGCACAACACAGGTGTTCGATCAGATAAGTATAAATATCAGATTTCTATAGAGACGTCACTTCCTGTGCACCCGCTTACCGGAAGTGACGTGAGATCAGCTGCGCTCATGCACACTTGCTGAACTCAGGGTATAGAATTCTGACAGATGCGCGCCGCCTCCAATGACGTGGGATCAGCTACTCCTCTAATCTGAAGGTGTACCGTGCATGCGCACTACACACCCGCCAGATATAGAAATCTGCCGGGTGTACTGTGCATGCGCGCGACTCACCCGCCAGATACAGAAATCAGAGGGGTGTACTGCGCATGCGCGCAACACATCTGTCAGATATAGCAATCTGACGGGTGTACTGCGCAGGCAGGCGACATCCGTCAGACATAGAAATCTGACGGGTGTACTGTGCATGCGCGTGGTACATCCGTCAGATATGGAAATCTGACGGGTGTACTGTGCATGCGCGTGGTACATCAGTCAGATTTCTATACTACAGCTTTCACTGTGTACTAACACAGTGGAAATAGCGGAGATGCAGGATTATGGGGGTGACACACTAGTGATGGGTATATTAATGGGGGTTATATACTGGGGATGAGGGGGCTAATGTGACACACAGGGGATTTAGGGGTTATTTCTATATCTGGAGGGTGCGCCATGAGCATGCGCGGTACACCTTCCTATTAGAGGGGCAGCTGATCCCGCATCATTGGAGGTGGTGCGTGTGGCGCCTCCATCAGTATTCTATACCCAGAGAACAGCATGCGCGCAGCTGATCTCTCATCACTTCTGGTGACGTGGATGCACCGGAAGTGACATCTGTATAGAAATCTGATAAGTATACTTATCTTATAGAACACTGGCATAGCCATGTGTTTTACATGTGTAATGCAATGGGAGAGATTTATTGAGTCAAAATGGGTACTATATTGGGTGCAAAGTGCTAAATGTTGACATGCTTTTGGTTTCCATGGTGATTGTGATTATTTTAACACACTGCCCCTGTATATCACCTGTTTTGCCAATGTCTAACTATGCTGTTTCATATAGTCTAAATGAAGCATTACTTGGCAAACTTGCAACAGAAAGGAAGAGGAGTTAAAAGAATTTCATTCCACTCTGAATCTGTGTTTAAGCGTCATTTGATATATGGATTTTAATTTATATAATTTATTAGCTGTAATTCAGTGATAGAATGTCTTTAATCTTAAAGTAAACTTAAAGCATCATAACTTACATGTGTTTTCTAATCTCCAGAAACTCTATGAATTAAACAATCTTCATGCATTAATGGCCGTGGTATCTGGTTTACAGAGCGCACCTGTCTTCAGACTTACAAAAACATGGGCAGTAAGTAGTCTGCTACTTTAATACTCACACATTTTTGTGTGTATACTTTTTATGTGTGATGTTTAAGTTTAGGTTTACGATCTCTCAGTTGACATTTAATCATAGCTTTTTTGCCATGACCTGACTGGCTGATGGACAAAACAGACAAATCCCTGGTACACTTTTTATCACCCCTCTAGTCCGTATCATACAGAAACTTCAGAGGACTGTTTACCAAAGATCTGTGTTCTTATTATGTGAATATAAACCTAATTAACCAAATAAAAAAATAGAAAGCATGTAACTATTTGTATTGTCATATGTAGTGTAAACAATAAAGCTCTACTCCTCCATATTGCATAGCCAATCTCTGTTAATAAGTAACACATTTCATATATTTAAATGTTTTTACACAGTGATTCTTTAAGTGAATGACAGTGGAAAGTGACAAATTGACCATTTCCACTCCTATATTACAAGAAATGTACCTCATACTAAGTGGAAACATCGCAGTAGCCAGGAAGTGCAAGCGTCTTCAGTTTCACTTTGGCCCCTATATTTTTAGTATATTTTATGTGCACCCTTTTTCTGATCCATAAAGCTATCAACTGGCTCCTTCAATGTTTTTGTGTGTGTAATATATGGGAATAATACATGGAAAGAAGGCTGAACCTTGAACAGAACCCTGGAAACGGATTCTGCCAGTGTTGGTTTCATTCATAAGAATGGTGATTTTCAAAATGTCTTAAAATACAAATTATTGCTGTTTGGTGGAGAGGAGACACCCACATGACACAATGTTCTCTGGCATTAGTGTGACATTTTGATAAATATCAATGTATGCATGCCAGATTGTGCCAATCATAATTGCAAAGGGAATTGTTTGGGGAGCATCTTTTAAAAATATAGAACATTACAAGACAGCTGTATTAAGTTAGTGTAGGAGATAGTAGGCCAAATAGTTGAGGGAGATATGTATACAATATAACAATGTATACAAGGCATATATCCTGTAAGATGGAAAATAGTTTGGGATGTAGTAGATTGTCTGCATTTTCAAAGTTAGCGGAGGAGAATACTATGTCTGTTTACTGTAGAGGAGATGATACACTGCCTGCGTTCTGTAAGCTACAGGAAAAGGCAAAATGTTATTCACTAAAGTAAATTTTAAATTTAAGGCCAGCGTAGCTGAACCGGTTAAAAGCCTAACTTACTTAGAGAATTTTTCCAGTTTGGATATTTTGACATTAAATTTGAAATTAATTTAGAATTCTCACTGAAAGAGTTACTCCAACAGTTTTTCACTCATGTTTTGTTGTCGCTTGTCCATCTGCACTGGATCAGCACTTCGACTACTCCGACATTATCCGACTGGGGGATTTAGTGCACATGTGCCAAGAGTGCATTAGGCCCTCCCCAGTGGAAAGCATAGTTTTCCTATGGGGATTTCATTGACACTGGATGTCCTTATGCACAGCAGGAAGATGTCAAGCGTTGTTTAAGGGACTTCTAGAGAGCCACTTGAGGCAGTCTTAGTCCTGCAAGATAATTGTGATTTCTTTAAAACTGCAATGTTTTACATTGCATGCGCATCAGAGCCCGCTCGTCGTGGGACGTCGTAAGGGGGCACAGCCAAGACCCAGCACCGCGGGACATCGATTCTGTAAGCTACAGGAGAAGATGCCGTGTCTGGATTCTGAAAACTACAAGAGAGGATGCAGTGCCTGGATTCTGTAAGCTACAGGAGAAGATGCAGTGTCTGGATTCTGTAAGCTACAGGAGAAGATGCAGTGTCTGGATTATGTAAACTATAGGAGAAGATGCAGTGTCTGGATTCTGTAAACTACAGGAGAAGATGCAGTGTCTGGATTATGTAAGCTATAGGAGAAGATGCAGTGTCTGGATTCTGTAAGCTACAGGAGAGCATGCAGTGTCTAGATTCGGTAAACTACAGGAGAGTATGCAGTGCAGGAATTCTGTAAACTACAGAAAAAGATGCAGTGTCTGTTCTTTCTTTTTGAATATTATCTTTTTAAAATGAAAAGTGTAAAATATTGTATTAGTAAATAAATTGTTAGACATTTCAATGGTGACACAGGTCTGATATAAAAGATATTTTAAGCAGTGTTTTAACAGACAGGCTAATTGCTCTCAGTGGAATATACAGTAAACGCAGCTCATACTGAAGGGTGGATAATGAACCAGTAATGAAAAAATGGAAAACTAACAACGTACACATTTTAACCTAAATGACTTGTCATTATAATCTCGCATATATCATTATATGCTACAACAAATGACCTGCTAACGTTTTATGGTAAATTCCCATTTTATATAGGGAATGATAATCTGAGGTAGCATAATGCCATCATAATAATGTACACCGGGGTAGGCAACCTTCGGCACTCCAGATGTTATGAACTACATCTCCCATAATGCTGGCAAAGCATCAGTGGAGTTCTAGTCCACTACATCTGTAGTGCGGAAGGTTGCCTACCCCTGATGTACACTATATTTCATTAGTTTATGTATCTACGTTTCATGCACTCTGTCTGCAGTCTCCTTGATTATTACACACAGTAGCATTCTTATATTCTTTGTCTTAAAATTCTTAGATTGCAAAATTAGCTCTCCAGTCCAATAAAAGTAGAAAATTTAATTTTAAAAACGTTACAAATGTGCTTATCTGAACACACACCCCTTCCAATATGGGAACTCTCTAAATCCCACATTTGCTATAAATTTTCTTATTTTCCCTATATATTCTTTTATATGGGGTAGAAGGGAGGAGGTGTGACTCATTTTTCCTGTATTTAACATTTCTCATCCATTTTGGCCCTGTTCCCAAAGTTCATAAGGTGAGACAGTAGCAGAGCCTGTGTAAGTAAGTCTTTAATTAGATGTTTCAGTACATCTAGAACCAGCTGCTGCATGTGTGTATAGCAGCTTTTCAGCTCTGGTTTGATTAGCATTCACTGGGGAAGAAACAGACGTGACTGTTAACAGTCAGCTTTGTGTTTTTGTTAACCTGTAATGTAACCCTTTAACTCCTTCATAATTTAAACCCCTACCCAAACATTTCTAAAAGACACAGGAATGCATTGTAGCCTTGTGACTTCCAAAATCTGTTTTATTCCATTTAAACAAATATTAGTGCTACTTTTCATTTTGTAGAAATCACGTATTATGCACAGCTGTACAAACCATACTATGGCTGATATTTTGGTACTCTTTTGGTGTACTGCATGAAGTCACTTCAAGTTTTGTTTGGTGATGGCAGGTTGCTTGTGGATAACTAGAATAAAACATAGCTCGCATCCGCCCCTATTTAACACCATACGCAGCTAAGGTACTGGTCCATGCCGTTCTTTCTCATCTTGACTACTGCAGTCCCCTTCTCAGTGGCCTTATGTGTTCCAAGATTGCACCGCTGCAATCTATTATGCTATTAGGCTCATTTTCCTGTCTGCCCACACCTCCCCCCTCTGTCAGTCCCTACATTGGCTCAATTTAAGATTCTGGTGCTTGCTTACAAGTCCCTACATAATGCTGCTCCAACCTACCTATCCTCCCTAATACACAAGTATGTTCCGTCGAGGCACCTGCGCTCTGCCGAAGACCTACATCTAGCCTCTATCCGTAATCCCACATCTGATGCTCGCCTCCAAGACTTCTCCCGGGCTGCACATTTTCTGTGGAATTCCCTTCCCTTCTCCCTAAGATTTTCACCCAGTCGCCACTCCTTAAAAAAAAAAACTTCGAAAACACACTTCTTCAGGAAAGCATATCATCATTTAAACTGTTAGCAGATTTTCATCCCCCCCCCCATGACTCCTCTCCAGCAACTGTCAAAAATAACCTAAGTTCCCAGTGAGTATTTTTCTAGCAACCTATTTTATTACCCCTACTTATATCCTTTGTGTCACTATACCCCATTCCCTCTAGCATGTAAGCTGGTGCTATATAAATAATAATTTCTAGGGTAGTAGCTTGTTGCTAGTGATGTTCACATTATCTTATAAAATGCATAAGCACTTGTCTATATGAATAACTAAATAGTTCCGCCTGATGCTTTTGCCATGAATCCATAGTTTTGTAAGTAAAAATATGGGTAAATTAGTCAATTTTTCAGTACTACAGTCACTTGGATGTGTTTTTGCTATATTTACAAGACCCTAATGTACTTTATCATGCAAACAGACAATTGAAATTGAATTTTTCAAGGTGCAGCGCTATTCATTTGAGATATGGAGTTTGTGCTACACTGACATTAGTTATGTTTGTGGAACTAGTATGGTTATATGTGCATTGTGGGATGATGTATTATTCTGATGAATATATAAGAGGATGCACATTGTCTGTAGGTGTGTGTATTTGCTTGTGTGTGTGCGCATATGTGTGTTGCATGTTACATGAAATACCTGTGTTTTCAAACTGAATTAATGGGTGTGACGAACGGAAGCTCGTCACGAGTTCTTGGAGAGGCCTGCTTGCCAGCCTCCTGCCAAAAGTCTATGGGCCCTTAAAAAAAACAAACAAAAAAAAAACTACTATGTGAACAGACTTGGTTTCCTGGGATTTTATATTTGATTCGGGAACTGAACAGGCGCACGAACCAGAGACCAGCTTGTTAAGCCTAATTGACCATTTGTTACACTTTCCACACCAGTGTCCTAAGTGTTCGCATGAGTGACCACGAGGTGGCGGCCATCTTGTTTCCACGAACGCAGGCAACAGTGTTTGGTCGTCGAGTTCATGGAACAGTTTTCGGACACGAAAACTCCCGAACATCGCTGGACTTCCAGGATCACCTGTGTTCGGTTCTACACAACTTAGAAGGGCACTGTTTGGTGGAAACGTTCCCACGAACAAGGTGAACAAGCTCCAGAATAAGACTCTTGCATATGTTCGGTAGTTTGTTCGGTATTGTGCTGTCTGTCAAATTATGACTTCCATGGAAATCTCGAACCTCTGAACCGATTTGGGTGATTTTCGGATATGTTTGTTCCCCAGATTGGGGCTACCAGGGGATAAGACTTGTGTGTGGTTTGAATGTGTTTTGGGGGTACTTTTGGGGTATTGTAAAATATGTTTGGGGGAGTGTCCTGGACCTGAGAGCCAATGTAATCATGTGTATGTTTTGCTGTAGTCTACTCTCAGGTCCAGTGGGGAATGCCCCTGGAATATGTAACCGGAAACCCCTTGCATGGGGACCTACATATAAGGCCAGTTGTGGCTGCCATTAAACAGAACACTTTACCCCTTCATGTCTAGGCTCATGTTTGGGGGATTGGAGAGCTATATTAACTCTTGGAATTGCCACTCCCTCGGATCACAAAACTTGCTCTTGTAAGAGCAGCCTGCTTTGCTCTGTGAGCTAGGAGAGTTCTACACACTGGAAGCTGGATCATGGTCTTGGGTCCAGGGTGGGTGGAAGACAGAGAGATCCCAACCAAGCTGCGGCGGTTTGTGGGGTTTATGGTTGTTATGGTGTCCGGTGTGGCGCTGATTGTTCTAGGATTACTAGGAAGCTGCGATTGACGGAGGTACCTGATCGGGGTGCCAGGCGGTCCATCACAATGGGTTAACACCTACACTGTCCTTCCACATTGCCCCAAACTCTAGCCTTAACTCTAAGCAAAGGCAACATAAACGAATGCTTTCAAGGTGTTTTGGAGTCGTTTTATAATTCGCTCAACCTTTATAATTTTTCAAGAACAACCCCTCAATGGCATTATTTTACCATAATGCATGGTTCAATTGTCTGTATCTTATATTTGCAGCCATTGTCCAGTGTTCATTTATCAACCATTGCCCTAGTATGGATCTTTATCAAGATGTGCACAGTTTAACCCCTTAAGGACACATGATATGTGTGACATGTCATGATTCCGTTTTATTCCAAGTGTTTAGTCCTTAAGGGGTTAAAAGATGTTAAAGACACTATCTTGTTGGATGTTGAGTGTTTAAGGATTGATTCTGGAAGATGCCAATATCTTTTTAATAGAATAGCTTAGTTTGCTAAATGTAGGTTTTTGGTGCACAGAATAAAACACAGTTGTGTACACCATATTTGCTTGTGCCTTCCCTCTTAAAGTTGTTTTAAATAAAACGTTTTCTCCTTGTGCTAGCCATGTTTACCAAAACGCTCATCCTGTTCTATATTTGCAACTGATGGGGGGGGGGATGTGTAAGTTGACTTACCATATAGTCAACTTTCTGTGCTTTGATTTATGTAAAGGGTTTTCTTTTTCCTTCTTCAGCAGTTAACATCCTAGAGATATACGATTCTGTGTTTGGATAGTCATATCTGAAATACATGTGATGTGAGATCATTTTATAGACCCACTGCACATATGAGCATATGGAGTCTTGAACACATAAATCCAGCGCTGCTTGCTAATCCTTAACATTCATAAATAAAATTCCAGACAGCTGTTTATTAAGGACAAGTAACTGCTTATAAGAAGTACTATAGAGCCCATACATTATAGTTTTTCTACACATTCTGCCTGTCATCTCTTACAAATCCACATCCGCAAACCCGCATAGCTTTTCTTCTTTTCATGTAAAGTGGATGAGAAAAATAAAAAAATCGAAGTTCACGCTTTCAGTAGCCACATTGATGCTTAATTTAAATTACACTTTATCACAGCTCACTTGTAGATCTACATTTCTGGGATTACTCGAGGTTAATGTTACTGCCTTTTGTACCTACAGTATGCTCCCTCACTGTTTCTCCATGGTGTCTACAGGGACATAGGTGTTAAAAGCAACATTTCAACAACTCTATCTGAGCCTTTTTTGCCTGTTTGACACATTTTTTGTACACTTAAGTTGTGAACTGGACTGTTATTTCACTCTCTTGCATCTTGCAGACTAAGCACGTCTTGTGTTTCGTCTCTTAGAAACCGAACACGATTTTTGTTGGCCTTAGGTTCCAAACTTTTTAGTTCCAAATAAGTGAAAACATATTTTTGGGGCATGTTTTGTATAGCTTCAGAAAACCATTGAAAACAGTAGTTTGATGTTTGGGTTTAAAAAGGTTATCTCTGACCCATTGACTGTTTTGTTTTTCAGCTTTTAAGTCGGAAGGATAAGACCACCTTTGAGAAATTGGAATATGTAGTTAGTAAAGAAGATAATTACAAACGGCTTAGGGACTACATCAATAGTTTGAAGATGACTCCGTGTATTCCATACTTGGGTAAGTTGTAGATTACATACAGAACACTTACCTATATCATCACTGCTTGCTTGGAAGTCATCATATACTGGCTTGTGCCAAGTCTCCTTGGGAATTGATTGGTTTTATATTTGTTTGCTTGACTTGTTCATGAGAAATGCTACAATGCTGATCAAACTGTATTTGTAACAAGTTTATCTTAGGTGAGCTATCATGTTTTGTACATAGCATATCAAAATTATTTGTCAACATCTTCCTGTATGTTGTATTATTGTTTTTATTTTGTTTAACGAAGTCACCTCTAAAGATTGTGGATTAGTTGCCCTAAAGCCCCATCCATACATCCTTTTGCAGTAATTTCCTTTGCATTCATTTTTGTGCAGATCATTTTGGAACTTTGTTTAATTTGCATGGAATGCCATGCAGTGCCAGTACAGCATTTGACAATACATAAATTGGAAAGAAAAACAAGAGCCCAACTTACAGCTAATGCTGAAGCAGCTATTATAATATGACATTTTCTTTAATTCCTAAGGTAAACAAAGCATCTTAGGCCTTTTGAGAATGTCCATTATTACCATGGAGTGCTTTAAACCTTTTTAAATTGTGGGATAATAGCTTCTTGATCAATGCAGAACTGACTGCCATTCTGAGGTCAAGTAGGAATTCTTTTCCTAATTAATTGCAAAACTTGAAGCACTTCAAACTGGGCTGTGTTTTTTTTTTTTTTTTTCTTCTTCTTTTGGATCAACAACAAAAACAGATGTGAAGAAGGCTGAACTTGATGGATGCATGTCTCTTTTTTTCATAGTTCTTTTTATAACACTGTAACTTTTTTTTTTCTTCTTCTAATTCCTCATAAAACTCTTTATGTATTGGCTGACCTTTGTAATCCATCAACCATGTTACCCACAAAAGAAAATTATTATTCACATACTGCAACATTGAAGAGATACCTGTAAATATAGGCAAGATGTTTTTCTAAAAATATATATATTTTTTAAATCCTAGGGTACATTTAGAAAACCAAAAATATGTTGCTAGGTTTCGAATTATCTCACCTTAGCTATCAATCAAGTAATTAACATTCTTGCTTTGCAACTGGAAATACTGATTAAAAGAGTAAAGTTTGTCCCCTTATGTACCCAACGATCAGATTACCATAGGGTTTATTTTTGGTAACATATGAAATGCTAGATTTTGATAAAGATTTTTTTGGGTTTAAAATAAGAACATGACCCTGTGGTGGCTAGGGTGCGCCTGTATACCCTCCCACAGTAAGTAGTCAAACTGTTTAACAACGATTTGACAACTTACCTGGGGTCGTCTGGGTGCCCATTGCCTCCCTTAGAGCTGGAAGCTCCTGCAAGGTGCTTCATTTATCTCCAGTGGCTCCATTACAACTTAATCAAAATGAAGTTATGGTGCTAGGAGGTCTCTGACATCTGCATACCTTTAGGGGTTAAACAGTCTACCAGTAGTGTAACCCCAAAGTTTCCTAACATTATAGGCATCCTCTTCCCTCCTTCTCTTTTTTACAATATAAAGGGTAAAATAACCCTTTTAACACATACATGATTCCAGCACTGATGTTATTTGGCATTGGGTTGTGCTCCACCTTCGCTGATGTCAGCCTCTTTTGGGAACCTAGTGCATATTAAGCCTTCCCCACTGAAAAAAACAATAACTCAGTGCTTTCCTACCGGGATTCTGAAAATGCTGGACATTCTCATGCAAAGCGTGAGGACGTCCAGCATCGTTTCACAGAATCAAATTCTGTGAAACAGTAGGGATCGCCCCCTGGTGACCGTCTTAACCCTGGACTGCAAACATTACAGTTTCTCTAAAACTGCAATGTTTTATAATGCACGGTTAAGAGATCAGGGTCATTGCGCCCCGACCATTTCAGTAAGATTAAGTGGTCTGTGTACCTTTTAGTAGACCTTTAATCTAGAATATATTAACTCCTACTCTGTTAATAGCCTTCAATAGCTTCCTGTATGTGATTAAAATAGCCAAGCAGGAGATAATTTCTAAACTAAACACACTTTAAAGGAGCAATATAGGGTCAGGAACACAAATGTATTCCTGACCCTATAGGGTTAAAACCACCACCTAGCCACCCTGAGCCCCTAAAAATAGTAACATCTTACGTATATTAAAGCCTGAAGCTGCTGGCTTTGTCACTGTTTCCTTTAGACCCGCCTGCTGACATCAGCAGAAGTGGTAGCCTGATCCAATCACAATGCTTTCCCATAGGACTGGCTGAGACTGACAAGGAGGCAGATCAGGGGCAGAGCCAGCACAATTCAAACACAGCCCTGGCCAATCAGTATCTCCTCATAGAGATGAATTGAATCAATGAATCTCTATGAGGAAAGTTCAGTGTCTGCATGCAGAGGGAGGAGATACTGAATGTTTGGATGCATTTTAGGCAGCCATGACCCAGGAAGGATCTCTAACAGCCATCTGAGGAGTGACCAGTGAAGTTATCACTAGTCTGTAATATAAACACTGCATTTTCTCTGAAAAGACAGTGTTTACAGAAAAAAAACTGAATGTAATGATTCTACTCACCAGAACAAATTCAATAAGCTATAGTTGTTCTGGTGACTATAGTGTCCCTTTAATGGAAGATCTGATTGAAAATGAATTATTTTTTTATTTTTTATTTTTTTCATTCTTCTTGCTCTTAATGCCTTCATGGAGGCTGCATGAGTCACAGCCAGGGGAGATGTGACTAAACAGAAACAAAGGACTTTTGAGAAAGCCTTTGGCGAAAAGGGAGGACTTATTTTATCCACAGTTTGTTTTTGTTTTTACTTATAGAGCTGTTGTTTCCAGCTTTTTTATTTAATAAACCTACTATTTTATACATCATCACCTGTGGAGTACATCCTTCATACAGCCCTCATCATCCTTCCGGTTCCAGCATATATCCTTAGGAGGGGATTGTTCCACCTCAAGTTCTTCATACCAGAGCAGGACATTGCTCTGGGTGATGTAAGTAGGATATTTTCCTCCATCATTACTAATTGTTTGTATGTTCTACACCATTGGATTTTCTATTTTCTTTTTTCACATATACCTACTCCATCCTGAAAACAAGCTCCATAGACCCTCCACTTATATCCATAGACACGGATTATTCCGTCCAGGCCTTCATAATAAAGCTGAGACAGCTCTAAAAAGTGTGTGTGCATCTACTGTACTGCACCATAATCTGTTTCTTGCTTTGTACTTATAGATTCATATACTAAGAATATCATCTGTATCGTATGTATATATAATCTTAGGCACTGATCACCTCCTGTCTGTTATATTTAAATCGATGGTTTCCTTTACATTCAAGCACAATCTGGAATTGAGTTCATTATACCCAGAAATGCACAATAATAAATATCACTCTAACACAAACTGTATTTGGGAAAGGTTTAATATTAAAGCTGTTACATCTTCTCATGTGTAATTATTTTGCCGTCTTACACATGTATGGTTATATTTATATCTAGTAATTTATTTTCTAAGTTGGCTGCGAAAATTTGTTTATGGTTGGGGATGGAGCTGTGATAGGGTAAAATAATCAGTCATGTGTAACAGTTGAAACAAAATTGAACAAGTACATGCTTAATGTGCTTGTCTTATTGTGATCCTCTTCCCCTGCTTGTTGGTCCGAAAAATCTGTCATTTTATACCCAATAATTTGAACACTGGTCTGGATTGAACGCCTCAAATGTATGGCACAAATCCTTTATTATGTTGGGTGCAATGCAGTCCTTTTTATCCTGAAATGTAAAAACACTGCAGTTTTTATTTTTTAGAAACTGTAATGTTTACATTAGCAGGGTTAAATCTACATTTTGTGTATTGAATACAATGCTTTCCTGTAGTGATGCAAGGATGCTTCTGTGCCGCACATGCACATCATATCCACAATGCTCCTCTATAGAGGAGGCCATGCCTCTTTAATGACGTTGCGGGAGTTGGAAAGGTGAGCAGCACCAATGAAGATTTGTATCTGGAAAATATAAGTAAATCTTTTTTCTTAGTTTTTACTATAAAAAGTGGAGAAATGGGGCAATATAGTATTTAGGAATGCATGTTTGTTTTCCTAACTTTATAGTGTTCATTTAATTGCTGGAATATTCTGGAACGGTTACATGGGAATGTGTCTGAATGGACACATGAATCAATAGCAACAAGTGCTCCTCTTGAGCACGTCTATGATCTAGTGTAGTCAAAAGGAAAAAAAATATGGAAGCAGAGTGAGCTATTGTAGGGCACGAAGCCAAGTGAATGGTCATTCCTTGATGTAAATTGTTATACTAACAATCCATAAAATATTTCGGATGATGCTTGGTTGGAGCAGCTCTACAATTGGTCCCACTAGGGGTTGTATAATGTCAGCTGCAAACTTTTTCAGATTCTCTAAACAAATAGATCTTTGTGCAAAATGTCATAGATGATGGTCTGTGTGCTGCTGTTTTACCTAATTAGTTTGATATTCATGTAGACATTCATATCTTGTGTGAACCTTATCGAGCAGGCTTCCCAAGTTATGCACATGACTAAACTTAACAAGGCACTTGGCAACATAAGCCACAAGAAGATGGATTTCATTTCCCCCCCTCTAAACTAAACACTGTTTCCTAGTGCAGTCTCTGGAGGCACCCCTGGCTTTTGACATAAGGTATCATTTTTCTTGGAAACAGAGGTCAGAAGAAATTGGTTTTCATTGAATTTGTTAGAGCAGTTCCCATACCTTTGCTATTATCAAAACTATGCTATTTTAGTTTCACTGCTCCCATTGTAGTCTTTTCTACAATGAAATACCCAGCAAGTCCTAGGAGACAGTAAGAATACTAACATTTCAGCCATTACATATGTTAAGCACCCCACTGGAACTGTGGCTTGTGATCCCCAAAAGTCATTTATTTAGTATCCGTTCCAACACCCTGTTTTTTTCAGTGTGGAGAATTGCAATTAGCGGTTTGTTATATTAAAAGTTACTTTCAGGACTGCTGTGCTGGCTAGCAGTCAGAATGAATTCTGGACTAATTTACATGTGAAAGAGCCAGATAAATATTGGCAAACTTTTTAAATTTCCTACATCATGATCTGTCTGACCCAATACCTCACATTGTGTCCTCTGCAAGGAAGATTGAAAAATTGAACATGCAAAACTCCTGATGTCTGTCCAGGTGTTTCTGTAGTGACTAAAATTATTTGTTTATAATTGCTGTAAGCCAATAGTATAGGTCAAAATTGGAGATGATCTGACTAGTTTTCGATTGAAATACTACATGCCAATAAAGCAGATTGTAGTGATCCAATGCTCATTAAACTTTTGTGTTCCAAGCTTTTCGGCCTATATGGTGCCAGTTTTAGTCTTGCCTCACAGCTCTGTGTATTAGGTGTAGCGTACACAATTTGTAGTTTTTCTCTTTATATAAAATGCTAAGCATGTAATCTGCAATTAAATAGAAAACTAAAGAGGAGCAGCTCTCTATTGCATTCATGTCATGCCCCTTTTATTCATAGTATGAACAGATCTATTTGTCAGTCAGTGACCGAGAAAGGAACGTTTGAGAAATGGGGCTGCTTACATTCAAGTTTTTAGTCATGCATGTGTCTTTCCCTAAGGGTATAATTCATATTCTGAAATCCATCTCAAGCTATACAGTGTGTTTTACCGTTACTGAGCATTACAGCATATGTCTACAGCACAGCTGTAACTGTTCTTGAAAGACAGAAATGTTTTTTCCAGCAGTTCAGAAATGTTTTTTTTCTTCATGTTTTTACAAATCATTTTTAATAAATGTTGTTTCCATGTTAACCTTAAAGGGACACTCCACTGGACATATAAAACAAATAAGTAAATAAAAACAACTGGTTAGTTGATATAACCCCAATGAAAGCATGTATGCATTTAATTTTTAAATTGGGGGTATATTTAAAACCTCTTGCAAGAGCTTCAAATCTCTTGTGTGCAGCCCTAGCAAGTCTTCCCCTTCTAACCCCGTCCAGACTTTCTGTAGCTGTCCAATCACAAGCTTATCTAAGCAGCTTAATGAGAAGTCTTTGTAAGGCAGGTACTTTGGGCTACTGTCTGCCTCTTGAGTTTAGCTCCACTTAGTTAACCAAACCAGGAAGTAAGATGACTGTTTAACTGAAACTGGGAGGGGGAGGATGAACAATGTTCAGTTATAAAAGTGTTAAATTTTTTTTACTGAAGTCCACTTTTTGTGGCATTAAAAAAAGAGGAGACACTTTTTGACACTAAATTGCTTTTAGGGGTCTGGAGCGTCTCTTTAAGAGAGGACCTGGTTCATAGTTTTAACTTTAAAAAAGGGATTTGGGTCAAAGGTTATCTGGCCTATTCATTAAATTGTGCATTGTTAAATTTTAGACCACAGTACCTTTGCTGAAAAAATAGCTGACTTGGTGTACTTTTCTACTTGGTTTACTAGTTTTGGTTTACTTTGGTCTTTTTTGGTTACAGAGACGTGACAGAAAGATGATTGATTTAAATGTATTCCCCAGTTCTTGGAGGAAATTTTTGGCCTCGGGACTTTTAAGGAAAAGACATCCCTAAATTATGCTCCAATATTTTCCAATCTATTTCATGATCACTGGGTTCAAGAATCTGTCAGTACTTGGTTTTAGATTGCATCATCTACTATTCCCAGATGTCATAGGTGGTTTGTTAGAATTAAGTGTTTGGTTTGTTTACCCGTTGTACAGAGCTGCGGCATATGTTGTCACTATAAATCTGGAATATAATTTCCATTTCCGTTTTTTAATTTTTTTTTTCCCTCTCCATCACACCATGCAATACCCTAAGAAGCCATGGTATGAATCAGATTTTTGATTAAGCTTTTATTATCCTTAAAAATAATCTTGGATCCATTATGTAGAATGTTCGAAGTAAGAGAAATACTTTTTTTGTGTGGCGTCCCCTCCCTTTCCATTACAAAACGGGAATTCTTATAAGAAGGGACCATAACTATTATGGAAGTTAATTATTGAGCAACAATTTCCATGTAGCACCTATAGTGTATATATATGTATGTATGTATATGTATGTATGAGTGTGTGTATGTATGTGTATATATATATATAATATACACATACATACATACATACATACATACAGGGCCGGATTAACATAGGGTATGATGGAGCTGCAGCTCCAGGCCCATGGAATAGGCCCATTGATTTAAAAAAAAAAAAAAAAATTTCACTTTTTTTTTCACACACTACTCTTAGGGATTCCACCTGGATTTTATTTTATTGGCACAGCCAGTATTTGAGGCTGCCTGGCTAGTGCCAATATTGCAGTGATACTGGCAATACAAATGCTGGTATTTTTCTCAGTATAAACAAGAGATTACTCTGAAATACCAGCACTGGCCAGTAGGGGTCACTGTGTGTGGAGACAGGCAGGGATAGGAAGTTCCAGCATATCCCTCCCTGCCTATCTATTCTCACTGATCTGCAGGGGTGCAGCTACAGAGAGTCCAGACAGCAACTCCCACCCTGCGGAGACAGCCTACAGCTCAGGGAAGTAAGGGATTGGGGGGAAAGGCTGCAAGGACACCTACACTAAGGGACATTGGGAGACATTATGACACAGTGTCCCCATGTCTCCCAGCCAGTGTCCCTAGTGTCTCAGTGCTCCTTTAGTCTCCCAGTGCCCCCTGTCTGCCAGTGTCTTACTGTCCCCATGTCTCCTAGTGCCTCCATGTCTCTCAGTGTCTCAAGTGTCACAATGTCCCCATGTCTCCAAGCTAGTGTCCCTAGTGTCTGTGGCCCTGGTGTCTGTGTCCCCATGTCTCCCAGTGCCTCCATGTCTCAATGTCCCCATGTCTCCCAGCCAGTGTCTCTAGTGTCTGTGTCCCTATTTTACCATTGTCCCCATGTGTTCCAGCCAGAGTCCCCTAGTCTCCCAGTGTCACTGGTGTCTCTGTGTCCCTAGGTCTCCCCGTGTCCCCAGGTCTCCCCGTCTTCCTAGTGTCCTAGTGACATGGGGACCCTGGGATACATGGGGACACAGGGAGACATGGGGCATTGAGACACTGTGATATATAGGAACACTGAGACCTGGAGTAATCGACACATGGGGGCACTGGGAGGAATCCATCTATACAGCAGAATCAAACTAAGTAGTTTTTTGGTGATTTTACTGAATTTTCTCTTATGTCACTCCTTGTGATTTACATCATGTGATGTCACCCATACATATTTAATTATGCAAATTAGTAAGGCAGATATGTTTTTCCAAGAAAGGTGGCAACCCTAACTACTTTTCACATACTCTTACTTAAGAGGGATGTATGGGAACAAAACTTGTGTGGACTGGCTGACAATGAATATAGTTAAAGGGACACTAATGATGTCAGCAGACTGCTTGTTTTTATGAGTCTAACAGCATGCAGAGTTACAGCTTCAGGCTTTAATATAGTAAGATTTTGCTATATTTATGGAGGCATGAGGGGCCCAGGGGGGCTAGATGGTGGTGTTAACACTATAGGGTCATGAATTCATGTTTGTGTTCCTGACCCTATAGTGATCCTTTAAGGTAATGCTGACTGTGGTCTCTCTAACACTGTGGCATGTTCCATTTCTTCTACACTCACTACATACAGCTTTTCTCTGTCCCAGACTATATACCAGGAGCTTCTGCCTGCTAGTAAGAAGGTAAGAAGACAAGTGGACCAGCGAGTGCTAGGAAACAGTCCGTAGAAAGCGTTGAGTGAACGCATAATTAGATGCATTTATGCCAAGCTCAGGGTGCTGTCTGCATAGTATGGCCAGCTGCATGATTGGCAGGCATCCTGACATGCATTCATGCCAGACTGGCCTTCTAATTCTTTGGGCAAACATACCCTCTTTTTGGGCATGTTTGTCCCTTTTGGCAGGTCACGTGATTTGTGTCCGTGGTACACCCTTTTACCGTGCCCATTGACTTCCTGCTTGACTGGACACTGCTGTTAGCCGTTATGGATTTACTTGAAAGATGAAAACATAAATTAGAGGGAGATTAGCATAAGGTATGTGTTTTCTTATAGCTGCTGTTTTCTTTATCTCCATCAAATACATGACGCTTGGAAGTGTTTTATTGTTTTTGGTCGATATGATTCTGTAATTAGGCCCGTCATAATTGTCAGCACCAGGCCCACTGGGCTCTTAATCTGGCCCTGTATATATACCTATAACTTTATTTAATGTTCTTTTCATGTGGTGTTTTCTTTTACATGTATAATCACTTTGTAAGTGCATGTTGGGCACTTTGCTCACACAGGGCTTCCCTGTGCTATTCCATTTGTGCATTACTGTATATAAAGAATGAGTTACTGCAGTTCGGTCACAAAAGTACTCTATGATTCCCTTTGGCAGCTGCATCACAAACATTCCTGGTTCATCCAGATGGCAGCTGCTAATGGAGTCACGGCACATCCTCCTTGTGGATGATTTGCAACTTCCTCAGTTTTTCTTAAAACCATGTATGGATTTTCTTTATATCTATGCAAAAGGGGCAATCACCCCTTAGGAAAGTTTAGCTAATAAAGAGAAATCATTATTTGGTTTGTTGTTTTAAATAAGATCCCATGTAAATACAAACCCAAATGCCTGGAGGCTGTAACCTGCCAAACCTTAGTTATAACATCACATGCTTACCAGATATGCTTTGAATTGTTTTGATTCCACCACCATTTATACTGATATTTATTTGGTTTCAGACTTTACAAAACCATATCTCTGTGGACCCTATTACCTGACTCTTAAGATTGTTTTCCATCTCATATTTTGGAATTCCCTCTATAATTCCTCCATCCAAGTATGGAGACTGACACTGCACATTCCTGAAATTTCATCCAACTTACTCTGTTTGCACCCATCACATGTGCACCCATCACATGTGCTCTCAATCGTAACTAACTGACCCCTTTCATACTTCCATCTTACCATTTACTAATTCAGGATAAGACTGACTTATCCACTGCAATCACCCAGTGGCCTACACACTTACCTACACAATTTTGACCTTTTAACCCCTTAAGGACACATGATGGAAATATTCCATCATGATTCCATGTTATTCCAGAAGTTGTTTCCTTAAGGGGTTAAAAGCACAGATATGTTTAACAAAAACCCTACTGGCACCCACGTGTCAGGAAATCTTATAAAGCTCATATTTTATACTTTCTTCTTCTTTTGGAGACATTTCCCCATGCCATTCATCTATGTCATTCAACTTAGATACTAGCTGGAAATGCCAAAGAAAAAAGTTTAACTTAATCACATTTTTTGACATGGCCACTTTTTAAGACGTGGTTGGTAATTTTGTCCTCATCCCTTTTCCTTTATCCTTTGTCCACCTCATCCTCCCCCTAAATATGAAATGTTCAGTATTTTGCCTCCATACAGTCAATATGGCATTTGACTCATTTGGATCCTTGTAGCTTTTGCCCTCAAAACGGTGCTGCAAGTTTTTAAGCAATCCAACAATTTTTTTAATTTTCTTGTTCAAAGAGCAACTTTTGTTTGGCACGGCTAGACTTTTCTTGGTACAATTCACAACACAAATTTGAATGCTCAAAAACTTGTTTCCAGTTTTGATTTCCTACCTAAAACTCAGGTTCACCCTTTCAACTAGTGAAATAAATATTTAATAGAAACCAGCTGGTAATGTATGTACAGAATCCTATCAGGAGATTCCCTAATTGCCCTAGATACCACCGATTACTAATCTAATTCTTGTGATCCACTCCTCTCACCCTCTTAGTTTGCTTGTTTGCCAACAATTCTTTTTCTTATTTTTATTTTTTATTGCATTTTCCAACTCTTGTCTGCTTAAAGGACCACTATAGTGCCCCCACCCTCAGGGTCCCCCTCGCTCTAGGGGGTGGAAGGGGTTAAACTTACCTCTTTCTCTAGCACCGGGCGGGGGACTCTCCTCCTCTTCGGCTGAATGCGCGCGCGGCTTTCCTATGGATGCTGGCGTCTTCTCACTGTGATTTTCACAGTGAGAAGCGCGGAAGCCCTCTAGCGGCTGTCAATGAGACAGCCACTAGAGGCTGGATTAACCCTATTATAAACATAGCAGTTTCTCTGAAACTGCTATGTGTATAGAAAAAAGGGTTAATCCTAGCTGGACCTGCACCCAGACCACTTCATTAAGCTGAAGTGGTCTGGGTGCCTTTAATGGGACCAGCCATGTTTAAGTCTTATTTGGTCAGAAGTACTGCTTATCAGACCAAAATCCATGCAGGTCATCAAGAAGTAATATGGGTTCACAAATCCTGACATCATGTGGGTATCTCAAATATGCACTCTAGGGCAGTTTTAGCCTCCATAATGTGCATGGCATTAACAGATGAGGGAATATTCTGACCAAAGAAGGCTAAAGATAGCTGTCCCATGTAGTTAAAAGTAAGCCAAGAGATTAACTGAAAACCGTCAACTTTTTATATATTTATTACAAAATAATATAGAATAAGTCTGTATCAGTTTTAACATTTTATTTCTAACGATAGTCAAAATTATGACACTTAATTGCTGGTTTATTTGGATATAATTTTTTTTTTTAACTGTTTAATACAGTTTGAGCATATGTCTGAGAAGCCAATAGACATTATATAGAGCCACTCGCAAGCCTATGACTGATACTCTTATTTTTGTAAAGTGAGATCATGTCTAAATATGATACTCCATTATACAGAAGTCTAAATCAGGTTTCTTTTTCTGCAAGTCATTATGGGGGAGAATTAACATAGTGCCGTGTTGTGAAAATTGGTGCAAAGACTTCTTGTTTTAACAGTTTCCATTGTAAGTGACCCACTTTTCGTACATGCCACCATTTTTACAACAATACGGTTTGAGAAATCTCCTCTATTGACTCTTGTCTTGATAATCATTGCATAGAAAGCTTACAGTTTTACATTAAAGGAACACTATAGTATTAGGAGTAGAAACATGTATTTCTAACACTATAATGTTGGACTAACGGTTTAGGGTCTGGCCCCTCTCTCTGTTGAGTAAGAAAGTTGTTTTATTCACCTTTTCTCCATCACCGCGCTGGTCTCGGTGTGGCTGGCCCTGCCTCCATGGCTGAAATAATCAGCCAAAATGTGTTCCTATAGGAGAGCATTTGAAGGCTATTTGTGCTGCAAAATACAACGCTCCGCCAATCAGCATCTGCTCTTTGCGATGCATTGAATCAATGAATCTCTATGGGGAGCATTCAGTGCCTCCATGAAGAGCGTGGAGACTCTAAACTAGGAAGCACCACTAGTGGCCGTCTGAGTGACTGCCACAAGAGATGTAACTAGTCAGCAATGTAAACACTGTTTTTTTGTTTTTTTTCTCTGAAAAGGCAACATTTACATTGAAAAGCTTGCAGAGACATGTTTTAGACACAGGAACCACTAAATCGAGCTGTAATGTTCTGGTGACTATAGTGTCCCTTTAACTAGGAGAAAACAGATGGCAGTTGTCTGTCCTTGCTGGATGAGGAAGCCAGTTTTTACAATTAGTCCGTGTTCTGTAAACTTTTTTATTTTTGTTCCACGTAAAACCTTTAGATACACTTTTTTGTAATATTAGAACATTTTATTAACATAAGAATATTTATAAAAGCAAGAGATGCAAATGATGCTCTGTTTACAGAGATCTGGCATGGGAATTATGTTTTGGTCAAAAACTGAGTCGCCCCAGTGAGAATTTTCTATTGCCTGCATTACTAATGAACTGCCATGACTAATTCATTAATATCCTTGTACAAAATAATTGTTTTTCAATGTTGGAGTAGTTTAATAAAGTTTTGATATATATTAGTTACAGCAATGGCTGGACACGTTGCCTTTGTTTACAAAGAAGGCAACCCAAAATATTACAAATCCTACGTTTCACAAGCAATTTATCAGTTGTCGTAATCTGGCTTTAAACACTTATTTACATTCCCACAGTATTTGGCTCCCCTTGTGATGGTTGTTAATCAATTGGCCCATCTAATCTATCCAGAATTTGTTTATTTTGCTTATTCTTTTTTCAAGATTGAGTTACATACGTTTCACACATTTTTGAATTCTACTATTCTTTTAGAATTTCCACTGAAAGGCCGTTCCAAGTCTAAATCATCACATTGCCTATTAGTCCTTCTCTTATTGTAATTCTCTATTCAAAATGCTTTGATTTCCTGTTTTATTTGAACCCTTACAGCATTATTCACTGGCCTTTGCATCGTTAGGATTTTATGATAAATATCTGATTTCAAGTGAAAATAGCAAAGTGTGGAAAAAATATCCCCACGTAAGCTGTGTTTTCCTTTTGACAACTATGGCCATAAATGTGAAATTTACACTTTAGTGAATAACTTTGTTAGGGTGTCATCATGGCGTGTATATATATTTGATTGGCCTGCCATTTATTTCTGAAATTTCTATATAGAACGATATATACTCTTCATTATAAACCTGTATTAAAAACCATACATTAGTAGGGACCAGCCTACCAGCGTAAGAGTCTAGATAATTAAGTCCATTAAGTCCCACTGGTGTACTTGCCCAATTTATTTTGTGCTTGCATTATCCAGCACAGGCACCAGTTTTAATGTAGATCTTCTGCACATGGAAAGATTCACTGAAATTAAAAATTATTTATTTTTATTTTTTAAATGCAAATGACCAAGTGAGACTATTAATAATAGTTGTAAAGATGGTTTGGTATCTGCTATCTCAGTTGATTGATGGGTGATAGTTTTTTGCCTTTTGACTGTCTGCTGCTTTGTGTTAGCACGCAGTCCTGGAAAACCCATCACTATACAGCTTCTGTCATGCATTAGGGAAACATTAATTCAGTTATGAAAAATAGTTGGTGGTTTATAGGATCCAAATACATATTCTCCCTGGTTTTAAGCATCCTTTAACCATTTTTGACTGTTGCACTTCTGTTGTATTCATTAGCCAGGGATTGTTACTTGAAATGTATGTTTTGGGATACAGTGTATGTTTTATTTGTACCCCATGTTTGTTTTAAAATGGATACAATTATAGGACAGAGAAAAGATCCATCCCTGGTATATATGCTAGAGCGGGGGTAGGCAATCTTTTAGTAGTACTGTGCCAAATGGAGATTTTGAAGTCACTTGGCATGCCAGTAATATTTATTTATTTATTTATTTTTTTTAATTGAGGTGTGGATGTTGCCCTATTCTGCCTGTGTTATTTGTGGGTACTGCAATTGCTTTGTAGCGCTGTATTTATGGATATGTGGGCTGTTACATTGTAAAGAATACGTTCATGAGTAGTTTGTGGCATTGTGTATAATACCTATGAATGTGGGCTGTGTATGTATGCTTGTGGAATTGTGTGTGGATGATATGTCACATTGTGTGTGTGTGTTTGTGTATGTGGATAGTCCGTAGTGTTGTTTGTACGGTCTTTTATTTGTATAAGTGGGAGGCTTAATCTGCAGATCTGTGTTTATCTAGCAGTGTGGGTGACTAGCCATGTACAAGTTAAGGGCAGGAGCTGCAATAGCTGCTGGCTGCTCTACTCCAGTGCAGGGTTTCGTTCACCAGTGCTGGGATATAGTGATCTGAGATCACTTCCTCTAAATGCTGCAATGCGTAAATTGAGGATTGGCCTTCACCATTTGCAATCATCACTCTGTTTGCACTAAGGACTCCTGATGGACCCTGCCTGTTTGGCTCTAGGAGCCTTGAGTGCCATACAAAGGCACCCCGAGTGCCATAGGTTTCTGACCCCTGTGCTAGAGAACAAAGTAGTTCCTATATCGTCTTTCTTTATTGCAGGTGTTTACAGCCTCAAGTATTGATGTTTTGAATCTGTCTTAAGTCTTAAAATAAAGTTGAACAATCTAAAATTTTTATGGATCGAATTAAAACAAAACACTAAAGTGATCCAGAGGATTTACAAATGCATACCTCCCAAGTGTCCTTTAAGGGGAACGGTCCCTATTTTCTAGGAATGTTTGTGTGTGTGTTGTGTTCGTTCACCCGAGCAGTAAAACTGCCAGTACGGTGTCTGCAAACAGCAATACATATTTTAGAAAGGAGTCTGTGCAAATAAATACTTGGGACTTATTATGAGTTACATTTTCAGTTACCTAGGGGGTGTCATTACTTGGTCATGAATTCACCCAGAATAATTTGTATTGCCCCAGATCCTGCCACACCCCTCTTTCCACATTTGCATGTGTGTACATACGATGTATTTTCTACTATGATACATAGTGATCCATAGATTATGGGAAAAAAATTGTAATTGAGGTTCTGGAGACTTCACAATAAGTAATTATTTATAAATTTAACATTTCTAAGTCAATGTGGCCAGAAGTATTCATATCTCTTGGTTGCGTTTAAAAAAAATAAAAAAAATTATAAAGGTAGGAGTACTTGGAAAATTATCTCTAATTGAAGTGTGTTATTTTTAACAAATATTTTGTGATAGTGTAGGTGGTACTGTAGCAGTTAATGTTTAGTAATAGTGTAGCATAAGCTGTCATGTGTTAGGGTAGTGTAGGCAGCACTTGGACATACATTTTTCAGTACTGCCTGAGATTCGTGGGGGTTTCAGTCCTAAGTGGCTTCCACTAATCTCAGGGAGACTGCAATCAGTTTCTTCCTGAAATGAGTACCCCCTGATTGCACTAGGTGATCTGTGCATTATTCTGCATTCATTACTGAAAATAATTGCACAGGTGATGTCACCATTCACCCCTATGGCGTTTAAAAGCATGTCCTGCCTGAAATAATGAGCTTATTGCGTAATAAATGCATAATAAACATGCATAGACACACATATATTATGTGCATTTGCTTTCACTGTAGGCGTTTCTGTTCTGAAAAGGGTTAAGGCTTGTTTGACGTAAATCAAGAGTGTTAAATAGCTGAGCAATGGGCTAAAGGTTCACATTTAGTCAACTGGCACCTTCACCTGCCTTACACTATATCGGAAGGCCTCTTGGAGATTAGTGGGATTCTTGACTGTATGGAAAAAGAGCATTTAATGTGCTTGTCTTGAAGATTTAATGGTTGCAGATTCTATTTTTTTTTTCTATGGAAACTTGGAATCCGTTTCCAAGTTCTTGTCTAACGCACTATGCACATTCAATAAAAGCATCTAGCTCACGGTCATCTAAAATCCCGTTACATGTAGATTAAAATATAAAACATTTATAAATAGGTTTAAATAATGTTACAAATACAATCACTGTGCATAAACCCAAACAAAGTGAGATAAATTATATTTTACAAAACGGGATATCTCTGGACCTGTGAGTCTAAAGCTAAAATGTGCTTTTTTTTCCTTTTTTGTGAGATGCAGAGCTACGCAGCTGTTAAATGAAGCCTAGCTTATGAAGTAGTGTTTCCTTAGTATCAATATTTATTATTTTTTTTGGAAAACATTTCACTGAAATACGATTGTTTGTTTTTCGGCCAACATCCTGTCCTACGGGTCCCTATATAATTTCCAAATCAAATTTACGTTATTGCATTTTGAGGCAAAACATTACAGTATGTGTATAAAAAAGGATTTTTTTTTTTTTTGTTCTCCATCTATTTTTTTTTAGCTTAACATACTCCGTTTCAAGGCATTTCCTCTTTACAATGAACTACTGCATCATTTACTACTGAAAGTTTAGGCAAATACACTTAGTGTAATGTTTACAAATTGTATTTCACCTACTATGTGTGTCTTTATTCAAGGGATGCTCTTGGTAAGCATCTGTATTATGTAATTAATAACCTAAGTTACCCCATCATTTTGAGCAAGATAAGATAATTCTGAGCTTTTCTCCCTTGTAAATACAGTTGTATTAGAGAGCTTGTCGCATTGATTTGTGCTTACTCTGAAAATATTTTGATAGGATTGTTTCTTTAAATATGTTGTCTAAACACATACGTCTTTTCCTCCTGTTGTATCCAATCTTTTTTATATTGTTTAAAATTACATGACTAATAGTAACAGCAGGTTTTCATGAAGCTGCATGTGATTTTCTGGTAATGCTTAAATCTTGAAGTTTCCACAATGGTAAATAATTAATTTCAGCTCCCAAACCGTGACATTGAATGTCTGCCATCCGCTGCGTTTCTCAGTCTATGGGTCTAATCAGCATTTGGACTGATTTGAGAGAATAGGAGCCGCCTCTGTACTCTGCCCAGTAAATGCCATCTTGATGTTTGCTACGATAGTGTCCTCCTCTGTACCACACACCATTAAGGTTGGCATGTGCACATGCATTGTACCACCATCCTCCTTTATGGAAATGAGCACAATTACCTGGAGATAAAAATATAAATATGTATACATTACTGGTGACAAGTATAGCTTTTATCTATTATCTTTTACTTGCTAGCTGTTTTATCAGCTCCATACGTTTAAGTCTTTACCAACTTACAGAAGAACTTGTCATTCACATATTTTGTGATGACCGTTCCACTTTCATTTTTACTTCTTGCCTGTTTGTGGTAGACTGATCCATATTTGAACGGGTACTGCAGGTACCTCACACATGCTTGATCCAGGCATAGGTTGTATTAAAGTTAGTAAAGAGTTACTCCAACCAGAAAACATTGTTTCAATAAAACACTGTTTTTGTTTAGAGTGATCGTTCCTGTCCTGATTTGCCCCAACACAGAAGGGGGGCTGGGAATAGTTATAAACTCACCTCTGTTCCAGCATCGAGGAAATGTTCTCTCTGCCCGGTCTTCCTCCACTGATGTCACTCCCCCGTTGCAAAGGTAGAGACATCCAGGGGAACAGGCTGAGGGAGGGACATGGGCAGCACAGAGGTGGAGGGCTGTGCTGCCATCTTCTGTTTGCCAGCAGGTTTTGGATACAGTTGGCATATGCCAAACATGCACACAATGGACGTTAGCCATTGAAAGCTAAAGGACCAAGTAGGTACCATAATTACTTTATTTCAATGTATGTACCTTTTTAACCCCTTAAGGACACATGACATGTGTGACATGTCATGATTCCCTTTTATTCTAGAAGATTGGTCCTTAAGGGGTTAAAGCAGTTCTCACAGTGGGTACCAGTGATACATGCCATTTGAGAGAGATTATTTATATAATGCATTAAAAAAGTAAATTCTCTCCAGTCTGTCCCTCTAAATGAGCTTTTGGAATTCCACCATGTCTGATTAGCACTCTGTTGCTCTATTACCTGAGTACGCATCTCTGTCTCTGTCTAATGTGGTAAATTGTTTGCCATTGTGAAAGACCATGGAATCTCCAGCGTTCCCCTGATATGTTCCCAGTCGCAGCCGGTAGTAATCACTCTCGGGCTCCAGGCGGAAGCTGCTGTATTCTGCATAAACTTTCTTGTTGTTCCAGTCTT
The DNA here is from genome assembly GCA_933207985.1 of Pelobates cultripes. Lineage (NCBI taxonomy): Eukaryota > Metazoa > Chordata > Amphibia > Anura > Pelobatidae > Pelobates > Pelobates cultripes. The sequence goes on from OW240919.1 coordinate 42,683,639, forward strand.
CCAATTCAATCAGCAACCTGTAGTTGTCTTGGTTGGACATCTGATAAATGCTCTCCAATCCTAGCCAGTACTCAGCATCGATGTTCCCGAAGCCTTTCTGTACAGAGAGGTGACTTCCAGTTAATGAACTATTTCATGGTTAGCTTCTAAAACTATTCGCATAAATTATACAATATATTAGAATGTGAATAGCAAGAAGGAAGACAACATACTAAACAGAAAAACTTTCTTTCATAAAGAGAAAAAAGTACATACCAATACTTTTATTGACTCCACCAGCTGCCATTATTCTCCATGGCTAAACATCCCAAATAGCCAACTCATCCGACTGAAACGGAATTGCACTAATTCAAAAATCTACCTTTAACAAACCTATTTTCTAAAATAAAAAATGCCAAAAAGAAACTCTAATCAAAGGATTGGACAGCTGGACACAAAGAAATTAATTTGATATTGAAACCCAGAAGCAAATATCACAATTTTAATCAGTATAAAGTATCAAAATTAAAAAATATTGTCAATAAACATTGGAGCATCTTAAAGAATATGAGAGGGTAAAAATTATCCTCCTGCATGTTATTTGTACGACAACATGATGTTTATCCATGTACCCTCCTTAACTGTGCACCTTACAATAATAATGAAATATTTTTTTTTAAAAATTATCCTCCCAGACAAGCCCAATATTATTTATGGGGTGCTCCTAATTTGTAAAGTGTTTAACAAAACAACTATATAAAGAAAACAACCCTTAACAATTCTTTTTTATTTTTTTTTAGTTAAAACAGAAAGATTTCCATAAATGTGGACATTGTATCGCTTGCAAAAGCACTAATAAGAATAACAACAAAAATGTAACCTCAAATTGAACCTTTAACAAAAAAAGTATAATAAAAGTATAATATAAAAAATCCTTGTCCCTTGTAATTCTACCTATTGGAATGTCCATGTGGCCTGCAATATGTGGGCATCACCTCCATGACAAAGTGGGAATTTTACTAAAATACTTAGGCAAACGAGAAATTAGATGGGTATTTAAATTAAATAAGCTTGTCCCTTATGGTTTTAATGTGGTTTCTGAACGTGTACTATGTCTTTTGTTTGTTTTTATCACCAATTTTAAAGGTTATTTTAGCTATACCCTTTCCATTTTATTTTAGTTTTACACTCATATATTTATAGATTGTTTTTGTTGTTGTTGTTGTTTTCCAATATTTATTTATGCCCTCCTGCCCCCCCTTTTTTACTTGCATTTTATAGGAATGTGTTGTAGAGATACAGTAACTAAATTATGTAATGAGTGCACCTTATACTGTTATATACCTGCCCTTGTACAATTTATTTAAATGTATTGGTTTGTTAAATAATTTTTTTTTATATCCCCCCCTCCCAAAGTGTAACATGAACACCCTTTAAGGCTCTATCACCATTTTGTTGGAGCCGCACCGATTTTGCAATATTTCGATTTTCCTTTTATCCCATCTACTTATTCTATACTGCCAGAGAATTTGTTTCCGCTGTATGCACCATTGGCATCAGTCACGTGACGTAGGCTGTGGTGTCATCTTTCTGTCCCATTCCAAGGGCTTGCGTTTCTTTTTAAGACCTCACTTTGACTTATATTTTAGCCTCCTCATCCTTCCCCTAATTTATATGTGCACTAAACTACAGCTGCCTTATTTTAGCTATTTTTAACATTGTCACACCGATCACGTGATGTGGACAGCAATGCCATTTTGGTACACCTTTCCCCTTGTTTTTTCTTTTCTTTTAATACAGGCAGGCCATAGCCCTCGTTTTTTAGATTTTAACCACCAGAAGAGGGTTAGGCACTCTCTAATTTTTAGACTTATGTGGTTATCATTAAATATGATTTGTTTTATCGTAATTGACAGTCACATGATTATATCATGTATCTGTTATTTTCAAATGTGTACTCTGCTATATATACAGTGAAGGTCCTTTTACCTGTAACACTTTGAGAAAGTTGTTTACAATAAAATTAGTGTATTTCTTTGGGCCTTCCTGTTGGTTTTGGTGAGAGTAACGCCTCCTAGCCTGGTCCACCAACCCACATGCTGGCATCACATACAAATTTTGGACAGCCCAGAACTCTTCTTTAGGGTGACTAATGACGCTGTCAGTGGAGGAGTTACACTGCTTTCAGAAGCACATAGATACTCCTGGCACCATTACCACTTTAAATCACTGAAGTGATCACAAGCTTGGAGTAAGCATTTAAAGAGTGAAAATAAAAATTTGCTTTACAGACAAAAATCAAACATGGTGATGCAGTCATGTTGCGGTTTGAAATTTTAGTGAATGTCTGGAGTGGAAATGTGCAAGTGCATCTCACTGGTAAATGCCGCTAGAAAGGGGGTGGTGTCAGTGCGATGTTAAGTATCACTGACAGGAAGCCATGCAAGCCAACCAGTCAATTTGTTGACCTTGTTCAGCCAAAATGTTAACATTGTTGTCTCGATATTTTTTTTTTTTAAACAGCAGCACAGTGGTATCAAATCAGGACTGTCCACCAGATCTGGAACACTTTGGACATATGATTTGGCATTATAGTTGTATAACTTTATTATGGAAAATATATGGGGGACTTTTGTTTTAATCTCCTTATCCGTTATATGAATTGAATCACATGGATTTGAAGCAGTTTTTGGGGTTCTTTTCTTTCTTTTTATCTAGATAAAGGCATGCAATGTTTTCTTATCTTATTTCTTACCTTATATGTTTCCCAGTTTCTGAAGAAATTAACTGCTCCATCTGTCCTCCTCTGTATTACTGCCCAACCACCAGGATCCAGACTGTGATCACACCACAACTGTACGTGGCTATTTGCATTTTGTGGTTTTATCAGATAAATGCCACTGGTGGTGAATCCAGATTCTTTGGCATGCTTGCAGTCCCGGAAAGGACCTGTAAAATGGACGTTATTCTTGTGTTGAACAGGAATGTACATATTACTGAAAGGGTTAATATCTCATTTATGCCCATTAGCAACACTTCAAGGATTCTTCTATTCTTGTGTATATAACATGCTATTTAACTGTATACATACAACTCTGAAGGCTATGCAAATGAATTAATTGCCACTGTTGTGACTTTTTTTTCTGATGTATTGATTTTGAATATTAATAAACCTGACCTGAAGCAGTATTTCAAATTGGCAATCTGACAGTCCTGACACTAAACACGGCAGCATTAGCACAGATATTCTTATTACTATTAAACACACAACCTCAGCCTACAGAGAAATTGTCCTTTAATTTTCATATGAATGAGCACGTATTAAAGCCTTTCAAGGTGTATTTTAATTTTGTGGTGTACATCCCATAAATCCTTGCTGAACTTCTCATTCATCTGAACGAGTGATGCACAGAAATTCATGTAAAGCATACCGCTGTACATTTCCTTCTGTGTATCGTGTTACTTCCTCTTTGAATTGACTAGACAAGAAGGCGGAGCTATTGTACAAAAAGCTTTTGCAGTTCCAGCAAAAGATAAATCAAGATACGGTTTCCTATCAGTTCCTCCTAAAAACTCACTGTGGGAAGCAGTGAGCAACTGTAACCCAAAGCAGCTGGCTCCTGTGCAAAGGATAACTTGGCATGCAAGATTCTAAATAATAGATGTAGCAAATGGGCACCCATAAATGTAAAAGATTAAAAAATAATAATTTAATAGAAGTATGATTATGCAGCATATTCAGTGCGAATTTTATTGATCATTTGTAAGAGCAACCCTGGCTTTGCTTATCAATATTTGTTGGCTGCGGTATCATTGGGGTTGCAGGCATGTTGCCAAATAAACTTCATTACATATTTTAATGTTTTGGCTTTTTTTTTCTAAGTACTGTTAAGCTTTTATACGCCATATAATGGTTTCATAACTCCACTCTAATGCTCTTTAGAAAATTTGCAGACCCCCCTCACGCCAGTAAGTACTATGAACTGATACCTTGTGACCAAACCAGTCTTTGTGGAGAGGTGAGGGCTGCCTCTAGTTTTTTAGTCTGGATGCCATTTTCCCCCCCTTACTTTTTGTTTTCACAGTAAGTCTTTGTGCAGAACGTACCATCAAAATGAAAACTTAGTCTTTTGTTTTTAGGGGAAAATTGTGATCTTTGTCAAGCATGCTGCGAGGCCCCGAAGGACCCCACGGATAATTTTCTAACTATTCACGTGGCACATTTCATTCCTGTTGGATAAAGATTATATTTCACATCACAGTCCTTGCTTGATTTTATTTTTTTTTATATATATATATATATATATATATCTATCAGTACTTGTTGTAAAACATTTAGTTTTTACATAAAATATTACATTCTCTTTTCTCTCCTAGCTATGGCTGATTACTAATCCTTAAAATGTTAAATTTTTTTAACTTTTTAAAAAAAAACAAAAATTTTTTTATTATTTATAAACTGTATCTTATAAAAGTACTTTCACCTTAAAATGTGAAAGTTGGGTTAAAAAACAACCACTTATATACTCCCAAAGATAAATCAAGAATCATTCTTATTAGTTGCTTAACAACCGCTTAATACAATGTTAAGAACACATCACAAAGGGTTTAGAAGTCAGATCTCTCTGTAAGCATCTGTTATAGATTAGCTGTAGCTTGGAAAGCAATGTAACAGTTTCATGATGATTCTGTTTAGCATAGTCTCTCTAGAGTAAACCTATATTAGGATCACAAGCTAATCACATACTGGTAGGCTGGTAAAGTAAACTATATATTTGTTTACTGCACATGTATACAAATTGTTATGGACTCTATATTTACCAATTTATATATATATATATATATATATATATATATATATATATATATATATATATATATATATATATATATATATATATATTATAAAATAAAATAGACCAGTCCTTGAACCCAGCACCATAAATATTGTTTTATAAAATATTGGAGATTGATTCTCTTTAGTTTGTAATTGTATATAGCTTGATCTTTTCTTAAAAAATTAAATATATATATACACATATATATACAAAAATATTGAGGTAAAGGCTAGCACTCACGGTCTTATAGTAAAACAATCATCTTTATTCAGTTATTCCATAAAAACTCAACTTTTCAGCCCACGTCCTGGGCTTTCCTCAGGAGCAACAAACAACAATAACATGTCAGCCTAAAATGATGCAATATATACCCATAAGTAATTTATGAGTCTATATTGCAGCATTTTAGGCTGACATTTTTACTACAAGACTGTGAGTGCTAGCCTATACCTCAATATTTATATTTATATATATATATATATTATATAATATATTATATATATAATTAATTTTTTAAGAAAAGATCAAGCTATATACAATTACAAACTAAAGAGAATCAATCTCCAATATTTTATAAAACAATATTTATGGTGCTTGGAGAGCACATTTAAATATAATAACCTAAGCTCCTTTGCAAATATAATGGTGAAGGGTGCTCCCTTAATCGTTTTCTTTAAAACTGCAATAAATTGTGAAAACTGAAGCTAAATGCGCACATTTTAAGTTAAAGTAAGCTATTTATGAGAACGTTGCACAGCAGCCGCACATTATGTGAACGTGATTGGCTTGCTTTGTGAAAAAAGTGTACATGAAAACTATTTGGCAAGCACACCAAAGCCACATTTTCATTTATGCGTTTTCATGAACGAAAGTGACTACTGAATTACAGTTCCAGTAAACCATCTGCTGAGCAGATTTATTAGAGATCTGCAGCATTTTTGCTATGATAGTCAGAGAACTTAAAGGGACACTGTAATCACTATAACCACTTTGTCTCTTTGAATTGGTTATAGTGCCTGGAGTGGCCTGGCACTGTCCCTCCATTCAGTGTTGCACTATGTTTGTGCAGTATGCCTCAAAATAAGAGTCCCTGGCCACCCACAGTCCGGCCCCATCTATATGTGTAGCTAAGGCAGAGATTACACACTTCCTTGTTGTCATACCCATTCATACCATCAGTTGGAGCTCTGACAGGTTAAAAGCAGTCAGCTGACACACTCAGCCAATCACAGCTGCCCATTGCCTCTCAGGGTAATACTTCCTTATTAGCCAAAGCAGCACAGAGGGGCTAGACTGCCGTGGACTCTTGTTTAGCATTAAAACATTACAACATTAAAAAACTGTTTAATGCTGAAAGAAATGATGGTACCAGGGGACTCCAGACACTATAACCAGTTTAATGAGATGAAGCAGATACAGTGCCTATGGTGTCCCTTTAAGAATGGTTGGAAAATATCATCCACTTCCTAGACCATGCAGGTGGCATATTCATAAATGAGAATTCAAAAACTAGGCTGTTGGAGTTTGTTTTGTGTGACTGTAATTTCTTTCATGTCCTTATATTGAATTACAATTATTAGTCTGATATTGTGACTTTAATTGACACACTACTAAAAGTTGCTATCAAGAATGGGGGAAAAAAAAGTAGCACTTTAGGTGTGCCATTGAAGACACTTGAGCAGTGTGATACTTGTTCAGTCACTGTCCCACCCTTCTCCTACCCGTATGATGCTGTCAGTTTATTTTAAAGGTACACTCCAATTACTACAGCACTCTGTAGTTGGTATGGTGGCATGAGTGTCCTGGCATATCTCACTCTCCATTATAAGTAGTCAACATGTTTTAGAACAGATTGACTTCTTACCTGGAGTTCTGCAGGTTGCCATTCCACGTCTCCACTACTTCAGAGAGAGAGCCGTAAGCTCTCTGCCTTAGCTAAGCCCGGCAGTACAGTGCTAAACTCATTGGCTGAAAGCAATCGGGTGAAACTGCACGGCTTAGCTCAGGAGAGCTAAAAGAATCTCCTGCGAAAATAGTGCTAGCTGGAAGTGGCGCCTGGTGACTTCCAGGAAAAAAAACGCAAATCATACTATAATGGTTTGACTACTTTCACTTTCAGTGCCCTATAGTTATGGTGCTTGGAGTGTTCCTTTAAGGTGTACGTTAAAATGAATATTTAAATTAAGTACGCTGTGTGTGGTAGTGGATATTCTCTACACAAACTGCTGGAAAAGTGACTACCTTATGACTGCTGTCGACTATTGCATGGCTTAGCCTTCTCACTGTAAACTGTGAAGGAGTGTCAAGAGAGACAGGGCCTTCGTAGCATGTGAAATAGAATGTCTGCCAGTAGTGGGCAGAGACTGGACGTCCCCTTGGCAGAATAACCGAATCAAACACTGTCAAGCTACAGACACCTGATAGGTTAGTTTGTGGTTGCTATAATAAAAGCAAATTATAATTCTTGCTGAGTCCAAATATTGTTGGATAGACCTCTTTTTCAGCAAAACTATTCTTGCATAACTTCCTTCTGGCGAGGCACAGGCACAATTCAAGCACTGAAGTAACCTTTATTCATAAGCTTCAGTGACTTATAGTCTCCCTCTGTCCCTACACACACACATTGTGGTGCTATGATTCTCCTAGCCATACCAATCCCTATGGTGGGTGAATACTATGGAATTCCCCTCCTACCTGCATTGTCCGTTTTATTGACGTTTCTATGATGGAACCTGTGCTAAAGCTCCTTAAAAAAGTGTCAATTAAGCTTTGCGGAGTAAGAGAATCACTCTGCTTGTGCAGCAGCTTTATTCCGATTATTTCATGAATGGATCTCCTGCAGAGTGTTAAATTGTCTGTCCCTTGAGTTTATAGGATATACACAGCACTCCAGCCAGTAGTGTCTATTTAATGCAAATTAAATAGCATTTCCCTAACTCCTCCAGTATAATGAAATTGTTCCTGTTACTAGTATTTGGGGAGAGCTCACAAGCCAAGTCCCCATGGAAAGTAAAGTGGAATGAATGCAGCTTGAATTGCGAAAGCAAGCAAAACATGCTTATTAATGTAGTTTCATAGATTCCTCAAGGCATCGCTAGGCAATACAGAGACGCTGTGATTAATAGAAGGCTCTGCAGATTCCTGGCTGTATTGGGTCCACATATCACTTTCTCAGAATAACTTCTGTTATATGTGAGCACACCTCTGCCAGCTTCACATGTGTGCACAATGCTGCGATGACTCACACAACAGTGGGTTTTTATAGAATGTCTGTAATTTTAGCCAATATTCATTGTGTACTATCTTCATCCTTGCGCTTTTTGTCAGAATCTCTGAAGGCGATCAAGGCATCTAAAATTTGGTTATAAATAAGGACAGATAAGGGTAATCCAAGCATCCCATATCATTTGCCAATAAACTATAAAACAGTTTATCTATAGACTAGTCTGTTGATAATTAACCATTCCATGACAGATGTTTATGTAGTACATTTTCCATAATGCTCAGCCAACCGAAATCATAGGCTGCGCAACATTAGATATGCCATTCATGTATATCCGCGGTACGAAGATTAGCTGTAAGTGGATGGTATTCGGGAATATCTATGCTATCTGGAATTACATTGTGTCCAGTGGAATTTAGATCCTAATTATAGATCATTTCTGGGTTGAACTAATGATTGGCAATTATCATTCTTCCTGTCGTTTTTTTTTTTTTTGTTTGTTTTTTTGGTTTTTTAATCTCTTTTCTGAATTGCTACTGTTCTAGGATAAGGCCCAATAAATTATTTTTTTGTTTTGTTTTCCCCCTTCTAATTTCCCATGGCTAATTTACACACACATCTGGCTACATTCTGCATGACAGCATGACCTATTACTAAGCTGATACAGCTGAAATTGCATCATATTAAACTATTGCTTCCTTTTGGAAGTCTCCCTCAAAAACAAAACAAAAACTATTGTCCACAAATGCAGAGCATTATTTAAACCAAAACTGCAACTTCTCTGGGAATGTCATTGAAAAAAAACAAAAAAATAAACCGCGGTAAATCACCTATACATCGTGTTGACCTTTTTCATGTGATTCTCCATTTTATTTTTAATGTATGTTAAAGATTTAGCAAGTTTAGTCCAGGCACATGATGCAAATGAGGAAGGGCGCGGAAGCATTCAGAGCAAAAGTTAGAATTCAAAGTGAATTTCAAATTTAAGGCCAGACTAGCTGAATTGAAAGCAAATCAAAATTCACGGATTCTCTGACTTTTTTTATGCAACGTCTAGTGCCTGGTATCTTTCTTTGTTAGTAGAAGCATGATTTGCATATGTGTAGTTAATACACCAAGAAGGAAAAAAGTCTAAATCCAGTCAACAATCTCCTTTTATTAACTGGCCAAACTCAAAGATCTACTTTACTCATCCATCAAATTCTAAATGTTCATCCGTGAAAACAATGGAACGTTCCTTCTGAATGCACCATATTTATATGAGGGACACTATAGTCACCAAAACAACTACAGCTTATTGTATTTGTTCTGGTGAGTAGAATCATTCCCTTCAGACTTTTTGAAGTAAACACTGTCTTTTCAGAGAAAATGCAGTGTTTACATTATAGATTAGGGATACCTCCACTGGCCACTCCTCGGATGGCTATTAGAGCTGCTTCCTGGGCAGTACTGCCGCAGACACTAATATTTCCTCATAGAGATGCATTGTTTTCATACACCTCTATGAGGTGATGCTGATTGACCAGGGCTGTGTTTGACTTGTACTGGCTCTGCCCCTGATCTGCCTCCTTGACAATATCAGCCAATCATACTGGAAAGCATTGTGATTGGCTCTCAGAATCACTTCTGATGATGTCAGGCAGCAGGCAGGTCGGGGCAGAGGCTGCAGACTTGAATACAAGTAAGGTTTTACTATATTTAGGGAGGCAAGAGGGGGCTAGGTGATTTTAACACTATAGGATCAGGAATACATGTTTGTGATTTCTTATTTTATCATAAGCCTTAGTGTAGATGACATGCCTCTGCGTGATGTCATGTGTGTTTCAAGTCATATTAATTAAGGTATCCATATTTCTGATACTCTCACTTTTTCATTCTGAGGAGAAGCAATGATTAATTCATATGTTATCTGCTGGACTTATTGTTTATTACCCCACATGCATTCCTTGAATTAACCCCTTAGCGACCGAGGTCGGTTCAGGACCGTCATCTGCATTTTTGCCTTGAGGACCGATGACGGTCCTGAACCGTCCTAACGGTCTGGGGGTACTAACCTGATCGCCGTCGTTCCCCCGGCGGCGATCAGTGTTGCTCCGGTTGTGGGGAGACTGCCTGCAGCCCAGACAGTCTCCCCACACTGATTTAGGACCCCTGTGGCCATGTGATCGCTTAACACAGCGATCACATGGTCACAATAGGTGTCCATAGTGCTGCCTGCAGGGGGACTGTCTGTGCTGACAGGCAGTCTCCCTGCTAGTGTAAAATCAAAAAAAAAAATAAAGTTAATGTTAATAAAAAAAAATTTAAAAAATTATATATGTGTATAAATATGATATATAGACATATATTATATGTATATAATATATGTCTATCTATCATATATATAATGTCATACTAAGTGTATTTTTATATTAATATCTACTTATATTAATATAAAAAAACACTTATAATTAAATTACGCACGTATATATAATATATATAATAACTATATATATTGTATATACATATTATTATAAAATATAAATAATAAGTAATTTAAATGAAATAAAAATTTTTTAAAATAATAATAAAAAAATTAAAAAAAATTATATATCTATATGAAATTTTATTCTAACTGTATTTTAAAATTAATATATATATATTTATATCAAAATACACTTAGAATGAATTTGTATATATATCTATGTATATAAAAATAAATAAAAATAATAAGAAATATACATATGTCCATATACAAAATTACATAAATAATTATATAAATATACACGTAGACTTCAAATATATAAATATGCATATATATTTAAATTCTACGTGCGTATTTATGTAATATTTTTACATAATTCAGTAACTTTATTGATTGCAATTTGAGGGACCTGCCTGCCAACCCAGGCCGAAATTCCAGAGAATTTAATTTGCTAGCAATGTATTTTACCCTGTAACGTTCTACGACACCCTAAAACCTGTACATGGGGGGTACTGTTTTACTCGGGAGACTTCGCTGAACACAAATATTAGTGATTCAAAACAGTAAAACATATCACAGCGATGATATTGTCAGTGAAAGTGACTTTTTTTGCATTTTTCACACACAAACAGCACTTTTACTGATGATATAATTGTTGTGATACGTTTTCCAGTTTTTAAACACTAATATTTGTGTTCAGCGATGTCTCCCGAGTAAAACAGTACCCCCCATGTACAGGTTTTATAGCATTTTTGAAAGTTACAAGGTCAAATATATGGGTCAAATATTTTTACATTGAAAATGGCCAGGTTGGTTACGTTGCCTTTGAGAGCGTATGGTAGCCCAGGAATGAGAATTACCCCCATGATGGCATACCATTTGCAAAAGAAGACAACCCAAGGTATTGCAAATGGGGTATGTCCAGTCTTTTTTAGTAACCACTTGGTCACAAACACTGGCCAAAATTAGCGTTCAATTTAGTTTTTTTACTTTTTTCACACACAAACAAATATGAATGCTTACTTTGGCCAGTGTTTTCGACTAAGTGGCTACTAAAAAAGACTGGACATACCCCATATTGAATACCCTGGGTTGTCTACTTTAAAAAAAATATGTACATGTGGGGTGTTATTCAGAGATTTATGACAGATAATAGTGTTACAATGTCACTATTGATAAATTTAAAAAATTTATGTTTTGAAACCGCAATATTCTACTTGTACCTATAGCCCTATAACATGCAAAAAAAAAGCAAAAAAGCATGTAAACACGGGGTATTTTTAAACTCAGGACAAAATTTTGAATCTATTTAGCAGTTTTTTTAATTCGCTTTTGTAGATGAGTAAAAGATTTTTCAAGTAAAAGTCAAAAAACATGTATTTTTTTCAATTTTTCATTATATTTTTTTATTTTTTTTAAATTAAAATACATGAGATTATATAAATAATGGTATGTAAAGAAAGCCCCTTTTGTCCTGAAAAAAACAATATATAATTTGTATGGGAACAGTAAATGAGAGAGCGGAAAATTCCAGCCAAGCACAAACACCACAAAAGTGTAAAAATATGCCTGGTCGCAAATGTACAACATCGCAAAAACAGTCCAGTCCTTAAGGGGTTAATATGCTTGAAATGTGACATTTTGAGACCTGAGTCAGAGAAACAAAGTGTATTATCCCTCTCCAATTGTCTGTTTATGGTTTATAACGCCTTCTCATAAAGAGTGCTTTTTTTCTCTAACTGATTTTGGCACGACCTGCTTATATTGTTAATTGTTTTATTTTTATTTATGTATTTTTGTTATTACTCAAGTCAGTCTGTAAAAGGCAACATTACCTCCCTGAAAGATTGGAACGTGTTTGTACTTTGTTATGGAGACTGACAATATGAGATCAGGAGCATTTGCTGCTGTAAATCTGTGGTTGTAATGTGTGGTTCACATGTTAAAGGGACACACAACTGCCCATATACAAAACAGATAAAAATTTCAGTTTAGTAGATATACCCCAAATGAAAACCTGAGTGAGTTATATCTAAAAACAGCTTGCAAAATCTGTCTGCTGCCATTGCAAGCCCTCCTCTTCCAACCCTGCCTAGACTTTGTTACTGTTTAATCACAGACTTCCCATTGAGTAGACTTTAAAAGACAGGTACTCTGGTCAATTGCTGTCTCTGGTCAATTGCAGTTTAGTGCAAATAAGTTAACCAAACCAGGAAGTAACAAGACCTGTTGTCTGCTTAGAAAGCCAGGGGGATGTAACCAGTATTATTGAGAAAAGTGTCCATTTCTATTAAAATCTGCACTTTTTGCAAAAGGAAAAAAATGACACCCTCTTCATAAAGCCTTTCATCAAGTTAAAGTGCTTTAGGGATCTGGGGGTCTGGAGTATCCTTTTAATTTGTTGCCATACATCTTATTCCATAACCATTGCTTTCCAGAGATAGCTGGCAACTGTCTTTCTACAACTTATTTAGCGGAGATTTGAGTGAGAGTAATGTGAGTTGTTGCACAGCATTTCAATAACCACACATTGGCTACAGAAAATTTGGCTAAGTGGTCAAATTTTTCTGTGGTGAGCTAAGGACAGCGAATTGTCTTCCCAAGTTATAAAAAAAACAACTCATGTTTAGAGAAAACTGATCTTCTCTTTTCAGGTTTTTTTTTTTTTTTTTTTTGCATTGCTTGCATGTGCATAAGGTAGGATTGTTAGAAAGTAAAACAGTAGGATTTCAGTCACTGGCTTTTAACCCTTTCAGAACCAATGATGTTCTACTCTGTCATAACATCATATATTAGAACGGTGACAGACGCTGTATAGTTGTTTTGGTGGTAAGCAAGTGGACATTCCATGCCGACTTGGGATATTTAAAGAGCTAGTAAGACATTTGTTTACATCTATAGGCAAATGTATAATACAGTTAAAGGACCACTCTAGGCACCCAGACCACTTCAGCTTAATGAAGTGGTCTGGGTGCCAGGTCCAGCTAGGGTTAACCTTTTTTTTAATTTTTTATAAACATAGCAGTTTCAGAGACTCATTGACAGCCGCTAGAGGCGCTTGCGTGATTCTCACTGTAAAAATCACAGTGAGAACACGCAAGCGTCCATAGGAAAGCATTGTATGAGACCGGCTGAATGCGCGCGCAGCCAGCCGAAGGAGAGGAGGCGAAGACAAGGAGGAGAGCTCCCCGCCCGGCGCTGGAAAAAAGGTAAGTTTTAACCCTTTCCTCTCCCCAGAGCGGGTAGGGGCACCCTCAGGGCACTATAGTGCCAGGAAAACGAGTATGTTTTCCTGGCACTATAGTGGTCCTTTAATTAAGAGCAGGGTAGATGCCATGTACATATTGTATTAAGACATTTAGATACCTATAACTTTATTTTTATCAAGCGACAAAGAACATGCATATTAGTACTGTCTTAATAAATCAGTATAGCCTGTGAACACACTAGTGCATTTAAAGTACAAGACATAGATGATAGTATGAATTACCACCCAAGTGTCCCTATTTTTGGGCCCAAATCAGTCAATCCCTCTCTTCTGTCCTAATGTTCCTCTTTTTTTAGGACCTCCATATTAATGGTGTGTCTGAGTGTATAACAGGGCCCCATAGGAATAATATTCCCAGTAATGTGTCTTTAAAATTAAAAAGATGTGTTTAGAAAACAGTCTGTGTAAATAAAATACATGTTATGTTTCAGTTGCAAAAATGGTTATTAGAAAGTCACCCAGGATTTCTGAGAAGAGCCAATTCCCTAGCCACACCATTAAAATTAAAGTGAGAGGATGGTCCTGGTCCCAAAACTGCATTGATGCAGCATATATTTTCATAATCAAATTGCCTCTGAGGCAGGGACGTATTAGCCGCAAGGCAAACAAGGCATTTGCCTTGGGCGGCATTTTTCAGGGGGCGGCAAAAAACGCTGCCCCGAAATGCCTAGGGCAAATGCCTAGTTAGCCTCGCGGCTAACTGACATGCTGGGCGGGCGGCTGGCGAGGGAGCCCTCCCCTTGAGCGGTCTGCTCAGCTCCCTCGCGCGCCGCAGAGTGAGGCTGGGAGCTGGGATATGACTTCATATTTCGGCTCCCAGCCTCACTCTGTGGCGCGTGAGGGAGCTGAGCAGAGTGCTTCCTCGCCAGACGCCCACCCAGCAGCCAGCCCATCAGCCTGGTTAGAATGGCCAGTGTCAATATTCTATTTTTGGACCTTCTTCTGGACTGTTGGTGGACATAGGGTGAGAGGATGACCCTGTTCTGAAAGGGATGTACGGAGTATAGAAGGATAAGGAGGATCTAGTGGTAAGAAACCTTGAGGATGGCATTGATAATAACCACAATGACCCACTTCTAGAACACTGTAAGTCAGGTATGTGTGCAACAGTGGATAACACATGGAGTATCATGGTAATGTCCACAAAAATCTAACATCTAGGATAGCCATTACTTGTTTTCAAATTCCTGTAAGTAAGAGAGGGTAAGAGAGTCTCAGCCTGCTTTTATTATCTAATATAAAAAAATCCACACTCTCTTTTTTTTTTTTTTTTTAAAGGGAAATAAATGAAATATTTGGGGAATGGGGACTACTATAAACCACTTCATCTTAAATATCATTAATAATTGCCCCAGTTTCCCAGGATTATGTTGGGTTTTTTTTTATATACATTTGTAAGTTCAAACATGTCTGTAGTTTTGCTTTTCTAGGCACAACAATCCCAATTGTTAACATTGTCTTAATTATTTCATACATTACCTTCATTAATGACTGCTACTGGAGGCACCCGAAACGGGCTGCTTGTTGGAGGCGGAGCTTGTGGAGGCTGCCTGCTGTCTCTAGCTCGGGGGTATCCTGTATCCCTTTGAATTTCATTACCGGCCACCAGTCCAGGTGTATATTGTTTGGTTTGAGGAATATGCTGTGGAACCACTTGAACCAAAGGTGGGGAGCCATGGCTATCCCTCCTGGAAAAAACCCTCATACACTGTTCCTCCAACAATGAAATGATTATTGACTGGTTATTGACCAAATCTATCAATGACGCATATTTTAATTCCAGCTCTTTGTATCGCGTGGCTGCCTTC
Organism: Pelobates cultripes; assembly: GCA_933207985.1. NCBI lineage: Eukaryota > Metazoa > Chordata > Amphibia > Anura > Pelobatidae > Pelobates > Pelobates cultripes. Next base: position 42,699,219 of record OW240919.1, read on the forward strand.
AGCATCTCTGCTGTTACATTGAGGATCTTGTTTTCTAGCTGAGAGACTTCAAGAGAATTGTCCCTCTTTCGGATAATCTCATGTAGAAGCTGCATGTAAAGCTGTGTTACACGGGAATTCATATTACGACTTTCTTTTCGTAGCAGCTTCACCTCACTAACAATATTCCCATCCACATCTACTGCCATTTCCAACATCTCCATTTCCCTCTTCTGTTTAGACAATGTGTCTTTTAGGTTTTCCAAATCCATCCTAGTCACTTGGTCCTTGTTTGGTCCTGCTCCCTTGGTACTGACACATATCGGACCTGTGATTTTCTGTTGGGGAATCATAAAGGTATAGCCACATTTTTTTCCATCATTCGCATCTAAACTGTCTATGGAACGAACAAGTCTTCTTGATGTGTCTCTACTGCTTTTGGATTTACTTGTACAGTCTCCTCTAAATACCAGGAACACTATCAACACTCCAAGAGCCCAGATGTTCCTGCCCATTTTACAGAGGTGAAAAATGGTAGCTAAACACCTGAAACTGAAAAAAGGTGGCGTTAGCGCATTAGGTACATATTCTTAAATATAACACAATATAAATTTTATAATATTTTTGTATTTTTTATTCAGAATTGTTCGACTTGGGTATATCCAGATTTTTTATTTATTCTTAACTCGGGAGCTATATATTGAAATATATATATATATATATATATATATATATATATATATATATATGTGTGTGTGTGTATATATATATATCTTTAATTATTGTTCAGTTTTGTTTCTCTAAACACCTCCATTGTTTGGTGTACCATGGGAAATAAAGCAAGTCAGAGCTCAATGTATTGTCAGGCTCTCTTCGAACATTAATACAGCAAGATAGATGCTTTGTCCGCCAAAACGCCCCAGTAGTTGAACAGCGGGGCGTGAGAGGCAACACAAAGCCTTATGGTCAGCTGGTGTTGTCAGCTCCACCAAGGGCTTGTACCCTAATAATTTACAGAATAATGAATGTGATCTCCACCTGGGGAGATCTTGAAATGCTGACAAGGATAATAAATGGACAAATATGAGACACCAGTACAGAAATAAGAATAGCCAGTCTGGGGATCTAATAGAGGGGAAGAGAAACAGGGTCCGGGAACATTACAATATGTCTGTTCTACGGAATACCCTTCGAACATTGGCTTAGTTTGAAAACACATATTCCTAGGGTCAAAGTCATATAGATGTTCAGGTGCAACATAACATTTTACAGGTTCTAAAGTATTGCCAAATTTTTTCAACTTTTAGAAGAAGCTTTAGGCTTGATTTATAGTACATATAGTAGTCTAGGTTGAAAAAAATTGTGGTTCATCCAAACACGGCAAAAAATAAAATAAAAATTTAAGCCATTTCCACTTATGCCGCAAAAACGTAAAAAATTATTGGCTACATAATGACAATCAGATTTCTCATTGAATCAACAACCTGTTAATATACATATCAATTATGTGCTTGAATTGTCTTTTTCTGGAAAAACACATCCAAGCCTTCTATATCTGTAGAATCTGATAAGACAACCTATTTAGGTAGAGAATTCTACATCTTTGTTTCTGCAAGGAACTTTCCTCTTCTGTAAGTGAATACACATTTCTTCTAGTCTCAATGGGTGACCTCTTCTCGGTTTCTACTAATGAAGAGGTTAGCACATAATGTTTGTACTGACCCTGTATATATTTGTAAAGTACTATATCTCCTCTGAGTTTCTCTAGCCTTGCTTCTTAACCAATGTTTTCTTCCAAATCCTTTATTTGTAATGCAAAAAAAGAATGGCTACTGTTTGGCTACAAATTTATGGTTCTACAGACCAAGAAAGTGATTATCTCAGTAATGCTTTGTCCATTTTTGTCTGTGCCAAAGTTATGCATATCCCATAAACCCATACAGAGCCAATACAAATAATCACTTTGGAGTTATACCTCCATAGTGCAAGATCTTGTATGTGTTAAGAGCGAGCTGTGACATAACATGGTAGAATGTGGACATACAATTTTAGCAGAGAGTTGCTGCAGCTACAATGAATATGATAAAGGCTAGTGTTGATAACCAAATTCCAAGAGGTTATGGTACTTGGCCCTTTAACTCTGAGTCCCAGAAAAGTGACCAATACATTTCTTTCAATACTTAGTATTTTGTTATGCATAGTCTCGAGATTTTCTGAGAAACCGTTCAATATGCAAAATGGCCTTTTGGTTTTCCAGCCCAGAGTGTTGTGTATTTTTACTGGTTTTACTGTGGCGTATTATGGATCTGTGTTAGACTGAAGAGTAAAATCTTGAATGAGAACTGGTCTAACTTATTTTTAGTATTACCAGCACTAAACAACCTGAGAAAAATAAATTTAAGAGGGACATTTAAGCCAAGGTATTTTAAATAGGTATTTTTAGGCTAGCATTTTAGCTTAGAACATTCCTTAACCAGTGTCTTTTCCTCTTTCTGCCAACTTCTGCTTTCACAATGATCCTCCAGGGTTGTAAGTCATTTCACAAAGGATTGTATAAACAAGAAAGTGGATTTTGTAGGTATGGACAAACTTGGACGACTACACCCTTTTCTCTCTAGAGTTTTCTACCTCAGTAAATCATATGTGATTATTTTAATGCTGCTTACAGTTGCAACCAGGACTTGTTTTTCCCTCTTAGGAACAGTCATTGAAAAGATGTTGTTTTTCTGAATTGATGCTTAACTAAAGACCTTTTTTTATTTTTTTTTATTTTATTAATGCACTACGTTTACGTGGTGTGGTATTAATTATGTACTCCTATCCTCATCTGTAATTGGTGCTGAATAAGATAAAGCATATGCCTGCCCAATGACATACTCGTCCCCAATTACTCTACAACGTTTTGAAACAATTCCATGTTCTGTCATCGGCTTTCTTCCTTCCACCAGAATTTAAGAAAAAGTATGGTTGGTTTTGGTAAATTGCTGCAGTGGGTGCACATGTGCAAATGTAGGCTGAATTTCTAAGTAAGACAAGGCATTTCATTCATTGGCAAGTTTGACTGCATGTAGGAACAGCACAGGATACATTTTATATATTCATATAACGTAACACCAAACCCAGTCACCAGCAGTAAAGTTTGTTATTTCAGCTTTGTGTTATGGGTTTGGCCAACAAAATTATCCTGAAAAAAAAATACTTTTGTCTGTTGTATCCTTTCCATAGTTCTCTGTTTTCACATTAGGTCACTCCCTACAGATTTTAAATCACACATACTAAAATTGATTTATATACATCTTGGTTTTATGTACACTTTATAAGAGCGTTGGATTATGGTATTTAGTGACTTTGATCTGAAAGCAGCTTGCGCCACATCTGTTTCGCTTACCAATCCTCCTATCTCTTTGTAATGTTGATGGCAAACCTTTGAGCTGCACATGTTTGTAAACCACAGTTCCCATGATGGTCTACTAACCTGACGAATGTTATGGAATATGTAGCGCAATACATTTGATGGCAGCAACACTATTTAATTTTAATTTATTTGCACAGTCAAAACAGTACAAAACATTGCCTCATTAGCAATTATATCAGTATTATTATTAAAAACATTTTTAGACGCCCCCACATGTGCCATTGTGCTTGCTTTGCTTGATTTCATTAGAAATGAGCAATGTAATTATTCTCAGATGGTGCACACAATTCCTGAGGATGTCTGCGTTATTACGTAGGTCCCAGAGCATATGGAATTAACAGCTCCTGGTAGTTTTCCTTTTTTCAAACTTTACTCCCTTTGTCACATTGCCATTAACTGTTTGTTTCACATACACGTTGTACTTTATTTTATTAGGGCTTAGTAAAATGGAATCTTTTTATGTGATGTTGTCTGTATTGTTTTTGCATATTTCTTATTTGTGATACCATGACACAGTATTCTGCATTTCTCATTTTGTATCATTTTTATATTCAAATCATCTATCTATTGCTCTATTTTGTCTTTTTGCTCTTTTACAAAATATATTATCACATTTGCTGTAAACCTTTTTTCTTTAGTACTTTAATTTATTGCTTTGTGTTGCGTGTTTTGTCATAAAACTTCTATTTTAGCTATGCTAATGTGTGAGTTAAGTACCATTTTTATTGAACTCTATTTGCATAATTTTATAGCTGCTCAGGTATATGAAATTAAGTATTTGCAACATAATTTCACTAACTTCCTTGTTATACAATACAAAATAATGGAATGGAACTAAAAGTATGCGGACACCTAGGTACAGGAAAAAGGTACATGATCTAACATTCACAGACCCCCACAGAAAAGATAACAAAGACTGTTTTACGCATGCATACATTGAATTGATTATTTTTTTCCCTTAGATTTTGAGGGCGTTGGGTTTTGGCAGATATTAAATAACAAAATAAAAATAGGTTTACTTGTATCAATTTAAGATAATGATATTTTTTGATATTGTTTTATATATCACTGTTTTCTTAAGTATCTTCATTTGATCCCATATGCAATGATTTAATAAGTTTCATGTTGATAGGTGATAACATATAACATCACCCCACGCGTTGACATCCATTGTTTGAGCACGTTATTAGTGAATATCTTAACTGTCCACGTATACCTGCTCTATGTGCACTGAAATCAAGAACACCACCTCCTTCATTTTCTTCAAGTTCTCCATTGCACACTGGGCTGCCAGAGTGCATTGTTGATGTCCGTGAACGGGTTAATACATTCCAGATGTTCTTATGTGCAAGGCATATGACATTTTTACCTTTATCACACATATATATATTATTACTTATGGACATTTTCGAAATGAGAAAATTAAATAAAACCAACCTTTCTAACGAGCTTGTTCAAAATGTTATTCCTTGTTGCTGAGGGGAGCAGGCAGGGAAAACCGCTCACAATTCCCCAAATTCCTGAGAGATCTGCTGCATCTCTTCTCCTACATAACCCGAGGATCTAACTCACAAGCGGGGGATTCCAGCTCGCTTTGTCTTGCAGAGTTATAAAATGCAAAGCACTTCATGATTTCATAGTAGTCCCAGAGCTGCTGCGGGGAACTGGAATCCTTAAAGTGTCACAGGCTGAAGTAACCCAGCCAGCTGGCATTCCTTGGGTCTTTAAAGCATGCAGACATCTAAGCTTAAACCAATTGTGTGAGCATTTTTTTTCCTTTTTCCTTAATTTAATTCATCAGTCGGTCGTAAATGTGATGGTCCAGCCCACCTTGTGTTTGGAGCCAAAAGACTTTGTAACTCCTCCTAGAATGAGCAGTATACTGGAGGTTCAAGGGTATCAGATTTTTGGTCGGAGATTTAAGAGCTTAATTTTGTAACCCAATTAACCTTTTTAACAGGTCCTGTGTGATGGATTTAATGCTCACCAACCTTGAGAGAACCACCGTAATTTCCTTATACATATTTTCGGTTTATGATCAAGAAACTATCTATACCCACCTACTAGCCTTACACAAACATTTGACAATATATAACCATTTCTATAATTTTTTGAAAAAAAATTTTTTAGGCAGGTCGTTAATCTCTTCTAACTGCGGTCATAAGAGTTGCTGTTGGTTTGTCAAGCGGTTTGTTAGATTCTTCAGCGATTATGAGCATATTTTATAACTGAATAAATAACTTCAGTAAAAGTTGAAAGATGACGACAGATTAGTTGTTTTTTGACAAGGTGTATACTGCCACGAAGGTCTCCATATAAAACATCTGTCTCCCACAAAGATCACATCTTTCTTCGTGTTGAGTGACATTAACGAGCGTAACCTCATCAAACTGTTCTCCATTCTTCGTCTCTTGAAATATTCCTTAGGGTTCCCTTGTTCAGACAGCTCTTATTTTATTACCCAGCAAGTAGTTCTATGGTTAAAGTTGCAGTATAAGAAATGTAAACCTTAATGCCTGTTTAGGGTTTTGGGTGTTTTATACACCTCTCCACATATTGGCAGGGGGAGTTCAGCTGCCTTTTCCTAAATAAAATCCTCTATTTTGTATCGTGACAAGAGACAAACTGACTTACCTCAGCCCCGTTCTCCCTGTGCCAGAACTGTTTACTGAGCGGACTGGATATGTTCTGCGTTATGTCCTTCTTTAGATAGGGAGGGATAACTGCCTTATGTAATGTGCCTCCTCATTAAAGTCTATGTAACCTGAGATTGAGAACCATGCAATGGTCCCGCTGGTCTTTCCTCTAGTCTTTTTGTTTTTTTCCCTAGGAGAAGGACCACTTGTTTCAAGGTGTCTAAAGCATTTCTTACACATTATATTCATTGTGCAGCACCTTCATGCTGCGTCTCTCCTTGCTATAGAAAGAATGGTCTGTTGCTGAGACGGGTTTAACCCTTTCTGTAACAGGAGTGTGAAGCGCTAGCTTGTCACACATAACCTTGGGATAGTAGCTTCAGGTTATTACTTGTATTTGACAATCATTTTATCCATCTGTGTAATCCATGCAGCAAATTGCAAGGTTTTAGTCCCATTGTCTAAAAATAAAAGAAATAAATCTATTTAATTATTAATGATAAAACAAGCTACTTGTAATAAACCATAAGCAGAAAGTTAATTTCTTTGTAATTCCCAATTTCTTCACCCCAGTAAATCACTGAAGTAAATGGTGAATTAGAGGCAAGTATAAAACGCATGTCTGTAGTACGATTACAATTATTTATACAGTGCCAACATATTCTGCAGCGCTGTACAACAGGTAATCTAGATAAACAGAATTCTTATAAAACAGAATTGACATACTGGAATAGTAGGTGAAGAGGGCCCTGCCCAAATGAGCAAATTACTTCTCTGTTCTGGTGTGTCTTGGGGTTGGGGTATGATTCCACATGTTATGACCAAATGCGGTTTGAATTCAATGAATTCAATGAAGAGCATTTGATTGGACACGCACACCTCATGCCCATGGTTCTCTGAGGAGGATTGGACATCCATCACAGAAGTGACACCTAATTGTCTGTCGATGTTTCCGCTCCTCTTTAAAGCGGCACTGTCATGGCCGAATCCCGGGTTTTTTTTAACCCCTCATCTCGACTCCACTACATCTAACTGACCTCCTAGTCACCCCCCATATTACCTATTTTTTATTCTTTATTTTCTGCCCCGATCTATATTCAGGGCGCCGCCATCTTTGTGTGGGTAGAGGAAGTCCCTGTGGGACACGTCATCTGCCCACACTAGATAGCCTGTGAGATTCCCGCACATGCCCAGTGAAACACTTGGACAAGCGAACGGGAATTTCATCTATTCTGACGAATGAATGACTAGAAATTTCAGACAGACACTGAATATCAGTGTTTGTTTATTCGTTCAGTTTATTACAAGGAGGGAGCTACCGGTGTACAGCTCCCTCCTTGTAACATGTAAAGATAGAAGCAGCAGGGAACTGTGCTCCCCACCACTTCCTAAACCCCCCATGTCCTTCCTCACTCTATGGGGGTCAATATGACCCCCATAATAGCATAAGGGAGATTAAAATCGACCTAGTGTCCCCCACCCCTGCGCGGTGGGTGGGGGCCATAAATTACAATGGGGGGACCTACTGTCCTCCCCCAACCCCCACCCTTGAGTGGTGGGTGGGGGCCATAAAGATGAGGGGGGGAACCTACTGTTCTTCCCCACCCCTGGGCGGCAGATGGGGGCCATAAGACAAATCCCCCTCCCCCTCCCCCCCCAGCATCAAAGGTGACTAGGGGTCCTTAAGCCCCTAGTCACCCACCCCAAAAAAAGTTACCCCCTACCTACGCCCCTCACCCTAAAAAATAGTGAGGGGGGAATAAAATAACTAACCTGTAAAGAAAAATTAAACTTACCATTTAACGTCTTCGTTTTTCTAAAATCTTCATTTTTCAGTCCCAAAAAAGGCCAAATAAAAAACCATCATACCCGTCGAACTTAAAATAAAATAAACCCGAGTTGGTGATGGTTTTTTATTTGGCCCTTTTTGGGGCTAAAAAATTAGGATTTTTGAAAAAAGACGTTCAAATGGTAAGTTTAATTTTTCTTTACAGGTTAGTTATTTTATTCCCCCCTCACTATTTTTTAGGGTGAGGGGGGTAGGTAGGGGGTAATTTTTTGGGCGGGTGGATGACTAGGGGCTTAGGGACCCCTAGTCACCTTTGATGCTGGGGGGGGGAGTGGGAGGGGATTTGTCTTAGCGCCCCCATCCGCCGCCCAGGGGTGGGGGGTGGGAGAACAGTAGGTCCCCTCCCCCTCTTGTTCATAGAGCACCAAAGATAAGTGTGATCTTTAGTATTTGCACCAAAGCGGAGTATCTTTATATTTAATAAATCTTGCAGAGTTAACAGATTTCTTTTTCGTTTCAAGCATTATCTTCATTATGCATTAAAAATACAAGGGGGCTTCAATGTATTTGCTGTGTTAGCCTTCTCTGCCCTAACTGGATTTATAGATATCCACTTAATGTAAAGCATTTAAGATTACACCTTGTATTTCCACCTTTAAAAGGGGGAACTGTCACTTGTCTGAGAAGTAGGCCATTGTATAAAACATTGAGAATCACTTGCATTCATTTTTGTTTTTCCCGGCAATATTTCCACCTCACTCTTAATATGGTACTTTGAAGAGGCACTGTCACAAATTATGCAATTGGAACTGTTATTTCTTGCTTAATATTACAGTGGACTCGGGCCATCAAAGAAAGGGTGCAAAATTCACACCTGGGGCTTTTCACGACCCCACTCATGGTTCCAACCATGGTGAGCACCCTAGCAACACCCCTGGTTCTTACGTCACATTATGCATTCTTTTCCTAGTACAATAAATAGACAGTAGTGAGCACATCTCTAAGCTAAAAAGTGGTGTTCATGTACAACTGCCAGAATGCTCTAATAGCCTGTGCTGGCTTTCCCTGCCAAAGAATAAGCTCAAAGGGCATTTGTTGATTTGCTATTAAAGGAGTCCCATTTATTTGCTCAAACCACTATTTAAAGTTTTATAAGGAGTCACTGCTTCCAAGGAGCCCAAAGCTCGTTATAAAACCTCACATTGAAAACAAACACTTGTAACAAAAAGCCCAACAGGGAAGTGCTTCTCCACATTTTACAGAGATGCCTCAAAGACCACATAATTATATTGTTTGAGGGCGCAATGGTGCAGTTTATACACAAACCACACAAACCTGCAATTCTTTTGTGTGGGTTTTAAAATTTTAGGATTGAAAAGTAAGAATTTTAGGTGTCAGTGACATTTAATACCCTCTCTTCAGTCCAGGATTTCATGTATTGAAAGTGAATGAGCCAGTTTGTGAAAACAGACAATTTTATTTATTTATATATATGAGAGTGACTTGCTTGTGTACAGTGAATGCTACCTTTGCAATTAATAGTACCCTTTATTCCTACATGTTTAATGTCACATGTTGCAATTATCTGTTTGCCCAACCATTGTACAGTGTTGTGAATTGTGTTGGTGCTTTTTGTCTAGTTGAGCGTGATGGTCAAAGAACGAGTAAGCCAAATTTATTTTCTTGCATTCACTTTTTTGGGTGGCATATATACTTCTGTCAGACAAGTGGTTTGCCACCAAGACTGTCATGATCACAGTCTAGCAGCCAATAAACCATACATTAGACAACAGTTGTACTTTTTGGGTCCATTTGACATTTAGTTTACGTTAAGAATCTTAGGAGTCTGCTAATATCATGTTTGGTTCTTATTTAGAACCAATTTGTGGTTACATGTAACATGAGTTATGAGACATGGACTACAATGGCTCCTTTGGGAAAGAAAGTATTTGTTACACGTTGTTTGATAGAATTAAGTCCATTCCAGAAACTTTGGTTGCTATATTGAATCCCCTGTCAACGACTCAATTTCTTATTTACACGGTTTGAAATTTTATGCAACTTCAGAGTTAAAACGGTCTTCAGGTTCAAGCTGCAGACATGATCTACGTGGAGTTTCATAGAAAGGTGCTATATGAAATAACTACTATTCCATACATGCTCTTTTTCCATTTTTCCATCTCTATGTTCTCGGTCAGTGCTTCTGTGATTTCTGGCTCTCGCGTCATCTGTTTAATTCATCTTAAAACTATGGTAAAGAATGTATTGATTGAGAATCTAGCCAGAAAATTGCTTGGAGGAAACAGAACTCTGAATATGTTTCCGTTCTTGATTAACCACATACTTTAATGGGAGAGTAGGTTTGTGGTCAACTATAGTGATCCCCAGGTGTGCAAACATGGCGTCCTCTGAATCCAGAGACTGCAGCTATAAGCCCCCAAAATTTTGCAATAAAAATAAAGGTCCTGTTCCAACCCTCATTTCATTAAAACAGCTGTGAATTTCCTCCACTTGCTTTATTCTTATGTAATATAGTAGAGCCACCGAATGCTGTTTTTGGTAGTAGAGAACGGGGCTTGACAAATCCCAGACGCCTGGTCGCCATGGCGACTAGAAAATTGGCCCTGGCACCTGGGTTTTTTTTTTTTGTCAGTCCTTTGGCTAAAGCGGCCGGCTGGAGGAACATTGGAGACAGCCGGGGTTGCCATGGGGACCATGGAGGTGGCCGGCACATGGAGCATTGTTGCCGGCTGCCCTGGGTTTAGAAAAAAAAAAGGTGAATACATTATAATTTTCAATGGTATCTATTCCAGAAAAATGTTTGTTTTTTTTTAGTTCAACTGTAAATTACCTATGCAGTTTGTATACAATTTAGTTATTCTAAAAATTGACATGGACATTCTAGGGTTTTTATTTATTTCTTTTACATGGAATCTGTGGGGTTTGTTTGGGTATTTTTTTATTTTATTTTTTGTGTATGTGCAAAGCCATTTTATCTTCTTTATCTGCCCCTTTTGCAGCTAATTGCAGCATAGAAGATATTGGGGGTTATTTATAAAATATGCTACATTCACTTTGTATGCAGTTTTCTTGGTGCTTTTTTGATTGGGAAAAGTCTATTCCCTTGTTTGTGCCAAAATGTTTCTTCTTTTGCCACTTCCGTAATTTTTATTTTTTTTCCTGTTCCATTTTTATCCTCATTTTAGTTCACACATTTATCACTATCAGAGTATGCAAAGTGTGCCTTTAGACACACTTTCCTCCACTGTCAGATTGGCAGGTTTTCTGATACAGAGTTAATATGGCTGATGTCATCCTTCATGTCTTTTATCAGATTATGAATCATAACTCCATCTGTCCTATACATTGTCAGAATTTGCAGCAAAGACCTGCTCTACATTGGACACAAAAAATGCTTAAGTCCACACAATATAGCAATGGAAATCAGCTATATGTTGTAACTTATATCCATATATGCATAGAAATGTTGTGATGCTTTATCCTATGTGTGTTCTTTTAAAATAAGCAAATTGCTTTTTTGTGCTTTGGTGTTTTTATAACTCGTCCAGCGCCAGTATTCTGCAAATTTTGTTTTATTGTTAGGTTTATTGAAATATGTTAAATAGACCTGATTTGCAGTTTTATTTTATGATTTTCAAGTTCATGGTGCAAATGAAGTTCATTTAAGTATGTGTATATGGTTTGACTATGTAGTGACAGAAAGGTTTTTTTTTTTCCAGTGTGAAGGTTGTAGAGAAAAAAATGCTTATATCCCACTTGATGAGCCTTCTCAACATGAAGTCTTGTTCGTGGACATAGTGACCATGGGCGTCTGCAGGAATTTTTGTAATGACATCTATGCTTGGTACCTTTTTGACAGTGTCATGAAAGGGAAGGGGCATAGCCATTATCACATAAAGCCAGGGTGAATAGCGTTTTCATAACTATGGTGTCAGGAATATATGTTTGTATTCCTGACACTATAGTGTTCCTTTAAGCAAATTAAAGGACCATTCTGGTCACCATAACAACTTCACCTAAATGAAAATGCTATGATGTCAGGAAGCTCCTGTGTGCTCGCTTTCCTTTAAGGGGTTAAATCGCTCTCAAATGGTTTAACCCCAAAGGCTTCCTCCAGCTCCAGGTCGCTCAGTGGTATTTGGCTTCTGAAACAGTGTCAGGAAGTGCAGATTGACGTCAGGCATGGGTGCCGCTGATTGGCTAGAGTGGACAGTTGACGCTCTAAGCCAATCGCTAGTTCCCGGTTCATAAAATATTTTTACTTTTTTATGAATGTGGAGCTACTGATTGGCTTAGAGTGCCAGCTGACCGCTCTAGCCAATCAGCAACACCCCTACCCAACGGCACTCTGTGCTTCCTGACACTCAGTAAATAAAAGTGAACACATTAATACTGATATTTTTTTACCTTTGGAGATGAGAAGGTCCAGCGTTTCCCTGCCTGGCCCAGGTACCAAAGCCTTATGATGTGGTGTCCAGAATAAAGTGGAGGGTTCACTTCATTTGTCCTTCCTGCTCCAATCTCCTTTTCCTCTCCTTCATTTGACAGTCTTTTTTTTTTTCTGACACTGTTTTCTATCCTTGGCCCCTTCTGCTCTTTTACCTTTCTGCTTATTTTGCGCCCTTCTGCTCCTTTCTCATTCTGATCCCTTTCTGCTCCTTGCAGACCCTTTCTGCTCCATTTTCTACTTTACCTTTGTGCTCCTTCTGATTCTTTCTGCTCCTTTACCTTTGTGCTCCTTCCTGCTCCTTGCAGGACCTTCCTGCTCATTCTCCTATTTTACCTTTGTACTCCTTCTGCCCCTTCCAGCTCATTTCTGACCACAGTGCTGTCCACAGCAGCATGGAGGGAGGCAGCAGAGAACCCGGGCTAGAGTTCACTCTACACTGAACCACCAGGGAAGGCACCTCCACTCAAACATACAGCACACACACAGTACCTACACACAGCCCACAAACAGCACCCACCCACACATACAGCACCCACACACACCCAGCACACTAACAGCATCCTCACAAACACACAAAACCCACACACAAACAGCACCCTGACAAACACACAACACCCACACACAGCACACAAACAGCACACTAACAGGACCCGAACAAACACGCACACACACCCTCACACACACACACACACAAACACAGCACACTACCAGTTCCCTTACAAACATCACCCTCACACACACACACACACAGCAGTGTGTGTGTGTATATATATATATATATATATATATATATATATATATATATATACACATACATATACACGTGGCGTGTGTTTGTGCTTTAGGGTGCACACCCTAATGCAATAGGCTGCGCACGCCTATGCTCACTTCCCTAATCTATAGGCTGCCCCAACCATGCCTCACTCCCCTAATCTATAGGCTGCTGCCCCCCCAGCCTCACTCCCCTAATCTATAGGCTGCTGCCCCCCCTGCCACTCCCCTAATCTATAGGCTGCTGCCCCCCCAGCCTCACTCCTAATCTATAGGCTGTGCCTAATCTCCTAATCTATAGGATGCCCCCCCCTCACTCCCTAATCTAGGCTGCTGCCCCCCCTACTCCCCTAATCTATAGGCTGCAGCCCACTCAGGCTGCTGCCCCAGCCTCACTCCCTAATCCTATAGGCTGCTGCCTACCCTCACTCCCCTAAGGCTGCTAGCTGGCCACCCCCTCACTCCCCTAATCTATAGGCTGCTGCCCCTCCTCCCTCCCCTAATCTATAGGCTGCCCCCCTCCTCTCCTAATCTATAGGCTGCTACACTGCTCCCCCCTCACTCCCCTAATCTATAGGATGCCCCCTCACTCTCTCCTAATCTATAGGCTGCCCCCCCTCACTCCCTAATCTATGGGATGCCTCCCTAATCTATGGGCTGCCTTTTACTCCCTAATCTATAGGCTGCACCCCCTTACTCCCTAATCTATAGGCTATCTCAAACCCTCCCCCCATCCCTCACTTACCTGATCTGTAGGCTCTCTCTGGCTGCATGTGTTGTTCCCCTGCGGTTTCAATCAGCAGAGAGAAGCAGGGATAAGATGCAGCTTCCTATCCCTGTCTCTCTCCATACACAGCGCCACCTACTGGCCGGCACCGGTATTGCAGTTCATTTTAAATTTCACACGAAAAATATCAGAACAAGCTGAAAAATCCAGGGGCAAGTGCCCCCCCCCCCGCGGACGCCCATGATAGTGACTACCATTATCTATACTATTTATCTAACCTAGCATTCAGACCTGTGTGCCCTGCTCAAAATCTGGTTCTGTTAATGACTACCATTTTTGTATAAACTTGTCTGTGTGAAAAGCTTAACACGCCATCACAGAGTATGATTACATACATCAAAGCATGGAAATGCCTTCCTGCTCAGATGGGATTAAGCTGCTTTGCATTAGCTGTGCATGAATTACATGTGGATGAAATAAATGTATTGACTGAAAGTTTTTTCTCCCACACTATCTGTGCAGGTATTTACCTCTCAGACCTCACGTACATAGACTCTGCATACCCATCTACTGGCAGCATTTTGGAAAACGAGCAGAGATCGAATTTAATGAACAATATTCTGAGGATCATCTCTGACTTACAACAGTCCTGCGAATATGGTAAGTGTTGGCTCTTCAATGAGAGATTGAGGGTTGTCCTGTAATAAGGACAAAAACTACAGTTTGTTAAAAAAAAAAAATAGAAATTGTCAGTGTTTTTATTCCAGTATTGGGATTTAACCATTTAAAAACTATTGACTACCTTTGCATTAATAACAACCTGGTATAAATTTCCAGAATCAATGCTCTACTTATGTAGAGTTCCACAATAAACTAGACATCATCCCATGCTGGCATGAAGTCTTGGGGACGTAGGTGTGCTGTCGGTTAAATAGAAAGTATGCCTTTGGTCTTGATGTGGTAAAAGATGATTTAGAAAAACACTGTTCTAGAGTAAGTTAGTGATACTTGAATATCTGAATTGATACATATGTTTATGTCACAACTGACTCCATGATACTCTAAAGCAGGGGTCCTCAAACTTTTTAAACAGGGGGCCAGTTCACAGTTCACGGTCCCTCAGACACTGTTGGGGGCCGGACTATAAAAAATATTAACGAATTCCTATGCACAATGCACACACACGCATAAGGACATAAATGCACACGCGCACACACACATAAGGACATAAATGCACACACAAAAGGACATAAATGCACACACACACACACACACACACACATAAGGACATAAATGCACACACACACACACACAAAAGGACATAAATGCACACACACACACACACATAAGGACATAAATGCACACACACACACACACACACACATGGGCATAAATGCACACACACACACACACACACACACACATAAGGGCATAAATGCACACACACACACACACATATAAGGGCATAAATGCGCACACACACACACACACACACATAAGGGCCTAAATGCACACATAAGGACATACATAAACAAATACATACACATAAACACATACAGCCAGCCATACATACACACACATACAGCCATACATATACACACACACACCAATATACATATTGACATACATACAAATCTGTATTCATGGCACTTTAGCTCCCTCTGCCTCCCCCGCACTCTCTCTCCCCCGCCCCCCCCCATGTTAAATAAAGGGTTAAAAACCCTTTATTTACTTACCTTATCCTAGCGCTGATTTCCCTCGGCACTGGGTCAAGGCTTCGTCCCCTCCGACGTCCCGCGACAAGCGGGTGTTAATGCACATGAGAGGCAAGTGCCACGCGTGCGTTAGACCTCATAGGAAAGCATAGAATCAATGCTTTCCTATAGAGAAAAATCTGACACTGGATGTCCTCATACAGAGTGTGAGGACATCCAGCATCAGATACTGGACCAAAGGTCCGGTTTGATCCATGAAGCACCCCCAGTGGCTGTCTGGGAGACAGCAACAGGAGGCAGACTTAGAGCAGCAATATAAACATTGCAGTTTCCCCAGAACTGCAATGTTTTACGGTGCAACACTAAGTGCAAATGGGACACTTACCCAGACCACTTCAATGAGCTGCAGTTGTCTGGGTGCCTATACTGTCCCTTTAATCATGTATATAGTACCTGGACATACCTAGAATTTTTAATTATTTGGAGTAAAATTATAGTCTCCTCCCTTATTTGTTTTTTTCAGAAATCCCTTTGCTGTCACATGTGCAGAAATACCTGAACTCTGTGCGCTACATCGAGGAGCTTCAGAAATTTGTAGAGGATGACAATTACAAGTAAGTTTAGATTACGTAAACTTTGACCTTTCTTTTTAAACCCATTGTTGAAAGTGAGCAAATCATCTATATTAAATATGTATAACAAACAGTTATTATATAGTGATTGTTCCAGAATGCGTTACATTGATTAGCAATATTATATTGATTTACCAGTAGGGTTTTATACATTCACATCGAACATAATAAATCATAACAGAATGTAAACGGTCACATTTCAATAAACCTTGTATTCAGGAGGAGTCATACTGTGTTAATGTAATGGAGCATTCATTATGAGAATCTGTGTTCATTAATGGTATTAAGGATATATAATGTCAGATTTATATGGAATAT
This sequence comes from Pelobates cultripes, assembly GCA_933207985.1. NCBI lineage: Eukaryota > Metazoa > Chordata > Amphibia > Anura > Pelobatidae > Pelobates > Pelobates cultripes. Next base: position 42,715,672 of record OW240919.1, read on the forward strand.
GTTGGCAAGTAATATAATATTACTGAAAATTAGAATGGCGCACTAACATCATAAATATTTTATGCCCCATTGTTACTTGTGAGGTGGCAGTTGTCCCTCTGTATTCCTTTTTTCCCAATATTGTGCGTGTTCTTCCATACAAAGAAATATAGCGGAAAACATAAAACCAAATCATATAATAGTATATTGTATGTATATAGTGTAAAAGAAGCTGAATGCATATGTCACCATGGGCATTGATGACGAATTTAAGCGGGAACATTGTTTTTTGTATTTTATTTTTTTATATAATTAATATTCATTCATCTGATTTAAAAAAAAAAATTTTAAAAAAAAATAACTCTGCAGTTAAGCTATATTTATAGGCAAACACGATCTGCAAGCATTGGCTCAAAACACTAACTTGCAGATCTTTACATAAAATGCCTGTCTTGAGTGAATATATTGGGAATTAGTTACGTCATATGCACACAACAGACATTGGATCAAACATCTGGTAAACAGAACATTTCTTTCTTATAGTGATGGCGGCAACCAGGAATAATCCTTACAGAGGATTATTGATCTTGCTCATCTAGTGAGGCATTGCACTCCAATGCTTCTCTGCTTCCTGTTTCTTCTCTTTCCCGTGATATATTTTTCTGCCTGCTACAAACTTAGCAGAGGAATAATATAGTTATGTATAGTTACTCTTGGGAGGAAGAGAGGAGCAAGTTTTGTAGTTAGAAGTCTAGATGGCTTTGGTATGAAGGTATTCATATGCCGACCATCTGGACCGGACCCCGTGATTACAAGTTGCACTGTACACTAAGTGGATGTTCTCATTCGCATATTTATGGATGATGGATCTAATTTAATATGCCAGATAGTGTAACTGCACATTTTGTATGACAGCTCAAGGTCTGATCCAAATAGAAAAAGCTTTTCAGGAACATCTGTACCTATCATCTGGAAGTGGTCATGTGATTTTTCTTTATTTAAACAATCGTAATTTTTGGCCAAAATATAGGTCTGGTTGTAATCCAGTACAGCTAGACCTTGCGTGAGGAATTCAGATGAGGTAAAACTCCCCCTTTAACATTTGGACTTACCAGTGAACCAATATTTTCTTATTGCGTTACCTTGTCTGCCTTATTGCCACTGCACAGAAATGAACGGATTACTTTAGTTTAGTTACATCATCTCTGCTTCTAATAATGGTTATTAGGGTTGCTGTAATTTGCAAAGTACGTAGCATCACGTTGTTTGTTTGGCATACCCTGAAGACCACGATGTTCCCACTGTGTATCACAACATAACATTTAATTTTCTGAGACAAAACAGCAGCAATTTGTGCTTTTTTTAAAAGAGAAATTGCAAAACAGATGCATCTGGAGTGTTTGGGATAAAATAAGGCAAAAAGGTAATGTCCGTGGAATAAACATGCAACGTAAAATAAAGGAAAAATGTCTCTGCACATCCTTGCAGGAACTTCATCTTCAACGAACTGAAGGATTTTATTTATAACTTGAAGAACAATTCCCTAGACAATATGCATAGTAGTGTATATCTCTGTTCCTATACGCCTTCTATATACCTGGCCATTGTGCCAATGCTGTTTTGGAACAGTAGAGGAAGAGAACCAAGCCCAGATATTTACCACTCTCTCCAACGAAGTGCAGACCCTCAAGACACAGCAAGCAGCCTTTAAGCTTCGTTTTGCAATGATGGAGGATGGCAGACGCAGAAATAACCTCAAGATCAGAGGCAATGCCAGCTGCGAAACTCCCACACGTATTGAGGAGGCTGATGGGATTCCTCCTAACAAGTTTATCCGTCTCAATGCCTGTTGATATAGCCACAATAGTCCGCCATATATATATAATCAACCTTACTCTAGGTATAGGTCATGTGTAAACGGAGTATACAGAGCGCTAGCTCTTTCAACACTATACTTCACGCTCTTCCCTCCATATTGGCACCAAGTCAGCAATCTAGGGATGTCTACAACTGACAAGGAAACACGCAACCGAGATAGCCCACCTCACACCCTTAGCTGGGCCTGAAAACAAAGTTTTCACCCGGCTTACAAATAGACCACTACATAATTACCAAAAAAACCTCAACCCACCACCTAGTCCACCACAGTACACCGAACACAGCCATTCAAATTCATGTTGTTTTAAACTTGTATTTTTATCTATGCAAACGTGTACTCTTTCTTGTTGCATACTCATGCCGATAGGATGAGTACAGATAAAGAATAAAAAATAAAAATAAAAATAAAAAAAAATATCTACAGAGACATACTATATACACACCAGAACAACTACATTAAAGGAACATTATAGTTACCCAAACAACTTTAGCTTAATGAAGCAAGCTATTACCAGAGCAGGAGATAAGAAATAAGTTAAATAGAATTTGCAATAAAGGAAATGTAAACATTAGATCACTCTTTACAGGAAGTTTTTAGGAAGCCTTTGTAAGTCACATGTAGGGAGTTGTGACTAAGGCTGCATAAACAAAGTGATCTAACTCCTAAATGGCTAAGGATTGAGCAGTGAGGTTGCATGGAGCATGATCTATACACAAAAACTGCTTCATTAAGCTAAAGTTTATGTGACTATAGCGTAATTTAAGCTGTAGTTGTTCTGGTGACTATAGTGCCCCTTTAATATCTCTTGTCTTTGATTCATGAAAATTAAAAATGGTTTTCCATCTTCTGGAAAGCCTCATACCGAACAATACAAAAAATTTAATTGAGATCAGTCTTTTGATCATCATCTACCTACTCTTGTCCATTTAGTTGTCATTCTTTTTTATTATCAATCTTTCTTTTATTGAGGCAAACAAGCTGGCGTACAAAATAAAGAATGGGACATGCACGAGTAAAGTACAAAGTAGGGGTATCACAACGCTAACAGTAGCAGATTACCTTTCCTAAAAAGTTGTGCCTCATTTTTTTATGGCGCTTAACAAGTAGAGTTAATGCACGCTATATAGTTGCGTCTGGTAGATAAGACCTATGCATTTAAATATAGGCAAGCTCAATTATAGCAGGTTTATAATTAATGCGAACATTTGCACATAGGTGCTCGTTTTCATATAAGTCATGTCTACTGAGTGTTTATAGAGCACTCTAAGTCAAGCTGAATTGTCATGCTTATACAAGGCTGACTTGTAAATGTGTGCGTTGCAGTTCAGAATTATGTGGGTGCTTTGTAGAGGTATGAGCGTCTCGTATGAGTTCCTAGCTTAGATAGCCACGGGTTCTACTGCTTCGTGCAGTTTTACATGTGGGACTAGTCGGGTCTTATCGTCCCAAGATGGGTGTGTCGGTGTATGCGTTGGATGTGTGTCAGTGTCAGGTATGTGCCTTGTGTATGTCTTTGCGTCATGTGGCACCTAGTGATATATTATGTATATATACAATAATCAATTCACCACATCACTTTAGTCAGGTTTAGGCTAGTCGCTGTAGACTGGCATGCCATAGTCAAAAAGACAGTCCACCTTGTGGGTGTCTTCACCAGCTGTGCATTTGGGGTACAAGGTCTCGGTTCAGCCGATGCCCCGGCTTGGTAGCAGGCATAGGGGGCGGTGTGGGAACCGGAGGCAAAGTCCAGGTAAGACCTCCCCATAGCCCCGGGCCGTCATGAGGGCCTGCATCTCTGGGCCGCGAATCCGGTTGCCCATGTCTGGGGCCGAGTTCTTCCCTTGCGGGAGACAGCGCTGGAACCTGATGTACTGTCGCCGGTTCCTCCGCGTTGGCGGTCAATGCTTCGGGAATATATCCCATGAGGCCTTCAGCCCGGGTAGGCCCTGTATGTGAGGCTGTAGCGTGTCTGTGGAAGAAGTGCCCAGGGGGAGTACTCTCCTCATCCACCTCCACTCTCTCCGCTTTTTCTCTGCATCCAGTTCTTCTGGTTTATTGGGGCGAGCTGTTAACCCGATGTAACTCTTAGCCAAGGGGTTGTGTATGAGTTCTCTCATGCGCTGCTTGGTCTCGGCGGTGTGCTGTGCTTGGGGCTGGTGACTGGCAGCCATCTTGGTATACGCCGCCCGGTTCGTAGCTCCGTTGGGACAAGCGTTTGGTCGCTGATGTTTGTAGTGGTGATCAGCCGTGGGGAGCGGGATAACCCCCACCGGTCCAGAGGGGCGCAATGGCAGTACATAAAGAAGAACCCTAGTTTAATTACATATAAAAGGAGGTTCCTAAGAGTGTCTGTAATTCTTAATTAGGTAACAAAGTGTATATAGTATGTCCAGCCCCCTCAAGGGTTATAAACTGTTATAAATAGAGAAACAATTATCACATATGGAAATAGCAGGCACAGAATTATACTTAATGTTAGAAAAGGCAAATTGTGGGAATTTATTTAAGGCAATTGCCCACGTTACGTCCCTGCTGCCAACCAACTATCAGAGAGATCCTCCCAGCCTGCTGCTTCGAGGGAGCCCCCCTTATCCAATATAACGGTAAATAACCTAATCCAAGTATTAAAAAAGTAAACACGCATTATAGTACTAGAAACCTCATCCTAAGAAGTGAAAAATAAAATCAATGAAAGTGCATCGGCTTAGCAGCTCGACGCGCATTTCGGCATTTGAAGTACGCCTTTCTCAAGAGCAAACCACCAACTGAGATGCACTTGCTTATAAAGGTAAGTGGATCACTCCCACTCATAAGGATCAACCAATCATAGTCAATCCTACTCAGCCAGATCAGAAGTGGCTAAAACGAGGGATCCTAGGTTTTTTAACGTATAAAGCCAGGAGTAAGGGATGATCCACTAAATTAAAATTATCATAAGTCAACGCACTAAGTAATAGGACCTAAGGTTTAGCCACCCAAAAAACAACCACACATACCCGTACACACACTCTTTTTGTAAAAAATGTTGTAAATGTTTTTTTTTGTTTTTTTTTTTTTTTTACTCCTACAGACTTATTAACTCTTAACAGGGAACACTTAAATAACTGCAGGTTTTTTAGAATCACTCCAATGGCCATTTAAGTGTAAGCTAACTTGCCACATCAAGACAGGTATATATCTGGGGAAAAAAATCCATTATCTTGTTACATGCATCATACGAGAAAATGCTGCTTTAGAGCCCTATTAAATAAAGCTTAAAAAACTGAATTGGGCCCCAAAGTAAGGACTATATTAGTGCCAGATGAGCAAAAGCATTTTTCCTATTTGCAGACTCGTGTCTCCTTCCCTTCTTTTCTTGTTTCTTTATTAAACAATAAATCGGATGCTGAGAGAATAGTCTGAAGCATTACCCTGGGATAAAATAAATAGTTTTACGCTTGCTTGAAGGCTTGTAGACTCTTCAGAGTTTACACATTCTAACATTTAATTATGTTGTAATCCATTTGCCACACATGGAATGCACATGCAGATAAATACCAGTGGATAGTCTGCACCAGGTAACGAGCAAAAGCATTTGAAGTGCTCTTAAATTTTCATAATTGTCCAGTAAACAAAAAAGGTCCCATTTCAGAATGGTGTTAAAATGCAAGAACACAAACATGGTTTAGCTTTACTTCACTGTATGTTCAGTGGCTCCTTGAGTCACTTGCACACTGCTGGTATTGCGTTTGTCAGTCTTCAAAATAATCTGATCATTATCTGTTTTTATGCAGATTATCCTTAAAAATTGAACCCGGGACCAGCACTCCTCGTTCTGCAGCTTCAAGAGAAGACTTAGTGGGTAAGGATCTACACACTGCAAGAAAAAAAAAAGACAACTTATAGGAGCAATCTACTACACCAAGATTTTAATATTTGAGGCCAAATGAGATAAACATCTCAAACTTCCGCTATTTTGTCCACAAATTCATGGTTTAGTTAAATATCCCAGTAGTGGAAGGGGCTAGTATCTGTCACATGGAATGGTGAAATTTATTGAGCAGTGATTGCCATCCCAGCACCCAGGTCCTGGTTTTTTTAATTTTTATTTTTTCATCAGTATCTGTACTGGAACATAATTTTAGTTCTTAACCCTCTGGGTTTATCAAAGTATAAAATATTGCTCAATGTTATAATTTTTTCCCCCAGGTTCCGAGGTTGGCGCTTCACCTCAAAATTCTCGTAAGAGCATTCCAGTGGAAGGAGTGTTACTACCACCAACACCACCTTCTCCACGAAACCTGATCCCCCATGGACATCGCAAGTGTCATAGTCTTGGATACAAGTCAGTATCTGTACAAATGTATTTGCAACTAGAATATTACATGTTGTGTTTTTTTTATATATTTAATTTGTTTTTCTTTACAAAGACGTCTTTGACCTTACACTGTATCAAGCTTTCATGAATCTGAAAGTGGAAACTTGCTGTATGGGTTTCTTGGAGTGCACAACAGGTTTAAAGGAAATTTGTTGTGAAGGAAATAGTATGGCTTGTGCATTTGAATTCAGATCTTGTGTAGTAATCTGGGCTGCATTCCTAGTGGCAGATTCTAAGCAGAAATTGTATCCTTTCAGTTTCATCCATAAAATGAACACAGCAGAGTTTAAAAGTGCGACCTTCCCCAACGCTGGACCGCGGCACCTTCTAGATGACAGTGTTATGGAACCTCAGACACCCTCACGAGGACAGGCTGAAAGTTCCACACTTTCTAGTGGAATATCCATAGGTACGTGTAACTATTTGGAACAAAAAAAAGCTATATTATCCTTTACCCCCTGCAATGCCAAGATCCTGCACAGCTTTATTACTTACTTACTCACATTACAATATTAAACAACAAAGGAAAAATAAAATTGATTTGTGTTCATTTTGTTTTACAAAAACTGTTATCTAACAATGCTTCAAGCCTTCATAGATTTCAAACTAACTTTTTACACTTTGGGGGAAAAAATTCCGCTGCCAGTTTCAGCCAGGGTTGTCTTAAATTTCATTTCATGGATTTATTTTTCAGTGAGCCTTACTAATCAGCAAATTGTAACATTTACTTTGTTTATATTGATGATCATTTTGGAGAAATTATGCTCTTGCCATTAACTAGTAGGATTCACAGAATGCATTCTAAAGATTTTTACAAAGTGATGTTCTTGTTTGGTGTTCTCTCCTGTATATAAAGTCTGGGACAAAATTTAACTCGTCCACTGTAAAAATGAGGCTGCTTTCATCTATGTGTTTGTGTCAGGGTTAATCCCACGTTACACTAAATTCAGCTGAAGAACATCGTCCTGGCAAATATCAGTGGAAGATTAACGTCTAGGAATTGTTGAGGAAAAACTAAATCCCACTTGTGAGCCATTTTTTAAGCTGTTAATTTGGGTTGTAAAATGAAACCAGTGTATGCATAGTAATTCTCCTGACAGCAAGCCAGTGAAGTAATGTGTAAAGAACATTAACTCTAGTATAGATAGACCTTGTCTAGATAATTTTTGGGCACCACAACGTAGATCTGTGTATTAACACTAACCCTAATTTATTACCAGAGAGATAATATAACATCAGTCCAATGTAAGCATTACATTTTATACCGTTAATACTGTCTGTATGTACACGTACGATTGTTAAGGAGGTATTCAATTTCTTTAATGGAAAATGCCAAATATAAAGAAAAACGTCATTTACTCCATGTACAAATTGGCATTTTCTCTATTTACTGGAAATATGCTTCTTTTGGGAACCAGGAAGTGTCTGAAAATTTGTTAGTTAATCCCAGTACTCCCATTGTTCTCATGGGGAGTACTGTACATATTCTAAACATAGAAACATAGAATGTGACAGCAAATAAGAACCATTTGGCCCATCTAGTCTTCCCAATTTTCTAAATACTTTCATTAGTCCCTGGCCTTATAGCTAGGATAGCCTTATGTCTATCCCATGCATGCTTAAGCTCCTTCACTGTGTTAACCTCTGCAAATACCTAATTAGTAGGGGTAAATGAGATGTGTTGTTTACTTACAAGTATTTACATTCATGAAAATTCATGAATGACCCTACTTTTCAACATCATAGAAGCAGCAGCTCTTTGTGCCTTTGTGTTCTCACGGCTGCAAGACAGGCTGTCTCGTAAAATATTGATAGACTAGCTACTAGTCACTTAGAACTTATGTTTGTGGCACATACACCATTTATGTACATTGTACAAAAAGTGTATTGTAGGTTCCTGTGTAATATCGGGAGGAGATGGGCTGGATAAGGATTGGAAGTGGGATTATAGCATCATAACCTATACATGAACATTATGGGGCTTGGAGAGTTCCTTTGCAGGTATAATTCTTACTGTAGCAGTGTAAATGAAGTTTGACTTTCTTAAATGTAGATAAACATCCTCCTGTTTAGAGAAATTGATGCAAAGAAAAAGTAGCCCATTATTTTTGCTAAGCTGATCAATGTCAAACCTCAATACATTTCCCACAGTTTTCATACTTAATATGGAAAATCAACAACCTCTTGTTTTTTTGCTTGTTTTTCACTGATTTTCCATTATTATATATTTACTCTATCAGAAAAGGTTTACTTCCTAAGGATCCTTCGTGTGAATGAAGGTTAGGATTTTGTGGTTGGAATAGGTTAGCTTTGTTTAAAGTCTCTTTCCCCTTCTCCAGTGTGCTCTGCCTTTTTAATGCTATACTTACGTTTTTATTCTTCCTGGGAATCTGATTAAAATAAATCCTTCTGTAGTTCTACTGCCAGATTCAATGAAAGTGTCAGAGAAAACGTTACCCTTTTTTTCTGAAACCGGTTTCTTAAAGTGTATTAATTTTGCTGCCTGGGAGCATTTGTGGCTTTGGCCCATTTGGCAAAGAAGTTATTAATTCTATATGTGCCAAAGGTTTGTGTAATGTGTTGCTTACGTCTCTAACAGTAAATTGGGAAAATCTTACCAATGGTCATAATATTTAGACTATTACTTTACAGTTGGTACATGTTTAATTTAAACTATTACTGTATAGATCTTCTGCATGTCATATATATATATATATATATATTAGTAAATATATGCAATGCGTGTAGAGATAGATGTATATAAACATTTGTTATTCTTTGAATTATTACTTACAAAAGAAATAAGATATGTTTATATATAGGACAGAGTAAATGTGGCCTTGATCTTACAATTTTAAGGAGATAATGTGAGATACCGGGGATTAATTAAGATGTTAAAGGCACAAATTACCCCCACACTGCCAGTGTGTTCCCATTATGGGATTCTGTCATAAGACGTTTAATGCAGGACAAAGCCACAACCAATCTTTGGATCCCAATGGACATTTGAAATAAGATATTAAAGAAAGTCTACAGCCATAAATCTCCAGCGAGTCTTAATTAAAGGTAGATACAGCATACTGTCTTTATTGTTGTCTTTGTGATAAAATGTTAACTTACAGGTAACTGCCAGTAAGTCCTCATGGAGGACTATTTGTAGTAAGAGGTTAATGGCAGTTTTTAACTTTTACCTAAAGCGGTACTCGGCAGCAGAAAAACGGACTTTCTTGATTGATTAGGTTCAAGGAGTACTCTGTTTGATCTGTTCTATAGAACAATTAAGTCCACCTATTCTACACCACTAAGGAAATTGTTGGCACTTTATGAATAATAATAATTAAGATGTGTTTTGCTCCACGCAGGTTGAGTAAACATGCAAACATTAAATATAACCAGAAGCTTCAGTGGATGTTGATGATAAAATGTGCTTAGAGTTAAATATGTTTGGGGTCTAGTTTATTTTAGTTTATGTTAAGGAAAAACAGCAAAATAACTCCAGTAATAATTATTTTCCCCCAAAAAAATATTGAAATCCAATTCAAATGAGCCATTTCCACAATCAGAACAAGTTAATCTATTATTAAGTAGATATAAGCAGAGAGGATGTGTCAGATTGCTAATGGAATTTGGGGGTTACCTCTAACTGAATATGAAAGTGAAAAGAAAGGGAGGATCGGCGTTGGAGACTGTCATACCTCAAGAACCTGACCTTTATAAATGGAAGGGCAACCCATAAATAAATAATAAAAAAATAACCTTTAATAAGTATAGTATAAAAAAACCAAGAATTGTAAATTCTAGTATATAGGTACAATATATAACAAGTAAAAAAAAAAGTGAATAAATGGTGCTAACAATAAATAAAGTAGCCAAAAAAGTGAATATTGCTGAAAAAATGGGGTGGGGTGGTGGTACTGTTCGCAAATATTGCAGTCAGAAGATAAATGCTTGGGGAAGTAGGAGTATAAACAGAAAAAGAACTGTAAAGACAGGTAATATCTATAACCTAAAGTGCCTTTGAGGGCACCCCTTAAAGTCTAAACCTTCATCTCCTCCCAGAATTCCAAAACCGTATAGGGTAAAGAAAACAAACTCCTTCCCCACTCTCCCACCGCAACCACAAATGAATATTGAAATAAAATAAAGATCTTGTCAAGCTAAAATCACAGCATGGTGGCTTGTCTAAAAGTTAGAATATAGCTGCATCATCCCTAATCTCATTGCCGACCACTGCTCTAAACTGTCCCGACGCATGTTTCACCAAATAATGGTGTTTTTTTTTTTGTTTTATTATACTGTACTTAAAGGTTATTTTTTAATCATTTAATTATTTATGGGTTGCCCTTCCATTTATAAAGGTCAGGTTCGTGAGGTATGAGACAGTCTCCACCTCCGATCCTCCCTTTCTTTTCGCTTTCATGAACAAGTTAATCTATTTTGAGGATTTTTTCATTAACTATACAAGTTCTGTAAAAATTAATACAAGTTTAAAAAGAAAGTGTTTCTTCACTTTTTCCTCATTAGTAATATTTTGTTCACACCACATATTGTGTTGTATTTAAATGGGCTGAAATAAAGCACGACCTGCCCTTTAAACATGTACTAGGAAAGAGAGAAATTAATCTATAACAAACACACAGGAGAAGTGCTAAAACAGCCACCGTCACAAATGCATGGAATCTTGGAATAAGTAATGGAGTTGGAGTTAGTAATGGCTTAAGCTGTAGTGTTATTGGTGCTTGCACAGTCTATTTAAGATATAAAACTACTGGCAGGTGGGCATACCCTCTCATGGCCATTGGAGGTAACTAAAAACCTCCATTTGTTTAAAAATACATAGGGATGTGGAAAGAGCGCAGGTAACTTTTTTTCCTTTGGATTTACTATATGTGTTTTGGCTGATGTGTACTATAGTCATTGCTGCCGCCCAGGAGTAATGGGAGTTTGAACGCAGGACTAGATTCTTTGTATTTATAAAACTACTAAAGCCTGAATCTTCCCATAGACATAGTTTTACAACACCTTTTGGAATATGCATCAAACTCACTACTAAATACAAAACCTTATGTGACAGTACATGATGTGTTCTCAGGCAGTGATGGTTAAATCCTACTCTGCTCGGTAAGCATCATGGGAAATATATTCATCTGTAGCTGATTTGCCATGGGTTATAAGCGTTTAGTAAATACCTCTTGCTATGGTCTCTGTTTTATCTCTGCCTTATTATCCTCCTTATGTCCACTGCGATCTAATGTCTGTGGATTTTGGGTTTCAGGAAGCAGTGATGGCTCAGAGATCAGTGAAGATATGTCGTGGCCAGCGTTTGAAAGGTAAGATTTACACACCACAAGCAAGCATTCACACAGTTACATATGTACATTTCTGGTTTTATATTACATACATGGTTTATTATGCTATAAAGAAAAAAAATGTTACAAAGAAAGAATTCATGAATCACTAGGTCAGTGGAATGCACTGACATAATTGCTTATCTTTCAGTGAGTGGTTGATTGACAGACAGTTACAGTTTATTACTCCCTCAGAGATTGTGTGGAGCACAAACACGTTAATAGAATCACTGAACTGTGTTGCCATGAGAAACCAGCACTATGTAGCTCCTGCTATCTCACCTCTACCTTGGGATCTAGCAAGGGGAGCTAATAGTCTGCACTCCTGGTGGCACAGATCTCTTCGTCATCTCTGCTTTGGCTGTTAGTACACATGAAGTTCAGTGGTATATGTATGCCCTGGCACCCGCAGAGCAGATCTTTCTTGAGAGAGATCTGTGTCACCATGGACCATTTATTCAACTCCTTGCATAGGTTGTTGGTGCTGCACTCCCTCACCCCAACTTGTTGCATCTCTGGATGGAATTACATGTTTCCCCTTGAAACCAGTGTCTGCCATAGTGGAGGCAACAAGATGCTAAATGTATTAGTCTGCAATGTTGTTTTTTTATGTCTCACGTAGTATCCTGCGTCGCTGCAGCTTTGTTTGTACATATCCTTTCAGTTTGTCGTATAAATTCACTAAATCTGAGTAGGCCCGGATAAGAGTTAGATGTGTATCTCTGAAAATAGTATCATGCTACAAATGAATAAGGTATTGATGTTTATGGTTAACTGAAAACCAAATCACTATATCTTCCTTAAATATATGACTAGAATTCTATACAATGTCTTCTTTAAGGAGATGGAAAAATATAAATATATTCAAGTACCCTGGTTGCAATTTATTTGTAAAATTTAACTTTTCTTAATAGACATGACTAGCAAAACAGCCTGCAAAACTGAGGGTGTTTGTTCTGGTATTGTGCAATGTATTGTTTGTTTTATTGCATTACCTGTTTGTTCTTGTTCTGTTCACTGAGGGATAGTGTTGTTTGCAGTAATGAACACAAATCTATACAAATATCACCATGAATATAATAGTAACATGAGACCAGTTGTAACCATGGCCCCATTTTTACCTATGTGACTATGGGTGCAGGGATTCTATGTTCTGCTCCATGTCTGATTCTGTAAGATTAGTTTGTCCAAACACCCTTAATTTCTAGTAGGCCACTTGGAGATTAGATCTGGTAAATTATCTACTGTGCCCCCAGTACATGAGCCCTAAATAAAGCCCTAAAACCCCTCAGTATTGTTACTCCCATGGCTTGAGACTCTTAGGTTTTGTGAGGTATATAGGTTTAGTCATATTTAGATCATAGTGCATTATATAGCAGTTGATATTTCGTTGTATTAATTTGTTTTTATTTGGCCTTTCACTATAGCTGAAGCTCAGTACTTGCAATCATGAAATATAGAACCTTTTCATCCTGTCCAATGCAGACTATTACATGGCATGTTGTATAGTTTAAATAGTGCAATTTCCTTAAAGGTACACTATTTTGTCAGGAACACAAACCTATATTCCTGACACTATAGTGGTAAACTAACTATTTAGGTCCTCGGGCCCTCTGGCATTGCATGGAAAAGGTGTTTATACTCCCCTTTTCTCCATCAGCAGTTTTGCTGTGGCTGCCCCTGCCTCTTGATAATCTCAGCCAATCCAGTGCTTCCTATAGGAAAGCACTGGGAGGCTATTGCACATGCGCAGCAAAGCTCTACACTGCACCAATCAGCATCTCCTCATAGAGATGCATTGAATTAATGCATCTCTATGTAGAGTGTTCAATGTCATCATGTAGAGCGTGGAGGTGTGCAGCACTGGACTAAAAAGCACTTCTAGTGGCAGTCTGATCACCACTAGAGGTGTTACTGGGCAGAAATGTAAACACTGACTTTTTTTGAAAAGGCAGCTTCTAAAGTGCAGTGGATGCATGGACATACTATGGACACCAGATCCACTACATTAAGCTGTAATGGGTCTGGTGACTATAGTGTCCCTTCAAACTACCTCACCAACTTTTATTTATTTATTTATTTATTTTCACAATTCTTCTGTAATATGCTTTATCTAATTGGAGTTTGACTGAATACGTGTTGAAAATTCTAAATGTTTAATAAAATAGCAGAGTAACAACTAAAACGAAACCTGGTGGGATTCAATCCAGTGTCATTTTATGCTATGATCTTTGTTTAAATCCAAAACTAATAGTTGTTTTCTACAAAGATCAAGCCACTCACAGGTGAAAATGGCTATTGACCATTTCCACTCACATGTGGACATGTGGAAAAATACAATGTAGCCGGATCCAATAACATTTCAAATACATTATATTAATCACATACAAATGTCATCATGCTTGTTATAAATACTTGGCTAAGTGAGCAGATTTGAACTACTGAGATTAACAGACCAGGGATCAAATATATGTGACACCTAGACGATCTCCTATCTGCCTTCTGACTGCTCCATTATGGCTGTCAGTTCTTATGTAACTATTCCAATCTGTAATGGAATCCAACAGGACAAGGTTATACCACTCTATGGGTCCAATGACAAGAGGGGCATGGAATGGATACCGAGGCGCAGTGAAAGCTGGAAGGTATAAGTATGCTGCTGTGGTGATGGGGTGTGACCAGGGCTACTCAACCTCTTGCGTGCTGGGTATATTTTTTCAGAGCTTTCTATCTGCTATGGGTGACCTTTCACATGGTTGTCTGTTGAATCTTCACCCTTTCTCCTACCTCTTTGAATCTGCCGTTTGCACATTATATTCAAATTATATTGTGTTTTTACATTGCCAAATTAAAGCTATGCTTTATTGATGTTTACAGGGTGGGATTATTTTTTTATATATTTGTTTTTTATTGTGGATTAGAGACCTCATTAACAAAATGTGTTTTCATAATGGCGAGGAGTAGATTCAAAGTTTTGATCTGGTAAGACATGCTTCAAATTGGTTTACACCCTAGATTAACCCATTAAGAACAAATGAGGTTACATGCCATCATTCTATTTTGGGCAATGCGCTTGCAATGCCTGCTTTGAACATCTTTTTTTATGATAAGCAATGTAAACAATGCTCCTTAAATGTTAAGTATGTTCAATGCAGCATGTGGTTGTAACAGTCCAGATCATGAAGGTGCATGAAATGCCATTTGTCCTAGAAGGGTTAAACACACTAAACAAAAAGTAAGATTTTATTTATTTTATTATTTAACCTTTGCATTGCAAGCCCCCTGGGTCCCTGCAGCTATCTGCTTAATTGCCCAGGAATAAGTTTGCAACATTATAGGCCTGCTCAAATAAATACAGTGCCAGACAAACTAGACAATATTATGCGATGTGCTGCTACCTCTAAGTGAATGTGTTCAAACATTAATTTAATAACATGTTAAATATTTGCATTTGAAACCTTCATAAATCATTAGATTAAATATTACATTTTTATGTGATGAGATCTTCTAGATCTGTAGCACATATCTATATGTGCTAGTGAAATTCATGGCAAATATGAAGGTTACACCACACTGCATGCACACATCTGTTTCCTCCCATAATGCAAAGTGTAGTAATCGACAATACCCAGAATGCAGCTGAATGCTAGGAATAGTAGAAGATTGCGCTTTGCTTCATAAGTAGATGCACACACATTCCCAGCCACAACCATACTATATATGACAAACCAGGTAAGCATTTTTAGCATTTACTCTTTTGCTGCCAGTGTCACAAGCACAATATATAGATTGTATTTTTATGTTTACTCAAGACTTACCTGATCATCTACACATTTGTATATGACCAGTTATGCCATCGGTATAAGGGTAGTGTGGCTCGGCATATTTTGACTGTAACTTATAGTGTTGCTAATACATGTGTGGAGGATACAGTTATGTGTGTGTATAAAATATAACAAGTAAATTTATACAAAGCTATGTCTAGATGTTACTAAATTGCCAATTGATGCATAAATGTAAATGTTTCACATACCTGAAGCCCCATCTGTGGGCTCCCACAATGCTAGTCACATGGTTTAAAAAAAAAACACATTTGGCAGAGCAATGTCAAGATTTGTCAAAGCACATCCCATTTATTTGACATGCTTAAAGTAAAATGCCTTTGGCATGGTAATATGTGTGGGTTTTCTTGTAAAATAATATAAGAGGACATGTCTCTTGTCTGGATTTTGGGTTGTCTTGCAAATTCTGTGTTTTCATTGATTTAAGAAAATGTAAAAGGACACAGATGGACATGTGGAAAAAATAAATCCCATTATAATAATAAGTTGTGAGCAGTGGTGGCAATATATATGTTGAGAGGGCCCTAATGCAAAAAACATTGTACTGTTGGTATTTGAATGTAGGAGTATATTGGTGTGTGTTCAAATATACCCATACATTGCCACAAACAAACACTGCCACACAAATATACATATATACACAGAGATACACACACACACTGACATACAATAAAATAAATACATACAGACAGACACACTGACATACAGTTATGTGACATGTACCCTTTTTAATTCCGGATACTCCTCCTATTACCATAGTGATTTTGCTATTAAACCCTTCTTCTAATCTAGGATATCTGTGGAAGAACAGGATTACTAGCAATAGTGCTATTGTCATATTTGTTTGTAGACAATGCATTGTAGGATCACAAATGGGTTGGCCCACTGACTTCTAGTAAGCCATAATCCATGTCTGGAATATACATAGCCATGAATTCACTTGTTTTATCCCTTGTTATTTGTGCACAGTTGGATTGGTGTACTTTAAATGTGCACCAGGTTTACTTTATTGAAACCACTTACATTTTCCAAAACAAGGACAAGTTGCTCCGAGGTTTTGATCTCCCAGTATTCTCTGATTATTTGGTGGGACATTTATCAAGTTTCCCAAAAACTGAGTCTTCAAAATAATGTTTCTGCTTGTTTTGTCCCAGAAATAGTGCCCTTGGAAAAATTCACATTTTCATGGTTTATATATGAAGCACATATGAAACCCTTTTACAGCTCTGTTGGTTTTTGGGGGATTTTGTTTAGGAAATGAAACCCAACTAAACATTCTGAAAAGTTGACATCGTGAAGCATGGTGGTGCTACAGAAAACAATTCACCACAAAAGGCATTGTCACCATTTGTAGGTTATGTTTCTTTAAAGGACCACTATAGTGCCAGGAAAACATACTGGTTTTCCTGACACTATAGTGCCCTGAGGGTGCCCCCACCCGCCCGGCTCTGGAAAGGGGAAAAGGGGTTAAACTTACCTTTTTCCAGCGCTGGGCGGGGAGCTCTCCTCCTCCGTTCCTCCTACTGGGCTGAATGCGCACGCGCGGCAAATTCTAGGCGCGCATTCAGCCGGTCACATAGGAAAGCATTCATAATGCTTTCCTATGGACGCTTGCGTGCTATCACTGTGAAAATCACAGTGAGAAGCACGCAAGCGCCTCTAGTGGCTGTCAATGAGACAGCCACTAGAGGAATAGGGGGAAGGCTTAACCCATTCATAAACATAGCAGTTTCTCTGAAACTGCTATGTTTATGAAAAAATGGGTTAACCCTAGCTGGACCTGGCACCCAGACCACTTCATTAAGCTGAAGTGGTCTGGGTGCCTAGAGTGGTGCTTTAAGAGTCTCAACGAAGGAGTTACTAACAGCAGTCGAGGGTGGCAGAACCCCACTGGAGTTTCTTGATATATTGTTCTGATACATGTTTAATGTTTGGTTCCACTTTATGGTAACAGTTAACGTTCTAGCAAAATATCCCTTAAGTACAAGGTTGGCAACTGTGTTGTGATTTTCATCACACTGACCCACCATAATAAATCCACTGCTGCCCCCAGGCCAGCCTGCCTCAATTTCCCATGTAACATTGTTTATTATCGCTGCCTACCTTTGTACATTGCAAGTTTAAGAGGGAGTTTTGAAATGTCGTCAATACTCCCCTCCTTTGCAGGACGCCACGCATTCTGCATTCTATACGCAGACTCAGGATGTCATCCTTAACTCGGGGCTGCGTTCAGCTGCGCAGTTCCAGGCAAGTTTGCAGAGTTATAATGCTTTATCAATTTTTTTAATTTTTGTTTATAATAATCACTACCTAACAGTTATGTTCACCTGCAACTTTTCTTAGTTTTTTTTAAACAGACTAAAATAAGTAGGGTTGTAATGCCGTTTTAAAACCTTAACATAATGCGTCTTTGGTTTTTGTTTGACTTTTTGCTTTGTTTGTGATTTTGTTATATGTGAAGAAGTTTTAGCCCTGGGTCATATGACATCAAATACAAAGGTGATAATCCTATCTTGTATCATCATTTGTTTGCAATACGTGTGCTTAATATAAAGCACTGTTCTAACATCATTCCAGATTACAACGTTCATGGATTTCCCAATGCATTCTTACTTATTTACCTTATTTTAATCATAGTCATTATGATGACTAGTTGATTTTATTTTCAATGTATTACACAAGAATCCATCACAATTCTTCTCTCCCAAGCCAAAATTGCTTTAAAATCTTACCTTACTATCCAGCAGACAATTACAAAAATTTAAATTTGAGTAGATCTTTAAATTAATAGCGTAAGTAAAGTATTATCTACAATGTATAATATAATGACTCTTGATGAAACATAGCATCGTTACATCCCAGTATGATATATTGTCTGGTTATTGTCAGCCTTTCTTACATGAGCTAATACTTTCCATTCATACACACAGCACTAAGTCATTGTGCAAGAATTAATTTGTGTTTATCGTAGATTAATTTACCATGATTCTACCAAGAACCCCTGGTGGATATCTTTCAGAATATGAAATAACCTGAGTTTTTCCAGGAAAATCAGCTGTAAATTAGATTAAACTAGTTCAAGGATAGTAATTTCACATGCAGAGTTAATTCCTGCATTGCCGCCCTTGGGAGAAGAGAGAAAATCTACAAAAAATTGAACATTTGGGTTCATCCATGTAAAGCTTAAAGGCCCTAAAGGCACTATACAGTGCTGGAGAAATTTCAATTCAAAGTCAATTCCTGAAGCTATTATTGATCTCAAGCAATACTAGTATAATAATTTTATGAGCTGAGCCATCTAGTTTAGTGCAGTAGTTGCTTTGACTTTTTTTTATCCCCAAATAACTCACTCTGGTAAGGGTATTAGCAGAGGGGCTTTATAAATTGAAATGCTGTCATGAGACCCATTGCCCTACTTCTAATTTTACTGTAATGTGTGTGCCCTGACAATAAACATGGCTGAATTATTTTGGAAAGTACTGGCAATAAAACTCCTTTGCTTGAAGACCTGCCTGTGATTGACACTTCAAAGACACAAAGCTTTGGTTTCTGTCCAAGGTGCATGTCTGTGATTAACTCTTTAATTCCCTCTGCTTCTGCTAATAGTCTGCCAAAAAAAGCTGTGATCCTGAACGGATATCTCCTAAGCACAAATCTGGTTTCAGCCTAAAGCTCACATCCAGTGTGGTAGCTGATGGCTTCTTCCTAACATTGGCATCTGGTATCTTTCTTTTAGTTCTGCTGAGTCAACAGAGCTGGCTGTGCACTTATATCCTGGAGCGGTAACCATTCAGGGGGTTCTACGGAGGAAAACGCTGTTAAAAGAAGGAAAAAAACCAACAGTAAGTCTTTCAAACTTTCCATTTATTTTTATATTAATATTCTTAGTATTCACATTATATAACTCCTACACTTTGTTGCCATTCATGCATGCTGTTTCTTTACATTGTGTTCACTTGTACAGTGTTTTGTTTGCTTTTCCACAAGAGTGTTGCGTTTTCCAGAAGTTTCTTCCATCTCCAGCACGGATGTAGTACCAATACATTTTACGTTAGTTTTAACCTTTTATCTAGGGATTCTAACTAGGATTCCTTGGCAGAAACTCAAGTATAAAAAAAATCTCTCCTGTGGCCCATAAAACATAGCAAAACAATTGTCGACTTGGCAAGAAATCAGATATTCCTATTACATATATTGACATTGCACGCAATTCACCCTTATGTAGGTTCGCCATACTTCCTCGCCCTATTCTTCGCCTAGAGTTGAACCACAGATCCCTACGGTAGAATAAAAACAAGGCTACCCAGTACATTTATATGTACTGCGTTCACTTTGGCTGACTGTTTATATTGCCAAAAATAAATTATTATTCTATTACATTTGCTTTTGGGACAAAAGACCCTCCAAGAACTGAAAACCAATCAGTAATGATTTCATATTGGCAGTCATTTATGTCCAAAACCATTGAAAGCTTGCAGTGGCAGGTAACCTTTAAGGCCTGGCTAGTATTGTAGGACTTGAAATTTTAAGATTATACATTTTGCTCTCTATTGTAATATATATATATTATGATAAAGAGCAAGGTGTATAGATGAACATCACCTGTACCTTTTTGTATTACAGATGCAGTTTTAGTCTTTTGGGTGCCAGGTGATTGTAGTTCACAAACTGCACAGTGACATTTTTATACATTTCCTACACAGTATTATGCACGTAATTCACTTCTACAAGTTAATGTATTCTAAAGCCAAAATCTCAAGGTCCATTATCCTCTCAGATTTAAAGGTGGACAGACAGACACACACACCCCTTGACAAAGGGTCAGGGAAGCCGAAACGTATTTTATTTTGCACTCCAAATAAAGACTGCCTATCAAATAAACCTCCAGGTGTGCCCAGACCACTTTTTCATTACTATATTGTGAATGGGACATTGGTCCACCCTATTGGAGCACCCTGCTGGAAGTATTCCCAGGATAATTTATGTGTGCAATATTCTCTTAATCTTTACATCTACTCACAACAATAACAGCACTGAGTTTGTTCACAGTATCTTGTGTATTATTTTGTAATAGATGCGATATGTTTTTTGTTTTTTTTAAATTGTATTATTATTTAGTTTTTCTCTCCTAAATGCAGGTTGCATCTTGGACCAAATACTGGGCTGTACTGTGCGGTACACAGTTGCTTTACTATGCAGCAAAATCCCTGAAAGCCACAGAGAGAAAACATGTAAGATTTAAGATGATTACTGTTATTTGCATTTATATAGCGCCAACATATTCTGTTCGGAAGAGCTTACACTCTTTTAACTTTCCTTTTTATTTTTAATCTTATTTGGGGAAAAAAGTGTATTTATTTCTGCCCTTTCTAAAAGCAGTTTCACAAGCACTAAACGTCAACTATTCCTCACCACACTAAAGGCACTGGCCTGGAGAGTTATCTCAGTGTGCGCTCAACCATAATCATTCAAATGACACCAACATTTTTAAATTCACGATTGCAGCACCACCTAGCTTCCAAAAATAATTACTACATAACCCAATCATTGCAAAAGAAAAGGAATGAGTCCCACCAAAAAATGTTTAATAAAAATAAACCCCTAAACATTGATGGTAAATACATATCTGACCAAACTTATGTTTGCTGTGGGATTCTTTAAGTCTCCACTTTCTTTATGTACAGTTTAATATACGTATATACTGTATCTGCACCGTCTTCTTAAATACTACATACTTCAGAATGTGACATTCACATACCACTTTAAAAGAATTTTTGAACTGCAAGGTTTTGTATAGACGACTTCAAACAATCATAACATATTATATGCTACTCTTCAGATTTATCTCCATAAAAATGTGACTAGGTAGCAATCCAGTAACAAAAGTCAAGGCATATAGACTTAACCGATCGGTATCCATACAGATATTGAATTGATGGAATGAGGGATTTTGCTGTATTGCCCCACTGCTTCTCCTGGTTTCCTTCCTTTTCACTCAAACTGGGAATGTAGGGAGGCCCAATTTATGACATCTGGACAAGTTGCAATTTCTGTTATTCACTAAAGTGTGAACTGTTGGTAAGTCAAAGATAATTTAACGTTTTGGTATTTTGGCCTGAAATTCTTGACAATTCCCATTTTAGTAAATAACCCAATGTGAGCATTCTATTCTTCCCTTATGTCGCCAGCCATACTGTGTACTAAAAGTTAAAAACACTCTAGAATGTAGTGTGCAAACTCCAGGAGCTGGCTCGTGGCTGTAGTACGATCTATGGAAATCATATAAGATATGTAACAGTTGAATAAAGTTTGTGGAATAAAATAGGTCAAATTAATATGTACTGTGCCTTTAAGTGCTAGATACGTGTGTTATGCCTTTAAATGCAATAAGGGATCATGGATAAAAAAAACAGATAGCAAGGGGAGGTGGATAAAGTAAGGTGAAAGAAAAAAGGAGGAAATAAAAATAAGAAAATTAGAACGAAACGGAAAAGGAAAGTTGAAATATAAATGTTAGTGGAATGAAGAAAGATAATAAAATGAAATATGATAAGAAAAATAAATTGAACTCCTGGATAGGTATTTAGCCAATATGTGCAGAGCAGGTGTCTCAATCCCCAATGCAGTGTGGGGTAGATAATGCCTGTTCCAAATAGTATACTTTGTAGTATCAAAGATAAAAGTATCTAAATGTTAAGCAACACAGTACATGGAACTGTTAGCTTAGGCGATATAAACTATGTATCGCTATAGACTGAAGCAATAAAAACTGGATATGTTTATCGAAAAAAAACCTGTGTACTACGTCTAGTTTGTCACAGCATGACTGATATTACGCTACATGCAGTCTGTTGGGGAGACCATCAGTATCAGTAAAAGAAGCTGTGAGTGAATGAACATGAAGGGTTTAATTCCTCCTAGAAATGATCATATGTGTTATAAGCAGCCCTATGGTGGCTAAAACTGTTCATGAACATTACATGATGGAATAGCCTGAGAGGGTAAAAATACTAAAATGAATGTATCAGCTAAAATAGCTTTCCATGGTTAGCTTTTTGGCTTATATAATGTATTAAAAAATTAAGGATTTAAAGGGACACTTTAGTCACCAAAACAACATTACCTTTTAATGAAGCCGTTTTGGTGTAAAGATCATGTCCCCGGAGCCTTGCTGCTCAATTCTCTGCTATTTAGGAGTTAAATCACTTTGTTTATACAGCCCTTGTCGCACCTCCCTGCATGTGACCTACACAGCCTTCCTAAACACTTCCTGTAAAGAGAGATCTAATGTTTAGGACTCCTTTATTACACAGTCTGTTTAATTTAGAATTTCTTATCTCCTGCACTGTTAATAGCTTGCTAGACCCTGCAGGAACCTCCTGTGTCTGATTAAAGTTTACATTACAGAACAGGAGATAAACACTTCTAAAGTAAACACACTGTACTTATTAAAAACAGAACCATTTTTTCATGTGAGTCATATCTGAGAAGTTCCCAGATTTGTGGACAGGGGTTGTTACAGAGAGAAAGGATGTTTTAAATATCCACATTATAGTTATCGTTTAGATGGTGCTAACGTATTCCCCTGAGCTTTGCAATTATACATTTAGGATACCCAGCAGCATATAAGTGACAGATAAAATACATTTGAGAAGAGATGAAGAAAGCTCTGCTTCACTTACAATCTATTAGAAAGAGACACTATTAAATGCACTGCTGATACAAACGGACTCAAACATGCTTTGATATAGTTTGATCCTGTATACCCGTGGGAAACCAGAAATTCATATCACATTTAGCTTCAGTATGTATAAGATTCCATGGGGGAGATTTATCAGTGTGTTCTCTCCTAAAATGTCTTAAGTGGGGTAATCACCGTGGAAACCAGATGAACAAGCAGGCACTGTCCATTGCAGACTCCAACCTTTTACATTTTTGCACAACTTTTTAGAAAAGAAGACTTTTATAAAGCTTACCCAATGTATTATAATGTCTAGTGTACCTGGAATAAATCTGTCTATATTAGTTGGCATGTCATCTTGGTATTGGATGTTGTATAGCCTTTTTTCTTTACTCCTTTTTATTCAGCAATAACTAGAGTGCAAGACTGTAAAGGAAGGATTTATGTCTGCTAATATTTCTCCTCCATTTTGCTCCCCTTTAAGCCTGAGTTGTTTTGGCTACACCGCGTACATTGGCACTCTTACAGTATAATCAAGCTATTGCTTGCTCTGTGGGAGATCAAATCTGTTTCTCTTTAGTCTGTTGTTAATAAAGAAAAATATATATCATGTGGAAATGTTCTGTGCTTCACAGCAAAGTATGGAATGACTGGAATTGTTTAAAGAACTGGATGATTAAAGAAAACAAACTGCACATTCGGTTTGTGAGTGTTTAGAAAGATAGTACAGTCGGTCACCTTGTTAAAAAATCTGAGTTCTCTGGCAGCATAGCAGTTAATTATCAAATCCTGTTTTGTCTTTCTTATTACCAGTTTCCTGTTGGTACTTTAATTTAAAATTTAATTTGCTGAATTTTGACAGCAGATATTAAATGTCATTAAAGATCCAGATTAAGTCATGTAGCATATTCTTGGAACCATGAAATGATTTAACCCAGGTTCATTAACCACACATCTACAGCCTCACCTATGTCTGCACAATGCAGTATATACCACTGCTGCTCTGTGTGCACAAAAAATGCTATTACCCTTTAACAAAAGTTTAACAAACTTTATGTTCCTTACCAATGAATTATGTATTTGTGTTGTGTGGTTAGATGACTTTGATATTTTTGAAAAAAAACAAAAGGTCAAAACTATTTTTTGAGTGGCAGATAAAATAATAATGACAATAATGGTATTGATATTGTTTATTTTCGCTTACATTTGCTTCCCTCAGTGTGTTAATGTCTAAACAAATGGCTTGTAGAAATAAAAAAATAATTTTGAAATGACTTCCCAAAGCAGCAATTGGGATCGAACTTATTGCTTCCAGTCCTGATGCTTTTAGCCTCTAATTTTTTTTTGTTGTTGAACCTTTTAGCGCTATTGGGAAATAAATGTGTGCCTGTAAATGTAGAACTGAACAAGTAATTATTTATTTGGGTAGATCTACCTAATGCACTGTACAAAATGTACCTGCGTGTGGTTTGCCAGAACATATATTTTGACACTGAAAATGCTTGTGCACATGATCAATTAAAAACTTATTTAGTTGTAATTAATTGACATGTGAACATATGTCAACACCCTGACTTATTCGTTTCTAGAGGAAACCAATTATGCAGAGTAGCCAGAGATTGTACAGTGAGTGTACTCAACTCCAATTGAATTTTATCACCATCAGTTATCAGTTTGATCCAGTGACCCGTTGCCTATTTCTATATTTGATTACTTTACTATATATTCTAGTTCAAATCCACATCAACAAAAAATGTATCCGTATTGGGCTGGATGGTGATGATGGCTGACGACCCTGAACATCCGGATCTCTTTCTATTAACAGACTCTGAGAAGGGTAAGTGATTGGCTGAGAATAGTAGGTGTCTAGTCTCAAAATCACCGACAGTTAGTGAAGGAAGTCCTTAATTATACTGTCTCATTGTCACATGTGCTGAATTTGTATGCTTGTGTATACCATGCGTTGTGCTTGATGTAAAGAGAGCAAAAAGCAAGTTGCAGGAGAGTGCTGAGAACAGACAACTGCTCAATTAGCCTGCCCTTCAGTTGGTCCCCACCCAGTTCTCAAGCTGGTTTTAGCTCATCTTGTGCCATACAAAAAGAACGAGGGCCATTGGCATATCAGACTGACTCCACCGAACAGGGCAGAACAGATCCAAAATGCAGGCCGGCTCTCTCTGCACGCGCTTGATATATGCATTTATATTGGATCAGTCCGTTAACATTTTTGTGGAACCACAACCTTTTATTAATCGAACAGAGAATGTAATTTAACAAAATGGATATAGTGATTAGATAGGATATAAGGACAGGTGGAGGTAAAAAGTACAGCATAAAGAGACTGATCTAATTATTCTGATACTAATCAGAGGGTTAAAAATGCCATGGGCGTGTGGAAATTCAGCCCAGGTAAGTGTGCCATTGACCCTACACTGCCTGTGAGGATTCTTACTGGTCACTACGGTTTGAAAGTAGTAGCTTACTGAAGGAACACTTCTGTCGCCTACATAACTTAAAGGGTAGCATAACACTCCAGGTAGCATTACAACTACATCACAATGAAGTTATCATGCAAAGAAGTCCCAGGCACTATCTAACCTAAAGGGGTTAAACGAACAGTTTAACTTTAAAGTCTACAAGATCAAGCTTTGATCTGAACTGCAGGGCAGAGTGATTGGATGCTGTCTTGCATACTTGGGGGTTAAACAGCTCATTGTGATGAAGCTGTTATGTGCCTGGAGTGTCCCATTAAGAGCATTGTGATTGTAGCTCCATATTCATGCTGAGTTTACCTGCCTATTCAAATTTCTTTAATTTTACTTAAAAGAAGAGAAATGCTTTGCAGCTCCCTGCAGCATAACTCCACTGAATTAGCCACAACTCCCTTTTCATTAAACGTCTTCCTAATTGGGAGGTAAATCGTATAGCTCAACCAATGAGCGATAAATGTGTGCTTAACTGCTCACTTGACGATGCCCCCCTCTCATTATCTGTATATTATTTCAAAGCTTGGCTACTGGAAAAGGGGACAGAGATAAGAGGATCCTTATGGGCTGTGTTATATCAGCAGCCACGCTCACAATGATCTCTCATTGGCTTTATATAAGGAAGTTCCTTTATGAAAAGGAGCACAATGCACAAGTCGGAGTTACAATGCAGAAAGCTGCAAAACATTTTGGTTTTTTTCTTCTTTAAAAATAAAGATAAATGTTGGCCCATATGGTGATGTGGAAAAGCAAATACCCATTAATTTGCACAATTATAAATTTTCTGCTATTGTTATAATGCTATAAGTGCATCCCCATCTTATTCTAAGTAGTCAGATCATTCTTTTTGAATGGTTTGACTTCTCACCTGCTGAGTGCCTCTTCCCACCTCCACTACTGATACCAGAGAGATGGAAATTCCTAAGCAGTCAGGGCTTAGCTCGGTGGCTGAGAGCATCAGCTAATCCAGGCTTTCTCAAAATCTGGCCCTCCAGATGTTGCTGAAGTACAACTCCCATGGTTCCATGAATGAAATAGGCTGAGAATCATGGGAGTTGTAGTTCAGCAACATCTGGAGGGTCAGAGTTTGGGGAAGCCTGAGCTAATCTGTCAGTTGTAGCAACCATCAGCACTCCAGATGTTGAGGACTACTCTCGTAATTAAAGCATCAGTGGAGATGTAGTCCACAGCATCTCTAGTGCCAAAGGTTACCTGCTCCTGTAATAGGTTAACATATTAGATTAACATGTATTAATGTTAACTTAATATATGTTAACATGTTATATATAATCTCTCTCTCTCTCTATATATATATATATGTATGTATGTATAAATTGTGTTGGTTTATTATGTCAGTTTTGTTCACATTAACAGGAGAAAAGTAAAAACAGAGAGAGCTGGTCATGCTTGGCTTCCAGATTTTATTAATCACATAGTAAAATCTTTATATAATCCAACTGCAGGTCTTGTAGTCTAGAAACCTCACATACCTGCCAGATATCTTGCATTTTACATACACATTCTACTTTTGCCAGTTTATTTGTTAGCTCTTGGCCCTAATGTAATTGGCTCAACTTGTTATTTAGACAGTTCACTAGAGCAATGAACACCCACTTCTCATTACAGAACAGATTCTAATTCAGCCTGTTATTCTATTGCTTATTGGCATTATCTCTTTACCAGGAAGGATAAATTAAAGAAAAAAATGGAAGCAGCAAAATCAGTAGAGCTCGCCATCCTTCCGTTTAAGAATATTTTGATAGTAAACCGGGGGGCTCTACCTGATGCCCGTATAATGTCTCTCCTTGGCTGCATTGATAATACAGAATTTATACTTCCTCATTGTCAATGTAGATTTCATGTAACCTGAACTATATTGACTGTCTGAGACTGCTAACTCACTCTCACTCCTAAACTGGTCAACAGTGTCCGGGCACAACCATTACAGGTTTTTTTTTTGGTTTTTTTTAAATACAGTGGTACCTCGGTTTACGAATTTAATGCGTTCTCCGAGACTTTTCTTATTGCGAAAAATTTGTAAACCGAAACATGGTTTCCCATAGGAATATTGAAACCAAATTAATCCGTTCCGGAGCTAAAAAAAGTCAAAATAACTGGCATGAAAACCAACCCACAATGTAGAACACACAGTAAAAGGCATGCAAGTGATGAAGCTCAGCTCACTACATTTCCACCGCTTAAGAAATGCACCAAAAATGTTCCAAAAACTCAATGCAAAAACCGCTCCAACACCTCCACACTCGACGCCACGTGCTACCCACAGACTCCAGCATGCATGGGGGCGGCGCTATAAACCTCCCAGATGCAGTGCATCCTGGGGAAACTTGCTTCGTATTGCGAGAAAAAAAAATTGTAAACCCTACGCATTTTCAACGGATTTTCATTTGTAAACTGAAAATGATGTTAACAGAGGTACCACTGTATAACATTACAAAATTTGCTTGGAACAAAACTGGCACTGGCCACTGAAATTTGAATGTACTTAATTGTAACTTCTAGTAAACAGATACCCTCTAGTTGTCTCTTACATTGTCTTGCCCCTTGTATGTCATTGGTTGTGTATATTTTCCTAGTGTATATGTTAATTACTAAATGCTTAAGGAGTTTAAGCATGCATGGGATAGGCATAAGGCTATCCTAACTATAAGATAAGGCTAGGGACTAATGAAAGTTTTTAGAAAATTGGGCAGACTAGATGGGCCGAATGGTTCTTATCTGCCGTCACATTCTATGTTTCTATGTTTCTACTGTGCATTCAGGAAATATTCAGACCCCTTTTTTTCAAATATTTTATGTTGCAGCCTTATGCTACAGTTATTGAAATTATTTTTGTCATATATATATATATATATATATATATATAATCACTCACTAATTATAAAGCAAAAACAGTTTACTGGCACCATTGCAAATATAGTAAAGAAAAAAAATGAAATATCACTTTTACATAAGTATTCAGACCCTTAACTCAAAACTTAGTTGAAGCACTTTTGGCAGTGATTACAGCCTCAAGACTTTTTTTTTTTTTTTGGGTATGATGTGACACACTTTGGATATCTGGATTTAGGGATTTCCTGTCATTATGTATACAGTCATAATCTGGTCTCTCCAGAGATGTTTGATCGGGTTTAGTTTCAGGCTTTGGCTAAGTCACTCAAGGACATTCACCAAGTGTTACCTACGCCACTCTTGCATTGTCTTGGCAGTGTGCTTAGGGTCAATTCTGTTATAAGATGAACCTTTTGTCTAGTCTGATGTCCTTGGAACTCTGGACCATGTTTTCATTAAGGATATATTCTGTATTTTGCTGTATTCAGCTTTTACTCAACCCTAACCAGTCTCCCAATCACGGTCATTGAAAATCACCCCCAAAGTATGAAACCACCACCTCCACATATTTCACAGTTGGCATGGTACTACACAGCTAATAAGCTATGACGTTTTGAATTTAGGCCACAGTACAGTCTTTATTTCCTCAAAGAATCTTGCTTCTCACAGTCTGGGGGTCCTTTTGGAGGGTTTGTTTTTGTGTGCAAATTTCAAGCAGGCTTTCATGTGTCTTGCAATGAGGAAATGTTTCTTTCTGGCTAATCTGTCATAAAGGCCAGATCTGTGGAGAGTTGTAGTAGTGATTGTTCTCCAAGTTTTTACCATTTCAACATAACATCTGTGGAGCTCACCCATAGTGGTCATCTCTTACCAAGGCCATTTTCCCCCTATTTCTCAGTTTGATGTGATGGCCAGCTTTAGGAAGAGTCCAAACTTTTTCCATTTTAGAATTATGGAGGCTTCTGTGCTCTTGAGAGCATTCAACATAGAAACATAGAATGTGATGGCAGATAAGAACCATTTGGCCCATCTAGTCTGCCCAATTTTCTAAATACTTTCCTTAGTCCCTGGCCTTATCTAGTTAGGATAGCCTTATGTCTATCCCACGCA
Source organism: Pelobates cultripes (assembly GCA_933207985.1). Taxonomy (NCBI): domain Eukaryota; kingdom Metazoa; phylum Chordata; class Amphibia; order Anura; family Pelobatidae; genus Pelobates; species Pelobates cultripes. Next base: position 42,745,204 of record OW240919.1, read on the forward strand.
TGCTTAAACTCCCTCACTGTGTTAACCTCTACCACTTCAGCTGGAAGGCTATTCCATGCATCCACTACCCTCTCAGTAAAGTAATACTTCCTGATATTATTTTGAAACCTTTTTCCCTCTAATTTAAGACTGTCCTCTTGTTGTGGTAGTTTTTATTTTAACCCCTTAAATCCGGAGGACGTACAATTACGCCCTCTAATAGGCGGCTCTAAACGCCGCCGGGCGTAATTGTACGCCCTCCGTTTTTTGTTAACTTACCTGGTCGCCGGCGGTCCCACGCCGGCGATCGCGGTGGGGGGGACTCCCAGGGAGCCCCCCCGCGGCAGATCCTTCTCCTCCAGTGCTCCCCGGCCATGTGAGAGTGGGGTCCTAGCGAGGACCCCACAATCACATGGCCGGGTAGGCTGCCTCCTGCATTGCCAGCAGGGGGGCTGCCTGTAATGACAGGTGGTCCCCCTGCTGGCTGGAAATAAAATTAAAATTACATTTATTGGTGTAAAATAAAAATAATATATACTTAGATCATATATATATATTATATATATATATGATCTAAGTATATATATACACATATACATACACACACGTACACCATCTAGGTGTATTTTACTATTAATATATATATAATTATATATATATATATTAATATCAAATTACACGTAGACTGATACTGATTAAATATATATATAATTATTGTTATATATATATTTATATATAATATAAAAAAAATAAAAATGTAAATACGTTAAAAAATTAAATTTAAAAAATAATTAAAAATAAATAATTAAAAAATATATAGATGTGTGTTATTTCGTTCTGTTTTGTGAAATTAATATATATATATATATATATATCAAAATACACGTAGAACGAAATAATATATATATCTATATACATAAATATATACGTATATATCACTATATATATACCTATATATAAATAAAAATATTTTTTAAAAATTATATAGATATATACATATATATACACATACGTATATATATACATATATTAATTATACATATATATTTATGTAATATTTTTACATAATTAGGTATCTTAATTAATTACAATTAGCAGGACCTGCCTGACAACCCATGCCGAAAGTAAAGGGAATTTAATTTGCTAGCACTATATTTAACCCTATAACTTTCCGAGACACCATAAAACCTGTACATGGGGGGTACTGTTCTACTCGGGAGACTTAGCTGAACACAAATATTAGTGTTTCAAAACAGTAAAATGTATTACAACGATGATATCGCCAGTAAAAGTTAAGTTTTTTGCATTTTTCACGCACAAACAGCATTACACGGACAATATTATTGCTGTGATACTTTTTACTGTTTTGGAACACAAATATTTGTGTTCAGCGAAGTCTCCCGAGTACAACAGTACCCCTCATGTACAGGTTTTATGGTGTTTTCAAAAGTTACAGCATCAAATATAAGGCTTGCGTTTCATTTTTTTCACATTAAAATTCGCCAGATTGGTTACGTTGCCTTTGAGACCCTATGGTAGCCCAAGAATGAAAATTACCCCTATGATGGCATACCATTTGCAATAGTAGACAACCCAAGGTATTGCAAACAGGGTATGTCCAGTCTTTTTTAGTAGCCACTTAGTCACAAACACTGGCCAAAATTGGCGTTTTTTGCATTTTCACACACAAACAAATACTAACGCTAACTTTGGCCAGTGTTTGTGACCAAATGGCTACTAAAAAAGACTGGACATACCCCATTTGCAATACCTTGGGTTGTCTACTATTGCAAATGGTATGCCATTGTGGGTGTAAATTTCATTCCTGGGCTACTATACAGTCTCAAAGGCAACGTAACCAATCTGGCAAATTTCAATTTCAAATGTAACGTGCTATATTTGACCCTGTAACTTCCCAAAATGCCATAAAACCTGTACATAGGGGGTACTGTCTTACACGTGAGACTTTACTGAATATAAATATGTGTATTTTATTGCAGTAAAAGCAAACAGTATTATGACACTGACCGTTAAAATGCCATGTAGAACTAAAAAAATTTTAAACAAATCTTATTTTCTCCCATTTTTTTCATATTAAATTATGTTTCACAGCTAAATATTTGATATTAAATGAAAGCCCTGTTTCCCCTGAATAAAATGATATATAATAAGGGTGGGTGCATTTACTATGAAAGAGGTGTATTACGGTTGGACAGACATGTAGCGCAAATGCCAGGTTTTGTTTACATTTTGTTTTGTTCACAATGTGTACATTTGGCTCCGTCCTTAAGGGGTTAAATACAGTCTCCTCCTCTACTGTGTTGATTCCCTTTATGTATTTAAATGTTTCTATCATACCCCCCCGTCTCGTCTTTCCTCCAAGCTGTACATGTTAAGATCCTTTAACCTTTCCTGTGCAGCTGAAATAGTTTTTATAGCAATTCCCAGATTTATACCTCAATCCAATCATGTCTCTGAGCTGCAGAGGCAGTTCTTGTGACTTCAAAGCTTGTTTTTTGCACTGATATGCGTTTACAGCTGTGGGACCCTATATTGACAAGTGTGTGCCTATCCAAATCATAACCAGCCAATTTCCACATGTGGACTCCAATCAACGTATAGAAACCTCTAAAATGTGTTGCATCTGAACTAAAGTTCAACTGGCATAGCAAATGATTTGAATACTTATGTCAATGTGATATATCAGTGTTTTATTTTTAATAAAATTGTAAAGTTTTAAAAAAAAATCTGATTTTTGTTTTGTCAATATGGGGTATTGAGTATAGACTGAAAAATGTATAAACAATTGTAGCATTAGGCTGCAACATAAAGTGTAAAAAATGAAGGGGTCTAAATACTTTCTGAATGCATTGTATTATCTTTCAGTATGTGGTAGCATCCCAACTTTCCGCTCCGTAATTTAATTTGTTTTATCGAAGTATCATTTTCTGGTTAGAAAACTCTGTTAGGAAGAGTAAGAGACAGAACAGTGAGCTTCTAGTTGTATGTGTCTGTAAGAGCCACTGTTTTGGTAAAAAAAAAAAAAAAAAAAGCCCTTTTTAAGGATATTTCTGTTCTTTTATTAATACATTTTTATTGTTTTACTTACTAAGATGTACATTTTTTTATTATTTAAAAAGCTTTTATTTTTTATTTTTTTATAAAAGGGTTACTCCAGTGATTTGAAGTGGTCATAGTGCCTGGAGGCTGTATGTTCAGTGTGTCTCTAAGAAAAAAAGCTAAACATACGGATTATAACCCCTTTGCTGTCGAAAGTGTAACTCCACCTCCAGCAGCATCATTGGGGTGTCATCAACCAGCCTAAAACTAGAGTTGCTGGCTGGTTTATTGTTAACTCTGTGCAATTTCCAGTCATTGGTTGTGAGCATTCAGCTGACACTCTCAGCCAATGAATGGCAATGGCTGCATTTTCGATCTCTGCAGAAGCTAAGAGCATGTCACCAGACCACCAGGAAGCTTTAGAGTCCAGTGTGAACCTAGTTAAGGGAGCAAACTGTTGCGAAGTTGTTTGCCCCATTACCGAGGAACTGGGCCAGTGTACTCCTGGCATCATAACCACTACAGCAGGCTGAAGTGGTTATGATGATTGGAGTAACCCTTTAATGTGCATTGTTTGTGCGGTAGTTTTACTGCATTCTCTGCTCTTACTAGTCTGCTTGTTTCTTTTTCAAAATATACACTTTTCATTTTATAGGAAACTCATACAAATTCCAGGCCGGTAACCGAGTAAACGCCATGCTATGGTTTAAACATCTTAGTGCTGCTTGCCAAAGCAACAGACAACAGGTGAGAAATGTTGGGTTTTAGTGGCTAGTTATAGAGCAGCAGTTTTGTTAATTCATTGTTTTGGTTTGTAATGGTTTTTACTTGGTAGCTATATCTGCAGTAAAATATGCAACACACTTTTATGGGAGTTTATGTAATTTGTAGACTTTGCAGGAATCCACCTAGACAGCACATGATCCTACATCATTAATGTAATCACTGCAGCTTTCCCTTCAACTCGATATGGCATCCACCAGGATGATGTCACCAGTTAGTCATTCGTCCTATTCCTACTGATCGATACTCTGGCCAGTAATTCGATTTCACAGCAACACTGTATGCCACCTTCTAAGAGATACGTATTTATAGGCTTGAATATCTTCTTGAGGATCCTTCTCCAAGCAGGGCAATTGTTCCTCAAGGTGCCAATACAATGGTGTTAGAAAGGAGTGATACAGCAACTGAAGTGTCCATTTGTACTGTGATGGACAGCAGGAGAACTGCCTGTGGAAGGGTTCTCCTGCTCGAACCCAACACTCCGTTATCAGAATAGAAGTTTATAATTTCAGTGACAGTGAAGGACTCATTTATATATCACTGCTTAAAAATAAAATCACATGATATTTGATGAACATTCCTTTGATATCAAGTTGTTTATACCAAGACATGTAAAATTTAAGCAGGGGTGGACAACAGAGGTCCCTCAGCCTAGGATCTACTTTTTATCCATTCATGATCATACATATTTTAAGCAAATGCATCAACATACTCCTTTTCCTGACCCACTTAGCATATATGTGAAGAAATTGGCTTAGCTTTCGCTCTCTGGTTTGCTGCTAATTTAATTACCCCCTCTCTTGATACTTTTGTTTTGCCTGTAGAAGGCACTGTTTTGTCTTTTTGTCCATTTAGTTGTCATGATTATATTTTTACACTTGGCACCATATTTAATAAGAATGCAAAGAATGTTTGTGTACACTGTGTGTTTATACTTACTGTATGCCCATAATAGCTTCGTAAGTATTGTACAAAAACTAGGCTAACATACTAACATTTTCTCTCTTTAGCCTCAAATAATGTTTTTCTGATTTGTCTACCCAGGTTCCTGCTAACCTGATGACTTTTGAGTGATGCACCTCTCACTAGGAGTGTCTTAAGATTGTGGAATATAACAAACCCCCTTTCTTAAGTCACAAACCTGAATGGCAGAGAGCAGAGGGGGATTGGAGTGATGAGCCATACTTTACAAGATTTTGCATCATTTTTCTTGGCAACAGCACCTTAGAGCAATGAACAAAACAGATTTAACTTGCAGCACTGACAACAAGAAGCAGAAAGCAAGCAACTTCTCATCACCACATCTGTTCATTTCCCTTGGTGGGAAATCAAGCAAACCTGAACATGTGCGCAGTATCAGCCATGGACCTCATATTGAGACAGCCTATGTATATACAGATAGATTTTTCTTTTCCTTAAACGTTTCACTGAACCAGTCTGTGCAAACCACTGCCTTAAAGACAAACAAAAAGAAATGTGTTGAACTTCAACACCAAATAGTGTGTGCAAGCGAGTGCATTCACATGTGTGTTACACAACATTTTGTGACTTTGAGTTGAGTTTGTTTTTAACTTTTAATAACTGTCAGACTCACTGTTTGGAGGAGGGGAATGAATGTGGTCTTTTGTGGGGTTGTGTGTGTGTGTATATATGTGTGTGTGTGTATATATATATATATATATATATATATTGTATCAATTGGGTTTTCTCTTTTCTCTGGGAAATACCAAAGGTGATTGCAAGGGATAGAGTTTAATTCTGTACTTTAAGGGACGTGCAAGATTTAGAATGTGTTGGATTAGTGATGTGAATATGGTATAAAAATTATAGGTAGACAAAGCAACACTGTATACTACTGGTGCTGAACATTGTACGCAGGGGTAGTCACATGTAGCACCCCAGTCACAGTTAAACTATAGCACTCTTGGTGATTTGCCTGACAGATTGTCTCAGCGGTAGTTTGTAGTGCACTCAGGGCTACAGACTACCAACCCCTGATTTAACGTTTGATAGGAACAAACGGTAAGTTGTTCCCTGCTGAAAGCTACCAATATACACATTTGGATATTTGTTACACAGGGATAGGGATCGTTTTTGTCTGTAGTAAGTGTATGTGTGATTTTTTTGGGGGGGAGTTTTTGTTGGGTACACACAAATTTCCCACAAAACCAGCAGTATTATTCTGTTTAGTTTTTTCATTTTTTTTTTTTTTTTAAATATATAATTGTTTTAATTTTGTTTACGGTTTTAATACCTACTGCATTTTTTGTTTTGTTTTTTTAATACCCAAGGCTGTTTGTTGATACATCATAATAAAATTACATTAGCTAGTGCTTTGATGTGTTCTTTGAAATTGTAGATTATTCTAGTTTAGTTGAAGAAATAATCCTAATATTAATAATGATAGGAGGCTTCATATTTGATATTTTCTTTAGTGCTTCCAGAAACGCATAGAACCAGGTAACCAATAGAAAAACAGAATAACTTTCAAAAGTCATTCCCTCTTTCTTCTGCAAAACTTAAACATACAGAAGTCTGTAGGAGAACTATAAGGAGCTATAAATATAACTAGGTATGAACAGGGGTAGTAATCCCAAAATCAATGGCAAAGAATCAGCCAATAGAATTTACACTGAAAAAGAAAGTCATACTGGCAGGAAGAACATTTGGCTGCAAAGAGGTAATAAGCCTCAAAATACATGTGTATGGCACTTCTAAACAGCATAGTAAATATAACCATATGTGCAACTATACAGGAGATAAGCAGAATCAGACAGGTAAATATTAAACTGTAAATAAACAGCACGGATAGTACACAATAATATCAGAAAAACTAGAATACAAATACCTTCAACCACCAAAAAGTATACAGAGGGTGAAACAAGAGAAGGAAAAATATTCACCTCCTGTCATTATTAAAATTAAGATTATTTCTTCACCTAGGCTAGAATAATCTACAATTTTACTACATGACAGGAGGCCTCAAACTTGTTTGTTTTAACGCTCCGATAAAAGTGAAAAAGAAGCCGGAACTGGAACATATCTTCGCCAGAACAATCTGCTGATCGCAGGATGTCTTGTATCGAAAGGCCTGAAAAGTAAATGAAGCTGAATGGAATGTTTACCAGAGAAAGATCCTCTGTAAAGAAAGAGGCCATCAAATCCAATTCACTAACACAGCAAACATAATAGGGTTGAAAGGTTTAACATAAAGAATCAGAAGTTGCTCTGAGTGAGAAGCCTCAAGGCAGTGGTAGCCTGGATATACTGCTGAAGAACTTTGACTACACAAAGCTTTGGTGTTAAGCAAAAAAAGGGAAAAGGGATAGAGAACCAGTCTGACTTTGTATGTCTGAAAATGGAGAAAACCACACCATCAAGATAAGAGTATTTCTGGCCTAGAGGACAAGATAGTCTGATACACCTTATAAGACAACATTACCAATGGGTCCTCACCCACCGGAACACCCTAAGAAGGAATATTGCAGCTAAAAATAGCAAGCAATGTTAATTGAGCAGTATGACTTACCCCACGAAAAAAGGTGAGAGAAAAAATTTAAGAAGGCGTAGGCAGGTGCAGGAAAAGGAATCGAAACACCTATCCAAGCAAAAGAGAAAAATATTGTCTATATAAACAGTATATCGAATGCCATCACATTGAAGATGTTCAACCACTGGCTTGAGGATCTTGGTGAAGCACCAAGTAGCCAAGCGAAGTTCAAAAGGCAGACAGCAAAGGAACTAACAGTTGATTCCTCCAAAAAAAAATGTATTTCCGGGTGAATAGGAACTGACAGGTATGCATCCTTGGGACCCAATCGTGTAATCCAGCCTCTCTGTTGTAGGAGATCAATGCCCTACTTCTTAAAGTGCTTATGTGTGTCACAAAAACATTGAGTTCTGTTAGACTGATAACCAGACAAAACTGTTTGTTTGTTTTTTGTTTTTTACCAGGAAGAGACTGATTTTGAGAGCTAGCCTTTTGAAATTTATTTAGTTTTTCTATTGGTCCCCTGTTTCTATGTGTATGCCGCTATTTTTGGAATCCGTAAAGAAAGTAAACAAATATGAAGCCTCTTGTCATGAAGTAAAACTACAGATCATTCATACTAATTCTTGGACAATACAATGTGGCTCAAAATGCTTTGATCATTTTTCAAAAATTCCAGTTTGGGACATTTGTCATATCCATGTGTCCAGAAAATATAGAAATTAGTGGATGTGCACAAGCAATATATACAAAAAATAACTGAATTCATTCCAAGCACACACAATCAATAAAACTAAATCTATTCCATTCATAGTGCTCTGCTAAGATGGTAACATATTAGCAATAACCAAAATACAATACTGAAAGGCAACACTGCATATACACTGAAAAGAACAATCTGCTCTGCAACACAAAAGGGCTCTTATCGCCTAAATGGTGAGCAATTCTCCAGGCAAAAAAAGAAAATAATTGTGCAAAAGATCCAAGGAAATATTAAAGGACCACTATAGTGCCAGGAAAATAAACTAATTTTCCTGGCACTATAGGGTCATTAGGTCCCCTGAGGGTTAAAACCCCTTCAGCCACTTACCTTTCTCCAGCGCCGCGCTCCCTCTGTGCTGGGGAACTCTCCACCCCCTGCCGACGTCTGATCCGAATGCACATTCAAACCGCCCATAGGAAAGCATTAGTCAATGCTTTCCTATGGACATCCAGTGTCTTCTCACTGTGATTTTTCACAGTGAGAATCGCAGAAGCGCCTCTAGTGGCTGTCTGGGAGACAGCCACTAGATTCTGGATTAACCCTCAGGGAAACAGCAGTTTATCTGAAACTGCTATGTTTTCAGCTGCAGGGTTAAAACTAGAGGTACCTGGCACCCAGACCACTTCATTAAGCTGAAGTGGTCTGGGTGCATATAGTGGTCCTTTAAGTCCACCTACTTTCAATCTAATGAGAATTATAGGCAAATATAGATGAAAGAATTTCAAAACCTTAATACCCCAGTATATTCCTGTGCCCACTGGGTCCTCATTTCAGTGTTCTGGGCTCTTTGCCCTTCACATGTTTTTATTTGTTTCCCATTTAAAGAAAAAATAAAAAATTACATTTTCGTGTGGCTTTTTTTATGTTGGATGTCAAAGACGGCAATTTCAGACATCTGTGACATTGTCCTATTTTCTCCAATTTCTTAAAAGAAAGTGTCTTCTTTATTTAAAGGCATTTCAAAACAAACATTGTAACTTCTCACTTATATAGTAAACACTGTAACGTTATTTTTTTAAATCAATGAAACCGATTATCCCAGCAGTGGACACTCAGGCTAACTTGCCAGAACTGTCTTTAAATAGCAAGTATACACAAAACACAATCCCCCCAATTTATATAGGCAGGCAAATTATCCCCCCCCCCCCCCCCTTTGTTTACCCCCATTTAAAGACCACAACAAAGTAATAATAAAAAGGACAGATTGAAAGGATAGGAAAGCAAACAGGGAGGGGGCACGACTAAGTATGCCTTGTCTGAATAAACACTATATAAGCGAAATATATAGTTTACAGATGCATTATAATTAGTTTGTTACATTTCCTTTGATATGATCTATTTATTTGTTTTTTCACGGCTAGGAGTAAATCGCTCCCATTTAATTGTATTTTTAGTTCCATTTAACACTTAATCGAGTGCTAGTGTGCTATTTGCCTTTGACACTGGGCTGGTCTTGGAACCTGATGTTTATTTCAATCAGCCTTTCACTCTAGGAATGACGTTTTAAATTTTCTGTCAATGGTGGTTCCTCCTCTCACTCAAAGCTATTAGCGGATTACTTTTCCATAAAGAACTGCCCAAAATATACTTCAAATGGCTGTAATGTATTTGTGGGAAAGAAAATTCACTATATCAGCTGGTGGTCCACTACCATAACTTATAGTAATATTAAAAAAACATTTTGTCAGTATTGCATTGGGGTTCATGTATCTAGATTAGTTAATTTAGATGCTACACATTTGGTTTTCCATTATGGTTGTATTTGCACATGTGTAAATAACCATATATATTACTCTGAGGACACATTTTTTTTTTTTTTACTTCGGTTAAGTGAGTAAAGCAAACATCACCTGTGTTGTTTATTTGCACTCCTTTACATTTTTTTTTTAATCAGCTGCTCCTTTACATTTTGTACAGTGTACCATGTAGCTAGCGTTTCAATATATGGGATATGGCCGTCCGTATATATATTTTTGTCATCCTTTTTTTGACAAGCTCAGTATTCATTACAATGTATGTATGTGGAGTAAGTTACACGGTGCATTCCAAAACAGTATGACCCTGGTTATATCCCACAACTTTTCTGTACTTTATTATTTAAAGGGACTCTCTCGTGCCAGGAAGACAAACCCGGATTCCTGGCACTGCAGGACCCTTCAGTGACCCCTCCCAACCCCCATCCCATGTTGCTGAAGGGGGTAAAACCCCTTCAGTTACTTACATGAATCCAGCGCCGATGTCCCTCGGCGCTGGGTCATGCTCCTCCCCCACTGCCCTCAGCCGGGTGGTAACATAATGTTCATGCGCGACAATGGATGTACTCGCATTATGATTTCCCCACAGATAAGCATTATTCAATGCTTTCCTATGGGGATTCCAGCGACACTGGAGGTCCTCATGCATAGCGTGAGGACGTCCAGCGTCGTTTAAAACACTTTTCGTGTTTTAAGAACACGGAAGTACCTTTAGTGGCTGTCTGATAGGCAGCCACTAGAGGAGGACATAACCCTGCAAGGTAATTATTGCAGTTTATAAAAACTGCAATAATTACACTTGCCGGATTAAGGGTGATGGGAGTTGGCACCCAGACCACTATAATGGGCAGAAGTAGTTTGGGTGCCTAGAGTGTCCCTTTAATGGGATCTTACATATATACCACACATGGTGCAACTGTGACTTTGCAGCTCATCTTGGATTGTATTTCCTTTCATCCCCAGTCAGCTCTCATGCTGATAATTAATAAAAATTCAAGTTCAGTTGCTGGAGAGAAAAACACTGGTCCTTTCTCACATGCAAATATGGCCCCAAGGGTGATAACTGTGGAGTCTCAGGGAGGATTTGGGTCAGATCATCTTTCTGTAAGCTTGTTGAGTCTGTAAGTTTTATTGAGAAATAAAAAATAACCAAAAATAAGTTGGCCATAGTGATTTTCAAGAAATGTTTACTGATGCGCCACACTTTATAATGCTTTCAGGTTGAGGCTTTTAGTACATGTTAATAAAATCCATAAATAAGTGTCATTGGAAGCATAAATTGCATTCTTACAAAATGTTTCCTATTCAAAAAAAGCCCTTGTAAATGTACGTTTTTTTTTAAAATTAATATTCATATAATGATGTATTTATTTTGTATTTATTTTTTGTAGTTGCTGGTTCTAAAATTGTCACTCCTTATCAACCTGCACATTTCTTAAAAGTTTACAAGATCAGCTTATTTTTGGATATAATTAAAGTGTTACAGAGCAGGCAGTGACCATGCCAAAAGGCATAGAGCTTGCTCACTTATAGTAAGGTTAATGCTAGTGCCTTAACAAGTCCGTAGCAAGGAGGGGAGATATTAATACGTTGGGTAATGCTATCCGTTTGACAGATACATGTTTCCGTCTTTTTAAATGTCTTTCTGCTTACCTAATGTAACTGACACTGGGGCATAAGAAGATTGAGAGGACTGTGTACAGTACTGTTTATGTCACTAGCACAAGTATTATCTCGATTTGTGACGAGCAGTGTCCTTTAAATTGTATTTGCCAAATGGAAAGAGAACTGGGGGGGGCAGTAAACAAAGAGCACATTTGTTTATTCTGAAAAATATATATTTATTTTCAAACATTTTGCTGCCAGAGATCTAAAATTAGATCTAGAAGGTTATGCAAACCACAAAAGAGTTAATGTGCCCCCCACACTTCTCTTTTACATGGGAGAATTATGCATTATGAACTATGTCAGTGATGTGCTGTTCTCCTTATTCTTTCTAATTGTGTGTGAATACTTTGCTGAATGCACGTTTGTGTAAGTTATACTGTCCTGAAGTTATAATTTACTTTTGAAAATAAAATCTTAAATTAATGCTGGTGGTGTTTTGTTTTTTGTTTTCTACAGCTTATAGTTATTTACTGAACTTTGAAAATTAATAGTTGTCAAATTTATTTAATATGTATACATCTATGTAGATCTTTTTTTTTTCTATCTTTATTTCTCTCTCACTATAATTAATATTTTATTTTTCCAATTATTTGTTTCCCCCACTTTAGCAAGCCAGGAAGATTAAAGGCAGTGCCAAATTTCCACTCTAGAGGGCACTAGTAGCTATTTGAAATCTCAGCTCTGCTTCTTCTATTATGCCCTCACAAGGGAATACTTTATTGTTCAAATTGACCAACTGTTTGGACAGTCTGTCTTTAAAACAAACTGTACTACGGATCTAACTTAATTCTCTAGCTACTCATCTCTGCTTCTCAGTCTTATAAATTGTCAAAACCTTAACTTAGACAAACGGCAGGAACAGCAGCTGCATTTCACTTGTCTCTTATGCAACATGTATCTTGCTGCCAACCGTGGGAGCTTAATGCAAAACCTGTGAAGATCTGCACTGTGACATATTGCAGCTTTTCGTATCCATTGATTTAAAAGACCACTATAGTGCCCTGAGGGTGCCCCCACCCTCAGGGTCCCCCTCCCGCCCGGCTCTGGAAAGGAGAAAGGGGTTAAAACTTACCTTTTTCCAGCGCTGGGCGGGGAGCTCTCCTCCTCCGATCCTCCTCTTCTCCTCCCCGTCGGCTGAATGCGCACGTGCGGCAAGAGCTGCGCGCGCATTCAGCCGGTCACATAGGAAAGCATTCTTAATGCTTTCCTATGGACGCTGGCGTGCTCTCACTGTGAAAATCACAGTGAGAATCACGCAAGCGCCTCTAGCGGCTGTCTCATTGAGGAAATAGGGGAAGGCTTAACCCATTCATAAACATAGCAGTTTTTCTGAACCTGCTATGTTTATGAAAAAATGGGTTAACCCTAGCTGGACCTGGCACCCAGACCACTTCATTAAGCTAAATAAATAAATTAAGCACAGGCCTGTTGCAGGAAGAGAGAGATGTGGATGCCAGGTCAAATCAGTATGCTGTAGCAGTAGCCAGGAAAAAAAACATTTCATATGTGAAGGTGAAAAGCTATTAGCCGTATGCAGTATCTCCGTATGCAGTATCTCCCTATCTACTAAATAATGAAGATAAAATAGTTTTATTTGGAGGTTAGTCTTATTCATAAATTGTGAACCATGTAGAAACCAGGGAAGATTTATACCCTTTTATACACTTGGAGCCATCATTTTAGAAGACCATGAATTATAAGAGATAGATGTGATCATAGTCTTTAGTGCTTTATTGCAAATCCCTTGCCTTAAAGGACCACTATAGTGCCAGGAAAACACTTGTTTTCCTGGCACTATAGTGCCCTGAGGGTGCCCTCTCTGCCTCCTCTCCTTGGCTGAATGCGCATGCGCGCGCGTTCAGCCAGTCTCATAGGAAAGCTTTCTCCATGCTTTCCTATGGACGCTGGTGTCTTCTCACTGTGAAAATCACAGTGAGAAGCGCGGAAGCACCTCTAGCTGCTGTCAATGAGACAGCCACTAGAGGCTGGATTAACCCTAATATAAACATAGTTTCTCTGAAACTGCTATGTTTATAGAAAAAAAAGGGTTAAACCTAGCTGGACCAGGCACCCAGACCACTTCATGAAGCTGAAGTGGTCTGGGTGCCTATAGTGGTCCTTTAAGGGCCTGCAGACACGTAGACGACATTACTTTTTGGTTAGTGCTTTTCTTACCTAGCGATCTTCTCAGTGTGCACTGCAGCCAATTTAATATCCTTTCTTTTCTGGTAAATGTTAAATATTTGTTCAGCTTTAATCATGTCAGATGACTGAAAAGAACATTCAGGTTTTTTTTTGTCTTTAAAAATCCCTCTTCAAGATGTGAAAGCCCTTTATGAAGAAAGCACATGCAGACCTCTGCCGATGGGCAGAGATAGGGATTTAAAATGAACCTCCTCCCCAGATTCTTCTATATCTTTCAGACCTTCCCACTACCTTTCCGCAAGCCAGACCTTATTTATCTGGCACGGACGTAAACCCCAAATTCACAAAACAACCCTGGGACAATGAAAAGTTTTCTGAAACAAAACCAGTCGCAGATACTCTAGCAGTTGGTTGACCGTATAGTGCAAACATAGCCTTAATGAAGGGGTCTGGGATGTTAAAACGCAACAGACCTTCCCTCAGGTAATCCCAGTGGATCCTATCAAACACCTTCTCCGCATCTAGAGAGAGGAGCAAAGAAGGCATGCGGTAGATTTAAGATGATTAATCAAATTGATGAAACACCTGGTGCCATCCGGAGCCTGACGGTTCATAACGAAAACCCACCTGGTCTTTGCCAATTAGGGATGGAAGAAGTCAATTAAGTCTATTAGCTGAAATGTTTGATTAAATCTTTGTGTCGTTATTAATTCATGAAATGGGGCAAACATTTGAGCAGACATTAGGTGTCTTAACAGGTTTAGGTAACGTGACCGTTTGTGCTCACAAAGCCTGCCCCAGCATTCCACCTGTATTCCAATAATAATTGAATAAGCTAGTTAAATGAGGGGTAAGAATGCCAGAGAATTATATGTAGTGCTAATCACTTTCTCATTATAAAAGCCTCCTATGTTTGGAAGCTGTATGACACAAATCGAGGGTTCACGAAGAGCTGAGGCAGCTGAGTGCAAGAAATTGCCAGCCTCTGATGTACTACAACTTCTCTCTTGGTTGCTGGGAGTTATAATATACATTTTTTTTAAATGGGATAATGACACAATCCCTTGTTATACAGCTTTTGTAGAATAGAACTCCAATCAACCTCATCCAGTAGCTAACATCCCTAACTCTTGCCAAAAAACACATCTCTGTGAGATCCTTTGGACTGGAAATTTGTTGTCCATGCTTCTCTATGAGAAGCATTTGATTGGACAATGCCCAGCCGTAACAATGAAGTAAGTGCTGGGAAAACTGGGTGCTCTTCGTTACTTGCACAGACCAGTTCTGCAGCTAATGACAGGTAAGATTTCAAGGCATAGGAAATATTTATGAACATTTTAGTAAGTGACTTCCGGGTGCTCTTCGTTACTTGCACAGACCAGTTCTGCAGCTAATGACAGGTAAGATTTCAAGGCATAGGAAATATTTATGAACATTTTAGTAAGTGACTTCCGGGTGCTCTTCGTTACTTGCACAGACCAGTTCTGCAGCTAATGACAGGTAAGATTTCTAGGCATAGGAAATATTTATGAACATTTTAGTAAGTAATTTTTTATTTTTTTTTATGTGCATTAAAAATATGCATTTTTGTGACACAGAGCACCTGCTTAAAGGGACACTATAGGCACCAGGACTATTTCAGCTCATTGAAGTGGTTTGGGTGCAGTGTCTCAGGTCTCTTAACCCTACATAACTAATTATCACAGGGTTTTGTTTTTTTGTTTGTTTTTTTATAAACTTCAATAATTAGCTTTTTGGGGTAACTCCGTCTCTAGAGGCGGTTTACCAGAGAGCCACTAGAGGGACCTGTGCCGATGCTGGACGTCCTCACCCTATGCATGAGGACTTCCAGCATCACCGGATTCCCCATAGGAAAGCAGAAATCCTAATGCAAGCGCAGCCATTGCCACGCATGCGTATCAGGTATTCACCGTCGGCTGATGTCAGCAGGAGGAGGAGTGGAGGTGTCCCAGGTAAGCGACAGAAGGTTTTTTTTTGTTTTGTTTTTTAAAAACCCTTTCTGCACCACATGGGGGGAGGTGTGAACTATAGGGAGCTATACTGCCTGGAAAAACTGTTTTCCAGACACTATAGTTTCCTTTTAAGATGCAGAATGCCTCACAATTTTTGTTAAATTTATTTTATTTGTTTCTCAAAAAAAAAAGGCATTGGATTGTCTGATATTGTCAAGGAGTCAGATCATGGGCAGAGCCAGCACAAGCCAAATACAGCCCTGGTCAATCAATCTCCTCATAGAATTGAATCAATGTATCTCTATGAGGAACGTTTAGTGTCTCCATGCAGAGGGTGGAGACCAGTGGTGTATCCTGGTTTTGTGCTGCCCTAGGCATGACAACTCAGGCACCTCCTCCCCCTCCGCCCCACCTTCTAAATACACATACACACTCGCTAACAGACACATATACACTCAGTGTCAGGCACACGCTTTCATTGACACACACATACACTAGCTAACATTCATACACACTCACTAACAGACTTGCATACACACTAACAGACACAGATACGCATACACACACTAACAGACATTCAAATTTTTATTTAAAATGCAATCCCCCCAGCCTCCCTAGCTTTGGGAATGCTGGGGTGGATTATCACTTTTCCTGGGGTCCAGTGGGGCTGCTGGGCGGCCGGCTGATGACTGCAGGCGGCGAGGGAGCACTAATCCTCCTGTTCAGCTCCCTCCCCTGCCGCGTAGTGATGCAGGAGCCGGAATGACGTCATATACCGGCTCCGGCATCACTGCGGTGTGCGCAAGGGAGCTGAACAGGAGGATTAGTGCTCCCTCGCCGCCCGCCCGGAAAGTTCCGCCGCTGCCAGCCTGGGGGGCACTGAGGTGGCCACCCAGCCAGCTCCTGGGCCCCCCAAGACAAGAGGCTGGCAAGGCATTTGCCAGTGCAATCAGGGCTTTTTATTTGCTGCCCCCCAAAAAGTGCCGCCCAAGGCAAATGCCTTGTTTGCCTCGGGGTAAACACACCCCTGGTGGAGACACTGAATGGCAGTGCTGCACAATGTGCAGCACTGCCCCTGGAAGCACCTCTAGTGGCCATCTGAGGAGTGGCCAGTGGAGGTATCCCTAGGCTGTAATGTAAACAGTGCCTTTTTTTTTTTTTAAAAAAAACAGTGTTTACTGCAAAAAGCCTGAAGGAACTGATTATACTCACCAGAACAAATGAAATTAGCTGTAGCTGATCTGGTCACTATAGTGTCCCTTTAACTCCTTAAGGACACATGACATGTGACATGTCATGATTCCCTTTTATTCCAGAAGTTTGGTGCTTAAGGGGTTAAACTACATCTCTCCCACCTGTCAATCAATTCTCAGCATAGACAGCTATGCCAAGAGTTGAGTGAAAGGAGCAGAAGAATCCTGTTTTCCTCTGCTCTAACAGTAGCTACAGCGCAGGCATTGTACCAGGAAGGATTATTCCCCTAAGTGATAAACTGGAGGTATGATTATAAATAGTTTACAAAATCATTTATTAGTATTTTATATATTCAGCAGCGGATTACAATTATACAATGAGGATATATAACAGCAAGAACAGCCAAAACAAAATAATGGCAGATACAAGAGGTGAAGAGTAGTCTGCAATCAATCTGTTAGACTGCAGACACATTTCTGCTGGAATTATATTTTCCCCAGGATCTGCATATGATATATATAATCCTGCATCAATTTACAATGCTATAGATTTTAATTTAAAAAAAAAAAATTGTACACTAGTTGTTAAAGGGACAGTCCAGGCACCCAGACCACTTCTGCCCATTGGAGTGATCTGGGTGCCAACTCCCACTACCGTTAAGCCTGCAAGTGTAATTATTGCAGTTTTCATAAACTGCAATAATTACCTTGCAGGGTAAAGTCCTCCTAGTGGCTGTCTACCAGACAGCCACTAGAGGAACTTCCATGTTCTTAGAACACAAAAAGTGTGTTATAATGAATAATTGAATAATGCTTTCCTATGGGGAGGTCTAATGCGCGGCCATTGCCAGGCATGCGCATTAGGTCTCCCCTGTCGGCGGAGGAGGAGAGTAGGCAGAGCAACTTGTGATGGGGGTGGGAGGGAGAGGGGCACTACAGGGTCCTGCAGTGTTAGTTTTCCTGGCACTGGAGAATCTCTGTAAGGGACACTGTAGGCCAGGGGTCCTCAAACTCTGGCCCCCCATCTGTTGCTGAACGACAACTCCCATGATTCTCTGGCTATCTATTTAATTCATGGGAGTTGTCGTTCAGCAACATCTGGAGTTTGAGGACCCCTGCTGTAGGCATTGTAATCGTTTTATTTCACTGAAATGGTTATGTATTGAGACCCCTCCCTCCGTTCTTCTATTCAGTATTAAACAATTTTTAAGTGTCACCCCATCTCCTCTATGCTGCTTAGACTAAGAAAGAAGCAGTTTGCAGCTGTGAATGACTGACTGAAAGTGTCAGCTACTGCTTTCAGCTTATCACAGCTGCCATTATTGGTATGAATTTGTATGGCTGCAAAGAAGAGTATAATCTCTGAATTAGCCATTCCTCCAGTAGGGGCTGGGTTTTGAGTGTCAGGGATGATTATTTAGTGTTAAACAGAATAAAGGGACTCTATAGGTACCCAGACAACTTCATCTCAAGGAAGTTGTCTGTAACTGAAAACACCGCCATATCGTAGGAACGGCAATGTTTTCTTGGCAGGTTTAACACGCCTCTAGTGTCTGTCATGAAGATAACCACTAGAGGCGCTCCTGCAGCTATAACAGAGTTAAAACCGTTTATAGATCAAATGGCTCTCATTCAGGGCTTTTAGTTGGCGCAGTGTTTTGCTGATGATTAAATATGATTATTTTAATTCTTTTTTGATTTTTAACATGTTGGTGAGTAAGCCCCCTAGACCAGGGGTAGGCAACCTTCGGCACGCCAGATGTTTTGGACTACATCTCCCATAATGCTCTTACACCCATAATGCTGGCAAATCCTCATGGGAGGTGTAGTCCAAAACATCTGGAGTGCCGAAGGTTGCCTATGCCTGCGCTAGACTAACAATCTAAGTTCTATTCAATGTATAGAAGGTGTTGGCTGTTTACAAGTTTGGACTTCATACCTTCTTTCCTCCCCTCCCCCCCCACTTCCCTTGCTGCTAATCTGCCTATTAACAGCAGTAAAAGTCCAAACTAATCAACCCCCTTTTACTACCTTCCCTATACATTGACTAAACTTACCGTTCAAATCTCTGCAAACTCTGTCCAGACTACTATATGGCTCAGCAATTTCATCCAGTCAAAAGACCTTTAACTTATCTCACAAATTTCTTGCTATGCAGAGGTATAAGGAAATGTTATCTAATCACTTAGAAGCAATTCCAGTTTATCACATAGAATGCATGGAACTGATGTGCCTGCCATCAGCTTTACTGACCTATCCAACCACAGTTGTATGAGTGCAGCTGTCAGACACAATCACAATTCAAGTGTTTTAAGAAGCTGTTAATGGAGGTTGAGATTTGTAAAGTGCATGCACACTGTACAAATATTTGGACGAGTAAACGAGGAACTATAGCTTCCAGTGATATCAGGTACTGAAGGGGCAGGTTTATAGCTGCAGCAACTTTGAAAAATGTGTGTAATTAGAATCAATTAGTGCAGGGCAACAAGCACTGGAGACCTATTTGCACTCACAGCTTAAAGGACCACTATAGGCACCCAGACCACTTCAGCTCAATGAAGTGGTCTGGGTGCCTGGTCCCTCTCGTTTTAACCCTGCAGCTGAAAACAGCAGTTTCAGAGAAACTGCTATGTTTAACTGAGGGTTAATCCAGCCTCTAGTGGCTGTCTCACTGACAGCCGCTATAGGCACTTCCGAGATCCACGCTGGACATCCATAGGAAAGCATTGAGTAATACTTTCCTATGGGCAGTTTGAATGCGCGCGCGACTCCTGCCGTGCATGCCCATTTGGATCTGACGTCGGCAGGGGTGGAGAGTTCCCCAGCACAGAGGGTGCCTGGCGCTGGAGAAGGGTAAGTGGCTGTTGGGGGGGGGGGGCGACGTAATGACCCTATAGTGCCAGGAAATGAGTTTGTTTTCCTGGCACTATACTGGTCCTTTAACTTCTTAGAGGAGTATCCCTATAAAACAGACCTATAAAGATTCAGGTTTTCATTATAATAAAACGACTTATATGATGTTAGAGCGTCAATAGAATTCGGGATTATTCTAACTCCTAGTGACCGAATAATCTAAATTTTATTAAAGACAGGAGGCGAATATTTGCTTATCTTTCTTTACTGTAACTCCCAGCAGCAAAGAAACAGTTAACAGCAGTGTAAAAATTTTAACCAATCAGTATGCATTACAGTAATATAAACTGTCATCAGGCTCCTCCCAATTCCTCTTTCTTGATGTAGCCGAACAGTCGTAGAGTCAACCATGTAAATGTAGAACCATTAAAACGATGAACAGGTAACGGTGTAGGTATCCGGTAGGATGAAGGTAGTGATCAACCCACAGGTAGATTCGAGACAGAAAGCAATTGATCTTCACACTAGGAGGAAGGAGAAACATCGTGAAAGTATGGTCTCTTTGGCAAGAGAAAAGTCAAAGTAAATGCAGTGAACTGACTTCCAATTTAAGTGCAAGCTCTAACTTATGATAATTAACTGTGTGGTATGTAGAGTAAGTGACACACCTAGAATACAATAAACCAATGTACAATTGAAAGCGGGTTTAGCATAATAACAACCTAATGAGTATAGGCTAGAGAAAGGAGAGGATGTTGGTCATAGTTAGAACTGGAGATAGTACAGGATACTTACCTAAAAGGGTGGGTAAAGAGAATCCAGGGTGGGAAAATATTCGCCTCCTGTCTTTAATAAAATTTAGATTATTCGGTCACTAGGAGTTAGAATTATCCCGAATTTTATGGCAAGACAGGAGGCTTCATATTTGCTATTCTAACGCACAGATAGCAAGGACAGAGAAACGTGTGGAGAATGTCTAAAATAAAAAGTACGGAAGGTGGATTCTCTAGACCTATCAGCGGAGGATAGAATCTCCCTAAGGAACCTCCAGCTATGAGTGCCGAGGAGGCGGCTGCGCCTCTTAACCGAGTGAGCTCCGAAAGATGCATCAATGCCAGCCAGGGCTAGAAGCCATTTAATCCAACGTGCAATGGTAGGGCACGAGACTGGTTTGTGAGGTCGTACATAAGATACCAGGAGGGGCCCAGTAGGTGCTCTGAGAGGGGTAGTGCGAGCGATATAGTGTCTTATACACCGGGCTACGCAGAGGAGGGGTTTCTCCGAGAAGTAAGGGTAGCTCACAGTAGATGAGTTGGTCTTGGTGCGTCTAGTGATATGAAAGTGTACCCCCTCCGGTGTGAAATCGAGGGCATGAAAGTCGAAAGCCCTGATGTCGGAAACTCTTCGGAAGGAGACCAAGCAAAGGAGGAGAGCTAATTTGGCTGACAATTGGCGTAGGGAGAGCGCCTCGTTGTCCGGCCAAGCTTCCAAGAACATGAGCATGATGGCCACGTCCCAGAATTGATTATATTTGGGAGTCGGGGGTCTAGCGATGCGGATGCCCTGCAAGAGTCTACAGACAGAAGGGTGTTTGCCTACTGAAGAACTTTCGATAGGAACGTGCGCTGCAGAAATAGCAGACCGAAACATGTTAACGGTCCGGTAGGATTTACCCTGGTCGAACAGAGACGACAGGAAATTGATAATATTAATTATAGATGTTGAAAAGGAATCAAGGTTCCTTTCCAAGCACCAGCAACTCCATAGACGCCATGCAGAGATGTAAGAGCGTCTGGTTCCCGGGGCCCATGACTCCCAAAGGAGTCCCTGAGCAGTTGTCGAAAGGCCTGAGACATTCCAAGATCCCCTGAAATGGTCCACGCCACTAGTTGGAGATGATCCTGGATTGCCAATGGGTGAAAGTTGCCTGTTTGGTCTCTGAGGAGGTCGCAGGCGTTGGGTAGCAGCAGGGGGAAGTCCACAGACATTTCCAGGAGGTAAGGATACCATGGTTGGGCCCGCCATAGCGGGCTCACTAGTGTTATCTTGACACCCTGAGTTTTGAGATGCTGTAGTGTGCGTGGAATCATGGAGAATGGAGGGAACGCATATGCCCCGGACATCGGCCACGTCTGTAGGAAGGCATCGACTGCAAGGCACGCTGGGTCCGGCAACCAGCTGTAAAAGGCGTCCGTCTGCCTATTGAAGCGAGATGCAAAGAGGTCCAGGTTGAATGGCCCCCGGCAGACCTGGAGACGGTGAAATATCTGTGGATTCAGTTGCCAATCGCTGGAGTCCCTCCAGTGTCGGGAGAACCAGTCTGCGACGAGGTTGTCTGATCCCGGTAGATATTCCGCTTGCAGGAAGATATTCCTGTCTAGGCAGAACTGATATAATTCTTTGGTCAGATCTGAGAGCATCTTCGATTTGGAACCTCCTAGATGATTCACGTAACGAACTGCAGACACGTTGTCCATCTTCAGCACCACGGAACAGTTGTAGACATCTTTGGCGAAACTGCGGATTGCGAATGAGCCTGCAATCAGTTCGAGGCAGTTGATATGAAGTGCTCGTTCCGAGTGGGACCAGAGTCCTCCTGTAGAGCTTTCCGAGCAGGTTGCGCCCCATCCGAGCAGACTTGCATCCGATTCCAGGATGAAGTCTGGTTGGGATCCGAAAATGGCTCTTCCATTCCAAGCGTCCATATGTTGTAGCCACCAATGGAGTTCGAGCCGGACTTCGTCCGTGAGTGTGATCTGTTGGTCGTAGGACGTCGACTGATGTAAGTATTGGGTCTTCAGGCGTTGCAGTGCCCGGTAGTGCAGTGGGGCAGGGAATATAGCCTGTATTGAGGCGGAGAGCAAGCCGATGGTGCGGGCTAGATCTCGCAGGCGGAGGTGTGGTGATATCAGTAACCTCCGAATGTCTTTTTTGATGGATTTGATTTTGGATGCCGGAAGTTGAAGGACTGCTTGAACAGAGTCTATCTGAAATCCCAGGAATTGTATCGTCTGGGACGGTGTTAGAGATGATTTCTGGTGATTGATCACGAAACCAAGATTCTGCAATAGGGCGGAGGTCATGCTTGTATGAAGGTGTAGAGTTTTTTGGTCTTGTGCCATGAGGAGGATATCGTCCAGATAGATTATGGATCGGATTCCTTGGGAGCGCAGTAAGGCCATCACTGGTTTCATTAGTTTGGTAAAGCACCAGGGTGCAGAAGATAGGCCGAAGGGGAGGCAGGTGAACTGCCATAGTGCTTGTTCCCAACGAAACTGAAGGAGGCAGCAGTGAGGTATGCATCCTTTAGATCGAAGCGGGAGAACCAATCTCCCTCGGAGAGTAGGTCTCTCAATAAATGGATCCCCTCCATTTTGAAGTGACGGTATGTGATGAACCTGTTCAGATCTCTCAGGTTGATGACAGGTCGTAGACCTCCTGATTTTTTCTTGACTAGAAACATGTTGCTTATGAAGATCTGTGGGTCAACAATTCTTTCGATCGCACCCTTCGTGAATAGATCGTCGAGTTCGCTCCGTAGAGTCGACTCGTCTAACAGTGACATTTTGATTGGGGTAGGAGGAGAATTTTGTATTGGTTCGACTGAAACATCCAGGTGGAACCCAGACACCGTCTGAAGGATCCAAGGATCCTGAGTGAGTTGAGACCACTGTTGGGAAAAAAGGGTTAACCGGCCTGCAATAGGAATATGAGAATAAGGAAGGTCCATTACCTGTAGCACTGCGGATCCACGTCCTCGGATAGCTCCGCGAGAGGGAAAAAATTGTCTGTGGTGGAATCGGGTATTGCCCGAGTTCCAGGTGTCTGAAGGTCGAGGCCTGTAGCCTGTGAAGGCGGCTCTGCCAGTCGCTCGGCCTCTATAGCAACCAGCTCTTCCGGAAAAACGATGAGTGCGAAATACCTTGCGAATGGAGGATTGTGCCTTTGTCAGCGTAGTAAAAACAGAGATGTGCTTACTTAGTTCTTTTATGAACTTGTCTCCAAATAACATGCCTTGAGCCTCTGGACCAAGTTCTTTAGTGCCCAATTCGGCAAGCTTGGCATCGATTTTATAAAGGACGGCCTTCCGCCGTTCAGTTGATATTGCCACATTGGCATTGCCTAAAAGGCATAAGGCTCTTTGTGCCCACTCTCGCACCATATGTGCATCAAATGTGCCACCTGATAAAGCCTCGTCTGCAATAATGAAGATTTGTATGAGTGGGCCCGCCACATCCATCAACTTGTCCTGAGTGGCTTTCAGACCCTGTTCTAGACCCTTACGGGGGTCTTTCCCTGACTTGGTTAGAAAGGTCACAAGGAAAGGGTCGAATTCGGGTGTATTGGCCACCTTGTCTGGGAAAGAGGGGCGTGGGCATTCTGCCCTTAATTTGGCTCTCACCTCTTTTTCTAAAGGCCGACGGAGCCACATTCTACAGTATTTGCCAATGTGGTCCGGGGGCGTCCATTCGGCCGATCTAGGGTGCCTGATGCATCTGGGGTCAAATAAAGGGCGGCCAGAGGTGTCAAATAAGGTATCCTCTTTCAAGTTAGGGTTTTCAGAGGTGAGATCAGACTCCAATTGGAATTCCTCTAGAGGAATGAGGGGGGGTTCATTAGTTGCAGAATCGGAAAGGTAAAGGTCTCAGAATGTCTTATGAGGTGGAGCCTCAGTATCCGAGTGTTCTGCGTAGTATTCGTCTAATACTTGGAGATTATAATTAGAGGTTGAACCCTCAAATGCGTCAAAATCATGTTGGGAGGAGGTTTGCTTGGGTTTAGAATAGGGCACTTTAGGGTGTTTAGCAGGCGCTTTGCCTTTACCGGCGGTGGCGCTATCGCCCTTCCAAGGGCGTTTGCGAGGGGCTTCTTCATGCTCTGAAGCGTGAGAATCCTCGGAGTCTGAGAGTTGGGTAATGGTGGCCGTAGGGGCTGGGATTGTCTGCTCGCGGAAAGCCGCTAAAGCTTTGAGTATAGATTCAGTAATGGCATTGAAAAGCCAAGCCTTAAGTTTGGCAGAAACTGCTGGTTCTGGCACATCCGACATAATATCAGTAACAGTGGGGTCACCACAAAAGAAATTAAATATATTTACAATATATATAAAAAAAAAAATTTTTTTTTTTTTTTGCGCAGACAAACTAATTACAATGAGGCGGTGGACTTAGACTGCGTGTAAAAAAGCAGGAGAGCAATTATCCTGTAAAAGTGGAGTTCGTCCACAATTTATCAGTGGGGTTCACCCAGAGAGAGAAGGACAATATAGTGTCCAAGATCTAATAACAGGTATGTGCCTGTGTTATCATATAGGGATTACCCTGTATAGAGGCAGCAAAGGGGGTCACCCTCAGAATAAAGGCTAGAGGGGGTCACCCTCAGAATCAAGCAAGGATTTGTGTTAAGCTGTGTTGGTAGTTATGCTGAAATCTGCAAGAAAAATTGAAGTTTTGAGTATTGGGTATATATCTTTAATTTTTTTAAACTAAAGGGTCTGGGGCTTTAAGAGGTAAAAAATGTACTTACCAAACGGCTGGGTCGCGTTCTGCAGTGAGAGCCGAAACGCAAGGGAACCGCCGCGCATAAGCCTACCACAAGATGGCGCTGAGAGGGAAGCCCGGGAAAAAAGCTCATAGAAATGGCCGCGGCATGAAAAAAAGGCGGGACACGTCTCTATGGAGACGCCAGGGCAACACACATTGTGTGTGAGGGAACTGAGCGGCTGAGCGGACCGGCAAAATCCCGGGCGCTGCGGGGAAAGCGTTAGTGCTATGGAAATTAAACTGACAGGACAAAAATAAATAAATAAAAGAGTGAAGAAATGTTGAGGTAAACTGAGTTTGTGGGCTGACTGGAGTGTCAGCCCATGTAACCTAAATAAATAGAAGCAAAGCACAGAAACATAAAAGGAAAAACTGTATGAAAAATATTAAAATATTAAAATAATATACAATATATATTAGTCAGCTAAACTAGAGAATTTAGTAGGAGTATAATTAGAATAGACTCACCTGGGAGGCTAAGCAGCAAAGAAAGAGGAATTGGGAGGAGCCTGATGACAGTTTATATTACTGTAATGCTTACTGATTGGTTAAACTTTTTACACTGCTGTTAACTGTTTCTTTGCTGCTGGGAGTTACAGTAAAGAAAGATAAGCAAATATGAAGCCTCCTGTCTTGCCATAAAATTCCACTGCAACCCATACATGTAAGGCAGCTTTGTGTTATGTATGCCTTTTGGGGCAACGCAAAGCATCGCATGGTGGCATGCCAATGATGCAATATGACTTGTGACATTTGGCTCTGGAAAGGGTCCAAGTCAGCCCAGAGCAAATACTGGAAAACGATCTCCCTGCAATAGCTTTGCATATCACAAGATTGTTTAATGTCAAATTTGCATTGTGTTCTTGAACACACCTAACACGAAACCACAACTAGGTCACTATAGCGTTAGGAGTACATGTTTGTATTCCTAACACTTTAGATTATAGTGTTAGGAATAAAAAGATGTCATTCTACACTCTCCCTTCCACTTGGCTGTTAAAGGGTTAAAACCCTATTACACTCTTTCCAAATGCCAGTGTTAGCTCAGTCTCTTCCCGTGTAAGCGGCGAGGGGGAACCTAATGCCTATATACGACAAGCACCGCGCACGCATTAAGCCTTCCCCATATTGAATCAATGACTTCCTACGGGGAATTTGAAGACACTGGCGTCCTCATGCACAGCGTGACATCAGTCAGCATTGTTTCCTGGAGTTAAACTCTGTGTAAATGCAGAAAGCGCCTCTAGTGGTTGTCTGGTAAACGGCATCTAGAGGCAGTCTTAAATCTGCAATATAAACATTAGTTTCTCTGAAAGGAGACAGGGATGGTGCACCTAGTCCACTTCAATTTAACCAATCATTGTTAACAGGAGTAGTCCCAGAAGATTGGAAGTTAGCGAATGTTGTGCCCATTTACAAGAAAGGTAATAAGGAGGAGTCGGGCAACTATAGGCCAGTAAGCCTTACTTTAGTAGTGGGGAAAGTGATGGAAACCATGTTAAAGGATAGGATTGATGAACATCTAAAAACACATGGATTTCAAGATCAGAGACAACATGGGTTTACTTCAGGGAGATCATGCCAAACTAATCTTATTGATTTTTTTGATTGAGTAACTAAAATTATAGATCAGGGTGGTGCAGTAGACATTGCTTACCTAGATTTCAGTAAGGCTTTTGACACTGTTGCACATAGAAGGCTTATCAATAAACTGCAATCTTTAAGTTTGGATTCAAATATTGTTGAATGGGTAAGGCAGTGGCTGAGTGACAGGCAACAGAGGGTTGTAGTTAATGGAATATATTCGAAGCTTGGACTTGTCACCAGTGGGGTACCTCAGGGATCTGTACTTGGACCCATTCTCTTTAATATTTTTATTAGTGATATTGCAGAAGGTCTTGATGGTAAGGTATGTCTTTTTGCTGATGATACTAAGATATGTAACAGGGTTGATGTTCCAGGAGGGATAAGCCAAATGACAAATGATTTAGGTAAACTAGAAAAATGGTCAGAATTGTGGCAACTGACATTTAATGTGGATAAGTGCAAGATAATGCATCTTGGACGTAAAAACCCAAGGGCAGAGTACAGAATATTTGATAGAGTCCTAACCTCAACATATGAGGAAAGGGATTTAGGGGTGATTATTTCTGATGACTTAAAGGTAGGCAGACAATGTAATAGAGCAGCAGGAAATGCTAGCAGAATGCTTGGTTGTATAGGGAGAGGTATTAGCAGTAGAAAGAGGGAAGTGCTCATGCCATTGTACAGAACACTGGTGAGACCTCACTTGGAGTATTGTACACAGTACTGGAGACCGTATCTTCAGAAGGATATTGATACCTTAGAGAGGGTTCAGAGAAGGGCTACTAAACTGGTTCATGGATTGCGGGATAAAACTTACCAGGAAAGGTTAAAGGATCTTAACATGTATAGCTTGGAGGAAAGACGAGACAGGGGGGATATGATAGAAACATTTAAATATATAAAGGGAAGCAACACAGTAAAGGAGGAGACTATATTTAAAAGAAGAAAAACTACCACAACAAGAGGACATAGTCTTAAATTAGAGGGACAAAGGTTTAAAAATATCAGGAAGTATTACTTTACTGAGAGGGTAGTGGATGCATGGAATAGCCTTCCAGCTGAAGTGGTAGAAGTTAACACAGTAAAGGAGTTTAAGCATGCGTGGGATAGGCATAAGGCTATCCTAACTATAAGATAAGACTAGAGACTAATGAAAGTATTTAGAAAATTGGGCAGACTAGATGGGTCGAATGGTTCTTATCTGCTGTCACATTCTATGTTTCTATTTGACTACTTACTATGGGAGAGTGCCAGGGTACATCTGGTACTATAACCACTACACCAGGCTGCAGTGGTTATGTGACTGGAGTGTTTCCTTGACTTTATTTTTGGTGAGAGAGCCAATCTAATACAAGTCCACCCTTTTCTCAGCATTCAGTGTAATCTGAAATCTAACTGGATTTCCTAGCAGTCCGTCCAAGATACACAGCACAGCACCATGTCTACTGTCTACTGGTTTATAGATCATGGCATCACTGCAGTATGGAAATCATCACCCCCAACTCACAGTGAATTAACAGTACTTAGCATTGACTGTGACGTCATGCTGTGAGTGTGACGTCATAATAAGAGTACCTCTTATCTTAAAGGCATATCAACATTCAATCTACAGTAAAGTAAATGTATAGATTTTGATGAACTAGCATTGGATATTTACTTTTAAAATGCATTCTAAAATATATACATTTATTGTAATAGTAATAATTCTACACCCCCCCCCCCCCTCCAGATATTCTGAAAATTAAAAATTGTCCAAAGTAACTTGCTGCCTGTACTGTATACCCAAACGGACACCAGGAATATAACATGTTAAGCTCAGGTCTTCCTAGGTGCATTCTGTCCTTTTCATGTCTGACTCCTTCCCTCACTATAAATGGCCGCCGCTGCCTCGGGCCGTACTCTCCGATCTCGCGCTTTCTCGTCCAGCGGCCGCGCGCTGACATAGCTTTACTCCCATTGGCTACCTTTTTCCCATGCAGCCCAATCAGAGGCAGCCGTCAGTAGCTCTCGGCTGTCCCAGTTCCGGCTCAGTCGCTCGCTGTGATTGGCTGTACTGCTCACCGTTCGGTAAAGTCCTGCGGCCAATGGGCTTTGCTCGGGATGCAAAGCAAATCTCTGATTGGATCGTAAGTCACGGCGACCAGGCCGCTGATTGGCTGGCGTGACAGTTCCGCTGTGCGCCGCATCATGTCTTAGTAGGGAGGAGAGTGTGATGTTGGCAACCGGAGGTCGGACTCGGTGTGAGAGAGGTGAGGGGGAGAAATGGGGTCAATGAATGGGTCACCATGGACACCGGGCTATAGGGAGTTCAGCTTACTTGCCCTGCTTGTCCTGAGTATAACCTGGGCACTGGGTATAACATGGGCACTGGGTATAACATGGGCACTGGGTATAACCTGGTATAACATGGGCACTGGGTATAACATGGGCACTGAGTATAACCTGGTATAACATGGGCACTGGGTATAACATGGGCACTGGGTATAACATGGTATAACCTGGGCACTGGGTATAACATGGGCACTGGGTATAACCTGGTATAACATGGGCACTGGGTATAACCTGGTATAACATGGGCACTGAGTATAACCTGGTATAACATGGGCACTGGGTATAACATGGTATAACCTGGGCACTGGGTATAACATGGGCACTGAGTATAACATGGTATAACCTGGGCACTGGGTATAACCTGGTATAACCTGGGCACTGGGTATAACCTGGTATAACCTGGGCACTGGGTATAACATGGGCATTGAGTATAACCTGGGAACTGGGTATAACCTGGGCACTGGGTATAACCTGGTATAACCTGGGCACTGGGTATAACCTGGGCACTGGGTATAACATGGGCACTGGGTATAACATGGGCACTGAGTATAACCTGGTATAACGTGGGCACTGGGTATAACATGGGCATTGAGTATAACCTGGGAACTGGGTATAACATGGGCACTGGGTATAACCTGGTATAACCTGGGCACTGGGTATAACCTGGGCACTGGGTATAACATGGGCACTGGGTATAACATGGGCACTGGGTATAACATGGGCACTGAGTATAACATGGGCACTGGGTATAACCTGGGCACTGAGTATAACATGGTATAACCTGGGCACTGAGTATAACCTGGGCACTGAGTATAACCTGGGCACTGGGTATAACCTGGGCACTGGGTATAACCTGGGCACTGAGTATAACATGGGCACTGAGTATAACCTGGGCACTGGGTATAACCTGGGCACTGAGTATAACCTGGGCACTGGGTATAACCTGGTATAACATGGGCACTGAGTATAACATGGTATAACCTGGGCACTGAGTATAACATGGTATAACCTGGGCACTGGGTATAACCTGGGCACTGGGTATAACCTGGGAACTGGGTATAACCTGGGAACTGGGTATAACCTGGGCACTGAGTATAACCTGGGCACTGGGTATAACCTGGGCACTGAGTATAACATGGTATAACCTGGGCACTGAGTATAACCTGGGCACTGGGTATAACCTGGTATAACCTGGGCACTGGGTATAACCTGGGCACTGGGTATAACCTGGGCACTGGGTATAACCTGGTATAACCTGGGCACTGGGTATAACCTGGGCACTGGGTATAACTGGGCACTGGGTATAACATAGGCACTGAGTATAACCTGGGCACTGGAGTATAACATGGTATAACCTGGGCACTGGGTATAACATGGTATAACATGGGCACTGGGTATAACATGATATAACCTGGGCACTGGGTATAATGGTATAACCTGGGCACTGGGTATAACCTGGGCACTGGGTATAACCTGGGCACTGAGTATAACATGGGCACTGGGTATAACAGGGTATAACATGGGCACTGAGTATAACATGGTATAACCTGGGCACTGGGTATAACATGGTATAACATGGGCACTGAGTATAACCTGGGCACTGGGTATAACATGATATAACCTGGGCACTGGGTATAACATGGGCACTGGGTATAATGGTATAACATGGGCACTGAGTATAACCTGGTATAACCTGGGCACTGGGTATAACATGGTATAACCTGGGCACTGGGTATAACATGGTATAACATGGGTACTGAGTATAACCTGGGCACTGAGTATAACATGGTATAACATGGGCACTGAGTAGAACATGGTATAACATGGGCACTGAGTATAACAGGGTATAACATGGGCGCTGAATATAGCCTGAGCACAGAGTATAACATGGGCACTGAGTATAACCAAGTATAACATGGGCACTCCAGTACACAGTACTGGAGACCGTATCTTCAGAAGGATATTGATACCTTAGAGAGGGTTCAGAGAAGGGCTACTAAACTGGTTCATGGATTGTGGGATACAACTTACCAGGAAAGGTTAAAGGATCTTAACATGTATAGCTTGGAGGAAAGACGAGACAGGGGGGATATGATAGAAACATTTAAATATATAAAAGGAATCAACACAGTAAAGGAGGAGACTATATTTAAAAGAAGAAAAACTACCACAACAAGAGGACATAGTCTTAAATTAGAGGGACAAAGGTTTAAAAATAATATCAGTAAGTATTACTTTACTGAGAGGGTAGTGGATGCATGGAATAGCCTTCCAGCTGAAGTAGTAGAGGTTAACACAGTAAAGGAGTTTAAGCATGCGTGGGATAGGCATAAGGCTATCCTAACTATAAGATAAGACTAGGGACTAATGAAAGTATTTAGAAAATTGGGCAGACTAGATGGGCCGAATGGTTCTTATCTGCCGTCACATTCTATGTTTCTATGTTTCTATAAATATAGCCTGAGCAGTGAGTGTAACACGGGCACTCAGTGTAACACGAGCACAGAGTATAACCTGGGCACTGAGTATAACATGGTATAACCTGGGCACTGGGTATAACCTGGGCACTGAGTATAACATGGTATAACCTGGGCACTGGGTATAACATGGTATAACCTGGGAACTGGGTATAACCTGGGCACTGAGTATAACATGGTATAACCTGGGCACTGGGTATAACCTGGGCACTGAGTATAAAATGGTATAACCTGGGCACTGGGTATAACCTGGTATAACCTGGGCACTGAGTATAACATGGTATAACCTGGGCACTGGGTATAACCTGGGCACTGAGTATAACATGGGCACTGGGTATAACAGGGTATAACATGGGCACTGAGTATAACCTGGGCACTGAGTATAACATGGTATAATCTGGGCACTGGGTATAACATGGTATAACATGGGCACTGAGTATAACCTGGGCACTGGGTATAACATGATATAACCTGGGCACTGGGTATAACATGGTATAACATGGGCACTGGGTATAATGGTATAACATGGGCACTGGGTATAATGGTATAACATGGGCACTGAGTATAACATGGTATAACCTGGGCACTGATTATAACATGGGCACTGGGTATAACATGGTATAACATGGGCACTGAGTATAATATGGTATAACCTGGGCACTGGGTATAACCTGGGCACTGAGTATAACCTGGTATAGCATGGGCACTGGGTATAACCTGGGCACTGAGTATAACCTGGTATAACCTGGGCACTGGGTATAACCTGGGCACTGGGTATAACATGGTATAACCTGGGCACTGGGTATAACATGGGTACTGAGTATAACCTGGGCACTGAGTATAACATGGGCACTGAGTAGAACATGGTATAACATGGGCGCTGAATATAGCCTGAGCACAGAGTATAACATGGGCACTGAGTATAACCAAGTATAACATGGGCACTAAATATAGCCTGAGCAGTGAGTGTAACACGGGCACTCAGTGTAACACGAGCACAGAGTATAGCCTGGGCATAGAGTATAACAAGGAATAACATGGGCACTGGGTATAACATGGGCACTGGGTATAACATGGGCACTGAGTATAACATGGTATAACCTGGGCACTGGGTATAACATGGGCACTGAGTATAACATTGTGTAACATGGGCACTGGGTATAACATTGGCACTGGGTATAACAGGGAATAACATGGGCACTGAGTATAACAGGGAATAACATGGGCACAGAGTATAGCAGGGAATAACATGGGCACTGGTTATAAAAAGGTATAACATGGGCACTAAGTATAGCCTAAGCACAGAGTATAACATGGGCACAGAGTGTAACATGGGCACTGAATATAGCCTGAGCACAGAGTATAACCAGTTATAACATGGGTACTGAGTATAACCAGGTATAACATGGGCACTGAGTATAGCCTGAGCACAGAGTATAACCAGTTATAACATGGGCACTGAGTATAGCCTGAGCACAGAGTATAACCAGGTATAACATGGGCACTGAATATAGCCTGAGCACAAAATATAACCAGGTATAACATGGGCACTGAATATAGCCTGAGCACACTATAACCAGGTATAGCCTGAGCACAGAGTATAACATGGGTTTAATGTGGGCACTGAATATAACCGGGTATAACATGGGGCACTGAGAACCAGATATTACATGGGGCAAGGAGTATAACCGGATATAACATGGGACACTGAGAACTGGGTATAACGTAAACGCAGGCTATAACATGGGGCACCCCCGTTCCCCCAAACAAAATAAAAAAGCAGCCTGCGCATACTGCTCACATATCAGCTATCAGCTGGAGAGAGCCAAAGCTACTAACCACATGAGATGGCCACACAAAGCCCACTTTGCAAAACTTTAATCTCGCTGTGGATTAGTGCCACTCATCCTGAGTAATAAATAGAACTATGGCTGGCTACTGGCACTTGTCAGTACTAGGCTACCTGCACTATGAGTTTTCCATTACTTTTATTTTGAATAGGTTTAATTAATTAAAAACTGGGGATCAAATCCTGTCTATTGTGCCCCTTTTACCATCATATTTGGACTTATCCAAACCACAGTGACATGACCGTGCAGCAATAACCTGCTTTGGCTTTAAGGAAGATCAGGGTTTGCTCTCTACACTAGATTTCACTGACCTGAAACTCTACATATAAAAATCACTTCTTTATTGGCCCTAAAACATCTGATGATAATGAATTTTGGTCTTTGTCATTTTACAAGACGAGAAATGTGAAATCCCTGTGCATGATTTTGTTTTATTTTTGAGAAATGTACAATACAAGTGTGCCATAAACAGGGTACAATAAGCTTACCGATAAACATAGTGGTCCGCTAAATAGTTCAACCTTGAGACTACCCCACTAATAAGATTTTCCATTATTGAAATTCAATTAACTTCCACCATAAGATTGGTACCATCGTCCCCTCCATATTTTGGGTAGAAAACAAAACTCCATTAATGGATGTAACCCACAAATCTTGTTTGTTCCGATTGTGGAGGGTTCTTCCGGTATTCCAGAACAAGTGACTGTCTGTGACCCCTTACATTTGATGCTTATTTATTAAATGCTAAATTTTAGCAAACTGTAATTAAAACCCCACTCCCTCGAGCATGTAAGCTGATTGAGTAGGGCCCTCAATCCCCCTGTTCCTGTGTGTCCAATTTGTCTGGTTACAACTACATGTCTGTTTGTCCACCCATTCTATAGCGCTGCAAAATTTGATGGCGCTTTATAAATAACATAATAATAAAAAGGCAGCATCGAGGCTAAAGTAGCTGGACTATGGAAATGTGTGTTTTTGTTTTTTTTGTTTGTTTTTTTTAAAGAATATCCAAGCCTAAATTTTGATTTCAGTTTGATACTATGGGAACTTATTGTATAACCTTTGTGCTATTTTTTTATTATAGCTGCATCACTATTCAAACGCTAGAAGAATCAAATTTCTCTGCCATTTTTGTTTTTGTCTTTTGTTTCCAATTGATTTTTTTTTCTTTGTCTGCCACTGTGACATTTCTTCCTTATGTTTCTGCGCTTGTCCTGTCCTATGTATGTGAAAATCTATTCTGAACTGTCGGATCAATAGTTTCCATATACTGAAGGGTTGGAAATCCAATCACCTCCTCATCCCCTTGGAATCAATGAATCGTATCATAATGTGCTTCGGTGTTGTAGATCTTGAGTACTGAGCAGCATTATATTTAATGATATCTGTCTGTAGTTCTTGTAATATAACTGGTCCACCTTTTTTAAATTGGTTTACCCTGCTCAGTGCACGTACATTTAGAGAATGCATGAACACTCTCAATGGAAAAGCTGTGATGCCAGCAACATAGAAGCATCTTAGTATTGGTTGCCAAATTATGAGAAGAGACAGCTCCAGTATTCATTGACACATCTGTTGATTAGACCTCTCACAACCCTGTTGTTCTCTAAAATTAGTACGGATCCTGTGGTCACTTCTCTTTACTTAATTACATATTCTAGTTTAACTGGACAAGCCAATAGGTTCCAATTTGAATCGGCACAATTTTCTTATCATCTCAGTTGAAAAGGTCCATTCACAATATTTAGGACTATTTAAAGATATATATATATATATACCATCCCGCCTTTTATTTTCCTACTGTTTTTTTCTTTTTGTCTCCCTGGCAAACTTTATTTTTTTTATTTTTTTTATTTTTTCCTTTCTTAACTGGTGATGTATCGTTTGTGTTTTTTTATGTATTTAATGAATGTTTAAAATGACAATGGTGAATCTTTTGCTCTTTCTACAGATTCCGGTGGGGATCCTAAAGGGCAATGTTCTGCATTTGCCTCCATGTGGTCAGCATCCCATTGTGCTAAAAGTCTCTTTTCTGGATCATCATGAAGTTGAAGCAGAGGGTTGTGGTCCTTGCCCTGCTGCTGGTTATTCTAGTTCTCACAAAACTTCTCCTGCTGGACCGCCTGGAAACGTCAGCTGCCCAAAGGCAGGACCAGCTGTCTTTCCAGAGAATGATGTCCAGCTTGAAGCTCACTATGGACTCCCGGCTAGAGCACACACTCCAATCCCCATGGGAGATTGCATCACAGTGGGTTGTCCCGCGTGAAGTCTATCCGGAGGACACTCCAGAAATGGGAGCAGTTCTTCATGCTATGGTTACAAAGAAAATTGTAAGAGCTGATGTAGGATACAAAGGCACACAGCTTAAAGCTTTGCTGGTTCTTGATGGTGGACAAAAGGTGGTTTTCAAACCCAAGAGGTAAGGACAGTGTTTGTTATCTTGAGAAATAGTGTAGATATCAAGTGCCAAAATAGAAGGGATATTGCTAGCAAAAAAACCCAGTTACAATATATACCTACTCCCTGGCTTTTAGTATACTTTCCCTTTTCAAACATGAATAAGAGGCATTGATGATTATTAAAAAGCTTAAAGGGACACTATGGTCACCAAAACACATTTAGCCTAATGAAGTAGTTTAAGTGTATTGCATATGAAGTCTCACTGCTCAATTCTCTGCCATTTAGAAGTTAAAGGAACACTATAGTGTCAGGAACACAAAAATGTATTGCTGACACTATAGTGGTGAAATAATTTTGGGTCCCGGCCCCCATAGCCTCTCTTTGAAAAGGTGATTTTATTCACCTTTTTTCCTTGCTCATCTGTGGCTGAGATAATCAATCTTGATTATCTCAGCTAATCCAATGACTTATCATAGAAAAGAATTGGGAGGCTATTGTGCATGCGCAGCAAAACGCGCACTGCGCAAATCAACATCTTCACATTTAGATGCATTGAATCAGTGCATCTCTCTGGGGAATGTTCAGAGTCTCCGGGTTCTGCATGGAGACCCCTTAACGCCAGTGCTGCACAGTGGAAGCACTTATAGTGGCCAACTGAGTGACTGCCACTAGAAGTGTTACTAGGCAGTAATGTGAACATTTAAAAATAAATTTAAAAAAGCCTGCAGGGACAGGCTATAAATACCAGAACAATTACATTAAGCTGTAGTTGTTCTTGTGACTATAGGGTTCCTTGAAAGCACTTTTGTTTCTGTTTATGCAGCCTCTGGCTGTAACACACAAAGCCTGTATGAAATAAATAGTTTCATTTTCAATCAGATCTTAACTTACTTTATAAGTTTTTATTTCTTGCTCTGTAATTTGAACTTTAATCACACACGAGGTGTGTTAGACCTGCATGTTCTAACAAGCTATTGACTGTGCAGAAGCAAATAAATTCTAAATTAAACAGACTCTGTAATAAAGGAAGTGTAAACATTAGATCTCACTTTACAGGAAGTGTTTACAAAAGTATGACAAGGGCTGTGTAAACAAAGTGATTTACCTCCTAAATGGCAGAGAATTGAGTATGGACACTGCAATCTATGTACCAAAACTGCTTCATTAAGCTAAAGTTGTTTTTGTGATCATAGTGTCCCTTATAATAAATCCTGGTTCCTATTTCATATATGTGCAGTATTTCCTGTTCATGAATTTGTGTTGCACTAGCTCATGCATATATATTTCACCTGCAATGCTGATTAAATTTGAGTAGAGTCCTGTTCATTACTAAATTGCAACAGAAAAAAATTGAATGAAGTGTCTCAAGTTTATATACGTGTCCATAAATCACATTAGTTTTCTGTATGCAATTCAGTACGTGTGTAGCACCAATCACAACAGATACATGTCACTCTTTAGACATGAAAGCACTTATTCCTGTAGGCAACGCCGGAAAGTCTCTCGCACAGTAGCGTGCTACGCTTGCACCGAGTAGGAAAATGTAATTCCTGTTTCTCTGATTGACAGGGCTTCAAGCAGAACTAGAAGCTCCACTTTTAAAGCCCTGTTTTGTCAATGTGGAAAATAATAAAATTATGCGGAAGCAGGGACAGTATTCTGGCACCTATAACCACTTCAATAAGCAGAATTTAGTTTGGGCCGTGTTTGTTAAATGAAAAGATAAGAAAATGTGTTCTGGTCACAAATGCAGAAGTACAATTTGTATTAATTTACTATTGTCTATAGCATAGAGTTTTTATATATATATATATATATATATATATATATCGCCATCAAATTCCGCAGCGCTTTACAATGGGTGGACGAACAGACATGTAGTTGTAACCAGACAAGTTGGAAACAGAGGAGCTTACATGCTAGAGGGAGTGGGGTATAGTAACACAAAAAGGTAAGGATAGTGTTAGACTAATGACCGTTGCAGGTGGTTACCACAGACCACTTCTCAGTTCCTATGTTTTCTGGCTGATGTTTTGGTCACTTTTGAATGCTGGCGGTGCTTTCACTCTAGTGGTAGCATGAGACGGAGTGTACAACACACACAAGTGACTCAGGTAGTGCAGCTTATCCAGGATGGCACATCAATGCGAGCTGTGGCAAGGTTTGCTGTGTCTGTCAGCGTAGTGTCCAGAGCATGGAGGCGCTACCAGGAGACAGGCCAGTACATCAGGAGACGTGGAGGAGGCCGTAGGAGGGCAACAACCCAGCAGCAGGACCGCTACCTCCGCCTTTGTGCAAGGAGGAACAGGAAGAGCACTGTCAAAGCCCTGCAAAATGACCTCCAGCAGGCCACAAATGTGCATGTGTCTGCTCAAATGGTCAGAAACAGACTCCATGAGGGTGGTATGAGGGCCCGACGTCCACAGGTGGGGGTTGAGCTTACAGCCCAACACCGTGCAGGACGTTTGGCATTTGCCAGAGAACACCAAGATTGGCAAATTCGCCACTGGCGCCCTGTGCTCTTCACAGATGAAAGCAAGTTCACACTGAGCACATGTGACAGACGTGACAGTCTGGAGACGCCGTGGAGAACGTTCTGCTGCCTGCAACATCCTCCAGCATGACTGGTTTGGCAGTGGGTCAATAATGGTGTGGCATTTCGTTGGGGGGGCCGCACAGCCCTCCATGTGCTCGCCAGAGGTAGCCTGACTACCAATAGGTACCAAAATGAGATCCTTAGACCCCTTGTGAGACCAAATGCTGGTGCGGTTGGCCCTGGGTTCCTCCTAATGCAAGACAATGCTAGACCTCATGTGGCTGGAGTGTGTCAGCAGTTCCTGCAAGACGAAGGCATTGATGCTATGGACTGGCCCATTCCCCAGACCTGAATCCAATTGAGCACATCTGGGACATCATGTCTCGCTCCATCCACCAACGTCACGTTGCACCACAGACTGTCCAGGAGTTGGCAGATGCTTTAGTCCAGGTCTGGGAGGAGATCCCTCAGGAGACCATCCGCCACCTCATCAGGAGCATGCACAGGCGTTGTAGGGAGGTCATAGATGCACGTGGAGGCCACACACACTACTGAGCCTCATTTTGACTTGTTTTAAGGACATTACATCAAAGTTGGATCAGCCTGTAGTGTGTTTTTCCACTTTAATTTTGAGTTTGATTCCAAATCCAGACCTCCATGGGTTGAAAAATTTGATTTCCAATTTTTAAGTTTTGTGTGATTTTTGTTGTCAGCACATTAAACTATGTAAAAATGAAGTATTTCAGAAGAATATTTAATTCATTCAGATGATGTGTTATTTTTGTGTTCCCTTTATTTTTTTTGTGCAGTGTCTCCATACATACATACATACATACATACATACATACATACATACATACATACAGTTATTCACTGGTTGGTGATTGTGCTTTAGATAGTGGATATGGAAGACAAAAATAGAGAAAAGGTCCAATGGTGGAATAACTGCTACAGTGAGATATCACTACACTGATCATGATTGCTTCCAGCAGCTCTAATGGTATTGTAGAAATGCCTCGATGTTGAGGCATCGCTGCAATACCCCCCTCACTACCCTCCCTCCCCATGTAATTATTGATCGCCGCCATTCCCCCGACGGCGATCAGTCTACTTCTTAGGGGGATTGTCTGGGCTCAGCCCAAAGAGGCCCCCCTCTGCAATTTAGGCCCCCGAGGGGCCATGTCACATCGCCGCAATAGGTGTCCACAGTGCTGCCAGCAGAGGGACTGCCTGAACTGCCCTGCTGGTGAGAAAAGTAAAAAAAACAAAGTTAATAAATTTAAAAAAAATATGTGTGTGTATATGTCATGCTGTGTGAATTTTTAATTAATATATACATACACTTAGAGTAACATTACACGTGTGTGTATGTATGTATATGTGTGTGTGTGTGTGTGTATATAGTATAAAAAATATAAAATGTAAAAATTATTGTAAAATATATGTGATTTTATCCTAACTGTATTTTGATATTAATATATGTATATCAAAATACTTAGAATGACATTTTTATATATATATATATATATATATGTGTGTGTGTATACAAATAAATAAAAATACGAAATATAGAGATGTCCATATACATAATTATTTTCATAAATATACACGTAGACTTCATGTGTTTGTGTATATATAAATAACAAGGGCTTGCACTCCTGGTTAAATTCTTTATGCCCAGGTCTGGCAAAATCATGTAGATACAGTAGAAAGGACCGCACTCCAAGGTCTATCACAAAGACCTTGGAATGCGGTTCGTTCTACTGTGTGTGTGTGTGTATGTATATATAATTTAAATTCTACGTGCATATTTATGTAATATTTTTTACATAATTTTATTGATTGCAATTTGGGGAACCTGTCTGACAACCAAGGCTGAAAGTCCAGAGAATTTAATTTGCTAGCACTATATTTAACGCTGTAACTTTCCAAGACACCATAAAACCTGTACATGTGAGGGTACTGTTTTACTCGGTAGACTTTGCTGAACACAAATAATAGTATTTCAAAATAGTAAAACCTATCACAGCGATGATATTGTCAGTGAAAGTTAAGTTTTTGCATTTGTCACACACAAATGCCACTTTCACTGATGATATTGTTGTAATACATTTTACGATTTTAAATCACTAATATTTGTGTTCAGCAAAGTCTCCCGAGTATAACAGTACCCCTCATATACAGGTTTTATAGTGTTTTTGAAAGTTATAGGGTCAAATATAAGACCATTTGTTTCACATAGAAATTTGCCAGATTGGTTATGTTGCCTTTGAGAGCGTATGGTAGCCCAGGAATGAGAATTACCCCCATGATGTCATACCATTTGCAAAAGAAGACAACCCAAGGTGTTCTAAATGGGGTTTGTTCGGTCTTTTTTAGTAGTCACTTAGTCACAAACACTGGCCAAAGTTATCGCTCATAATTGTTTTCTGCATTTTTAACACATAAACAAATACAAATGCTAACTTTGGCCAGTGTTTGTGACTAAGTGGCTATGAAAAAAGACTGGACATACCCCATATTGAATACCCTTGGTTGTCTACTTTTCAAAAATATATTGTTTGATGGGGTAAGTTACATTGGTCGGCTTCAAAAATGTCCCTAATAGGACATGGGTGCATGATGACCAGCTGTGACAGTTCCAAGTTGTAAAACTGGAATGCACACCCTCCAAATAAGGTCTTTTAGCCCCCAGAGTAACCGACACACCTATACATGGGTGGTGTTACTGTACTCTGCAGATGTTGCTGAACACATATTGGGGTGTTCTTTGGCAGTAACCCAGAGTACATGTGTTCTTTTTTTTTCAATATATTTTATTTTTCAATTTTCAATGGTCATGCAAAGAATAAAAGGGGATTAATTTAGGAGGGGATACACGGAGAGAAAAAAGGGGGGGGGGGAGGGTGACAATGCATATACAATGTATCATATTCTTACAAAAGTATCGTTAACAGCTGTACATAGAATAAGATATTAGCCACAAGTCACCAGCTTCAGGATAAATTACATACATTAGTAGTTACATATACATGTGTGCCTGAAACGGTCTAAGACACTGAATTGTTTCCGTACGCCCTAACTGTAAGACCTCTGGGGCGAGGGGAAAGGAAGGGTGGGAGGGTTGGCGAAGTTGAGCTATGGCAGTGAAATTTTGTACTGTATCGTGGTGAAAAGCTGTTACATTGGGTAGCACTCTTTACCTAGAAGCCCTTGGAAAGTATCATGTACATAATCTCAATTACATCTTGCCGTACCTATAATCCACCCATCTGCGCCACCTTGTTTCATGTCTGCTCTGCCTCTCAGTGATGCGACTTGCCATGCGCTCGTAATTATAAATCGAATCTAGTCTACCTAAAATCTCTGATAGCGTGGGAGCTTGTGTGGATTTCCACTTTTGGGCAATCGCTGTTTTAGTTGCCATGAGGCAGTGGATCATTAAGTAGCTTTCATCTTCATGGAGGTTGTCTGGGAAGATGTGTAATAAAAAACATTCTGGTGTCGGAGGTACCCCGATCCCTAGGTTTTTGCAAAAAAGTGTGTGGATGTCTTGCCATAATGATGTGATCTGTGTACAATTCCAAAATATATGGTAAAGGGACCCCTCTTGATTGTGACATCTCCAACATAGTTTGTTCGCTCCTGGGTATATGTGGGCCAGTTTGTTGGGGACCAGGTACCATCGCATGGTTAGTTTGCAGTACGTTTCCCACTGATTAAGGCTGTGTGAGGCCTGCTTTGTTAGCTTCTGAGCCCGATGCCACGTGTTTACTGGGAAATGTAGTCCCAGGTCCAATTCCCAGTTTGTCATATAGGAGGGTTTTGTTGCCGTGTATTGTGTAAGAAGTGTATTGTAGCAGAGGGCTAGTGCTTTCTCTTTGGGAAGCTTCCCCGTACATTTATGTACAAATGGTGATATGAGATTAGACTCTTTCAAGATAATCCTGCTTTCCTGTAAGATATTCTTTAGTCTCAGATAGGTGAATAGTTCCCTGGGTGGAATATGAAAATCCCTGACCAAGTCAGGGAATGGTTTGATACCTTCTTGGGTCAACAAGGAACGTACCCCAGAGATCCCCCGGCTAAGCCAGTTTCCTAGCTGCAGGCTCGACGTATGGGCAGTCAAGGCCTGAAGTGGTGCTTCAAGGAGTAGGTCATTCTCCTTGAGGAATCGAGGGGTAGTTTGCCTCCAAGTCTGGAGCAATGTCCCCGTGGTTGGTAACAGGTTTTTGGGTTGTAAGAGTACATGTGTTCTTAAATTGCTATGTGTGTCAAAAAAAACCAAAAACAATTATTATTATTATTATTATTATTATTATTTTAAAATTTGGCATAGATTGGTGGTAAAATGGTTGCATGAAAAGACTCAAAATACCCCAAGTTTAAAACCTTAGGTTGTCTTCTTTTAAAAAATATATACATGTGAAGGGTTATTCAGGGATTCCTGACCGATATCAGTGTTACAATGTAACTTGCGTTCATTTTGGGGAAAAAATGGAAATAGCAAAAAACACACATGTTAACATTGGGCATTTCTAAACTATATGATATGATGAAAATAATTGGTATCTTTAGAAAGACCATTTATTGGCGAGAAAAACTGTATATTATATGTGTGGGCACAGTAAATGAGTAAGAATTTAAACTTCGTGAATATCTGGAAATGCCTCTAGTGGCTCTCTGCTAAAAAAAAAAAAAAAAACATTGCAGATTCTCTAAAACACAGGAACGGGAAAGTGCAGCCAGATCACTTCAATGAGATGAAGCACCCTGTGTTCCTATAGTGTCACTTTAATTTTCCACAGCACTTGTTATAACCAAATTATTTTCTACTTTTATTTATTGGCATTTCAGATATAGCCGTGATTACATTGTGGAAGGAGAACCGTATGCTGGTTACGATCGGCATAATGCAGAGGTGGCCGCCTTTCACCTAGACAGGTAAATATTCTAAATGTTCCCTTTCTGGATCAGGTATGAACAGATTACAAGCGTGCTAAGAAACCTCTCATATTTCAGGATC
Organism: Pelobates cultripes; assembly: GCA_933207985.1. Classification (NCBI taxonomy): domain Eukaryota; kingdom Metazoa; phylum Chordata; class Amphibia; order Anura; family Pelobatidae; genus Pelobates; species Pelobates cultripes. The sequence goes on from OW240919.1 coordinate 42,788,612, forward strand.
CTTGGTTTCCGACGGGCCCCACTTGTTGTTGGAAGGTTCGTGAATCTCATTACTGAGATTAAGCCTGTAGCTACTGAGCAGCTTCTGAGCACCTTTCTAAAGCAAGGTGAGTACTGCTAATAATGCCTTCAGGGTCTTTACAAAGTAAGGTATTTCTTTTTCTCACACGTACTAAATATAAACATTTTATTTTTGCTTTTGTAGTAACATTTTGCATACTTTCTAAAGCTTCTCCTATCCCTATAAAATGTATAAAGAGAGCATATGGATAATAAAAATTGTGCAGATTTACACAATTTAAATTTTTAAGCTTGTCATAAAATAAATCTATACAAAAATTACTGTTTTATTGTATGCTAATGCGCTCTCTGTGCATCCCATGTTTCAAACATAAAGTGCTTGGTAGTGAAGGGGTTAATACTGGGAGAGAACATGTGGTCTGCACCTGCACTGCAGGTCAGTGTGAATGTTCCTTCCAGTCCAGTGCTCCTCGTTGACTTGGTGTTGGCAGAGTAACCCGTAGGCAGCACTTTGAGTAAGACAGACGAGGCAGACCAATGAGAAAGTGCGGATTGTGATCTGCACCAGTCCAAGGTGCAGACTACAAGCTTCCTCCAAGCATTAAGGGGCACAAATCTGGTAAAGAACATGGTTTGACCACCCTTTTGGCCTATGCCACAGCAGGGTTCTCTGAGCCAGTGCTCTAGGCAAATATGGTGACACAGGCCCTGCTTTTTACTCCTCATTCCGACTGGCTTATTCACTACTCTACAAATTGTCAGATTATGACCGGGGAAGCTAGCCAAAGTAAACAAATTCTTTATATTTTTGTTATTTTGGCTTAAATCTTGTTTTCCTGGTTAATTGCTGCTACTAGCAGTGTAACTTGACTGTTGACTGATTTATGCTACACTAAACAGGAAGGCAGTCCACTTTCTGCTACTAGGATTGCATTATCCATAACAAATGTCACAGCCTCAATCTATACACAACACTGAAACCCATATAAGAAACCACAAACTATTTCTTTACCAAAATCAAGCGTCATATTGATTTATTTTGGAAAAAACATAACAGACCTACTTTAAAGGTCCACTCTACACCCAGCTTGGTGAGGAGTATCCCCTGTCAAAGGCACTTTTTTATAAAATAATATTTTACATATAACCCCATTGAATGCATGCATATTTTCATTGGGGATATATGTGCTACATAGTGATTTTTACTCTCTTGCCTATTTGGGCAGCGGTGTTTCCTTTTAATGAAAAATGTGATTGTTGCCTGATTTTGGCCCAATATCTGCATGCTTTTACCCTAGCTATGTGATGGGCATAAAAAGACTTGCAGATTGGCTTCTCTCAGTAACAACTTATCCTATTCCTCTGTCTTTTTTTTTTTTTTCTTTCAGGGAATAACTCCTGCTTTTACGGGAAATGTTACTACTGCCGGGAGACCGAGCCAGCCTGTGCTGACCGGGAAACAATGGAAGGTTCGGTAACTCTCTGGCTGCCAGATGTCTGGCCACTACAGAAACATAGGCATCCATGGGGAAGGACATATCGTGAGGGAAAGCTAGCAAGGTAACCTACTCATAAGTTCACCTATCTCCTACTCCCAGTCACCTACTACACACTTCTTCTTAAACAGCACCTCTGTCAAACAGCACTACAGATACCACAAACTGTTCTGCCGTTTCCCTCAGGTGGGAATATGACGAAAGTTACTGTGATGCTGTGAAAAAGACTTCCCCCTATGATTCAGGACCACGGCTTCTGGATATCATTGACACTGCCATCTTTGACTACCTTATTGGTAATGCAGATCGACATCACTACGAGAGCTTCCAGGATGATGAGGGAGCCAGCATGCTCATACTGCTGGACAATGCCAAAAGGTTAGAGCAAGGTTTTTGTGTGTGTGTCTGTCTCTCTCTCTCTCTCTCTCTCTCTCTCTGATATTTTGGGAAAAACTTATAATTATTCACTGTTCATATCAAATGATAACCATTTTTTTAATGTCCTAATTTAAATTGTAAATAAAGTGAAAATTCAAAACTTTGTAACTGAAAATAAATTTATGAAGAATGTTAGTTCTTACCTTCCTCAAAGTAGAAAAATAGAGGTAGAAAGATAAGAATATGTAATATTCTCAGAGAGACTCAAGATGGGGGTCAAATGCAAATTGATGTAACTCTGTTTGTGTGTAAGGAAGACATTGGGTAGTTGTTTTGTTTAGGAGTACCCCATTGTGTATGTGTGATGCCATGAGTTGCTGTTGGTGTCTAATACTTTCCTTCTAGTTGGTTTAAAAAATTACTAGATCTTAAAAAAAAAAAAAAATTGGAGATGGGAAGTTGAAGCTAAAAAATAAAAATCTTTCTGCAAAGTTATTGTGCTGAGAGTACCCTGCAGACATTCTCAAAAGTGAGAGTGGCTTATAACTGCAGCGATTTGTAAAAAGCTCTTCAGAGTTGTGTTCTAGGCATCTGTAACCCTCATTTTGTCAAACTTGTTTGGTTGATCTGGACCGAGCTCTCTTTCCACCCTGAGAGAGAGCTGAGCCTCGGAATACCACTGCCCATAGCAGCACACAGCTTGGTTTACTCTTTAATGTGTAAACTGATAGCCTTGACAGTATGGGTGCTGCCGTTTAAAGAGCATTTCATCCTTTGTGACGAGGACTGCTTGTCCCATAATGCTGAATAGAAGTTAATGGGATGATAACAGACTGTAATGACCAGAATAAAAAATTTCCTGGTGAGGGAGGGTTCTGTCTGCTGCTCACATTTGCTTTCATCACACATCTGTTAAGTTTTGCTTTTGTAACGGTTATTTTCTTCTTTCAGTTTCGGGAATCCATCTTTGGATGAGCGCAGTATTTTGGCCCCTCTGTACCAGTGCTGCATGTAAGATCAGACACATTAATTAATTTAAAATCCTATATTTTCCATATATTCTGTTTGCTGACTATATTTTTTTTGTTGTTGTTGTTGTGTTCCTAACAATCTCTTCTTCTGCTTGCAGTATTCGTGTTTCCACCTGGAACCGACTCACTCACTTGAAACATGGCTCCTTGCGATCAGCACTACTCTCCGCTACTGCTCATGATCCTATTTATCCTGTCCTGTCTGAAGCTCATCTAGAAGCCCTAGAACGCCGGCTACAGGGAATTCTGGGAACTGTTCAGCAATGCATAGACCAGTTTGGCAATGATGTGGTTATGGTGGAGGACAGGATGACCCTTTCCCATTTGTAATACTGTCCATTTGAAACTACAATGATTGGTTGAAAACAAGACACCATCATTGGTGTTTGGTTATTTTTGTTTTGTTTTTACAAGCCACCACACAAATCAATGTGTAAACAGCACAGAGCACCCTACAGTTCCTAAACCTTAGACCCTACCGACTGCAACCCTGGAATAACATGTGTCTCACAGGAAAGCTGTTGGACTCCGAAGACTTCTCTTGCAGCCGCTGTCCGGTCTGAATTGCATGAACCTGCACAATGATGATATCTAATGAACAAGGCAGATTTGACAAGCCATTGATGGAGCACAGTTTGTTGAAATTTGTTGGCTAAGACGGTCTTCTTCTTTTTAAGGATCTCCTCTTTTTACTATGCGGGTGTTGGTTTACAACCATAAAGTTAGCTAAATGTCCAGTAGGTGGCACTGGCCAACTTGAACAGCACTTTGTGGTACGTGTTAAGAGCTTTTTTCATTTTTAATGGGTTCAGTACCTCAGTGACCTTGGCTAGTTCTGATAAATTATTAGACCTCTAATTTATGAACTAATCTAAAACAAAAACAAAAAAATGGCATTAAGGGATTTATTTGGGCCATTGTTTCCCCCCTTGTCATCCATCAGTGGAATCTCTAGAGCATTACACTATGAACCCTCTCAGTGCCTGGGAGCTCTGGGACAATTCGATGCACTCCCTCCTGCCTCTCGTGTTTTATATCTCTTTGCCAGTGTGCAAATCATGTGTTCCTTTTGGCCACATGCACATTGACTTTTGTTTTATGGTTACAATCATTTTGTCTCGTCACATGTTGATTAGTCCTTTTGCTTCTTCAATATGGACAATGGAGCAACGTAAAAAGCCAGACACAGAGCAAACCATTCAACAGAAATCTTTCAAAAATCCATGTCGACTTTTTAACTTAATTTTAAAAATGTTTTGCTTTGTTTCCAAGGCTGCATTAATGTGTAATAATGCCAACCTGTCAGATGTGAAGTTAATGATTGTCTCAAGATTTATTTTTTAATTTCCTTGCGAACCTAGTTTATTCACTAGGTTATCATAGTGGATTGAAAACTAAATTGCAAAATGTAGTCCGAAATTGCTGACGTGCAAAAATTATCCACACCAACGCCAGTCACAGTTTGGCTATGTTAGCCTGCATATTTCAGTTTACTTTTCAATTCACTGTTTAGTGCATACGTCACAGTTTTTGTTTTGTATTTTTCCCCATTTTAATTACCATCTTTAAAGGGACACTCCAACACCTGGAGAGGTTTATGTGAGTTTACCTTGGCTAACATGCAAGCTGGAAAGGGTCCAGTTGATGCAGAAAATTGACTTAGATTTTCAGGAAAGCTTGCTAAAAGCATTAGAAATTCCCAGGTACATTTGCAGTAACTCCATGAGCATGTGTACTGGTCCGTGCACATGCTCATTGTTCTAGTGCTCTTGTCTAAAAGCTTTCTACTTTAAAATGTATGTCAGCGATATCATGAACATTGCATGCATGTGAGCTCTCCGTCCTGCTCCCATTAAATTGTATGGAAGACACAGATTACATGAAAAGCCTGTCAGACACTTCCTTATTGCTACAGTATGAGAATAGAACATTCAAAGCGGAATTGTGAAAATTATAGTATTTTTGTTTTGCTAATGCATTGAAATTTTTTATTAATCACCCTTAATAATTTCTTGTGTTTTTATATGATGTAAGGGATTGCTTTGCATACTGTAGATCTGTCGTCCATGTTAGTGCTCAGCCTTTTATTTATTTATTTTTATTTTGGGGATACTTTAAGTGCCAGGAATACAAAGCTTTGTATTCCTGGCACTATAGCTCCCTCTACCTCCCACCCTCCCTGGCGGCCCCCTGTCCCCCCCACTCTGGTAAATAAAGGGTTAAAAAAACTTTATTTACTTATTACCTTTCCCAGCACTGATGTTCCTTGGGGGCTAATGCGCAAATTCCACACACGCATTAGACCTCCCCATAGTAAAAGCATTGATTCACTGGTTTCCTATGGGGACAAAATCTGAGGCTGAATGTCCTCATGCAGAGCGTGAGGACATCCAGCGTCCGTTACCGGCCAAAGGTCTGTTTGGATGCAGGAAGCGCCTCCAGTGGCTGTCTGGTAGACAGCCACTGGAGCCAGACTTAATGTTTCTCTGGAACTGTAATGTTTAACATTGCAAAACTAAGTGCACTAGGGACATTGCACCCAGAACACTTCAATGAGCTGAAGTGGTCTGGGTGCCTATAGTGTCCCTATTTAATTTGTTTTTATACATACAATTGTATGATCACATAGTTAGTAGTAACTGAAAATGTATTGATTACAATTCATTCTTACATGTAGCTTCTTAGCTGGTGCAGGAAATGTAATATCCTTATAACCCACCCCCATCCACAGAAGGAAAAAAAAAGGGAAATTGGGAAATGATGTCCAGGAAAATACAAGTTGGTTTGTAAAATAATTTACAAATAATTATTTTTAAATTGTAAAATTACTTCTGGAATAATACTACTGCATTTAACTTTTTTAACAGAGCATAAAAAAAATCTACCTGTACAGTGTGCAAGCAGATTTGCTGGCAAATGAATAGGTCTTTTTATTTTTTTACAACTGTCAATCAGTTTTTAGCATAGACCCGTGTCAACAGGGAGAGCAGGAGAGACCATTAACAGGCAGCTCTTCTGCTTCCTCAACATAGCAACCACAGACTAACTCCCTCTGTGGGTAGACCAAAGGTGGGTATTACAGATAAACTGTAAGTAAACTGGAATTAATAATGAAGACAACACTATAAATCACATTTTTTTGATACAAAGCTCCAGGATTTGTAATTTCTACAGTGAGCTTCGACCAAACCAAGACGTTGCTCATAAAGCCCACACGTAGCTCTCAGTGAGCATGTTGAGTAAATAAATGTGATTTGTAGTTCAGCAGTCACGTTTCTACAGAAAGCTACAAAACCTTCAGAAAAAGCCACAAAATATATACAGCGTTTAGTTGAAAATTGAATGCTGCGAACTGAAACCTCACAGGATGATACAGCTTTACATGATGTCATTGGACAAAAGGGCAAATAGTGGAGGTAAAAACCTAATATATAAATATAAATGCTACAATCGGTATAATTTACTGCATTTTGACTACTATTGCACATAAATTGTGGGTGCCCAGAGTGTCCCATAAAAGAAGTCATGGCTATCTTTAGCTCTACAGATGTTTGTCAGCTCAGTTTGCCACGTTGCTCGGCCAACTTCAAAGATCTGCAGTGCCAAAGGTAATCATCTGTCTTTTGATTAACCCTTTTTTGGGAGGCTGTTTTAATCCCTCTCAAAATACTTAAAGGGACATTTTGGAACTATGAATCTCAATGAAGTCAATTTTAGTTTCTGGCGGTCCTAGGTACTGTCTTACTTTAAGCAGTTACATTCTACAAATTGTTTAACCCCAAAGTATTTTAGGCAGTGCCCGTCTTTTAGGCCCTTCTGCCTCCTCCTCCAGCCCCACCTTCAATGCAGAAACCTTTCAGTAGGGCATCTGCGATCGCATGAGAATATCAGCTTAAGGTAACATGGTGCCTAATGCCTAGTACCTCCAGATACCATAATGACTTTCATGAGATGACGTTTTTATGGTGATCTTAGCGGCCCTTTACGTACATTTGGTCTAAGCATATGGTAATGGATATTTAGGAGGCTGAGTTGCAAGGTTGTGTCTTATTCTATTACATACAGGTACTCCTCGCTTAACGACTGCTTGGATATATGACCAGCTTTATGGTGCAGGGAATCCCCAAATCTGAGTCGCGGGAATTCCCAGAACATAGATTCGAGGGATTCCCCGCGTTAGTGAGCTAGTCAATGTTCAAGGGAATTCCCCGAACATAGACCTGCTCACTAGCTCATGCAAGACCTCGTTGTTGCACCGGTCAGAGGGATCCTTGTTTAACGACCTAGTCATAGGAACAGAACTCTGTCAGTAAGTGAGGCGTGCCTGTATTCCAGAGGAATACTCGAAGTATGTAGAGAGATGTAGCATTACACTACTCCTTACAAAATGCTTTTGTCATCATCCACTAGAGGGCACCAAATCTCAATCTTCTATGTACATGTGGATATCACGGCTAAAAAAAAAAGGTTTGTCCCGTGATAGGATGTTTTAACTTTGCTCTGTGTCTGTGCTGGCAGCATCCATCACAGGGGCAGTTTACTCACTAAATACTGAATTGTGGTGACCCAAGATCTGAATTTGTTGAATTTAGGCTAACATAGCCAAATGGAAATATAGCTGAAGTAGAGCATTTTTCTTACCTTGGCTATTTTGCCAATTTATATGATTCCTTACAATGTACGGTTTTAGGAAATAAACCCCAAAGTGTCCCATGTGCAGAACATGGCACAGCTAACTCAGTGGATTATATTTTATTGTGAAAAAGCTGCTAGAATTGATGTGGAAATGTTTGGTATAAGGGAATTTCATCCTTGCTGAGGTGTTCTGGGGTAATTCATTGCTATGTAAAAATAAAGAACAAAGCTTTTAAGAAAACAATAATTAAAAAAAAAAAGTATAAAACTGAAAAGCGTTGTTGGTGGTTTATGGATATTTTAGAGCATTGCCCATGACTGATACCCTGCTTAAGCTTATTAATTTTATTATTGGCATTCATAAATTGCTACACAATATATGTATGTTAATTGAAAGTTAAACCAATGTTGACAGATACAAGATGTTAAAGTCCTGCTCAGATGAGCTTACCTGCTAGGAGGAAGTAGAGTAAAGGAACATGTCATAGGAATAGGGATTGACCGGTATGGTGCCTTTGTCTAGTTAAAGGGACACTATATGCAAACAGACCACTTCAGCTCATTGACGTGGTCTTGGTGCACTGTCCCAGGTCTCTTAACCCTGCAAAGGTAATTATTGAATTTTTTAAGAAACTGCAATAATTACCTGCACGGGTTAACTCCACCTCTAGTGGCTGTCTACCAGCCACTTGCGGGACTTCCGGGCTGTGCATGGGGACGTCCAGCGTCACCCAAAACCGCATTAGGTCCTCCCTGCAGGCTGATGTCTGTGTGGGAGGAGTGACGGTGGACCTGAGCCAGCGCTGAGGGACATTGGCACTGGACCCAGGTAAGTGACTGGAGGAAGGGGGGGGGGGATGCGAGGGAGGTGAAAGCTATAGTACTTTTGTTTTCCTGGCATTATAGTTTCCCTTTAAGCTTGTAAATAGTGAGTGTAGGAATCTTTAGAGTGGAAGGTAAAGTGGTCGGTGAGACAACAGGTTATATATGAATCGACAGGAGGACTGCTGAAACTAGAGGGCATTCCATAGGAATAGTGCAGCACTAGAGAAATCCTATAGGTGAGAAGAATAGATGAGGTCACAAGAAAAGTGATTAAGAGGTGGATTAAAGGACCACTATAGTGCCAGGAAAACACTCGTTTTCCTGGCACTATAGTGCCCTGAGGGTGCCCCCACCCTCAAGGTCCCCCTCCTGCCTGGCTCTGGAAAGTGGTTAAAACTTACCTTTTTCCAGCGCTGGGCGGGGAGCTCTCCTCCTCCGTTCCGCCCCGCCGGCTGAATGCGCACGCGCGGCAAGAGCTGCGCGCGCATTCAGCCGGTCACATAGGAAAGCATTCTCAATGCTTTCCTATGGACGCTGGCGTTCGCTCACTGTGAAAATCACAGTGAGAAGCACGCAAGCGCCTCTAGTGGCAGTCAATGAGACAGCCACTAGAGGGAATGGGGGAAGGCTTAACCCACTGATAAACATAGCAGTTTCTCTGAAACCGCTATGTTTATGAAAAAATGGGTTAACCATAGAAGGACCTGGCACCAAGATCACTTCATTAAGCTGAAGTGGTCTGGGTGCCTAGAGTGGTCCTTTAAAGAGGAAATGTAATGATGAGTGGAATTGGTTAGACTTTGTTAATGGCAGTAGCTTGATTCAGCTCCTCCAAAGGCGAATGTACCAGCCAATGTAATGGGATGAGATGTGAAAGGAGCAATAGGAAAGAAGGGAATCCTTCATTACAGATTTTATTGGGCACTGTAGGTGTTAGGAAGACTGATAAGTAAGCTGTGATAGTTAAAGAGTGAAAAAAAGTGCTTTAGTATCATCGGGCATTAGAGATAAGTCAATACATGCCATGATTTGGAGACAGGATGGATGTGCGAAGAAAAGGTGGGACCAGAATGAAAAGTAACACAAAGGCATCGAGTTTGTGGGTAGGTTGGGGTTAATGGGTGTTCCATTGATTTTGAAGGAGGAGAGAAAATGGAGTTGGAGTATTCAAAGAAAAAAAAAAGTAGTGGTTCAGTGTTGGAAAGACACAAGTTTTAGAAAAAGGGAAAACATTGAGTTAGACAGAGCAGAGAGTTAGTGCCATGTTCTGGGAGGATATTTATGAGATCAGGGGAGGAGAGGTTAATCTGAGTGTCAAGAACATATACCAATAGAGACAGTATAAAGCGAAAACTAGACTGGATAAGGTGAGATGAAATGATCTAGGAGATAGGTGGTCGGATGAGAGGTTAGAAGTGCAAAAGCCTCCTTTTAGATTTATTGCGGATAAAGCACTTATTCCAGCACAAGCCTCTCAAGAACAGTGCTTCTTTATTGGGTGTCTTGCCTTACAAATGTGGGTATAGTGCTATCCCCAAGGTGACCACACAAAAATGAGCAATACTTTAACCACAGCAGAATACCTAATCGGCAAGGGTACAAGGCACTCACTTATAGTGGATATCTGTATCCAATGAATCCCCAAGATGATATATATTTATCATATACATCTTAAAGGACCACTCTAGGCACTCAGACCACTTCAGCTTAATGAAGTGGTCTGGGTGCCAGGTCCTTCTAGGGTTAACCCATTTTTTCATAAACATAGCAGTTTCAGAGAAACTGCTATGTTTATGAATGGGTTAAGCCTTCCCCTATTTCCTCTAGTGGCTGTCTCATTGACAGCCACTAGAGGCGCTTGCGTGCTTCTCACTGTGATTTTCACAGTGAGAGCACGCAGCGTCCATAGGAAAGCATTGAGAATGCTTTCCTGGACCTGAAGCTTGCATTCAGCCGGCGAACGGAGGAGGAGAGGAGAGAGCTCCCCGCCCAGCGCTGGAAAAAGGTAAGTTTAACCCCTTTTCCCCTTTCCAGAGCCGGGCGGGAGGGGTACCCTGAGGGTGGGGGCACCCTCAGGGCACTATAGTGCCAGGAAAACGAGTATGTTTTCCTGGCACTATAGTGGTCCTTTAAAGGGGAATTTAAGTCTAACAATTTTTTATTTATTTATTTTTCCCATTGAGTCCATCTGGTGACAAGGTGCCCAACGCATAAATCCAAAAACCCTCACTTTTTAACTGGTCAAATTCACAACTGCACCCCTCTTCCCACCCCCAAAGATGGTGGCACATGGTCAATACTCGCACCCAAAGTGTGGCGAATAGGTTCTTCATATCCATGAAGTGTCGCACCACAGGAATAATTAATGAGCCCATTGCTAAGGCTGCTCGAAAGGAGGATCTACATCCCCTCATTCTATCCCTTAAATAATTGGAGGGCTTCCCAAAGTATGTAGGTCCACCACACAAGATGTTTGGAATTGTCTATGTGGACTTGCTACATTGGGAAGCCCTCCAATGATTTAAGGGAGAGAATGAGGGGATATACACCCTCCATTTGGACAGCCGTAGGAATGGGCTCATTACACAGTGCTGGATTAAAATATAGTATAAACCACCAAACCCAAAATTACAAAACAGAGAAACCTATACCCTCTATGAAGAAACAAGGTACACTATCATTATAAATAGCATAGCTGGTCCTTAAAGGAACCATCTGGACACCATAACAACTTGGAATGACGTGCCAGGACATTCCTGGTGCTGACTTACCTGTACGAGTTGAACAATTCATAAGGAGTTCAACCGCAAAGTTAAGCACCCAACGCACAGTCACTCTGTTCTCTCGTTGATCAGAATCTTGAAATAGAAAGTCTCGGACAGGACCACCACTGATTGGCTGAGAGCGTCTGCTGGCAGTAGCTCCCCATTCACAACACAGCTTGAGCAAAATATGTATATATCTTAAGCCATTTGTGAATGGGGAGCTACTGATTGACTTAAAGAGTTAGCTGGCACTTTAAGCCAATTAGCGGTGCCACTTTTAAAGACTTCATCTTTCATGATTCTCAGCCGTAGAAGTATAGAGGGCTAAGCAATCTATTACTGGATACTGGACTTTGGAATTAAACCATTCATGATTGGTTGAATCTCTTAAAGGGACACTATAAACACCAAGACCACTTCATCTCATTGAACTGGTCTAGGTGCAGTGTCCTAGTCCCATGTAGTCCTGCAATGTAAATCATGGCCGTTACTGAGGAGCGGCAATGATTACATTGCAGGACTAAGACTGCCTCTAGTGGCTGTCAATCAGACAGCCACTAGAGGCTCTTCCTGGTGGTTAAGTGACTTTTGGTCACCTGACACTGGGCGTCCAAACACTCTGCATGAGGACATCCAGTGTCCGTAAAATTTCCATAAGAAAACATGGAAGCAATGTTGTCCTATGGAGAGGGCCTAATATGCTTGTCGCACATGCGCTTTAGCCCACACACCCCTGCAGAGGAAGCGGGGCACTGACACAGGGCCTGGGCACATTGGCGCCTGAATCAAGTAAGTGTTAAAGGGTTGGTTTTCTTAAACCTTTATATGCCGGGGAGAAAGGGTGCGAGAGGGAGGGGGGTCAAATGGAACTATAGTGTAAGGAATTAAACTTTGTATTTCTTACACTATAGAATCCCTTTAAGGTTATGTTGACCAGTATGTTCCTTTAAAGGGACACTGTAGGCACCCAGACCACTTTAGCTCATTGAAGTGGTCTGGGTGCAAACTCCCATCACCCTTAACCCTGAGCATGTAATTACTGCAGTTTTTATAAACTAGGGTTAACTCCTCCTCTAGTGGCTCTAGAGCAAGCATGTCGAACTCAAAGGCTAGCACGACCCAAATAAACAAGGTTTAAGTTTATGTGAGCCGCAAAAAAAACTAAATTTTAATTTTCATAGAAACGTAAGTTTATTTTGAAAAGTACAGTATATAAAAAAAAACATCTTCTACTAAATCCCAGTCCCCCCTCCATTAAACCCCTGCCCTTGTTTAAAAAAAATAAATAAAAAATTAACCAACAACAAGCAGACTCCACTCACATTGCCGCTGCCAGTATGCGACGTCGGCAGGGGAAGAGTGTAGGCGGAGCTGAGCCAGCGCCGAGGGAAATCGCCGCTGGACCCAGGTAAGTGACAGAAGGAGTTATTAACCCTTTGACAGCAGTGGAAGCTATAGTGCCAGGACAATGAGCTTGTTTTCCTGGCACTATAGGTTCCCTTTAATGCTTCCTCATAGCCTTCATTTGTAAAATATATAACCAAGAGTCACTCACAACACACATGAACATGCCTACATTATAAGGTTGCTGCTGGGGCCAATTCATATAACATACAAGATGCAGCACACACACTCATTCAATACACATCAATTTCAAAGTTCACAAAATGTAATTTTTTTTGGGGGTTTAAACACCTCAGCCAGGTAAAAATAATGACTGTCAAAAATAACTGACTCAAATTCCCCTCAAAAACAATTCAACTCTAAATGGTTTATTTACTTAACAGTGAATGATGGTGACTTAAAATCCAAATAACAAAATATAAACTAAAACTGCCAAACTGTGACAAGCTGAACAGGAGAGTTTTATTACAGAACTGCAGAACCAAATTTAATATGCAGACTAAACTAGCTGAGAGAAACACATCCCAACTCGGCTATATGCACAGCTAGGCTAATTTAGCCTGAAGTTTGACGTTTGGATTTTAGTAAATATCTCCCTTAAGTATGAATTGTTAGAAATGTAAAACTATAGGCCAAAAATAGTCAAACTGAAAACAGAAATAAGAGATTTTTCAGAATTTGAATTAAACGTTAAATCACATTCCTGAGATATCAGTCAAACTGATCATTAAACCAAAAGGTGTCGAGGATTCGAATTGCAGATTTGGAAACAGGTGACGCTGAGACTTTTTTTCCAATTTGTCTATTTTGGCCTGAACTTTCCAATTCCCACCAATTCTTGATGTAGAGAATGGCCTTATTGGTTATTTTGGCCTGCATATTAAAATTTGGATTTTAATTCCCAACCATTGACGCATGGAGGGTTCATTCATTATTGTATTTGGAGCAACACCATCACACACGGGGGGCAGCTGAGGAGCCACCATCTTGGGTCAAATAAGGATGACACCTTTCGCCCCTTACATGTTGTGCTGGTTCTGCATTGTCTAGTAGGATACGGCAGGATTCTGTTGCCAAGGTAACCTCTATTTTGTATAAAGTGACAGTTACAATAGAGAAACATAGTACCTAATACACTGTCGGAGTTTCCTAATTAAACCAAGAATTGAGCATTCATTTTAAAATATGAGACCAATATGGCCAAATCAGACATTCTCCAGACCAAATTGTCTACTTGGGATCGACATTTGAATTTCCTGACATGTCTTCGTTTAGTAATTACCCATGTGGGATCTCTCTGTTCCCCCTAAATCCATGATTAGATCTCCTGCCAATTCACATTTAAATGATCAGTCCAGACCCGAGGTAGATACCAGAGAGATCGATGTATGCTTTTTTTATCATTTGCAATGAATACATATAACTGTACTCACTGTGCTGTCTATGTATCCTGCTTGTTCTGCATCTTACAAATCATTTCATTCCTCCCTCCTGTGGGACCAACTTTGAAAAAAAGAAAAAAAAAAAAAAAACCCTGCTTCCTCCCCCTAATGGTCTTCCTGTGAAATCTCATTTTCCTTTTGTTGAATTATATTCTCACAGTTATGACTCGTTTTAGCGTTTTACCAAGTTCTTTGAGATCCCATTAAACAGCCACACTGCATCTAGCTGTAACTGGCTTCCCTCCCCAGCTATTTGTGTAGTGATGGGGTTCTTTATGATGTCATTCACTGTGACATGTGGGTGATGTCATAGTTTGAGGTGTGTGTGTGAAAAGCAGTGGTAGTCAACCTTTTTCTACCTACCGCCCATTAATGCATCTTTCTTGATGGAAAAATGTCCTTACCGCCCACCAGTTTTCGCACAAGTGCAGAATATTTTTTAGAAGGGAGGGTGTTTTAAAATAAATAAATGGACGTACATTTATCTTTTTGTTTCTACTTAATGCATGTTTATAATGTTTTTTTAACTTTATAAAGTTTAATGGGAAAACAATAAAGTAAATTGAAATTACCTTTACTAGTGATTAATGAGATCCTTGAGGTTGATACTGCGAGACTAAATATTTGATATCTGGTTCGATTTTCGTAAGGAACAAACGAAGGTCTCCTCTTTCGGTGATATTCAGACGACTTCTCTGTTTGCTCATAATATGATTTCTCATCTGTGCATCAGCTCCCCTCCTCAATTCCCCTCCCCACCTTTCCCCCCCCTTTTTTCTATTTTTTAACCTTCCTTATAGCAATGCCCAGTAGGAAGGCTGAGCTAGGTAGCCCACTTACTATTACTTAATAGCGCCCACTATAACAGACAGGCACACATACATACAGGCACACACAAGACATACATACATACATACATACAGGCACACATACAAACACACACACACACATAAGACATACATACAAAGACACATACAAAGACAGACATACAGACAGACACACAAGACATACATACATACAGACAGACACACACACACACAAACAAACACAAAATATTTTAGTCACCCTCCTGTTTCCTACCTTTTTAGTGCAGAAGGGTGACTTTCCCTGGGGTCCAGTGGTGGCTCAGGTGGATGGGAGTCAGAGTTCCTACTCTGACTCCCTCTGCTTCCTCCCACGCGGTCTGTGTGTTAGCTGGGAGGAGTGACGTGCAGACACTTCCTCCCAGCTCTGTGATGTAATCACAGGGGGCCAGGTCGCGCTGTTAAAGCACCCAGCGCTAACCGGGTCCCCTTACAATCCATAACCATCAGGTGGCCCTGACAGCATGAGTCACCCGATGAACTCCTTGGACGACGGCCCCGGCGGATTGCTGCGCAGGCCAGGGCCGCAAATGGTGATGGCGGGTACCCGGTCACAGAGGTACCACCGGCTTGCACCCACCCGCCCAATCTCTCAAAATGAGGAAATCCTTACCGCCAACCTGGAATCCTGAAACGCCCACTAGTGGGCGGTAGGGACCAGGTTGGTGACCCATGCTCTAAAGTATCAATATCCTTCTGGAGACACGGTCTCCAGTACTGCGTACAATACTCCAAGTGAGGTCTCACCAATGTTCTGTACAATGGCATGAGCACTTCCCTATTTCTACTGCTAATACCTCTCCCTATACAACCAAGCATTCTGCTAGCATTTCCTGCTGCTCTATTACATTGTCTGCCTACCTTTAAGTCATCAGAAATAATCACCCCTAAATCCCTTTCCTCAGATGTTGAGGTTAGGACTCTATCAAATATTCTGTACTCTGCCCTTGGGTTTTTACGTCCAAGAAGCATTATCTTGTACTTATCCACATTAAATGTCAGTTGCCACAACTCTGACCATTTTTCTAGTTTACCTAAATCATTTGCCCTCCTGGAACATCAACCCTGTTACATATCTTAGTATCATCAGAATTCTCACATTTGGAGTGTAATGATTAACCCCGAGAACAGATACGTTTATCAATTACCGTAATATTGTGTATTATTATTGTGATAGGCCATATAAGCTTAAGTCCCCATTGGATGCACATTTGGTGCTGGACAGGGGGTCTTCATGGGCACTGTGACTGGTTTCCAGCTACGCAGCCCCATATACAGCAAACTGTGATGCACTGTGTGTACTGACACCTTTCTATCATGACCAGCATTAAATTTTTCAGCAATTTGAGCTACGGTAGCTCTTCTGTGTGATCAGACCAGACGGACTAACCTTCGCTCCCCACATGCATCGAGTCTTGGGTGCCCATGACCCTGACACCAATTCGCAGGTTGTCCTTTTTTGCACCACATTTGGTAGGTGCATAATACCACTGCATACTGGGAACACCACATAAGTCTTTCCGTTTCGGAGATCCTCTGACCAATCATCTAACCATCACTATTCAACCATTGTCTCTCATCTTTTGACCATTTTTCCTGAACTGACTGTTCACTTGCTGCCTAATTTTATGTTGTAACTGATCAGTGTGCCTCCCAACACATGAAACAGCAAAAATCAAAACCTTTTTTGAAACTAGAATAATTGGAATAAGATCAAAGTTCTAACCGTAATACTGAAAGTTTAGTTGCTGGGGAAGTCAGTGTAGCACACACTCCTAGAACAATGACACACAGCCCCTCCTACAGAGGCAAATGTCAGACAGATCTACAGGTATGACAATACACAATGTTATAATTAACCTTTTATTGAGGAAGTTCAGTTCTCACCTGATAGCTGTTACTCAACACCGTTTATCTCTCTAGTACGCAAAGGATGCCTGACTAAAACATTAACAACTGCTAAAACATGTGGTTGTGCATCACCCTTTGTAAACAAATCTCTGATTGGTGACAGAGTGATGTTATAAACCGCAAGGAAGTGGCTACAAAGATCCATAAATTGAAGATATAAACAATCGTTTACACTAGACTGTAAAATATATTGAACCGTGATGTCATATTAAAGCGACACTTGTTTTAAAAAAAAAAAAATATATATATATATATATATATATATATATTTCAGCTTTCCCCTCCCCCCCCATTCTTCTTTCTGCTCTGCCTTTATTTGTATTATCTTTTCTCATAGACGCCTCCTTTTTGTCCACCTCTGTTCATGATGTTCTGTTGTTTGCCGTTCTGTGAGATTCTTTTGACAGGTGGCTTATGGGTAAATCTGATTGACAACTAAAATGGAACTTTAATTAAGCTGCCCCCGTTGCCAAAGATCACGCACCATATAAAACAAAGTAATCCCTACTTTTTTCTTATGTATAACTAAAAAGCGAGAGAAATAGAGGGACACTAAAAGTGTTGATTTAACAACAAAACTCTGCAAATTGACAGTGCCACTTTAAAAAGTAACAAGTTTAAAAGGTCTCAATAATTGGTGAACATTGGAGGATAAAAACAGGAAGTGGGACAATATGTAATTTGTGTCCTTGCATACTGAACAGATGGAGTTGGGGTATATGTTATGTGCTTGCTGAACTTTAGGTTTCCAAAGCACTCTAGATGACCTCATGAATTGGGTCGTGTCTAGGGGTGGGATACAGCACAGCAATGAGGATATTTTTGCATATCTGAATGCCTAACTAATAGAATGGGTTCTGCTATTACATTTTATAAAAAAATCCCACTAGTTTGTAATTATTGTACATGTAAATCAACATCTCTGCAGTGAGTAAACGCGTGTCCATTTAAGTCAGCGCTGAGGATGGTCTAATCTCGAATGCACGATGAGATGGACGTTCCTGGGCCACGGTCTTTTGGAGAGGCTTGAATGCCAGCCTCCTACCCACAAACCATGGGCATGGTCCCAAGAACCCCTAATGGGGGGCCCTGGATGCTTGCTGTGCTTCGGACTTCAGGATCGCTGGGACTCATTTTCCACCTTGTGGGCCTGACCGGGAGATGCCCTGGAAGTGTTCCTTGGATGGGGACTGTGCCGAGGTCCGGTCAGTCTTTAAACTGGTATTGCTCTGTCCCCTAAACTCTAAATAGAGTACTATTTGGAGGGGAGGTTTGGGAGGCATCAGAGGATACCTGGGGCTTGAGAGCGCTTCCCTTCCAGGAATCCTTTTTTGAGAATGCTTTCCTATGGACTGGCTAAATGCGCGCGCGGCTCTTGCCGCGCATGCGCATTCCGCCGATGACGGAGGAAGTGGGAGGAGAGTCCCCAGCACCAAGGGAGCCTGGCGCTGGAGAAAGGTGAGTGTTTAACCCCTTCCTCTGTATCCAGCCTGGCGGGAGTGGGACCCTGGGACTATAGTGCCAGGAAAACGAGTATGTGTGCCTGTATGTGTGTGTGTCTGTAAGTATATGTGTGTATGTGTTTCTGTGTGTGTGTGTATGCTCCTTCTTTCTTTTATTCTACAAGTACTCTGTTCACAGACAGAGTATTTGTAGAATAGGAGAAAGAAGGAGCAGAGTACTTGTAAAAAGGAGAGAATTGTTGTCTAATAATAGTAAGTGGGCTACCTAGCTCAGCCTTCCTGCTGGGCATTGCTATAAGGAACGTTAAAAAATAGAAAAAAGGGGGGGTTGAAAGGTGGGGAGGGGAATTGAGGAGGGGAGCTGATGCACAGATGAGAAATCATATTATGAGCAAACAGAGAAATCGTCTGAATGTCACCAAAAGAGGAGACCTTCGTTTGTTCCTTACGAAAATCGAACCAGATATAAAATATTTAGTCTCGCAGCATCAACCTCAAGGATCGCATTAATCACTAGTAAAGGTAATTTCAATTTACTTTGTTTTCTCATTAAACTTCATAAAGTTATAGATCCCGTAACAAGTCCCGAGCAGGGCCCGACAGGGAATTGGGTGAAGATCCTCTACACAAGGGACAGCCGGATTAATAATTGCCGACCGCTAACTACTTCAGCCGATAACCAGTACCCGCATATGAGCCCAAGTCTGCAAGAGAGTGACCTAGTACCTCCTGGGCACATACACTGGTCTTTCATAATATTGAGAACTGCCAGAGTGAGCCTCGTATGTACTAACTAACTACCTGCACCCTCATGCCTAAATGCTAGAACGGAAAATGCCCTAGAAAATGTCCCAGTGGTTACAGCGCCCGCTGGCTTTCATTTGCACAATATCTACGCGTAACCAGTTCCAACCTAAAGATTCTGTGCCTATTTGAGCATTTACCCCATATGTCTGTCACACATCATGCGACAACTTGCACATATAGCATATACAGTATATGTCAGGTGTGCAAAGATACGCTCAGTTGTTTTATCACACAGTTTTACCACACTGTTTCTCACTTGTTACTCACTACCAATGCAAATGTACCTGTCGTATTTACTAAGCCAGCGTCCTAATATATCTACCTAGCGTGACTTTACTAACAAAAATTGTGCTGATACTGCATGCCACAAAAATGTTTCCATTGTACACTATTCTTCGCTTGTTCCTGCTGTTGTGGCAGCACAAGCGTGTATGTTCAACCTTAATAATAAATATAAACTTTATAAAGTTACAAACATTATAAACATGCATAAAGTAGAAATAAAAAGATAAATGTGCGGACATTTTTTTTTTTTTTTTAAACACCCTCCTTTCTAAAAAATATTCTGCACTTGTGCGAAAACTGGTGGGCGGTAAGGAAACTTTTCCATCAAGAAAGATGCATTAATGGGCAGTAGGTAGAAAAAGGTTGACTACCACTGATCTAATGTGTGTGTGTGTGTGTGTTAGCAGCTAGAAAGCTGACTTGACGGTGGTACTCTGTTGGAGTACGGGAGCTACTTATTTTTTGCTATTTAATTTTGGAATATGTATGTGAAACCTTGGGATGGGGTCTTGAGAAAAAGAGAATGAGCGCAGTCCTTTTTTTTCCTTCTGTTTTTCTCTCTTTCTCCCTCTCTCTCTTTCTATGCTTTGCTCTTTCTCTCTCTGAGCCTGTCTCATTGTCAGCCAGCAGTAGTACATTGTAAGCCATGGGTTAAACAGTAATAGTGAGTCATATAATCCGCCCAGCCAGGGAGAGCTCAGAGCTCTAACAGGGAAAGTGACTGTAAGGGGGAGTGTCACCAGACTGGCAGCTCAGCAGAGCCATTGAAATGGAAATTGTGACCATATCTCCATAGTATGAGATAAAAGGGTGTGTGCGGGAGGCAGCCATTGAAGATAACGACCAGTAAAAACCCAGATGGCGGACTGCCCACAGGGAGGGGACTTGGTATAAAGTATCAGAGTGAGAGAGTGATGGAACCTCCAGGAATTCCATCCTAAGAACCTGCAGAGGAGGAGGTAAATCAGACACTGAGATCTCACTCTAACAGAGATGGCCAGGGCTAGCCTCCTCTACCTGGGGCTAGTGCTGTGTGTGCACACCTTAACAGCCCAGGATGTAGGGCAGATCAGGACTGGGCAGGAAGGAGGGGGGCAGGAAGATGGTGAGTGGTTCACTGGAGCCCATGGAGTGCAGGATTTGGCTCAGCTGTCATGGGACTATTTGCAGTGCTGGTTCTCTCCAGAGGAATGTGAAGAAAGTGAGCGACCTGCGGGTGAGTGCTGCTCTGCTGTTGTTCTGGTTGGGTTCTCACTCATACAGCATGCTATTGTAAGAAAGGGCACTGCCTAGTGATGCATCATGGGTTTCCAAATATGTTAATACTGTTAGAAACACTTTCCAGATAATGTATCTGCGAAGATTGCTATAGACTTTAATGGTGACTTTTGTAAGTTAATCAGTTGAAATGTTTTTCAAACCGTATGGAATCATTGAAAAAGCTTATTACATTTTTGCAATTTTGCAGATTTTTAAATTCTGTTTTCAGTTTCACCACAATCTAAGTGAATAAAGAATGATTTGTCCAAAGCTAGACAGACCTCTCTACAACTCTCTTCGATTTCAGTTATTCATTTTTTTTTTTTTCTCCCAATGTATTTTTTTTTATTAAAAGTTCAGCAGATCATAATTTAGATCTGCATGTAACAAAATACAGTACGTTCAGTAATGAGAGATTTCCAAGTTCTTCTGAGGGGAGTAATAGTTAAAAACCATTAAAACCGTTAAAAACACTCCCCTTATTCCAGCGCCGAGGGGGAACCTAATGCAAATGAGTGGCGTGCACCCCACGTGCATTAGTCCTTCCCCATGAGAATTTAACAATGTAATGCTTTCAAACGGAGGGGATTTGAAGATGTCGAAAGTCCTCATGCAAAGTGTGAGGATGTCCAGAGTCATTTCACTGAGTCGAACTGTGAAACTTCAGGAAGCTGATAGACAGCCACTAGAAGCAGTCTTAACCCTACAATGTAAAGATTGCAGTTTCTCTAAAACAGGATTAAGGGGGGGCAGGTACACTGCATCCAGGCCACTTCAATGAGGTGCATTGCCTATAGTGTTACTTTGTCGTGAAGATAGCAGAGTGTAGAACATTTATTCTGTACATTGTACTGATACCGGGACCTCTGTCTAGGCACTCCTTATGGTTAATCCTGCTCTCTTGCTATGTCATTGGGTTAGTGGTAAGGAGTACATTCAAGGGAACGAGGAATAACTGCTTTACGGCTGCCAAACTGCTGGCATCCCACTCAGACGTGTAGAATTCTAGTCTCATCACTTGCAGGTGGATCCACTCTAAGACATGGAGCTCTGTGTGGAGGAAGTGCTCTTTAGGCTAGTGTTGAATGTTGATTTTGCCAGCAGAATGTATAGATTAGCTCAGGGGTAGGCAACCTTCGTCCCTCCGTATGCTGTGGACTACATCTCAATAAATGCTCTTGTAAGAGTACTATGGGCGACATAGTCCACAACACCTAGAGTACCTAAGGTTGCTGACCCCTAGACTAGATAGATGAATACATACCTGAAGATGGACGTATCTTCTACTCCATCTGTTGATGACTAACTTTAATATGTCTTTATAAAGTATACAATAAAACGTACCAATGAAGAAGACTAGAAGGTGGATTCTCTTAGCAGAGTAAGGACTCACACTGCTTATTGAATACCAATTTTCTCATAGACTTCAATGGAGGAATTGCTATTCAGTAAGCAGAGTAAACTCTAATTCCTATTACATAAGAGAATCTGGCCTCTGGGCTTTTTATGTATTGTGTTTTATTTATTTTTTTCATTCTTAAATGTAAACCTAATACGAATGTTTGTTTCTCTTCTATTTTTACAGATTGGGGCTGGCCTACTGTTAGCTGGGAATCCCTGCGGTTTTTATCAGACTGGTATTCACGAGTATCTGAAAGCGGGGACTATGCCTATGGAAGGATTTCCAATAACCTAACAGGTCAGGTTAATTCTGTTATACAAAGGGACTGGTTTAGAACTTACAGTATGCAACTCCAGCATATATGCAGTCCTGTAAAATGGGCCAAAAAAATATTACAGCTAAATGCAAGTTGAACGCTGTAGTGGTTATGGTGCCAGCCCAGGAATACCTTGGTGTTATTCCTCAGTAAGGGGCTAAAACATTTTGCATTGGTTTGCCACATACCTAAGTCCAACTGGACTCAGAGCCTCCTAAAATGCTTGAAACGCTGAACATACCTAGCACCATCACCACTTCAAAACACTGAATTGGTAATGGTGCTTGGAGTAAAATGTCAATGCATATATCTACATCTGTCAGATATTTGCAACTTTTTTTATCTTCCTTAAGATTTTTGTAATAAATCCTATGCTGTTTCTTGCCATCAAAATGTGTTTTTCTGACACGTGTTTATAATTCATTAAACTGGGAGTTTTATAGAAAAATGTCCAATTCAGCTAATGTTTTTTATTTTTTATTATTATTATTTTTTTTTTTATCTACAACTTGTAATTTCATCTCAATTCTCTCCAATTCCCAGTGCGGTGAATAGTCCTAACAGTAAGTGCAAAAGAAAATTACCACCTCGGGTCTAAAAAAAAAAGTGTTGCTAGTTAATTTTTCACTAATCAATCATTAATCGTAACTATTATTATTATTATTATTATTATTATTATTATTATTATATCAAACTCGAGTGCCCAGATGATGCTAAACTACAACTCCCATAATTCTCTGGACATCTATTGCCTTCAATGAATTCTAGGAGGTAGAGACCACCAACATCGGTTGAGATCATTGACCATATAAATATGGGGCAAAATTTATTGTAATTAAAGTATCTAATAAATACAAATAAAAAACATGTTTATTCGTTAAAGTTGAGACTTTATGGATGAGGTTATTTAAGAATTGTTTTGTAATTATTAATTTTTTTTTTCCATCAAGGGAGTCTATCAAGTAAAACGTGTTTTTTTTTTTTTTTTAAACATAAATCAAGTTATTTTTGTGCACTATGTCAAAGGGAATGCAAAGTATCCCTATATGCTGGTCTGCATTATGCTACCTGTTCGCAACTTTTTTATTTGTATTTTTTGGGGTGAAACCCCCCCCCCCAAAAAAAAAGCATAAGCTCAGTTAAGACCCTCTGCTACCTAGAAAATGTGGGAGATGTATAAAAGTAATTCAATCCAAAAAGTGAGTCAATCACAACACTAATTTTGACCTTTATTTCCTTCCCTTAAAAAAAAAAAAAAAAAAAAAATTAAATTCCATAGGATGTCCATAATGAGAGAGAATGTAATCATTACACCATTGTTATATAACGGTTGTACTACCAGGGGTTAGTAGCGGGCAACCTGTGTTACCAAATGTAAAGTATATAATTATTGCCAGGTCAACTGCTGGGCTACTCAAGGTTATCGTGATTACTGTCCAAATCAAATATTGGAGTAATCCATTGCCTGTTGACTTTATTCTTAGTTTTGTTTATTTTTAGGTTTGCAATGGGACCTAAGCAGACGTGTACATGGGCAACACCTGGCCAAGGATCTGATAGTAACCTCCTTTCAAGATTTCCTTGAGGACAGTGAACCCAAAAAGCCACTAATCCTCTCTTTCCATGGCTGGACTGGAACGGGTAAAAATCTGGTGGCCCGGATCATAGCAGAGAACCTGTATGAAGATGGACAGCGGAACCGCTGTATCAGAATATTTTTTCCACAGTTGCACTTCCCCCATGCCTCACACTTGGAGGTCTACAAGGTAAGGATGGCGGCTGTTTGCATTCTTTCTGGATGTCACGTATATGTTTTAAAACTACGTACATTCCAAAATAAGCTTCAGAGACAAATTGGAGATGATAATGATATGATAACTTAGGCTTTGATTGAATTCTTTCGGATAGGATTTTCAAACAAGTTATCTACAAACATTCCCATACACTTTCATGGTTACTTCTGTAGATAAAGTTTGAAAGGTTTTCTCACAGATTGTGATCATCTGAAAAGCTTATCCAAAGGTTCTTTGAGTTCTTAGTAAGATTCTGGAGAAAAGGATGTACTGAATGGCTCAGACACTGTGACAGTATTATGGGGTGCATGTGGCTCTTGAAAAATCAATGCTACAGTGCCACATTCAAAAACATAAAATTACAGAGCACATATTTTAATCACTCCCCCTCCACTTTAAAAGGGCCACCTGTCACCTTAATACAGCACAAATGTCCTATGCTATACTATAAGATAACCGCTGCAGATTACAACAATGCAAAATAGAAAATAATATTAAGATACTGGTTCTGAGTACAGTTACATATGTTTAATTTCTCTTAAACAAAATGCTGTGGTTGGGTTTTTATATAAGCTAGTGTCTTATGAAATAAAACCATTTAAATAATAGATATACAATTTGTCACCATTCTCTGTGACTGATCCCATTTAACACCATTCTTTAATGCTAGAGAAGCGATCGGTGCATTGATTTAGATTAGTAGCTCTCACCCCTAGGTTGCGACCCAAATGTTGGTCCCCATGCTGTTTCAGTGTGAAATGTTAATCAGCCCCATTGGAATTATCACTACAGTAAAGAACATATTGTGAGTAACAATAATCAAAATAGCATTGTGCATGGTACGTTTTAATGTTAGATAAAGAAGTGTTTGTTTTTACTGATTTAGAATAACATTAGCATTAGCACAAAGTAAACATACATTGCATAGCTTTCATTTTAAAATTTACAAAACCATTTTCAAATTCAGAATTAAGCATTAATGCCCAAGGTCTCAGTGATTTTCTCAAATATTTCTGCATTTCTTTATGGAGGGAATTGCACACTACAAACACGTCCAATTCAAATGTAATTGTCTTCTTTTTGTATTTAATTTTTTTAAATAATTTGATGCATTCTAAACTCAGACTTTGGAAAGTGTAAAAAATAAATAAAGTGTGTATATGCATATCATTTGATTTACTATATAATTCTTTGTGTGTTTTGCAGGTTCAGTTGGAGAAACAGCTCCGAGACATATCCTTGCGTTGCTCGCAGCCCCTGTTCATCTTTGATGATGCAGATAAGATCCCTGTTGCGCTCTTGACTTCGATCATTCCATACATTACTCAGTCAGAGACACAGCAAACCCCCAGCATTTTCATATTCCTCAGGTGAGACTAGATTTTTTATTTACTTTTCTATAGCAATGGGTAGAAGTTCTCTTATGCTCATGGATTTACACATAATTGTCCACATATAAACATCAGAAAGATATTGAATTCTTCAATCTCAAATTATTGTAAACAACCAATTTTGTGTACATGTCATTAACTCTATCCCCATGTTTTACCGCCTCTATTTAAATACTCACTTTTTCCCATTTTTCCATATTCAGTGGTTTGGGCAGTACTGCAATTAACGAGGTGGCCCTCACTTTCTGGCGTGCAGGACGCCATCGGGAGGAGATTACAGCAGATGACCTGGACCGTCCTTTGAAAGCCTCCATAAGGGACCAAGGTACGAAATTCTCAAACTAATATCTGTTTGAGGTTTCATTTTCTGAATTGGCAAGATTGTAGGACTCCTCATGTTGTTGGACATACCTGAGTATACAAATGGCCTCTTGTAGTTATGAATTATTACTCTCCCTTTTCACTAGTTTAGAACTTATTTTCTTCATATTATGGAATATAGTGGAGCGGAACATCGGTGTAGTTATGTTGTACTGCTGTAAGCTTAATTAACTAAAGATGTGGTTACAGAGTTGAAGACATTTTATCTATTGATTACTCCTGGATTATTTTGACCTACGTTTGGAATCCATTGTTTTGAGGTTTATACAGTAAACTATGTTGCAGTGAACTGAAAAAAATAATATATAAATGTATGTATAATAAGCCAAAATAGCCAAGTTGGGGAGTAAAAATCTCCACTTGCCCACATTTTCGGTTTTGCTGTTTGGCTCATTCTAGTTTGATATTTAGTGAGTAAATCCCTTGCAATGAGTGAATAAACACATGTACATAAATTTGTTAATCTTTCACATCCAAAGTAATGAGTATTTGAGTATTTTTTTTATATTCTAAAGGGAGACTAGACCTTAAAAACAATAATGCTTTAAAGGGGGAGTCCAAAAGGTAGATCCCCAGATTTATCAAAACTGCAGCTTTTAGTGAATAACCCTTTTACGTTTAACCTTAATGGCACTAAACTACCCCATCCGTACCATTCTAGAAATGCAACTGACCACTTCTGTTTAAGCATTTTACATTAATGATTACATATTCATGTATCCTAACAATTTAGGTTTATGTCCAGTATGAGGTCTACTAAAAGCCAAAACATGTAGCTCAATATTTTAACAGCCTTTTTTTTATATTTAATTATTTACTTTCAATGTAACTTGTATGATCTTTATAGAAAGTCTTGATGATCCAATATCATTACCAGGTTGTGGTTTTCTGTCAGTAATCCTTAGCTCTTTTTTCTAGGAGACAGTGTTCTGCTCTGGCATCTCATGACTGAGGATCTCGTTGATGTGTTTGTCCCTTTTCTGCCGCTGGAGCGAGCTCACGTGAAGCTGTGTGCCAGGGATTCCTTTGTTGCACGAGGGTTGCCATACACAGAGACTGCTCTAGATGTGCTCACTAAAGGCTTGCTATTTGTTCCAAAGGAGGAGAAGCTGTTTTCTGCCCACGGCTGCAAACTAGTGGCACAGAGAATTAACTTCCTCCAGTAGCTAAGAAGAAAAGGACTCTATATCCTGTGATATGGGACAGGAAAGGGCTAAACCTGCATGAAACATTGTTGCGTCGTACCAGGTCTTGTGCAAATAAAGAGACGTCTGGATGTATAAAAGCATCAACTGGTGGCCGAGGGTGGCCCGTCTTGCTCCAGGCAGCTCTGTCTTAGAAGGTTGGAGTGGAACAAGAAAACTGTCTTGGTGGACTCAATTCTCTGCAATCGTTGGGTAGAGTTCAGATTTGGTTGGAATACCGTTACATTGATTGTGTGTGGATATCCAGGGTTTATTGACGAGACCGTCAATCGCTATTTAAGGTCATTATCAAGCTGAACTGGAGAAATATCCTAACCTTGTTTGACATTTGAACCATCCCTCATTGGGTGGAATGATATCATTTCTCTGAAACTACTCATTTGAGTTTAGTAAATACTAAAATTGCAATTACATGTGAAATGTGCAGATTGCCATAAAATATTCTGGAGTTAATTTGGAACTCGAGTGGTCATCAACAGTTACCATAATTGTAGAAACTGACAGGACAATTTCATATTTTAGGTCAAAATAGTTGAGTTAGTTCATTTCCTTGTAAATGTTCTACTAATCTGATTTAGTCAAAAAGAAAGTATGAATGTAAGTTTGGGGTTAGCTTACACAGAACTATAAATGATAACCTCTGTTACAAGAAAAACAAAAGGGCAGTTTATTTATATTGTTAAATGTCAGCTATATTTTTTTAATAAATATTTTATTCTAAACCTGAATCTTCTGTTTTATTTCCACACGTTCTAAATGCAGATGATTAACTACACGTCATGCCATCTTGAACCCATGCCTGTCATTTAGTCCTGGCTCTTGCTACACCACGTTAGACATTTCTCCTGTGAGTGGTAGATTAGGTGGCGATGCAATAAACAGCCGTGCTCAGTATGTGATATACAGTCTGCGCAGGCATTACATGTGCCATAGAGTTCACGTTCTCTATACAATCTTGATAAAATGTCCTATTTAAACTCAAGTAACATACAATAAAGTCACTATGAGCTCTGACTTACTCTGACTTATCTAGATTACTGTCCTCTTATCTTTTTACATCCCACAGATAAGAGTATCCAGCAGCAGGGGTTATATCAATGCAAAAACTCCTGATCCATTATCTGCATTACACATCTAACCTACAATGAAATCGAATACTGACTGGTACAGTTCCATTAACTGTATCTAGTGGGCAAAGTATGAAATCAGATACTATGCTTCATGGTGATTTAGCTAGGCACTCTATGCAATATGTTGAGGCACCCAAGGCTTCACATTTTGGAATAAATAAATGGATTAATTGAAAAACAAGTGCATATTACTAAGCCAGAGTTTGGATCACTTGGATGTATGGCAATTATTTACCTGCTTTTCCTCGTCAGATAAGTTTATTGAATGACCTAAAGGTGGACACGTGGTCTACAGTCACAGCCAGCATAGGCATACCTTTATAGCCCTACTGCTAGAGTGTGAAGGCCACCGATTCAGTCACAGTAATGCAATCCTGTAGCAGGACCAAGAGAACCAATATTCTGGGACTGCCAAAAATCACTCCCAGGATATTCACTAAAGGGTGGCTGGAAGCTGTGGTACTCCTGGTTTGATTTACAATGAGCGACTGATACAGAGGATTCCCCAGTGCCATGCCACAAAGTGGGGCAATCACTGTAAGCTTTGTGATATTCAGCAGCAGTACAAGACTGTTACTATGCATGAGATAAAGTGGAGGTCCCTCTCTGTCAAACCCTCGGAAGATACATTTAGTGTAGTAGTGAGTAACTAGGATTTTCAGTTAACTTTCTCCTTTTTATTTAACTGCTTGGTGTAAATTTGTGTATTTTTGTATGCACTGGTATATTTATTACAAATAAACATAAAAGGCCACTCCACAGTTAAAATCCATAAAAAAATCATTTAGTAGATATACCCACAATGCATGTATTCATAGGGTATATATATTCGTATGAGCAGGGCCCTCGTCTACCTATTGTTCCTGTGTAAATGTCTCATTTATTGGAAATGTCCCCCTCCCCCATTTCATACTATTGTAAAGCGCTGCGGAATTAGTTGGCGCTAGATAAATACCAATAATAATAATGAACTGCAGCCTTTGCAAAGCCTCCCCCCGCCCCCGCCCCCCCCCCCCTTTTTCCTCAGAAAAGACTCTCTGCAGAGGGAAACAACCAAATAGATGCTTCATTGAGAAGCTTCTGAAGGGATCCCCTCTGTGAACGCATTGCACAGCATTCAGCAAGAACACCGGTCTGATCTGAGATAGAGGGGTGGGGGTTGAAAACAGGTGTACTCAAGTAAAACACACCTATAACTTTCATTAAGTCACTGGAGCTAATGGAAGGTGGAAAAAGCAATAACATTGTGTGGGAAGAATCAAGGAGAGGATGCAGGCCAAATATGAAAAGGAAAAATCCAGCAAAGGCGGGGAGAGAGGTGGCATGGGAACAGCTGTCATCACAGGAGACATTAAAACACATTACATTAAAACTGTATCACTGACATGAGCACAGCTGTAGATCTCTGGATGAGATAGGGGTGGGCAGCTGGATACAGCTAACAGATGAAACAGGGTGTGGAATTAACACACAGGTAAAGAGGATTAAGCTGGTTTGGAAATGGAGAATGCTGAATGAAACACAATGTGCAAGTTCTACGCTACTAGCCAAGCCTTAAAAGTTACGTGCCAACGCAAACCTGGTGGGTCATGACTTACTCAATAGGGGTGAATTTCTACTTATTAGGACATTGGGAAATAGATCTAGAATGGGGAATCCAACAGTTGGATATGGCATACTATAGAAGGTTACAGAATAAAGTTTACAAGCATCCCTTCTCCAACATTTCTGGTGTCAACATACAATTAAAAAAAAAAAAAAAAAGTCAGAAGCCGTTCCCACTGCCTCACTGACCCTCCTAAACAAAAGGAGTCATAGAAAAAGTACCAAAGCACCAAGAGTTCCAAGGTGTATACTCTCGTCTGTTTCTCGTCAAAAACAGAGACAAAAGTTTTCGTCCTATTCTAGATTTAAAAACAGTCAACTCCAAACAGAAAAGCCCTTGGGCTGGTTGAAAAGGGCTCCAAAGGTCACTGACAAGCCTGCTCCATAAATCAATAAATTAAAAATACCCTCGATGGGAGGCAAGCCACAAAAGGTTCAGGATTGGGCATGTGTTGTACCGTTCGGTTTGTACTGTTCAAATTGCATATTATTTTCACGAACTGTATCTCAGTTGGCTTCTGCGAAAGCCCAACAGTTAAAGTACTCCCGCATTCTGTACCAACAATTCCGCATGGAAAATATCCTTTCAGTCACACATATTTGTTAAAAGAGAGATTTACATGGCGAAAATAGATCTCAAGGACGCCTATCTTCATGTGCCTATGGCCACAAGCTCAAGACGGTTTCTCAGGTTTGCAATAAAATCAGGCAAACAAAAACTTCTCCATTTCCAGTTCAGGGCACTTCCATTCGGCCTATCTTTAGCTCCTCGTATTTTCACGAAGATCCTTCTACCTTTAACAGCCACAATGAGAATAAAGGGCATTGCACTTCTTCCCAGTGATTGCTGGACTTACTGTTTTTTTACTTTTTGACTATGTATTAATATTGAGGCAATGTGAAAAAAAGGCACATCTGTACCTCTATTTCACTCCTCCCCCATTCATTTCTCTTTGATGGTTCTCCTTTTATAGATTTCCCTTCTCTCTGCGTTTTCCATTTTTATACACTTCTCTCATACTATAACCTCTTTTCAAATACATCAGTCCCCTTCTCCTCCAGCACATCACTCTTATTCAGCCTGCTGAGTATTTTAGTATAAAATGTCCACATCAGTCTCATCTGCCCTATCTTCACCTGATTCGTAGATACAAATATTTGGTCAGACATTCTTTTAACAGGAAAATGGCTAAAAGAAATAGGGACAGCAGTTCAGAGTTTGAGGAGGCTGGCTGCTGATGGTGGCTGGGTACTGGGCAATGTGTCCCCATTGGCACAGCAGACAGATGCCATGTGTTCAGAAAACGAGAATCACAGGAGGTTTGTTACATACAGATTTTCTTCCTGTGCAACTCCCATCACCCTCAGTTTGGTGCGAATGACTGAGGGTGGTGAGAGTTGCATCACCTAGGAAAGGAATTGAAAAGTACTATTTCAAGAACAAATAGGAGTCACCTACTGGAGGACAAACCAAGGGAAAAGAATTATACAAATAGAGAAAAAGTCACAAAATATGATCACGCTTTTATCACCAGATATAATACCGAGCACTTTCAGATCAAAAGGGCATCAAAACATTGGTCCATCTTACGAGAAGGCGATTTATTAGGGCCTTTACTTCCAGACTGCCCACCCATAATTTAAAAAAAAAACCAAACAAACCAATAAATCTTTAAAATACTCTAGCACCCAGCTATAGTATAAAAATATGCAATAGCCAAAGAGAAACATCTCAGCCGGCAGGTTTTAAAGTATGTTTAAGTTGTAAATCTTGTAAAACAATAGGAAGTAAAATGGGAATCAAAAAAGATTTTGTTAGTACATCAACTGGCAAAAGGTATCGGCTCAGGGACCATATTGGATGCCACACAGACCATGTGTTATATATACACTTCAGTGTCCGTGTGGCAAATAGTATGTGGGATAAACCAAGAGGGAATTGAAAATTGGGTTTTTGGAACACCAAAACAACATACGCAGGAAAGACACTAAACATACAGTTCCGATCCATTGTAACAACTGTCCCTTGTTCAGCTGGCAGACCCTTAAAGGACCACTACAGTGCCAGGAAAACATACTCGTTCTGCACCCAGGAAAACATACTCGTTTTCCTGGCACTATAGTGCCCTGAGGGTGCCCCCACCCTCAGGGACCCCCTCCCGCCAGGCTCTAGGGGGACGAAGGGGTTAAACTTAGCTCTTTCTCCAGCGCCAGGCGGGGAGCTCTCCTCCTCCTCCTCAGCTGAATTCTCAATGCTTTCCTATGGACGCTGGCGTCTTCTTCACAGTGAGAAGCACGCAAGCGCCTCTAGCGGCTGTCAATGAGACAGCCACTAGAGGCTGGATTAACCCTATTATAAACATAGCAGTTTCTCTGAAACTGCTATGTTTATAGATAAAAGGGTTAACCCTAGCTGGACCTGCACCCAGACCACTTCATTAAGCTGAAGTGGTCTGGGTGCCTATAGTGGTCCTTTAAGTGTTTTGGTATCGAACATATTAAACCCCACTGGAGGGGTGGCAATAGTGATGAAAGGTTAGCACAGCAGGAGACCTTCTGGATCCATCAATTGGGCACCCTGGAACCTGGAGGTCTCAACACTGATATAGATATTATCTGCTTCCACTAATGTAAATGGGATGCCATATACTACACATAAAGACCAATATAAAACAGAACATAACTGGAACTTTAAATTGAAACCAGAGATAGGAACAGGAGTAAAATGTCAGGTTGCTTATAAGAACTGGGGGATAACCCCTATAAATTAATTCAATAAAGAAAGGAGAAAAACAAAAAACAGAGAGACCAAAGATAGATAAATCCTAAAGGTTCCCTGTAATTGCAAAGCAACCCAAAGGGAAATAGTTAAAAAATAACTTTTAATAAATTCCTTCTAAAAGTCAATACCTCAGTAGATAGGTGAAAAGTAAGATATAAATAGTAATTAAATAAAAAGATGGAGAGAGAGAGGAATAGAGTTAGTACAATAGCTAGGTGGTAGCAAAAAATAGAAAATAGTAACCTAGTGGATCCTAAAAGTATCCAACAGTATCTAGCATATAACTAGCTAAGTAACCCTAAAATCGTGAATACTGACTCTTAACTCCCAGTAATCTTAGGCTGAAGTCATCTACCTAAGTATAACAGAAAAACGAAACCTCAATGGAAGGTACTCAGAGGTAGTGTTGAATAGATAAAAGAGAGGGTGGTCTATCCAAAGTATATTAAATAATCTGATAGTGGCTGCAGCATCATCCCCATAATATCTCTAACCACCCGCTCATAAAGAGTCCCGACGCGCGTTTCGCCACGAGGGCTTTTCAAGGGAGCCGGACTAAACGCCGGCCAGGTTTTAAATAGCCCGCCCTCGACTGTGGCTGGTTAGTATTACCACCAATCACAAGTTGGGGGGCGGAGTCAAATATCGGAGCCGGTATGCCCGTGTTCGCCGGGGAAATTGGCGCGGAGAATTAGTTATAATGAAAAAGTTAACCTATAAAGAATCAAAGGAAGGAAAGGAAGGAAAGGAAGGAAAGGAAGAAAGTCGGGACTCTTTATGAGCGGGTGGTTAGAGATATTATGGGGATGATGCTGCAGCCACTATCAGATTATTTAATATACTTTGTATAGACCACCCTCTCTTTTATCTATTCAACACTACCTCTGAGTACCTTCCATTGAGGTTTCGTTTTTCTGTTATACTTAGGTAGATGACTTCAGCCTAAGATTACTGGGAGTTAAGAGTCAGTATTCACGATTTTAGGGTTACTTAGCTAGTTATATGCTAGATACTGTTGGATACTTTTAGGATCCACTAGGTTACTATTTTCTATTTTTTGCTACCACCTAGTTATTGTACTAACTCTATTCCTCTTTCTCTCCATCTTTTTATTTAATTACTATTTATATGTTACTTTTCACCTATCTACTGAGGTATTGACTTTTAGAAGGAATTTATTAAAAGTTATTTTTTAACTATTTCCCTTTGGGTTGCTTTGCAATTACAGGGAACCTTTAGGATTTATCTATCTTTGGTCTCTCTGTTTTTTGTTTTTCTCCTTTCTTTATTGAATAACTGGAATTTTGTTCCAAAAAAGAATATGATTCGACATCTCAAATGTTACATTTGAAGAACACTTAATCATTAACATCCAATAATTTATATAATTTGGGTATAGATGAGTCTTTATGTTTAGATTTGGCATCTCCATATCCAAAACACAAATGTGTATGTAAGAATACAAAGGCTCCTTGATACTTTTATATGGAAGTGACTACCATCCAACACATAATACAACTATCATCTGTCAATTAGAAAAAGTAATGTATAAACCATTTGGTTAAGTACATCTTACCCTTCCACATTTTTTATTTTTATATACATACATATTTAAGGAAAGTGGATCTCTTTGTTTGTCCCTAACAAACTTCTCTGCTCAAGAAATCATTGCCCCGATTTTGCATTGATTTATATTTGTACCTTTTTACCTATTTTGAGCCCTAAGGGCTACCATTAGTAACCCATCTATTGCATTGAGCTACAGGTGGAACGCATACTTCCTTATAGTGAAACGCAGACGCCCATGGATACAATTGGAGTGAATCGCCGAACCGGAAGTGACATCACGAAAGCAAAACAACCCGGGAAATTTGACTACCCACAGCTGCATCAAGAAATTAACACCCTGGGGCTGGGCCGGACCGCCGACGGGATCAGACGTGCTCTGTCTGAGCTCCCGCTTTGGGGCCGGAAAATCGGCGCAAACTGGGGGCAAAATCTTCCCAGCAACCCGCAATGGAGACTAAACGGAGCCCCAGATCCTGGGGCACGAGGAGAAACCCCTCACGATCCTGTCCGGTGCCTACAGTAACCCGACAACGGCCCGAGGCATGTTGGAGCTTGAGCCGGGATGAGACGGCCGCTCTCCCGGGTCTCCGGTTGGTGTCCGGCCCTCGCCCTCCCCCCCCCCTCTGGACCGGGGGGGTCATCCCGG
The DNA here is from genome assembly GCA_933207985.1 of Pelobates cultripes. NCBI lineage: Eukaryota > Metazoa > Chordata > Amphibia > Anura > Pelobatidae > Pelobates > Pelobates cultripes. The sequence goes on from OW240919.1 coordinate 42,823,417, forward strand.
TCCATATAATCAACTACTATTACGCCAAGTTGGGCAGAAAACAATCACCCCACTGGGAAACACTCACCAGCAGCACCCTCCCAAGATGGCCGCCGCACACCAGCCACGAGTGCAAACTACCCACAGGATGGAACTTGCACACAGACGAAACCATCCAGCGCCATCTGACCACCACAGTAATCATCTCCAGGGATGTGTCGGCTCACTACACTGGGCTAAACAAGGTGATGTTTGCAGCATATGTATTTGGTGGAAAAACCCCTTTGTGCCTGAGGAAAGCACCTGAGGCCCACCCTATCCCTCCTGGAGGACACTACAGTAGCTGCAGCTGCATCCACGCTTATCCTGTGCGACAACCTTCAGAGCAAGCACACTGCCAGCATTGGGTATCGATTAAACAAACCCACCAGGCTATATGCTGGCTCACTGAGCAGACCAACAACGGGTATCGGATGAAACCCTGACTACTGGACTCCCACCCATGCTGGACTGAAACCGGGTAACCAGAAAGGTCACCACTTTGGGACTCCTTAAGCTGCCTATGACGACCTGAGATTTCCTAGATTGATTTATCTTTACCCTAGCTAAGATACTATCACTTAAAAGCGTCTATACATATGTCTGTTTTCGCTATAATCTTATACATTTCGCACTCAGTTTAGGACACCAAGTGAATTCCTAATATAATGCTGCAAAATGTGCGATGACCCTACTTAACATAAGCGACTTGACCCAACGTGAATAAGTGCATAGGGTTTGGTGTATGCTGGAGGGTACCGTGACAGATATTAATGCGATGAAACCTTACAAAATAAGCATGACAAAAATGTGTTCACAAAGCAGATTAACTGTAAGGGTTAGCCCAATATGATGCTGCTAATCGCTGAGACACATAGGCTTTTCGGTAGCCAGACCTATCTATGACATGGCAATGTAGGCATACCTCCTTCACTAGACCAGTCCTTACACCTAACTCGAAGACACACTAGCAATGTTTAATTGAATGCCTTACATACTCTTTGACCTAATCCTGTTCACTAAATTACAAAAACGTGCTGAGTTAACTTACGCCACGAAAATGTTTTAATATGTTATATTTGACTGCGTCTGTTACAGCTGTTGTGGCTACACAGACACTGTTGTAAATTCTTGCACGACAAAAATAAAGAAAAAAAAAAAAAAAAAAAAGAAATTAACACCCTGGGAAGAATCCAGCATCAGTATTAAAAAAAGGACTCAGGGGGGAGGGATCTTACTGCCTACTTTTTATTGTATATCTGTATTTGCAACTGCTGTTACACACTTGAATACCAGGAGGTCCCTGAAGTCCATTTGGATGAAACGCGTAGGACCTGGTACCATAACAGCTTGTACATATATTTATCTTTTATATTTTTAAATAAAGAAGGAATTTGGTTACTCCATATCCTGAGTCCAACTCCTGTTTTCCTGGGAGCAGAAACAGTGATTTCGCCCCCCACCTACATCAAGGGAGACACCCTTGGGCGTCATTAATTCATCCATCCTATGAGTTATATCTAATACAGCGCATTTGTACCCTGTTATACAGTGTTACGCTATTATTTGTTCCATATTTTTTTGTAGATCTACAGCTGTATCCTCATTTTTGTGTATACCTAATGATAATATCCTCTTGACTGCTACTGCCATGAAATTATGTTAGTGAAAGGGGTTCATGTATTGGGCATCTAGCTTTGAAATGTGTAACTACTTTTCTCACCCTTGGATACATTATATTTTGCAGTATTTGGTCTCCGCGTTGTTATTTAGAAAACTGTAGATGGAAGGAGGTTAGTGCCTTCTATGAGCAGGTAGGCGGAAGTATTTAAATGTTTTATATCTTTTCAGAGCTTCTTCTCCACAAAAGAGGGAACAACCCACTTGTGCAGTACTGCCACTCTACTAAGGTAAAAAGAATTTACACTAAGTAAAATTACTGGGTTTTTTCTCTAAATCCCAGATTGTTGCCGACACAGACCGTGTACAGGTGTTATTCTCAAGAACCCAGTTCAATGGTAGGCAACCTTCAGCACTCCAGATGTTGTGGACTGCATCTTCCATAATGCTTTTACAGCTTTAATGCTGGCAAAGCATCAAGGGAGTTGTAGTCCACTACGTCTGGAGTGCCAAAGGTTGCCTGCCCCTGTATAGTCAATGGTCATACACAGCGTTCGCTCACCACGCAGAAATCAAGTAGGTGAAGGGTTTTTGTTTTACAAAAATATATGAACAAATTATTATTTTTGGCCAGGAATAAATCTATTTTTAATCTAAACAACATGTAACAGCGCTACGGAATCTGATGGCGCTATATAAAATAATAATAACAACAACATAGGCAGATCACTAACTGCACACTGTGAGGACACATCCCCTGCGCACAAGCCTTTAGTCTTGTTCCGCCTCTTGCATCACTGACAGGGTCATGTTACAAACATCACTCCTTTGACAGGGAGATTACAGAGCGCTGGTGAAGCAATAACACGGCACAATCAGAGCATTAAGTACACGGTCTGTGCTGTAAGCAGAGTGTGCCACCGAGTTCAAGCCTTACACAATCTGATAAAATATTATTTAAACCCTCCAGTCTGACACGTGTAAATCACATTGCATTCTGCTATACGATGGAATTTTACCTCTGACACACATAACTGAATGACAGGTATCAGTGTTTGTCGTTCATTCAAATGTTTAAAAGGGACAATCTAAGGTGGAAGTGACTACCATTCAAATGCAATATATTAAAAATATATACATGCTTACCATTAAATTTCCCAAAGTTACAGCACTTGCAAAGAAAAAGCTGTAGCAGTGTACAGGCGCCACTGTATAGGTGCTTGCCATTCTAGTCTCCGAGGTCCGATGTCATACCATAAACTTAGCTAGCAAGAGTTTAAGGGTTATGTAGTTCAGTCGCAGTTCACACAGAATAGGTGAGTGCTCACTAGGTAAATAGCGTTGGTAGACATCACTGTAGGTAGGGAAAGTTACTATACAATTAGCATACAGTGGGGGGGGGAGGGAGGAGTATTTGATCCCCTGCTGATTTTAAACGTTTGCCCACAGACAAAAAAAAGGATCAGTCTATAATTTTAATGGTAGGTGTATTTTAACAAAGAGACAGGATAACTAAATAAATAATGAAAAACGCATGTCAAAGTTATAAATTGATTTGTATGTCAATGAGTGAAATAAGTATTTGATCCCCTATCAATACAGGATTTCTGTCTCCCAGGTGTCTTTTATACAGGTAACGAGCTGAAATTAGAAGCACAGTCTTAAAGGGAGTGCTCCTAATCTCGTCTCGTTAACTGTTTAAAAGACATCTGTCCAGAGAAACAATCAGATTCCAAACTTTCCACCATGGCCAAGACAGGAACAGGAATGGGTACAGGAAACTTCCAGGAATTTTTAAGGTTTCTTTTAAAACCAGTTAAAAAAATAATTAAAATAACAATAAAAGGCCAGGGTAAAAAAGAAAGGTATGTGTCTATAAAAAAAGATAATTGGCACAAACAAATGACCAAAAATACTTTAATATATATAAAAAAACACAATATTCAGATATCCATAACGCGTTTCGTCACAAAAGGACTTTTTCAAATGGAATAACCTTTAGGCTGAGCTAGCCAACAACCAAGGGTAGGTCCCCCGTACAGGGGTGTGAAAGAACGGTTCCCTTCATGTATCTTCATACCCAGTGGTCCTTAATTATAATTTTGCAGCTTGTCAGTTGAAGTTAATTACTACGTTTTTAAATCTTTAGTTACTAGAATACACAGCAGAGAATACATACTTGGCTAGGTTCCCTGTTCAACTAACCCCTGGACGAAATGCAGCTTACGAGCCCCTAAAGTGACGAATAGAGTACTTATAGCAAGAGCAAGATCCACATAGGAGGCCTCTCATAGCAACTAAGCACAGTCACACACTCCGTTAAATCTTAAGCTTAATCTGCATGTGTATAACAGTAAATTTATGATAAGCTTGTACGGTCTTTATATATACCCTAACAAAAATGCGCAGTGTCATCAAATGCCAACAATTGTACTTATATGTTTCTTGATAACATTCACAATAGCTGTCGTGGCTTTGCAACCGTACATGTATAACCTATGCACAACAAAAATAAAAAATTTAAAGATATATATATATATTTTTCCCCTCACTGTAGGTTGTTGTGGTACTTAGGATGTTCCTTTATAAATCTAAATTTATAATATATCGATCTAATAATAGTAATATTTTTACTTATCACTTAAAAAGCAACAGAACATGAATTTGCAGAATATCATGGGTATATATTGAACAGTGAAATCAGATAGAATGAGTTTATCAGCACGCACAATGTATAAATTATATGTAAACACAATCATGAACTTGTCATCCACATGTGAATGCCAAACTTAAATAATTAGTAGAAGAGATTTTAAAAAAGTGTCAAAAGAAAAACAGAGGAACGGTATAAAACGGTCAATCACCAAGGAAACCAATAGAACATTTATGTCAATACCATCGGTGTCCATGGTGACAATTTTTATTTTCTTCTTTTTAAGACACCACAATGCCACCATTTTCTATTTGCAACACTTTCATAGTTAGATTTTAACAGAACTTTATTATTTATGGTATTTAAACAATGCCAACTTACTGCGCAGTGCTTTACATTATTATATATGGGGAAAATTTAAGAATAAATGAGACAATTACAAAATGTTACAGGAATAGGTTGATGAGGACCCTGCTCAAACCAGCTTAGAACTTAGAGGTATTCAAAAGCACACAACAATAAAACTGTATTTATTTCATATCCAATTCTCAATTTCAGACACAAAGTTAAGTTGTGTCTAATTATTAATTTGTTTGCCCAGAGTCATTACACTTGGGGCAATAGTGCAAAGATCCTTGGAAGCCATAGTGTATTTAACACACAATGTTTACTTACTAACAGTGGCTCAGACAGGTTACACAATCATACATCAATGGTCCAAAAAAGAAAAACAAACATTCCCCCTCCACCCCCCTTGCCCTCAAAAATATGTTTTGGCAGAAATAGTAGGCAACTATAAATAAGCCAGTATAGTACATAATAGCAATGGAGTTTGTTTCATTGCGACAACCACAGTGGTGCACAGTCTCTGAGAAAAACAGGTTCATTCAATAAAGAGAAGGTGACATCCAAATTCAAGGTAAAAAAATAGCTAAAATTAAAACAGCTATGATGCCAGTGTGGCTACTTTGACATTTAGTTTGAATTTTCACTTTAGTGTATATAACACTGAAAATGTATAAAAAAATGAAAATTTAAAAGTGAGAATAAAAATAAATAAACGACAAGTAAATGTTATGTATTATAGGTCCACCATAGCCACATTGGGCTAACATAGCAATCACTGTGAGTGAGGTGGTGCTAAACAGACATAGTATATGCCTAACAGGGTGTTATCGACTATCTCCCTGTTAAAGGATCTATTATAAGTGTGCGTCCAACTTGTCTGGTTACAAATACGTGTGTTAGTCCACCCATTGTACAGCGCCACGGAACTTGCTAGTGCTTTATACATAATACGTGCTATTTTGTACAGAGACTACATCCTTATGGACAGAAAGATAGTTATGTGGGCATGTAGCCAAATGTGCAGGGGGAGGGAGGATAGAGGCATTAGTGCACGTGTGGTGGTGGGGTGGGGAGGGCAGGAAGGAAGCAGGTGCTACCAAGGACAGGTAAAATGGGAGCAAAGGTGGATACATTTGTGCTCAAAGTCACCTATAGGATAAGGCAGACATGCTCTAGCAGAGCGTTCTGGTCACTTCCATTAGCACAGTGGAGCCAATGGAATGAGAAAGAAAGCCTCCTATGGCTATGTGACAGCCAGGGAGGTATTTCTTGATTGACTTATAAAAGTACCAACTTCTCAAAGAAATTAGCACATTTATAACCTGCCATTAAAATGAGACACTCAATAGGCAACAAGCACTTTATCTAATAGAAGTGCTCTGTGTGTGTGGAGTGGTCCATGAAATATATAGAGATGAGAAGACAGATGTAGGAGGGGCGGGGGATGCTCAAGCATTAAGACATTAAATCATGACAGACTACTCAGATAAGCATGCTGTTCGATCAACTGACTTTTTAAGATTAGCCTCAAAGAATGAGGAAAAAAGGCAACAACTCAAAAAGCTGGGCGTTCAATGGGTACTAGCTCACTTGTGCAATTACAGATAGAATGGTCGTTTTGGGTAGGACCTGACCTGTTTCTGTTCTCTCTGCAATAGCACAAGTTACCTAAAACTAGATTAAGACCTGAGCTGGGACCAGTGGCGTACATACCAGGGTCGCAGGGGTCACGGCTGCGACCGGGCCCGGCTGCCCCTGCGACCCGGTGTGTACCCACAGGGGCAGCCTCTTCCCCTGGGGGGCCCAGGAGCCGACCACCCCAGGGCCCCCCGAGGCTGGCCCTGCTGACTCGGGCGGGGTGGCCGGTGCGCGAGGGAGCACTCAGGCATTCCTCTTCAGCTAGTAGTGAGTGTTAGAGTGTTAGTGTTAGAGTGTTAGTGTTAGAGTGTTAGTGTTAGAGTGAGTGTTAGAGTGAGTGTTAGAGTGAGAGTGAGTGTTAGAGTGTTAGTGTGAGAGTGAGTGTTAGAGTGAGAGTGTTAGAGTGAGTGTTGGACAGGATTGCAGCATGCTGATATCGTGTGAGTGTTAGAGTGAGTGTTAGTGTGTGTGTCTTAGTGAGTCTGTTTGATGTCTGTTAGTGAGTGTGTGTTTGTCAATGAGAGGGTATGTTTTGTAAGTGAGTGTGTATGTATGTCTGTCGCTGAGTGTGTCTCTGTCAGTAAATGTGTGTGTCTGTTAGCTAGTGTGTATGCGTCTGTAAGTGAGAGTGTGTGTGTCTTCAGCACTTACCTTTCTCCAGCGCCAGACTCCCTTGGCGCTGGGGATCCCTCAGCCTCTCAGCTCCGAATGAGACCGCGCACGCATTCAAACCGCCCATAGGAAAGCATTACTCAATGCTTTCCTATGGACGTTCAGTGTGCTCCTCTAGCGGCTGTCAGTGAGACAGCCACTAGAGGCTGGATTAACCCTCAGTGAAACATAGCAGTTTCTCTGAAACTGCTATGTTTTCAGCTGCAGGGTTAAAACTAGAGGGACCTGACACCCAGACAACTTCATTGAGCTGATGTGATCTGGGTGTTTGTAGTGGTCCTTTAAAGGACCACTATAGTGCCAGGAAAACATACTCGTTTTCCTGGCACTATAGTGCCCTGAGGGTGCCCCCACACTCAGGGACCCCTTCCCGCCCGGCTCTGGAAAGGGGAAAAGGGGTAAAGCTTACCTTTTTCCAGCGCTGGGCGGGGAGCTCTCCTCCTCCGATCCTCCTCTTCTCCTCTCCGTCGGCTGTATGCGCACGCGCGGCAAGAGCTGCACGCGCATTCAGCCGGTCACATAGGAAAGCATTCATAATGCTTTCCTATGGACGCTGGCGTGCTATCACAGTGAGAAGCACGCAAGCGCCTCTAGCGGCTGTCAATGAGACAGCCACTAGAGGAATAGGGGGAAGGCTTAACCCATTCATAAACATAGCAGTTTCTCTGAAACTGCTATGTTTATGAAAAAATGGGTTACCCTAGCTGGACCTGGCACCCAGACCACTTCATTAAGCTGAAGTGGTCTGGGTACCTAGAGTGGTCCTTTAAGTGTGTGTGCATCTGCATGCACTGGTGTACATACTGCGGTCGCAGGGGTCGCAGCCCTATAACCCCTGCGACCAGGTGCCCACCGCCATGTGTTGCGGCCCGGCCTGCGCGCCGGGGGGGCCCACGGATCAATTTTCGCACCGGGGCCCCATGGGTCATGTGTACGCCACTGGCTGGGACCCACTACAGGACAAACCATTTAAATGGTTTTCCATTCTCCGTGATCTGTTTTAGTTCCAAGAAGGTCACCTAGGAACAGAAAAACTAACAGAGTACTCTTTAAGGCATAATATAGCAAAACATAAAATATCTTGTTTACATAAAATATTACCAGTATAAATATAGTTTCAAGCAGATTTATGTAAGGAAATTTGTGATGTCTGTTGACATCAGTTAAGAAGTTCCTTAATTCTGCTAGGCCTATGACATGCTTGGGAAAGTAAATTCTTGGGGAAGGAAATTTTAAAGGGACATGCACCACTTGACAATTCCATTTTTTTTAACCCCTTCCTGACGGATTTTATTTTATTGAGTTGATAGGCAACTATAATATCAATATAAAAAAAAAAAAAAACATAAGCAAACGAAACAAGTATCAACCAGCAAATAATATACAAGCTTACATCAGCAAAAACAGAAATAAAACCAGAAACTGAACATAACCCGGAAAACAGGGTGGCGCAACCAAAAAGGGGGGTGGGAGGGGGCTCTATTTAATTCATGAAGAACTGGGGGTGGGGGGGGCTCCATTATGTCATTGAGAAACCTGGGAGAGGAGATTGAAGGGGTACTCCATTATGTTCATGGAGAAAACCTGGGGGGGGGAGGGGTGGAGATAACATAAAGGGGACTTCATTACCTTCATGGAGCACAGGGGTCTCCATACCAAAATAAACACAATAAGATAGGAAGGGGGGGGGGAGGGGTACACATCTGACCTGGTGTCCACATCCAGACACCCCTAACCAGAGGAGGAGGGAACACACAAACACAAAACATTAACACCAATTTCCTTTTATCAAAACATAAACATTCCCTTACAACCCACCACCCAAAGGTAAATCCGGTGTTCACCCATCCACAAACCCAAAATTGTCTTCACAAACCCACCACCCTCAAAGAGTCCATCCCTCCGTCCAATAACACCCACACACAACCCACCACCCTCAAAGGAGTCCATCCCTCCGTCCAATAACACCCAGTATCCCACCCCCACCCAAAAACAAAAGTCCACAATGTCAACATAATAAAACGTAAAACATAATAAGAAAACCCACCCCCCACCAAAACAACCCAAACAACACAGTAATAAACCCACCCACACAGAAACAGCAGAACACCATCCACACCCGCACAACAATGACCATAACAAAAACACTACAAACCTATGCAGAAGATCTGTACTCATCTACACAGCTGTGGCAGCCTTCCATGAAAACAAAACCGTCTCAAAATCTAACAGGGAAAGGTGATGAAAAAGATGTTAAAATTCCTACCCACCAAGATAAGGACACCCCATGGAGCAGCTCAAGGCGGGTGGACCTTGAAATTTCACCACAAGTGCTGCCAAATGGTGTGATCCATGGAAGCCCTTTCGGTGTTACAAATCCCAGAAACCGCTCTCCGAATGTTTGCTACCACCACCTGGCAAGAAAGGTCTATGCGCTGTAGGGAGACCTGACACCGTGCCATCCAGTTAAAATACTTAACTACTGAGCCAACTACAAAATGGGTGCTCAAATCAAAAGCCCTCCCTGCGAGTTGGACATCCCGTACACCCACTCCGCATAAGTCATGCGGGATAGACATGTGATGCCCAAGGTGGCAGAGACCTCTTTGTAGACCTGGACGTTAAAGAGACACTCGGGAGAAAGTGGTCCATAGACTACACTCTCCCGAACATTCCACCCGTGGACAACCGCGATCTGTGATTTTCCTGTACTTTAAGTTTCCTCTAACGTAAAGTCTACCATGGAAGTAGAGAAATGCCAAGTGTCTGTATTTCTCCGGAAGGCGCCTGGAGTTGATGTTTTTCAACCCCGAGGCGAGAGTACTTGGCGGGCAGTCCTTCAATGCGAGTTGAACACCATAGTCAGTGGCCAAGACCCTCCCGTCGAGAAGCCTCTTCGGAGAGTCCTGAACCTCATCCACCTACAAAGAATCCCCACTCCCTGGACGACCGAAGTCAGGAGGTAGGTCCACTCCCTGAAAATACATGCCCAGCCAGGCAGCTTGTCCTTCAGGAGAGCCCCAAAGTTCCTTTTCAGGAAAGTTTTAGTAAAAAAGATGATGGGGTTGACCACCTGTCATACTGGTAACTCCTCATCAAGGCCTTGACCGCCGAAATGTCCTCGGGGTCACCTCCCTGAGAGATCAAGATGTTCAACTTCCCAAGTAAGCTCAGGTAAATCTTGTACCTAGTGGACTGCATGTTTCGGGTGAGATTGCGAAACAAATTCCGCGTCCTAGCCTTCACCATCTCCCACCACTCAGACTTCGTTTGGCGTAAGTCGACCAATGTCATCTGATCATGAAAGAATTCCTTGAAGGCTTGTGGAACCCACTGTTCCAACAGGAGGTCTGCCAGATCCCTCTACCTTTAGATAGGGTGCCGCGGACGTTCAACTCACAAGATTAAACGTGATGGTCGGAAAACTCCACCAGCTTAAACACAGGTGCCGCCACCGGGAAATTCTCCTTAACAAAAAAACCTGTCTATCCTACTCTGGCAGCTACCTTAGTGATAAGTGTACCCACCCGTGGGATTGGGAGTGTGGTGAAGGTACGTATCTGCCAATCCAGCCTGACTAACCATCTTATTAAGAAAAATAGAGTCATATCCAAGCTTCTGAATGGCGCCTCCCCTGTCTCAAGGCCTAGTTAAGGTGTTGAAATCACCGCCAAACAGAATTTGCTTGGATGTATAGAGGTAAAGCTCTCTCTCACTAAACAGGCATTTCCTCTCCCACTTGGTTTGGGGGCATTAGATGTTGATAATCCTGAGAGGATCCACACTTATGGCATACTCGAGGCTGACTAGGGTAAAAACATGATACCGGTCAGCCCTGATTAAACTATTTGGCATGTGCTGCGTGACACCTCGTATCTCCCTCAACAACACCGAGACAGTCCACCCACCTGTTCAAATCCCATCCTCATCCATAATCTTAACTGGGGTGGCTGAAACTGAGGGGCAGAGAGAGGTGGTGCAGACTGGCTGTGGACCGTAGGGGGAACAGTGGAGGAGGGCCATCATCCTGTTACTTCAAGGGCTACATAGCTCCAGCAGTCCTTGCAGCCTTCATGGAAGGTCCAGCAGTACCACTTTTTCCCTCCTTTGGACTGCGCCGACGTAGCACCTTTCCTCACAACAGGCTGCACGGTACCGGAAACTGCAGCAGACCTTTTCACTGAACACTATGCTCCTTCCCGCTCCAGGCTGAATCCTGCACCGCCAGTCCGTCCTGCAACCGCCTGAGGACAGGAGGCAGAGGATCCAGCCGCACCAGGGGGACCAGCAGCAGACACAACAGGAGGAAGGTCAGAGGGAGGGAAGGAAGGGCCCCTCCATGGGATCACAGGCTCCAGTCACGGTACCAGCGGGGATAGCCTCTCTGTCACATTAGCAGAGGAAGGGTGGGCAGACTCCTGAGGCACACAGGCGTTGCCACCTGTGGGGGTAGTATCCTTGGCCCCAAGAGCCTGCAAAGATGGAAACTCCTCCTCAGTGAAGACAAACTCTCAGGGGGTAAACTCACCATCCTCCGTGGATCCAGACAGGGGTCTCAGACTGGCGCTGGGCAATGTTTTTCTTCTCTTTTTCTTTCCAACAGAGCCCTCCCCAAGTTCATCACCAAACTTGAGGAGAGACTCTTTGATCAGTCCTCAACACCTGTCATGCCCGACATTCAGCCTCCACTCTTCTCCCTTTTTCCACTATGCTTCACTCCTTCTCCCTCCGGCCTTTCTCCCTGTGCCCACTGCAGGTGACGCTGTGCCCCCTGATGCGGCTGAGGGAGAGGGACTGAGTCAGCCTCCGACTCCAGACTAGACTCCTCGCAAGTAGACATAACCCTCCTACCCTCCAGGGAACTCTGCCTTTGTGTCTTCACAGCAGCCTTAGCACGCTGCTGCAGGACAGACTTAGACTCCACCCTGAGCAGGCTGTAAGCCAACTGCTGCTCCTCCAATTTCTTCTGGCTGATGATGGCCCTCATAGGGCCTTGCTTGTGACTTGAGGCCCTGTTGGACTTCTCCCTCTGTTCTCGGAGTTCTGCCTGGACCCCAGCAAGGTCGGAGTTTGCCTCAGCATGCTGGGCCTTCAGCAGTCCCTGGAGCCTGTCAGAAGGTAGCTCCCTGAACGCCCTAGCCATCACCCCCTCACCCTTCGTCACCTCAGCATAGGTGAGGGGGGCCTGAGGGGCATCGGTAGTACTTACCTCCTAAGGGGGGGGGTTTCGTGAACCACCTCCTCGGGACCCTCTCCGATGTCCCGCGGCAAGGGGGCTGCTCCATGAAGTGGAGGCCAGATAGTATTAGCTCTCTACATTCAGAAATCACCCCAGAGAGCAGCAGAATATCGGTCTTGGTGGAGACCGTCGCTCCCTGGGGGACCCACACTCCCTTCTTCCATGCAGCTACCTTAGAAGCCATCCCACCCACCAGTTCTTCCAGCAGGGACACTTGTTTCCTCACCTGCCTTGAGAGGGCCTGGTGTTCTGTCCATGACAGGCTCAAAGTAGCAGGTCTTCCCTCCCCAAAGGCCAGACTCCCCTGAAGTTCCTCCAGCCTGACCTTTCATCCCCAGGCCAGGGAGGAAGGCCTGAAACCATGTTAAACAAGGCCCAAGCAGAACCCCCTTGTCGAGCAAGTCATCAGCCCAAACACAAAGAGGGAAAAACAAACAAAATCCAGCCGACGCCCAAAACCTCCAGCAACAGCAGGAGCTTGATGAAGCAACCACCTCACACCTTCCAGCCCCCAGTGGATGTGCTGTATTCAGATGACATAGCTGAGAAACATATGAAGTATTATACAGTCGTAACACGCATAAGGTTTGCAAAATATACGGAGTGTATGAAAAGGGCAGAAAAAACGCTCATTACCACAACACTTGGTACAAGCTAGCAGAAAAATGATCCCACGCTAAGGTTCAAAATATTAATAAAAATGAAAAAAACAAAAGGGAAGGACTGTGTTATTCACAACAAAGTGATAATAATGGAAAATACAAACTGTATAGCGTTGATGTGTTCTACCTTAGATATATATCTATAGGGAGAGATATAAAAATCGTTTAATACAATTAACACATATAGAGGGGGGTATCTCCCTTAGTATTAGGGAACTAGTGAAGTATGAAGAACCTCCAGTGATGCAATTCTGGATATAAAGTAGTAAATCTTCTCGCCCACTCAAATAAAAGGGAAAAATAGATAGTGCAGATTGTATAAAAATATAACAATTTATTGTATGTATTGCACTCACAATGTTTCAAAGCAAAGACAGCATGTCTCCACACCAAGGTGGCATCCTCGTGTATCAGCCAGTAAAATCACAGCAGAAGCTGCAGGCAGCACCAAAGATAAAATAAAAAAATTTCAAATGAACAAAAACTCCAACGCGTTTCGTCCTCTTCTGGAATTCCTCAGGGATGTATGAATCCAATCCGACCGGGTTCTGCTTTTATATCCGCCAGAAAGTGAAGATTATTGATTGCAGCTGATGGCATGCGTTCCACCTTGGAACGCTTTCGTCACTTCCGGTATAACGGACCAAGCGAATCCTCTATACCAAAATGATTATTAGTAGCAATGGCAAGCAAATCTCGTTTTAATACAATAAGGATGTATCCATACAAAACATATCTATCCTGTGACAGTACAATATACTACATAAGTGTTGAGCATTTCAGTGCCAAGTACTCAGTCTTTTCAAACAATTATTTAAATGATATTTAGTATGCCCTTTGTATCAAATAGCTAACGATATCAATGCAAAAAAAAAGAGGAAAATATGCCTTTTGAAATACCCTGGGATGTCTTTAAGAAGTGGTATGGCTTTATAGGGTTGTTGGATTATATAGCCTGCTACAATACTCTAAAATGGGACATTTAAAGTTTGAAAAAAACTGGAATGGCTGTGTCTCAAATGTGCCCCTTCCATGTCCACGTCCACATATACCTGACAAAGGTACATCCGGGGGTATTGCTGTACTCAGCCGACATAGCTGAGCAACATATGAAGTATTATACAGTCATAGCACACATACGATTTGCAAAATATACTGTGCAAACTCACTTTGTCTGTCAAAAAGGCAGAAAAAAATGCTTATTACCACTACACTTGGTACAAGCAAGCGGAAAAATTATCCTACGCCAAGGTTCAAAATATGCCTTTTCAAATACCCTGGGATGTCTTCTTTAAGAAATGGTATGCCTTTATGGTGTAGTTGGAATATGTAGCCTGTTCAAGTGCACCAAAGTGGGACACTGACGCATCAATACCCTCCATGAAAATTCACACTTAGAAACCTGAACTTGTCACGTCTCTTTTACAGCCCTGTAACTTCACAAAATAGTGTCTATGTCATACATTGGACACATTGTTTTACACAGATGATGTAACTGAGCATAGTTTGGTGATTTTTATGACAGTGGTACATATTAAGTGTAAAAAATACTCAGCAAAAATGCAACATATATGTAAAAAAATGCAATTACCCCTCCCCCCACCACAAACATCGACATTAATTGGTGGAAAAAAGGGTGACAAGTTAAGGCACAATATACACCATATAAGATACCCTGGGGTGTCTGCTTTATCAAATATAAGCCCTTTGTGGGGTTATTTGAACAGTCACACTGTTTTAATAACCTAAAATGAGACATAGGCCCGTCAAATCCATCTACGAAAATTCTAACTATAGAAACTGAAATAGCTTTGTCTCTTATATGGCATTGTAGCTTTGCATAAAAGTGCCAAAGGCATATACTGGTGGTATTGTTATACTCAGCAGATGTAGCTGAACACAATATTGGGTTCTGTGCAGGAATAGCACACACCAGCTTTACGAAATACACATTACAAAAACCTTGTTTTATGTGTATATGCCAAAATAAAGAAAAAAATTTTTTTTACTCCAACATTTAGCAGAGATTGGTGATGAAATGGCTACGTAAAAAGTGTCAAACCAACCTTAGGTAAATACCCTGTGATGTCTAAATATAATTTTGTGTGGCAATTTTTTTTTTCTGTGGTGGCTACTAAACCTACAAGACAAGCATATCAACTTCTAAAATTGTTGCAAATTGAAATTTTATTTTAGTCCTTGTATTTTGTGACCTGTAACTTTCAAAATAAGCTCAAATCCAATACATATGGTGTACTCTATAAATCAAGACACAAATTAATTTTGAGTTACTTTTTCTAAGCTGGACATATTATGCACACGCTATTATTGTCAAAACTGTGAATTAATGAGAATGTATCCATGTATTTGTGACATCAAATTAAAGCCCTGTGTACCCTCTAAAAAAAACAATGTATAATGTGTGTTGGTGCAATAAATGACAGAGATGCAAATTGTGTTTGAACACAAACAGCAAAAAATGCAAAAATGGCTTGTGTCCTCAAGCGTAAGACAAGCTTCTGAAGCTGTGCCCTTAAGGGGTTAAACCAGCAAACATACCCAAACCGAAATAAAGAAAAAAACAAAACATTAAGTATTCAACAATGGTTTATAAACTTACTATTAACTTGGTCAGATTGCATTGTTGAGCATGCCTCTCAGATGGGTGAATTTCCTCAGCACTCCCTCTCTCCTTATCCATCCATCTCAGTTTCAGACCAGTCTACTAATGACAGAAACCAGACACTGGAACCTGCTCTGCGTGATCATACTGATCACACATCTTCTCCTTGCTACATCCTGATGGGGAGAGGAAATCTTCCAACTGCACATGTGTTAATCTCTCAGGCATGTTTAATGCACCTTTTTCAGCATTCCTAGGAATAGGACACTTAGTGGTAAATAAATAAATGTACCTGCTTGTTTCAGCTTGCAGGGTGAGGCAACTGTCTCATTCAAAAAAAGATTTTCAATGAGACGTTGTCTCAAAGTGATGCAGGGGTGCCCAAAAGGTAGATCCCCAGAGGTTTCAAAATTACAACTACCATGATACGTTGTCATTATAAAGACATGCAAAGCATCATGCTAAGTATGATTCAGCAACATTTGGGCACCCCTAGCTCAGGGAATGCGTGTGGTAGGTAAAGTTCATCTTAGGGGATAAAATCTCAGTGAGTGTGAGGTAGAAAACAAAAAATAAAACAGAGACATGTTAAGCAGAGGCTTCAAGTTTATTTGCGATAAAATATTGCAACTTCCTTTTTTTCATTTTTTTATTTTCATTTTCTTAAAAATAACAAAAAGAAATGTGTTCGCTCAAGGAGTCACATTCACATCACATATAACACTGTTAGCAGTTCACAGTCAGACAATAAAACAGTGAGAATTAAATAAAAAAGCAACAAAATATATTACAAGAACCAATTAAAAATAAAATACAAAGAAATGAAAAACAACCCATAAAGCACTGGTTTAGTGTAAAGGTGGCAGTGATGTGCCACACTAACAATTCCAGCAGAACCGCAGGACTCTGTAGGATGTGTTTCTTTGTTGGTTACATGTTCTTGCCGTGCAACATGGACAATGTGTAGTGATCCCGGTGCAACAAAGACTGGCTAACCGTGGCCCTTTCAGGGAGAGACAGAATAGCCAGCCCTGCGTTACGTATTGCTTAGTGTGCCAACAATCAAAATACATTCCATTGGTAGTGGAAAATTTACAATGGTGATATGTCTAGTTCCAACAATTACAATATGTAATTGTCCAGAAATAGGTTTGGGGGATATGAAAGAGGACATGAGTGCAGTGGGGGGAGGATGGGGAGTATTTTAGCGTTGGATAGACTCTGATACAATGTCTTAGTGTTTGGTTTCTCCATGCAATTAGTTTATAGCAGCGTTTCAGTAACAGCATCTCAAAATAAAATGGAAAAAAAATTATTAAAAAATGGAAAGGCCAGAATAGCAGAGAAGGTATGACTGCAGCAGTACAAGGCTTTACTGGCTTAAGTGACATGTTCTATAAAGTTAAGTGTCTTCAAAAAAAACAATCAACTATTGAATGCCTAACTCGCCTGTATAGGAAGAAGGAATACAATATGTTCAATTTGCACATTAAAAGGAAAATGTTCTGTGTGAACGTTCATTACAGGATGGAAGCGCAAGCCTGGGAAAGAGGGCAAAGGATTGAGTGGAAGTCTATATTCTTTGTGCCCAACTGAGATAACTCCCACAATCCTCTACCAGACTAAGGTTCAGCGGTACCTGATTTCTACCATTTATTAGAGAAACATTAAAGCAGGCAAGGCTGACAGAAAAACCTGAGAGGCAGAAGGCTGACAAAGGAGATACTGCTATTTTTTGCAAAAATAAGTTAAGCTAAGTATCTATATATATATATAAAAAAAAAAAGTTACTAAAAATGCAGCTTTAGTGTAAAAAAAAATTAAAAAATATGTATTTGGCCAGCTATTGGGCTTGTCAAGGATGATGACAACCCAATCATGGTGAAGGATTGAAGTCACCCAGACCACTTCATCACATTAAAGTGGCCTTGGTGAGGTGGCCCTGGTCCTATAAACCCTGCAATGTAAAATATTCTCAGTCTCTTCCAGACTGCCACTAGAGGCACTTCCACAGCACTGACCGAGTGAAACTTTGTCACGTGACACGGAAGCTCATAGGAAAGCAATGAAGAAAATGCTTTCCTATGGGGAAGCCTGAATGTGCGCACAGACGTGTACTGCACATGCACATCTAAGAAAAGCATTGGATTGGACAATTGCGGATGGGGCCATGCCTCCTTGATAAGAAGCTGGAGGTGTAGAGGTGAGCAGCACCAAGGAAGCTTCAGCACGGGAGAGGTGGGTGGGGGGATGGGGAGGGAAGAGTAATTAATAAGTTAGAACTTACATTTTTTTACATTTTATAGAACATGGGTTTGGGGGACCTGTCTATGACTGGGACACTGGCACTATAGTGTTCGGAATACAGGTTTGTATTCCTAAAGCTATAGTGTTCCTTTAAGACTTCAATGTTTTGAAGGCAGGGTGCCCAATTCTGATCTAGTCAGTGGCACACTGCCACAAAATGGTGCATTTACTTTTAAAAATGCATTGAATACACTGCATTTTTAAGTTACACGCTGTTTGGGATGATTTACAATAAATTAAAATGGATACCTTACAGCAAAGAGGAACATATGTATTTACAGAAGCAATGCAGGAAAAATACATTTTCTTTTACATCAACCATTTAGCTACTTTAGATTCTACATTTTGGCCAGTGAATAAAGTTAAAAATGGCAGCAGAATTCTCTAAATAAACTCTCAATTCATGTTTTGAATTAACCTTTTTACTAGGAGCGTCTGCAGCATCTTTCTACACGCATCTCAAGTTTTTATGTTGTGGTTCTCTTGCAAATCTTTCTCTGACTGTCACTAGAGGTCATGTAGTTAACAATGAGCCATAGAAAGAGATATATAAATGTGTAGTGCGGCTACTAATTTTACAATGCCACAATTGCAAATGACAGTATCTCAGCAAAATAAAATAAAAATAATTATACATATACAAATTCTGCTGTAGTATCAAAATGCAGTGACATTCACATGGTTTGCTGGCTTTCTCTTTAAAAACTAAAAAATTTTATCCAAAGTAACAGACTATTTTACTTAAGGTGCCTTACAACACTTTTTTACATTAACAATTAAGATAGAAGGTTGAACGATTCTTGTTAGGAATTAATTTTAAAAGACAGGCTATGATATATATCTAGATTTTTGAAATGCCTCCTTTTCACATCATAAATTTAAAAAAGATATATAGAAATTGTTATGTATCTGTATGATAAAAGGAGAGTCAGTGTACACATACAGAGAGGCTACTTGCCACAGAAAACTATACATTTTTTTATTTAACCATCAAAGGGAATATGGCCATCCAGTTAAACTAACCTGCTCGTATCTGCTCATAAACCATAAAAAATAACAGACAATTGTATTACTGTATAAAAAAAAATAACAGAAAATTGTATCTTATTTCAGGCAGCAGCCAACACCAAAATAGTTTTTTCGATTAATGTTTCAAGTTTGATTTTGGATTAATCTGTGTTGCTAATGGGCCTAAACTATTAACAAGAGTGATCCAATTTATGAAATGGACCCTCTCTAACCCAGGAGAGCCCAAAAGGTAGATCCCCCCTAGACGTTTTAAAACTACAACTTAAATGATGCCTTGTCATTCTAAAGCAATCATGAGAGTTGTAATTCTACAACATCTGGGGATCTACCTTTTGGGCAACCGTGCTCTAAACCATGGTCACTGATGGATCTATATTCTGTGTATAGTACTGGACATTTAGGTTAAAGGGCGTTACTTGCCACTTAAAGAAAATACGTGACATAAGATTTAGAGGTGAGGTGTTTACTTGGGCGGAAAGAGACAATACATTATCCTTGAGCCCCAAGTGTATACTAAACTGGTGCATTGCTTGTGAGTGGCGTCTCATTGTTGCAAAGTGCCAACTTCCCAACTTAGATAGACTGCACTTCAAAGACCAACATCTAGATATGTACAAAAATGTGTTTTGCCCATAAAGTCAATTGAGCCGAATCAAAAGCCTTTTAACCATACTGAAATTAATGTATCTGTCGGGGAAATAAATTGATACATTGATTTGCTTGGGTGTTGATTAAAAGGCTTATGATTCGGACAAAACCTTTTTTGCATATCTACCAACATCTACTGCCACAGAATATGTGGACTATTGAGAAAAAGAAGAATCTAAAGAAACATACAAGCCATGTTGAACAACCTCCCTCATTATGGGTAAATTATTAAAATTACTCCCCAATAGAGATGAGTTCTTTAATGACATGGAATATATCAATTAGAACACATCACAAGCAGTGCTTGAAGTGTTTAGGCTTTGAAATGTGGCAGTTGGATGACCCTTTACGGCTCAAAATATAAATTACATTTATGCAAGTTTGCATTATATGTGGCTAGAATTTCAGACAAGCTAGCGTCAAACAGCGTTGGAGTTTGAAGGCTTTGTTTCGTGTTGGCTACAAAAAAAAAAAAGTAAATATAAAAACATATATTAAAATAAATACACATTTAAAAAAAAATACTGAAAGTTGGCCTGCACAATTCTTACACTAAGTTGGGATAAAATGGTAAATAACACTTCCATTATTGCTGCGTTTATGCATACATTTCCCAAAATATTGCAACACTAAAATAAATAAAAAGAAAAATCAGGTGCTTAACGTAGCTCTTCAGATGTCTTGCAATAACATTCTGACGACTTCTGGACTACAGAAGACATGGGTGGCAGTAAGCCAGAGACGTTTCAGATGGCAGTGGGTTACAGAAGGTACGGGCGGCCATGAACTAGAGAAGATTAGGTTATTTAATGCATGTTTGGCAGAAACTATGCAAGGTGCAGCATGCTGTATTAGAGGATGACACAGAAAGCATTGGAAAGGTAAATTCACCATGTGAGCACATCTTAAAAAGCAGGGAGGGCAAATTCTACAAACCCTAGAGTAGGTTTTACAGGATTGCTATGGTAGACCTTTCTGTTCTCAGTCCGAAATACACTTGGACATTCTAATGTTTCAGTTTAGTTTGAGTTTGTTGTTCTGTAGAAGATTGCAATTTCTAGTCTAAACACTTTTCTAATCATGAACTATGCTGTAGATTTTAGCTGTATTCTGACTGATCCAGAACCAAGCAGCCAATCAGAATATAGCTCTGAGTACATTCCCCCGTCCCCCTTCCAGCTCTACTGTTAATACATTGCATAACTTGCAACAGAAAAGCAATTCTAACTGGTACTTTACTATAAATGAATGTGTCTCCGTGTGCTACTTCACATCGGATTGGGGTGCAACACAGCTCTTAAATAGCAAAAGCTTTTAATATGGCTCTAATAGGGATGATCTCTCTTCAAATTATTTAAGTAATTTATTTCTGTATCGTGTTTTTGCAGGGAATATGATATAAACTATGTCAACACATGTAAATTACCTAAGCCAGTGGTGTCTCTCCTGCTGCTGTAGACATACCACGTGATTCTATGCCGGCTGTGACATGGGAGATTTAGTACCACAGCACCTGAAGTGTTACTGGTTGGCTACCAAAGTTCTAACCCATACACACAAAAAACACTTTTACTCTAGGTGTAAACTCCAGTTGTGGTTATATTCCAGTCCAGTCCAGATGCAGCTTTTCAGAGCCTAACATTAACAGATTTGTATAACAAAAAAACACTACCAAGAGAGTTAAAAAAAAAAATGATATATATGAATCAAGTATGTTTTCATAGCTAACAAAAATAAAGAGTGGCTTACAAATTAACAAGCTATTTTCCATGACATGTCCTATTTGTAGTGACACTGCTTAATGGTGATCAGAACAATCACACTGCTTTGTGGAATTATCTAAAGCAGCAACAACGAACTGGCACTGCAGTTATTCGAGGTCCACATTACCCATGATGCTCAACCATCATTAATGTCAACACTCTGAAGGTAGATGACCAGAGGATAGATTTTCTATAAATGTGAGTTTGCAAAAGCACCCACAAATATAATATAGAATAAAACAGATTTAGAAAAGAAATTGCCCTGCTTGATAGTTTTTGAGTGGGTGCATCCTTATTCACCTATTCTCACAATTACACATAGAGCAGAGCAATAAGTTAAAAATAACTAACTGTTTTTATACGTCTGCTGACCATTTGGATGAACATCATAAATAACTGTAGACCTCAAAACATCTGTAGTACCAAGATTAGCCAACACTGGGTTAAGCTATAAAAAAAGCAATGTACTGAGACAGTGTAGCCGAGAAACATTCCTGGAAACTAATGACAAATGGGTCATCAGGAAACAGAAGTAGATAAAGAAAAGGAATACTGAACGATCATTTAAAAAAAACAAAAAACAGGGGGGGGAGGCGTTGATAAGATGGGGTGAGTGCAGCATGGCCCAGAATAAGTACAGTAAGACCAGTGTTTGTTTTAGATGTAGATTTTTCACTGGCTACTGCAGACTTCTTGTATGACTCTTTACTAGAGAGGCATTTAGCACATTGCATATATTGCAGGATGTACAGCAGAGCAGTGGGTCACGGGCCCCTCTGACAAAGGGATTACATGAGGTATAAATACAAAAAAAAAAAACATACTCAATATTTCTACAATACTGATGTCCAGTTCCTCCTCTTCAGGACTGCAACCACCCAGTTATTTCAGCACACGCCTCCAACCTCCACTTTTAACACCAATGGTGTGAATCTCATGGGAACTCAACTGCAGTGCTCTTGTTAGGACTTCAACTCTCATATTTTTCTGCAAGATTCTTAGTCCAATAATCTCTCAGGAACTGCAGTGGCGTCCCCACGAGGCATACCTATTCCAGTTTTGTTATTCTGGCTTTTGTTTTTATTTATATATATATTTTTTTTTTATTTCTACTTGTGCCCATTCCCAAACAGGACACTAGCTACCCACCCAAAAATACACAACGACAGTGCTTTTTTTAAACCACCATCCAAACCCCAGTTTCTAATAGATAGAAAAAAGGTGTGATCCAGCTTAAATCGTGTCAGTTTTGGACCCAAACAGGAGAGAGGAAAAACCTCCACTTTAAAATAAAATTTTAAAAAAATCAACCTGAGATGAAAAAAAAAACAAAAAACAAAAAAAAACAGATATATATATATATATATTTATATAATCTATAAAATAAAATTGAATATATGTGCATAATACATATACATTTACATATAAAATGCACATAACCAAACATTAATCAGGTGTCAGCATTAGAACTAGATTGCCGCTGGATAGCATTATTTGGCTACATTTCACAGCAAATAATTACTCTATCAGCAACCAGAGGCTAAAACCCCTTTTATTGGCATTCCTTATACAGAGGTTACTATCCCCAGCCATACTCATGTCAGTGCATTTCGTAGTGTGGGTGTGTCTGTGGGGGATAAATAAAGATACATGCCTCCCAAGTATTTCAGCAGGACACTCGTTAGCTACCTCTGCACTACGTCGCTGATCTCCTGCACACAGGACAATAAGTGATTGAGCACAGGGTTAGCACCCTGGGAACCAGCAGCGGCACTTCCCGTCCCACTCCCAGCTGAAGACACTTGCAGCTCTTGCAAGCTGACCTCCAGCCTACTGACCGCCTCCCGGAAGGCAAATTTGTTTCGTGTCTGAGGGATAGAGTCCACATATCCTGTGCAATAATCTAGAAGCTGATGGCCAGTGTCCACAAGCTGACTGTTAGGTTGGGGTACTGAGAGGGCATTGGATAACAATCCAGCACATTGCAGAAGGGCCTCTTTGCTGATTTTCTCTGCAGGAACCCTTTCAGCTGGTTGCTTAGACTTTCTCAGGGCCCCCCTACCACCTCCAGCTGCTCCATTTGATAGTTTTCCCGTTTGAACAACAGGGGGTGGAGGGGGTAGAAAAGGCCGAGATGGTTTGGCTGTCCTTTCAGGGCCATGTGATGTTGGTGCAGATGCGCTTGTATCCTCAGCAGATGGGGGAGGAAGAAGCCGCAGATTTGGTGGAGGGGGTGGGGCACACTTTGGCTTGAGTCGTCTGTGAGAAGGTTTGTCCCTCTCTGAACCTGCTGGTGCATGTTCCTGAAGCAGTTTGAAGGTGTGACCCAGGGAGTCCATGCCAACCAGCTGCACCTCTGCAGATGCATTCCTTGGCGAGGGGGAAATGAGGACGGGCACTTTATGGTTGTGTGCTGCAGAAGGGAAGGATGATGTAGCACCTGGTATATGTTTGTTTGGCGAGGACCTCTCATCAACAGTGGTTCGAAGTCCACCATTTCTCTCACTACCTCCAGTACGTGGAAGCATCTTAGGCTTTACTCTGTCCCTAGATGACTGAGGCAGCACGGCCTCTATTGCAGTCCTAGAGAGATCCTGCTGGTTTTCATCTGGCTGTGATGAAACAGACGTAGCACGGTCCACTTGGACCTTAGTCCGGTGGCAGTTTCTGGGCAGTGTCATAGACATTCTATCCTGCTCTGGTACAACAGGAGTCATAGAAGATGTAGAATTAGACCTAGGAAAAGGTTTGGGTTGCTCTTCGCTGACCCCAGATTTTCCTGTTCGCAGTCCAAATGTTTTCTTGATGAGACGTGGTGTGAAGAAACCAGATATGCCAGTCCAACCCCCACTGACAGCTCCTACGGATTCTTCTCCTGAAAAGCTACGCTGAGATAGGCCTCTGTAACACTTGTTGGAGCCAGGAGAAGCAGGGGAAACTAAACTGTCAAGCTGCTGAAAAGAAGAAAGCTCTTCTGTCAGTTCAGGCCTTTTGTGGGGCTGGTTTTCCATCTCGCGGAAGGAGCTACTGCGCTTAGGAGGTTGAGGAGCACTCTTTTTCTTCATGAATGAACTGAAGAAACCACCTTTACGGTCACGCGTAAATGTTGTCTCCTTGGTGTCACCCAATAAGCTGCTGGGTGATTTATCCCTTTGTTTACGGGGTAGAGCAGGGGAACCGCTGGCAACAGGAGATCCACGAGATGCTCCTAAAATGGTAAAATATAAAGTGTTTAAACCAAAATCCAATGGAGAGACAAAATATTCACAAAAGCCAGGTGCATATAAACACTCCCTTAAGTGCTTAAATATCAAGATCCATATATAATTCAGAATGCACACTATAACAACCACAATGGTCAAATTCAAAAATTCAAGTAAATAAATCACAATATTTAACAACAAAAAATTATAATAAACAAAATAAGAGAAATAGAGGCAAACAGTAATTCAAAAGTACAATACCAAAATCTTTCAAGCCTCAAGGCAGAAACACACGTCACCAACTCCCCCAACGTTTCGGCACCAACTGGTTGCCTTTATAAGGTTGTTTATTATTATTTTTTTTATATTTATATATATATATTTTGTTAAAATGAAAAAAGAAGCAGTTTTTAAAGCCATAATATTAACTAAAGCCTTTGCTTAGTGCAGTGGTTCTCAAACAAGTCCTCAAGGCACCCCCCTACCAGTCCAGGATTTAAGGATTACCCAGTAGTTTGTAAGGTGTTTTGTTTTTTCTTTTTCTAAACTGGGTAATCCCTAAATCCTGGACTGGTAGGGGTTGCTTTGAGGACTTGTTTGGGAACCACTAGTTTAGTGTTTTCCCTATATACTATTGCAAAAAAGGCACATGCATGCATTATTTTCAGCAGGTTTTCTTTGAGGCTATATAAAAAAAAAAAAATAGCAAACAAAAACTAACACGCTGTTGTGTACACCCTTTGTAGCACTCCCAACTTTCCCCAGTACAGATTTTCAGTCTGTGCCAGGGAATACACCAATCAGAGGTTTCTCATTGAGATACCTCTGTACTTGAACCGCTCATCCAATTTCAGCTATGCTATTCTCCTTAATGAGCTGAAATACAGCTCATTGAGGAGGTAGGAAAAAAGGCGCACTGTGGCCCTGCGCCTTGCCATTCATGTTAACTCTCTAGAGCTCACGGAAGCAGAAAACCTCTGAATGATAGCTGCTCTTAGTTATAAAAGTGCAGATTTTTACAAACTGTCAAATATGACAGACTGCATCAAACTGAAGTGCTTTATGCGTGTGGTGTGCTCCTTTAGGTCTTGCAAATACCAAAATCATCAAACCAACTGTTACCTTGTGTAGAACTTGAGGTGGAGTTATCAGAGGAATCCCCTGTGCCTTCAATGTTCTCCTTGTTCTCTGCTTTCTTCTTCAAAGTGCGGGATTTAGAAGGCAGCATGGGAAGGCGGGTCTGATACTGCACATTTGAGGAGGAAGCAGCTGTGCGTCCCAGTTCCTCTGCTACCTCTGTGAACAGAGTGACAGGATCAGTAAATAAACAATCTGTCTTAGAGATAAGAGCATTATTGAAACCAGGACAAAAAAAAAAGGCCCTATTCTATTACATATATATTTAAATCTACAATGATCTTTTCTTTAATTTTGGAAAAACACAAAGAAGGCCTTTTATGAAAAGTAACTTATAAGTCATGCTTCCTAAATCAATTACTGCATGAGTGTATTAAAAGTTAGTAACTAAACAATAATTTGTTAAAATTTTAGCCACAAATTAGATTTTCTGACATTTTCTAACCCAGTTGTTTTGACTTAAATGAGCAATTCCACGGTTAATTCACAACAATTTAGTTTAGTGAATAATCCAGTTTGTCTATAGATCAATTTTAGACATAAGCAATAAGTCAGTTATAACTGAGAATCTAGAGGAGCAGAATATTCAAAAGAACGAACATACATATATATATATATATATATATATAAAGTGCTGCTCCAGCTCCATGACAATATTATCACAATGCTCAGTTCTCTGAGTGCAGTCTAAACTTACAGCGTTAAATTATTTTTGAAAAGTTTCACACCCTTCATATCTCCAAATCTCTCCCCGGCCAACTGGCTACTACAGAAACATTGGCTGTGGAGGCCAGTGATCAGTGGTGTATCCTGGTTTTGTGCTGCCCTAGGCATGACAAAACTCAGACGCCCAGTCTTCTAAATACACATACACACTCACTGACAGACTCATATACACTCCATCTCAGACACACACTTTCACTGACATACACGCAGACACGCAAACTAACAGACACACATAGTAACACTACCTACCTTTCTTTTTAAAATTCAATCCCCCCCAGCCTCTCTACTTTTGGAAATGCTTGGGTGGATTAACACTTTCCCTGGGGTCCCATGGGGCTGCTGGGCGGCGGGCTGGTGGCTGCAGTCAGCGAGGGAGCACTGATCCTCCTGTTCAGGTCCCTCGCGTGCTGCGTAGTGATGCCGGAGCCAGAATGACGTCATATTCCGTCTCTGGCATCACTACGCAGCGCGCAAGGGAGCTGAACAGGAGGATTAGTGCTCCCTCACCTCCCGGAGAGTGCCGCCGCTGCCAGCCTGGGGGCCCTGAGTGGCTGCCAGGACGATTGGAGGGCTTTTTTTTGAAGCCCCCCAGAAAGTGCCGCCCAAGGCAAATGCCTTGTTTGCCTTGGGGTAAATACACCCCAGCCAGTGATAGGAGTGTGTCAGCTGTGGCTCTCGGGACTCCACTGGCAGCCCACTGTTCTGATAGTACTTAGCTACTTGAAACAGTTTGCAGCCATTGATAAGTGGAGATCATCAGATACCTCTCTCAGCCTATCGCTTGCTCTCATGACTAAACTATCCTATTAGTCGTGTGGCCAAGGAGAAAGAAAGCAGTGTGACCGAACTTTAGTGTGAAACAGTTACTGAAAAGGCAAGACGATATCCAGGAACTCCAGGCCACTTAACTTCATTGAGATGAATCCGCTATGGAGCTGGAGTGTATAATTACTTAAAATGACAATGCCTATTTACCCTGTTCAGTCCTTAAAGAGAACCTGTTATGAAAAAATTTACTTACCGGAAATGGTTCTCATATACATTTAATACAAATATATATATATATATATATATATATATGTAAAAAACAGAATATGTGTATCTTGTAATACCTTTTTTTATTGGACTAACAGAATGTTTTAATGACAAGCTTTCGGGAGAACCTCCCTTTCTCAAGTCTGAAGCATTTCTGAGCAAGATATATATCAAAAGATACATCGTGTATTCAATGTAAGATATGAAGATTTACTCACTTTTCCTTTGTTCCTGCTTGCCTTGTGAGGGTTACTCTTTGTATAACACACACCTCCTGGTCATCCCACGCTTCTCCAGAAGTCTTCTTTGATTTGACCTGCTTGGGGTGCATTCCCAAGCAGGGCAAATCTTTTCAGTGACGTCGGCATCATAACAAAATCATGTCACGATACTCTGTTCCTATGCTCCCTAGCCAGCACTAGAAGCACCAGCTAGGGATTTTCTAGGAACACCAGCACATGCATGATGGTTGACATGGGAGAAGAGCAGAGAGACCTCCTGTGGTGAGGTAATTTCTGCTCTCCTTTTTTAGTCAATGCCTCGGGACAACGAGGCATTGACTGACAGCTGGAAGAAAAACCCATTTTAAATAGATTTTTCTCCTACTCTACACATTAATACTATACAGCAACCATTGTGTATGAGATTTTGCATTAACCATGCTTTTACACTCTACCCTTCTGACAATCTTGTTCTTCTTTATAACATGACCAGGATATTCAATAGGTAAAAATCCAGAAATATGTGGTCTTTGATACACTTTGATAATACATTTACAAATTCTTATTTTTGAGTAGACAATCTTGCTCAATGTTTTCCCCATACCCTTACCCTCATTTATGTTTGAATCATGGAACATGGTCTCAAAAGCTTGGTGTGTCTCTTTGAATGATGGTCTGTCTGCTGGGTTCCACTGCCAGCCTGGAAATACAAAGTCAATTATACACAGAGGACAAGAAGAAATATGTACTAAGGCTTTATAAAAAAAGAAAAGAAAAAGAAAAGTAAACTGAGAGAAACCAGTATGAAGTAGCTGAAATGTAAGGTGATGTTATCTTCTCTAAAAGCAACTGCATATGAAGCGGCAAAAGGTATGGTGACTTACAAGCTCTCATCAGTTCATAGACTTTTGGAGGACATCCCTCCGGCTGCTCCATACGATAGCCTTTCTCCAACAAGTCATATACTTGTGACAAGTCGATGCCAGGGTAAGGGGACATGCCGTAGGTTGCAATTTCCCACAACAACACACCAAAAGCTGCATTTAATAAAAAAAAAAGAATGAATTATTCACACAAAGCATGATATTGGGGTGGGGGTTAGAGTGAATAGACAATTTATTTACAATGTTACTATAAATAGTGAGCAAGTGACACTAGAACTGGACAACTCGTGACTCAGATGATACATGAAGTATTCCAGAGTGCGACCGCGTTCGACTACACCAATTCATAAACATTTACTTAAAGAAACATGCCAAGCTCCACAACCACAACACTACTATAATGGTTATGGTGCAGGAAGTGTCCTTGCACGATCCCAATGTAATCTCCAGACTGCATTAGTACGGCTTGACACTTACCTGAGTCTCACTGAGAGCCTAGGCTGTTTCAGTTCTTCTCAGGCACAAGGCTCTGGATATCAGTTCAAGACAGGTTCTCATTCAATGGGTGAGAGTGCTCAGTTTATGCTCTCACCCAGTGAATGAACACCTACATCAGCATCTAGTAAACCAGCGCCACTCCCAGGTAGTATCAAAAAGAGCTAAAAAGGTTAACAGATTATACTGGGACAGCGCCAGGGTACCATAACCACTACAGCAGGCTGTACCTTAATGGAACACTTAATCCCCAATATAACTTGGCCTCAATTCAATTGTTTTTGGGGGCTCCATGGCACCATATTACATTAAGGGTTTAAATAGTTTTCTAACATTTTAACACCAAATTTTGAGCCCAGACACTGTTCCACATAGTCATCTGCTTTGGCTGTCATAGGTCAGCAGGAAAAGAAGCAGAGAGTGAAAGAGATAGGTTGAGTGTGTCAGCTGGTGCTTTCGTTTATCACTGGCCGTCCACTGTGCCTAATAGTATTTATAGTAATAACTCTTTGATATGAAGACACTATGGGTGGGAAACTATACTCACTGCCTCAATTTATTCTTCCTGTTCGTTGGCATATGTCTATTCGTTACACATGCTAAGCTTCACAATGTGATGTACTGCAATTTTAACATAAACCAATCCTATGTATTTGAACAAGAGTCTACATCAATTTTAATGTCAAATGCTGATGAATTTAGTTAACATATTGGTGAGTTTACATATTTCTTGTGCTTCCTGTACTTAGTTCTTACCCCAGACATCAGACTTGATGGAGAAGGTGTTGTATGCAAGGCTCTCTGGAGCAGTCCACTTGATGGGGAACTTGGCTCCTGCATGAGCTGTGTAGGTGTCTCCAGTCATAAGGCGACTCAGTCCAAAATCGGCTACTTTTACCACATGATTTTCTCCTACCAAGCAGTTCCTAGCAGCCAGATCACTAAATAAACGAGATGAAGATAAACTAAAAGTCAGATGAGGTCAATTAGAACTTAAAAGCAATTTAGGGATATTAAAGATAAGCAAATAAAGGAACACTGCAAATCTCCTGAGCAGTGTTTACACAAATTAGAAGCCCATGTTCAATACTCGGATCACAAAGCTTAAAAAAGTTTTAAAAGCAATTTCCAACAGCCAGCTCAAAACTCTGCCTTGGTAAGAAATGTCGCCATGCAGCCACAATTGTGGCCAGAGATATGATTCAGACTGGCCTAGGCAACATTAACCAGAATTTGCAATATGTACACGAGAATAACAGTTGAAAAAATTACCAATATATTTTCCTACATGATTATCTTGGCTTAAATGTTGCTTCAATTCACTGTTTAGTATGCCTAACATAGTAATATCAGCTGCACAAAACAAAGCTTGTATTGCTCACCGGTGAATGAAGTTTTTCCTTTCTAGATATTCCATGGCAGAAGATATCTGCGTGGCCATGTAAAGCAGCACCACCGCAGTTACATCTTCACGGTTACACTCCCGTAGATAGTCAAGCAAATTTCCAAAGTTCATGTATTCTGTTACAATGTAAAAAGGGGGCTCCAGAGTGCAGACACCTAATAGCAAGAGAAGTTGCAAAAATAATTCATATATATATAAAAAATTACAAAAAAACCACAAAAACCACAACTTTTCAGTCTAGGGAATCACAGAATCAATACGTCTAATTTAGTGCCAACTTACCAAGGAGTTGCACCAAGTTGGGGTGTTTGATTTCTTTCATTACTGCTGCCTCCTTGAGGAACTCCTCCACCTCCATAGTATCCTCCTGTAGAGCAAGAAGCATACAACTTTACCACTTGGTGTATTGAAAGTCACAGTCTGGGTTTCCTTGCAATTCTGCATATTAAAGCCTTTTAATGTAAGTTTATTAAATTCATTAGTTGCCAGCACATGCCAATTAAACACATGGCACCAACATATAGTGGAGTTTCCCATGTGATAGCAATCTCAAGCTAGTTGTGTCCTACTGCTTTTCAGATTAGATCTATCTAAACCAGGGGTGCCTAAAAGGTAGATCCCCAGATGTGTTTAAAAATACAGCTTCCATGATGCTTTGCCATTCTAAAGGCATGCAAAGTATCACGGGAGCTGTAGTTCTATAACATACCATTTGGGCACCCCTGTTGTAAACAGATCTTTTGCTGTTCTCCAGTCCATTATACGTCTCAAAAGTCGATCCCACATCGCAGCCAATACTGACATATCTCCTAGCTCACTGCCTTGACCATTCCTCTTTCCTTATACTTAGCCACTTGCTATACACCACCTTCATCTCAAACAGCTCTCTACTCACCCAAGACCCAAATGATTAAAAGGCTCATATGACATGTTCTGCTTCAATTACTGCAACTCCCTGGTCACTAGCCTCCCAATGAACAGAGATTTGTCTCCTCATTCTTGTACAGGCAAACAGAAGTAAGCTAAGAATCAAAATACAAAAAGGCAGACCGCTACAAAACTAAACTACGTCACTCAGATTCTCATTTACTTTATCAAAAGCTCCAACTGCATCACAAGGAATAACTCCACACCTGTTTCAATGTCAAAGTTTAGCTATGACAGGCGATGTACAGTCCAGAAACTGCCCACCAGATATTTTCTGTGATATATAAAACAAGTTAAGTCAGACACCAAATATTAGTAGTTTAAGAATGTGTAAACAATATATTAATTGAAAAGACTAGTCCATTTAGGCCACATCACATGACAGTATTAGCAAAAAAATAAAAGGGAAGATCTTTAATTAAATATTTGAACAAATTAATGGACAATTAAAGACAGTACCTTCAATGCAGCACGCCTAAACCGCTTTATGAAATACCACGCCAAGAATGCTATGAAAAACTATGCCCAAACCTTATTGGGGTGGTGGTGGAAGGGGGGATTACTAAAAAAAGATATTGGACAATGGATGGTAACGTGTTAGAAGAGGACAACACATGTTCCAGAAGGAGGAGGGAAAAAAGCAGACAATGCTATGAGGCACTGAAAGAGAATGAATACCACATGGAGAATGACTATTTGCATAATGTAAAGTGACAGTAAGTGTATCTCTTACCTTTAGTGTTTTTACAGCTACGGTGAGATTGTATTTCTTCCAGACCCCAACATACACTTCTCCATATTGTCCTCCTCCTAACTTGTGCTTCATGGTGATATCTGTGCGTTCCATTTCCCACTTGTCATGAATGGGAGAGACTCCATAAACTGTAGGTTTGTTGCATTTGGGTGCTGGGTAGTGTAGGATAGTGACAAGCCCATCAGCCACTGTGGAGTGATGGTGAACAAGCTCAGCAAGTGTGTTGAAACGGCTTTCTGCGGTGACATAGACCTGGGTGTTGGAGGATAATTTATCAGCACAAAATATATCAAATACATCCACATTTTAGTATAGTAAAACAATACTAGCAATAAAGTTCTCTCTTTTCCATAAGCCTCCTTCCTCTGCAACACTATGATCTACATATCTGTATGACCAGAAGACTGTCTGGGAGCTATCACTTATAGTAAATTACCTAATTATAGGTATATGTTTAAAAGGCTATGTGTTTGTGTGTAACGGTCTTAAAGAAACACCCTGGACACAAAGGCAATTTGGCTTGGTAAAGTGCTTTAGGTTCTTAAGAGTCTGTCAATTCTTTGAAAGTTTATAAAAGTGGCAACTTCAATAGGAGACAGCTGGGTAGGCATTTTGGCCTATTAAAATTGCCCCTTTTATAAACTTTAAAAAAATTGACAGACTCCAGGAACCTAGTTTTCTTCCTCTTTCGTAAGATCCAGAGAGCTAACAAAAGTGGCAGCTGTGCTGGGCTAAAGCACACCTGTCTTCCTGCTCTTCCCGAGCAGTGGTTTCTCAATGCGCAGCCTCTGATTGGTCAATTCCAGTTTGTAATGGGAATAAAGGGGAGTACTTGCAAAGATTGCAGACAGCAAGCTCTTTTTTCGATATACACAAAAAGTAAAAGACAAACATGCCTGTTTTCTTTGAGGGTACATTTACCAAACAGTTCAAGGGAATCTAGAGTGAAAGGAATACAAATCTGTATTTTATATTAAAATATAAAAATAAAAAAATCTTTTAGTCACTTACCCAAGCGCATTATGCCCTCCTCATAGGAAAGCATTTCCATTCCTGGCTGTCCCCATGCAGAGTGCGAGGGCGTCCAGCGTCATTTAAGGGACTCACAGTCCATTAGAATCCCAGAAGTGTCTCTAGAGGCTGTCTGATTGACAGCCACTAGAGGCAATCTTAGTCCTGCAAAGTAATCATTACAGTTTCTCAAAAACTTTAATGTTTCACATTGCAGGACTAAGTGGGACAGAGATATTGCACCCAGACTACTTAAATGAGATGAGTCTGGGTGCTTATATTGCCACCTTTAAACAAAATGAAATTTGAAAATTTGGTATGTTGCTTAAAACAACTAGTGGGATTTTAATACTTTTATGCATATATTCATTTTATTTTATTTAAGACACGAGAAGAGACTCATATATTCCACTGTAACAAATACACCACCCTGTTCACCTTGCCATCCGATGATGTATTGATGCGGTAATGGTAGACACGGCCCTCGTAACGCAAGGAGATGGAGAGCTGGCCTGGGCTACTCTCGCTCTCACGCACCAAGAAACTGCCATTGATGAGGCTGCTAAGGAGATACTCTGCAGCGCTGCGAGACACTGGTCCATGATACCACGAATGTTTCTCAAGACTGTTTACAGGTGTGATATAATTACTGGGCACCCAACCTTGTCCATTCTTAGAAAGAACTTCACACCATTCCCCATTCTGGTTATAGCAGAGCACACGCAGCTTCTCTCCTAAAAGATAATGCATTGGAAAAGCCGAATTAAGCACATTTAAAGTTACAAAATGTGTTATATACAAAGAGACTGATTTAAAAGAACACTCAAGGCACCATAACGTCATCTCTCAATGAAATGGCGGTGTCAGGAGGTCATGGTGCCGTCTCCTCTTAAATGGTTACTCCAACCGCAAAGTCGTCTTGGGCTTTTTAGCTTGAAACACTCCAAATGTGACTTTGGCAGCTCGGGCTGCCTCATGTCAATTTTGTGCAAAAGTGACTTCTGTCATGAGCACACACAGCAATCGGACAGATGTAATTAGCTTCTCCAAGAGTGTTTTTTTTTTTACTCCCATCCCTTAACAGCTCAGAGTGGCCGCCTAATTTAAGCTCACCCTTCCTCCCATATAACCTTTGTTATATATAATATATATATATATATATTTTTTTTTTAGTAACCCCTCTCCTGCGCATATGTGCTCATGTGCTCTGAGCCAGTTAAATAGTTTATTCAATGGCTCCAGAGATATCAGACAATAAGTGAAGAGCAGCACCTCCATTCCTAACACTATAGGTCTCTGGAGTGTTCCTTTAAGAGACAGAAAAGCTATATATATATATATATATATATATATATATATATATATATATATATATATATATATATATATATATATAGAACAGTTTAATATTAAAAAAATAAATAAAACTGCTTTAGTTAGAGATATCCTATTTTCAGTCAAAAGAATGCTCACATTAAGATATAGATTTTCTGGTTTTGAAAATAACCTGATGAGTATGGATGTCTGAAACAATAATACTTTATCATCCACAAACCTTTGGTGATGCTAAGGGTATTGTCTCCACTGGCTACAAAGTCATACAGAGCGAGGAAAAGATTTGGGTCGCTCTCTGTGGCCCCAAGCAGGTTCTCCTTGGAACTCCAACGGATAGCATCATTAAGGGTCTGTGGTTCCGAGTCACTGCCATAAGGACGGTGCAAGGCTTCTGTGGAGAAAAAGGTAGACATTGTTAGTTCATACAAATACTATAATATCTATTCACACTTGGCACTGTAAAGTCTATGGACAGCAACTTACATCATGCTCAGTCAGCAAGGTCTTCCCATGAGCTAACTAATCACTGTGGCCAACAATGTGCTTCAAAGGATGTGCAATTAACTTGGCAATGCCCTATGCTTAGCAACCCTCTTTGTGAGATAGTCAGGATTAGCATAGAGGAAGTTTTAATATTAGTGTAAACAGCTTAGATTATCAATTAGTGTTTTGCAGGTAAGAATGCAACAGTGTCCCACTTCTGCAGAAACCCCAAACTCACTTTAAATATTTTGGCATTCAATAAACAGCTTTTATTGAATTTTATTTAACAACTCTCAAAACATTTAGTAACAACAAAAGATATATTGGTCTCTATAGCTAAAGAAAAGATTAAAACCTGATGGTTGCTAATAGTTTCCATAACAAACGGATGGGCAAAGAAGATTCTCACTGCTGGCACACAAGGTTTAAATTAAGTATCTGTTCCAAAGGCAGTATTGTGAATGCGTATTGCAAGCATTGCATGATGCTTTTTAACAGGCACTTTACATACAAGACATTTAGCTTAGGGAGCAATTCTTCAATTCTAAAATTAGCTCAGTGACTCATTCTACAAGGGCAATAAATACTAAAATACATTCTTTAAAACATGGTCTTCACAGTGTCACAAGGGTCTCCAGTGAACTGGGGAAGCGTGTGATGGTACAATAAACAATTTATAGTTGGCAGTTACCAAAAGCCTGATAATAGGATGTGTATGCTCCAACCAACACAGACCCACCAAAAATAGCATAGGAATACAGATTTGGGTCTCAACCCAAAGGGATTAAAAAACACTGTCATTCATCAGTTAAATATTGTGACTAATGTAAATTCCATAACTTTTCGAGATATTCATTGTAGAACATGACCACAAACAACAACCTACACAACAGAATTTGTGATGTGGGGAAATCATGTGGTGGGAAGCCAGGCTTGAGGGACACCAGGTCTCCTGGCTCTGAGTGGATGCCACTAATTTAAGCAATCCCCAAAATCCTCTAATCCAGCATTCAGGAAGCTAAATGGGGAAGCAATGCTGCGTGAGAATAGGCAGACAGTGCTGGAGCCGGGGTGTCAGACACAAGAGACAAAAATAAACTACTAGGAAAGTTAGAAAACAAGACACCAGATTTCCAGGCTCCATACACTGTTCTTATTTTCTCCCAAATTACATCACCCATGTCGTGAGCTAAAAACAGACAAGGCCCGTATCATCTTCCAAAATAATCAAGACGTTCATTTTCACAAGCCAGACAACCCCTTGTCAGTCAGCATTCTGGAAAGCAAACAACCTTGGCGTTCTCTATTAACAAACGATAATCAATTGTCATAATAATGCACACAAGAAAACAACCAGAGATATAGGTATTAAAATATACACGTTAAGCACTTTTCATGGCAACAGTGTTTTTCTAATATTTATTTTGCAAAAAGATTAGCAATCAATAACAATTCAAGACAACAAAAGCAAATACAAATTAGGGACATATCAATGCAAGGCGTTTCTTTTAGCACAAAAAGTGCCAGGTCTGTATGTTCAGAAAACTGTGGATATTATAGCATTTCTGTTGAAGTCTGACTGTGATACTGTAATCTCCATATGTGTCTGAGTATTCTATAAAGCTCAAACCATTAAAACACTAAAAGCAAATTTAAAGTTTCCAGGGAAATGGCGGAGAGAGGGGTTTAGGTTTGATTATGTAAAAATAGTGGACAATTTCAAGAAGTTAGGTACGTGTATTGTAATGTAAATATCTTGTGGCAAGATGTTTTAAATGCAACGAGGCAAGCAAATTGGGGGGGGATTTGAGTTTTTTTTTATTTTTTTTAAATATGAATGTGAATAAATTTCACTTTGAATATTTGTAATTTGTTGCTTTTTTTTTTTCACTTTAGTAAATAACGGACATTAAATGAAGACTGATGCACATATTTGTACTGGGAGGTAAAACAACTTCTGCATTTTATTAGTAAAGTATATTTTATCTACACACATACGCACACAAAGCAACTTATCGCACAGCAAAGTGACAATTACATAACATTTTAAAACACAATGGTACAAATACAGACAGGTTCTGGTATAACTGGCAAACACAATGAAAGCTACCTAGACAGGTTCACCGTAGATTTGCTTACTTTCAGAAAATCTTTGGAATATCACTTAATCATGCCACATTAGGAATCAAACGTGCATCCACACAGGATAAAGCTGGCATTGTAGAGAACACTGGTGAGACCTCACTTGGAGTATTGTACACAGTACTGGAGACCGTATCTCCAGAAGGATATTGATACCTTAGAGAGAGTTCAGAGAAGGGCTACTGAACTGGTTAATGGATTGCAGGATAAAACTTACCAGGAAAGGTTAAAGGATCGTAACATGTATAGCTTGGAGGAAAGACGAGACACGGGGGATATGAAACATTTAAATATAAAAAAGTGAATCAACAGGGGAGTATACTTAAAAGAAGAAAAACTACCACAACAAGAGGACATAATCTTAAATTAGAGGGGCAAAGGTTTAAAAATAATACCAGGAAGTAATACTTTACTGAGAGGGTAGTAGACTCATGGAATAGCCTTCCAGCTAAAGTGGTAGAGGTTAACACAGTGAGGGAGTTTAAACATGCAGGATATGCAGAAGAAGACATAAGATAAGGCCAGGGACTAATGAAAGTATTTAGAGAATTGGGCAGACTAAATGGGCCAAAGGTATGAAGATAAAGGATGTGCATCAGGGAAGGGTTAAAACAAAAAAATGATTTTACAAAATTAATGCATGCAATGTCTCTATAAAGTAGAGCTTCCACGGTGCAGTCTTTTGTCAAACTACATAAAATACAATTTACTGTTATTTGTTATGCCTTGCTGCCATAGCTATCACAGACGACCCAGTGCCCACAACAGTACCTGAGCGGAAGATCACATTGCGCCTTGTGGCTTTGTCCCGAAATGGTGTGCTGATCATGTGCCCTTTCCCATCTAAAGCACTGAACGACGGCAAGACAGGGCCAACTATCATGACCGAAATGAAAGGGAGGTAGCTAGCTGCGTGGCATACACTAGCTCTCTCTGTACCCACTTGCAAGAATGAGGAGATGGCATGGCAAAGGAATTTGAAAGGGTGGAGACAGGTGGAGTCAGACATCGAGGTCTGGAGTCAAGTTACATGCAGAGGCTTGTAACACCAGATGGTGTGTGTAAGAGCTGGCCTGTTCACTGGGGGAAAGTATAGCAGAATCGTCATTAAAGAACAAAAACAAACAAGCCCTCCTGCCCCCCAAAACATATTTTACAAATAGTCAAAGAGAGAAACCAGGGTAGAGTTTCCAAGGGGTATAATTTGCCCCCGGGGCCACAAGCATTAAGGAGTAAAGAGTTGCAGCCCTCATCACTGTACTTTTGTGATTACATGATGGGTTGTCTACTAGCATAGTAGTGCAGTAGAGAGGAGACAGGCAAACATTGTTCAGGTCCAGAATTGCATGGGTTAATGTGTAATCCTTTTGTGTTTGAGTTGGTGGGGCAAACTTAAAAAATAATAATGGGTGGGATGGGTTCATTTGGTTGCAAAGCTTTCTGTTTCTGATTTTTTTTCCATCCCACTTATGGCTAGTATTTTAACCCTTTCATGACATTCCATCAAGTAGCTCAGGGCTTCTGACTCCCTGTTCTATTTTGAGGTTGTTTTTTTTTTTTAAGTTGTACCTGCCGCAGATGCACAGTATCTGGTCCCCAATGTTCCTTTATAAATAATATTGAATTTGACTGACGATGGAGGAGGACAGGCCCCCTCAATGACTAGGTTCATTTAATATGGTTTACAATAAATTAATGTAATACATACATACGTACACTTGCAAGCCATTTGAGTACTCCTATAGATGAAATCAGGAAACCATTAACCCCTTAAAGGACTACTATAGTGCCAGGAAAACAAACTCATTTTCCTGGCACTATAGTGCCCTGAGGGTGCACCCACCCTCAGGGTTCCACTCCCGCTGGGCTGAAGTGGGAGGAAGGGGGTTAAACACTCACCTTTCTCCAGCGCCGGGCTCCCTCGGCGCTGGGGACTCTCCTCCCTCTTCTGATGTCATCGGCTGAATGCGCATGATGCCATGCTTTCCTATGGATGCTGGCGTCTTCTCACTGTGAAAATCACAGTGAGAAGTGCAGAAGCGCCTCTAGCGGCTGTCAATGAGAAACTGCTATGTTTACAGCAGACAGCTAAAGTGGCCTGGGTGCCTATAGTGGTCCTTTAAGGACACATGACGTGTGACATGTCATGATTCCCTTTTATTCCAGAAGTTTGGTCCTTAAGGGGTTAATGCAGAACTCATATTTAAGGAAAGCCTATCACTGTTCCTTTAATCAGCTAGCAATAATGGTCAAGCAGACAATTTGCTAACCTATATAAATGTGTCCTCGGGCATGTAACTAAAGCTGTTCATTTCGGATTACAAAGTTAAAAGAACTATAGTCAGCCAGACCACTTCATCTCAATGAAAAGAGCTGGGTGCCATGGACCAGTCATGAAATTTAACACATTGCAGCTTTAAATCCACCTCTAGAAATGATGTAACCTTTATTTTACTTTGCATATTTTAAAACGGGGGGGGGGGGTCGGTCAGAAAATAACATTGTCCCCTGAAATAACAATGGTTATTTTTGGAAAAATAGGTTCGTTTTACAGGAACAAAACTATATTCCTACCACATAGTGTCTCTATGTTCACCACGTAAATAAAAGGTTAAAAATCTTTTACACTTACCTGATTTCAGTGCCGATGTCCCTCGGCGTTGGGATGTGCTCCTCCTCCACCGTGGTCGGCCAACGAGGGAACCTAATGCACATGAGATCGAATGCTATGTGCATAAGCCTTTCCCACAGGAAAGCATTAAGCATTGACTCATTTTTCTATGGGGATTTTAACCCTTTAAGGACCAAACTTCTGGAATAAAAGGGAATCATGACATGTCACACGTCATGTGTCCTTAAGGGGTTAAAGACATGGAACAACCTCATGCAAAGTGTGAGGAGTGGATGTCTGGAGTCATTTCACGGAGTGAAAATCTGTGAAACAGCAGGACCCGTCTCTAGTATATATTTGGTAAACAGCCACTAGAGGCAGTCTTGCGCTGCAATTCCGCTAAAAACTGCCATGTTTTACATTGCAGGGCAAAGGGGGACAGAGACACTGCATCCCAATTACTTCAATGACACTATAGTGTCCCTTTAAGGTCAATTTTCAGTTCTCTTTTTGTCTACCGCAAAGCAATGACCAATGTGATATTGAACAGCTTCATCGTGATAAGTATGTAGGAATTACACCATTAACAGCACTACAGAATATGGTGACACTACATAAATATTCAGGGCCAATCAGTGTAGATGTTTGCACATTCTTCCCCTGTATCAGTGATGCTGCCCAAATACATACCTCAGAAATTACAGTTGCAGCCTAAATATAGCCTGGTTCAGCAATATGGCAATGTAGATCCACACTGGTATAATGGGTAGCCATAAACAATATATACCTTGAATAGTTTGAAATTATCTTTTTCTTCTATATATTTCAAAAAAGATTAAACCTATCAAATTCAAAGTAAATACGAGCCGTTTAAACAACTTATATAAAATATCTATCGGCCAAGGTAATTTCCACCTCTACAGTAATACACCTAACATTGCAAAAAGCGTTAGGCCCAAGCAACATGATCACGTCACTGATTCTAAGTAGTCATGGTGTACATGTACAAAATGTAGGGTTCTTGCTGATGGACCTATAGAAAAAGTAATAACAGTGCAATATTGGCTAATAAATAATGCAAATTTTCGGTTGCACTCAAGATTAAAGTTGTTTTAAAAGCCTTAAAGGGGCCAGCCTCTATTGTAGTAGGGGGCTTAAGTTCCTCTCTCGGACTCCTCACCGGACTGGTCCTTTTAGTCACCACAAACGATTAACCAGAGAAATCTTCCGTAAAAATTGATATTTATTGTATAAAAATATATTTTTTTTAACAAATATATAAAATATATGGTTGTCCAACGCGTTTCCTTCTCCCTTGAAAACTTCCTCAGGGACCCATATAAATGCATAAAACAAATTACAATCAAGTACAGCAATAAACTGGTGGGGGAAAAACTGGCTCCTAACTTTTTTAGCTGGCTCCTAGATAGAAAGCAAGTTTGCCAAGCCCTGCTTTAACTAACATACTCAATTAATAGACTAATCACATTAATATTTTTGAGTTGCTTTTAATTTTAAAACCCGGCCTCTGAAAAGGCAGTGTTTACATGCAAATTGCTGCAGGGACAGGCAATAAGACACCAGAACAACTACATTAATCTGTAGTTGTTCTGGTGACTATATAGTGGCCCTTGAAAGCCAAGGTGCGTAACTAAAAGTATATAATAAGGTGACAGTTATCTGTTCTGAGTATTGCTATATATTACTAAAATAACAATGAATAAAATAATACAGTCTCTCGGACACACAACCTTCAGCAGA
This sequence comes from Pelobates cultripes, assembly GCA_933207985.1. Lineage (NCBI taxonomy): Eukaryota > Metazoa > Chordata > Amphibia > Anura > Pelobatidae > Pelobates > Pelobates cultripes. The sequence goes on from OW240919.1 coordinate 42,864,767, forward strand.
TAACAAGGTTGATTTCCCTTCATTGATTTTCTGGTCGAATTGTTTTGGAAATAAGCAAATGCTTGGGAAAAAAAAGAACTAAGACTTTCGAGCATGTCTGTCAATCCACTAAGCACTGCAGAGCACTCACATTTGTCCAGCAGAGCAGAAGCTGCCCACACTACCGGAAGAGAGAGACAGCAGCTGGTTTGGCATTGTGGAGCTGGAAACCTGTACAAGTAGCTATGTTCTATCACTTATGCTGCCTGCATAGTACAAGACAACCAGCTGTCTCTGAGACACACCCCTGGAAGAGACATGCAACAGCTGGCTGAGACACTGACATTATTAAGGTAAAACAGTAACACTACAACAGCAACATGCTACGCTTCAGGAGTACAGAATGAATTACTGGGTGTTCGTTTATTTCAAAGGACCACATTTCACATTTTAAAACGGTCAAATAAGTAACTATTATAAATGTTAGATATGACTGAAAGTAAAAAAAAAAAAAAAGGAAAACCATTGATTACTATGATTTATTGTTTTACTTTTTTTTTTTTTTTTTTAAAGGGCTCATTCTATTCTTTGATACAGTTGTGGCCTAACGTCTGTAGATTATAACAGGTATATTCCTTTATCTGTCCACTTGCTGCATTTGTACTGTGGCCCAGTTAACACCAAACATACATTCAACACCCTCACACTGAAAGGGGCATTTATTAAAGGAAATACGAAAATATTATTAACTACAAATTTTTTAAATCAAAATGTTGCACCCCTACTTTACTTTGTAACATCTCTTGTCTACAGCCTTTGCAGGCCATCCTCTTCTTTCTCAGCCCAGACTCTCTGTGGCTGTCCAATCACAGACTACCCGATGCAACTCAATGAGAAGTCTTTGCAAAGCAGGTGCTCTAGGGTCTAGGCCAAGGGTAGGCAACCTTCGGCACTCCAGATGTTGTGACTACATCTCCCCTGATGCTTGGCCAATATTGTTACTGTAAGAGCATTACAGGAGATGATGTCCACAACATCTGGAGTGCCGAAGTTTGCCTACTCTTGAAAATGTACCACCCATATTCCCTCATATTACAGTTACGAATCATACAAAGAAGGTAAATGATGGACCGTCTCCAAGCTGCTGCTGGACTTCAAAGGATGACTGAAGGGAAATGGAGGTTGGAACCAAACACACAGCTGTAGTGCCACAGGTTGCTCACTTTAACATAAACATTATATATTTTCGTGTATTTATGTCCTATATTCCTCACATCCCCCACAGCCCTGGGGATATAGCTCTGCCCTTTTGAAAAAGAAGGGGGGAAAAACACAAATAAACCTCAATACAAAAGAACAAAGCAATCAGAGAAGGAAGCAGAAGCCTAGGCTACAGAATTAACCACTGAGACTTTCAACCTCTCACTGCAAACTGGCCCCAGGGGACAAATACAAAGTGAAAACACATCATGTAAAGAGATGCAGAGAGCAACCTGTATAACTAATAAGAGAATAACTCTAAAGACATTGCTTATGCTTATCTGTAAACCAACAACATAGAATGAGTGCTAATAAAGTAAAGAGCCACACTAAATTGCCATAATTTCAAAATAACAAAAGGACTTATGCACTTTTTTAATATAAGTACTTTGATCTGAATAAGCTCAACATTATAAAAATTGATGATTTAGAAGATAATTTTTTTTTTTACAATTTGATGAAATAAGAGCTTTACACAAATCTGCTCTTTTCCCAACTTGTTTATACGGCTTAGTTGTGCAGTTCAATTAACAAACCGCAAAAGACTAGTCACCCTAGAGTCTACACCAGGATTCCCCAAACTCTGGCCCTCCAGATGTTGCTGAACTACAAGCCACATGATTCTCAGCCTATTTCATTCATAGAATCATGGGAGTTGTAGTTCAGCAACATCTGGAGGACCGGAGTTTGGGGAAGCCTGGTCTAGACCATTACATATCATTGAAGTAATCTGGGTGCAGTGTCCCTATTTCCTTAACCCAGCAATGAAAACAAATGTCAGTTTCATAGACACTTTGTATTCCTAACACGAAAGCGATCCTTTAAAGCAGTGGTTCCCAGCCCAGTCCTCAAGTACCCCCTTACCAGTCCAGGATTTAGGGATTACCCTGTTGTGTCTAAAGTGGTGTTTTTTTTGTTTTTCTTTTTCTAAAAACACCTTAAACACAACAGGGTAATCCCTAAATGCTGGACTATTAGGTGGTACATGAGGACTGGGTTGGGAACCACTGCTTTAAAGGGAAACATGTTTTGGCTACTTTCAGACCAACCAGAAAAAAAAAAAAAAAGTTTATGGGATTTCATAGTGCTTTATTAAATAAACCAACTGTGGTGACCAGAACGTTTCAAAAGTCATACAAAATAAATTTTGCACAACAGCCTCATCAATAAGTACTTTAAAGTCTCTACCATATACTCTTTAGACAATGAATGTAACAGTAAGCATCATGCCAAATTCAGAGATGCAATAGGCAACGCTGTCTGCTTGGCAACAAAACTGATTGCCGAAGCTTGAGTGTCATCTAACTTTACCCTGCGTTTTCCAAAACCCTGTTTACGTTCAATAATACTGATGTAACAGTACATCCTGTACCATTTAACAAGCTTGTTAAAAAATTATAAAAATCATATTTATCACTACCACTTGATGGAAAAATGCATGGCGTTTCGAAAGTGGTATAAGAACAGAACTATTGTGTTGTGTTAGACTTTATGTGACTCAGACACTACCACTTGCCATTTGGAGAATTGCCATAACCAGAACATGAAAACATTGACGTGAGTCTCAGTAAGGATGTCATAAGCACAATGAATGCAATTAAAGCTTAAATAAATTATACATGGTGATGGATTGCCATAAACTATCTTTTTTTCAAATTGAATAAATTAGGTTTGCTTCAGCACTAGAGATTAAATAAACTATTCAGCATGGGCTACTAAAAATGCAACTTCACCTGCACTGTGCCTAGTTGTCCTCTAACTGTTTGGATGTCATTTTCATATCAGCTGGTATCAAGAGGGGATCTAACCAATCAGATGCCACATTTAGGCATTTTCATTCCTCTGACCTGCCTCCATGTTGGGAAAACACTAATTTAGAAATCAAAAACTGCAATATATTTTATCAAAGAAAAGAACATAAGATTGTGGTCAATGTATTGATTATATTAAAAAAGTCAGTACACACACTACATTTGCCATTAGTAATACAGTAATAATCCACCTTCCCTTTTGTCCCCCTCAAAAAGAAAAAGGAAAAAACATAACAATCCAAAAAAAATAAATAAAAAAACAAGCTATACTCGAACCTACCAGTAAGGCATTGCCATGCATTAAAAGGGGGCATTATGTCTTGAACTGAAAATAGAATTTTGCTTCTTAATAAATCACGGGTAAGACCACACCTTTAATGTGTGGTCACCTGTTCTAAAGAAGAATATCATGGAACTAGAAAAGTGCAAAGGTGGGCTACAAATTTAAAAAGAGGAATGGAAGATTTTAGCTACGAAGATAGACTAACAAATTTACACCTCTAATGTTTATTTAAAAAGGGAAGGGAGGAGCCTCGGAGGGGACATGATTGCATTATACAAATAAACTCTCGTCTAGAAATCCATTCATAAACAGGACTATACATAGGACACAAGGTCACCCATTTAGACTGGAAGAAAGGGTTCTTTACAGTAAGAACAATAAAGATGTGGTTTTATAAGAGTCCGTACAGATGTTTAAACAGCAACTAAATGAATTATTGGAAAAAAATATATTCAGGGATATACTTTTTAATATGTGGAGTAACAGCTTCTTCCTTTATCGAGATGAGACAGCCATTTTGTCCTGGGGTCGAGAAGGGATTTGGTTGTTGGTATCACTTTCCAATTTTGGAATAAACAGGTTTTTTTTTTGGTCTTCTTTTGGATCAACACCAAAAACAGATTTGTGCTGAACATGATGAAAGCAGGTTTTTTTTTTGTTTTTTTTAGCCTATATAGCGATGTAAATAACCAAATAATTATTGAGATTTAAATAGAAAACCATAAAGTAATAAAGCATTTGAAAGTTAAGGGAGAATAAACTGTAGGTGTAAAATACAGTAAATAATTTTTTTTAAAAACAACTGTGGCATCACACACCCTACCACCAACTGCGAAGTTCACTTGGGCGTAAAATGCAATGAAAACGTAATTGAGAATCATCAAGTGTATCCATCTAGGAAGGGGTGTGGCAGGCTTCTGATGGAATGAAACGGGGTACTCGATGTGTTATCAGAGGCACACGATGAGTTTGTCCTTAAACTCGCATGGAATGTATGAGCTGTACATAGCTATGTAGTAAAGTGGTTGGCAAATGTCCAGCTACAGATTAGTGTAACCATGGCAAAAGGAGACTCCTTGATTCACAACATGGGCAATGTTTGAGTGCCCTGGAGCTGCTTTAGGGTAGGGGGAATCCCTTACTGCAATGTATTACACCGAAGGTCCCATGACAGGTGAGTCACTGCCTTTTCTGCCAAAAAAAAACCATATATATATATATATATATATATATATTTTCTCTTTCTCAAATACAGGTAAAGGTATGCTTACACTGCACAGAGGAGGAGGAGGAAGAGGAGGATTACGATGGTGGCATTAAATCTTTTACCACACCTATGCACACACAAGCTTGATATAGAAGGCAATTCAATTATATTACCCCTCTGATAAGGCAAGGCAGACGAGATAAGAGTGTAGTGGAAAGCTTACTGATCCCTAGTTTAAAAATGTTGTCATAATGCATTTCATGCCCATATACAAAACATGGAGGACTTTAGCGATTTATAAATTTACCAAGAACATGCCAGCAAAAATAACTAAGCCCGAAATAAGAAGATTACATTAGCCTACTAAAATTCTTACTAATCAAATAATGGTGAACAGTGTTTTCTTAGATATCTGCATGAACTGTCCATTTAACACTTCAAATTGCCAGAGAAAGGAAAGAAGCCCATTATGTATAATTTAATAACCTGATATTTTAAGAATGGACAAGTGTTACATTTAAAAAGATACTACACATTTCCTAATTATATGTAATGAGTGCCAGGGCTAAGGTCTCCTAAAATTGCTGTTGCTTTTAGATTGGAGGTTCTCAAGCATGGGGTAGCCAGCGGTTAATCCCTCAAGAACGAAGTCAATAGTATACGTTCTGATCAAAACAAAATGTAAACAAAAACTGGAATTTGAGCTATATGTCTGTTAAACCGTAATTCACCTTTTTTATATCAAAGTGCACCCACACTTATTATATATCATTTTGTTAAGGAGAAACAGGGCTTTAATTGCGCATGAACTATTCATATGTGAAACATAATATGAATAAAATCTTAAAAAGTGAGAAATTAAGATTAAAAAAACAAATAGTTCTGCGTGACATTTTAACCCTTAAAGTTCGCAGTACATGTATTCTTAAATTGCTATTTGTGACAAAAAAATTAACCAATTATTATTTATTTTTTACATTTGGCATAGGTTGGTGGTAAAATGGTTGCATGAAAAGAGTCAAAATACCCCAAGTTTAATACCTTAGGTTGTCTTTTAACAAGTATATACATGTGAAGGGTTATTCAGGGATTCCTGACAAATATCAGTGTTACAATGTAAATTGCATTCATTTTTGAAGGAAAAAAAAATGGTTTGGAAATAGCAAAGTGCTAATTGTACTTATAGCCCTATAACTTTCCCCAAAAAAAGCTAAGAACATGTTAACATTGGGCATTTCTAAACTCAGGACAAAATTTAGAAACTATATAGCACGGGTGTTTTTTGGCGATTGTAGATGCGTAACAGATTTTGGGGGTCAAAGTTCTAAAAGGTGTGTTTTTTTTTTATATTGTTTCATCATATTTTATACTTTATAGTAACTTATTTCACATGATGAAAATAATGGTATCTTTAGAAAGACAATCTAATTGCAAGAAAAACGGTATATAATATGTGTGGGTACAGCCCTGGTCCTTAACGGTAAGAAATTTTAAAAACAGACTGGTCTCTAGGGGGTTAAAGGGACACAGCAAGCACCATAAACACTTAATATTATTGTTCACCTAAGTAACGTGCTGTGTGTGCAAGTAGCTACCAACACAAAAGGGAAGATACCTCAGTATGTGCAGCTTTTCAAGCTAAGACACGGCACATACAGATTTCTACCACCATGACCACTTTTAAAAGCAGATGATTGAGCTAACTCTTTTGTGTAAATGTCTGTTTTTAGTCCAAAATAGTTGAACTGGAAGCGTAACTGACTTCCAAATTCTGTTATTTGTTAAATATGAAATTCACGTTGGTAAATAACCCTGTCAGTGTGACAGTTGAATAATGTATTTTGCATACATATATGTATACAGAATGTCCTTTTAGCCATGTTCATGTATACAATGTAAGCATTCATACACAATGCAGTATTGTGATTTCCTAGTCTATCTGGCTGTGAAATAGGAAACAGTGTTTTCCTAAGAATAAAGATCTCCGTCAGTGGAAACCGATTCTGTCATTGTCCGATCCCCCTTTAATATTGCATTCTTCAAATCGCTGGTAATGCAAAGCCTATCATCTCAGTTATTTTTCTTGTAGTTTGTCAATCCAAATGTCAAAATTCTTTGCCAAAGCATGGCTGCCGCTGCGAGAATTTGCAGTGTATTTAACATTAAAAGGGGGAATATATATATTACACAAAACCAGTGATCTCTAAACTACTCAAAGTGAATTCAAAGTGATTTTAAAATGTATGCCTAAAATAGCCAAATTGAAAACGAAATAAAAGGGTTACTCCGACGACCACTTCCACTTCAGCTATTTAACTCCTAAACGGCAGAGAATTGAGCAGTGAGACTGCAGGGGTACGAACTATACACCAAAACTGCTTCATTAAGCTAGTTTTTTTGGTGCGTATAGTGTTCCTTTTAACTAAAAAGGTGTTGGAGTAACCATTTAACTTGGACAATTTTTCTAATTCTCTTTTGCCCTACATTTTGAAATGCACCATGAAATCCCAACAATTGATAACCCCGTATCTCCTATCTGACTGGGCACTGAGATAAGACCAGAGCCATTTGTATTCCAAAAATGTTATCACAGGAGTGACCAATGTCATATTCATGTACACTTCACAGATTATTATTAAATACTTTTTAATGAATATTAAATTTCATTAAACAGAAACTCCATCAAATTTCTCAAAGTATTTTTTTTTAGCAATTATAACATTCATACATCAGAGCCATGCATTAGCAAGTTCTACATAATCCAGAGCATCAGTGGTTTCCTATGGTTGTGCTTTAAAATGTCTCTATTTGCAGTTTACTGCTGTGTAAACAGAATTCCTCCACATGTTAACACCTTAATGCCGTTACAGCGTTCTATGTCGTCCCCATTAGAATGGGCTTTAAAGCCGTTATAGCGACATAGAACCCCATAATTGCTGAAGCCCCCAGGAGAGCCGGGATACTCACCATCCCAGCGATCCACTTCGGTAGGACTGCCTGACAGCCCTCCCACGGCAAATTAGGCCCCCAGGGGCCATGTGATCAGTCTCAAAGAACGATCACATGGCCCCGTATAGTTGCCTGTGGATCTGCCAGCAGGGGGACTGTCTGGAATGTCAGACAGTCCCCTTGCTGGTGGGAAATGTTAAAAAAATACAATTAAACATGTTTAAAATTAATTTAATATGAATATATATATATTATATGTACATCATATATATGCAACGGCGTACGTAGTGTATTTTAATATTAATATAACTATGAATATTAGTATTAAAATACACTCGGAATGAAATATATATATTTGGATTCAATAACAATAGTATTTGTCATGAGTCAACGTTTCAGTTCCTAGCTTGGAACTTTCATCAGTTATATACGTATAATTACAATAATAAAATAAATAAAATATTTTTAAATCTATAAATAAAATTAATTCTATATACATATGTAATTTTATTCTAACTGTATTTTGAGATAGAGATATATATCATTCCTGTCACATGGGATCGTTGGCGCTGGTTCCGTCCCCTCCGATCTCAGCCAATCACAATGCTTTCCCAATGGAAAGCACTGGATTGGCTGAGATCACCAATTCTAAGTGTCCTGGTGATTATTTGTTCTTGTGACTATAGTGTTCCTTTAAGTAGCCTTGGCTTCAATTGTAAGGGATTCTATAGTGTTAGGAATACAAATTTGTATTTTTAACACTGTAGTGCCCTTTGGTCCCCCTCTCCCTTGCACCAAACTTCCATAGCAGATAAAGTGTTAAAAAAACCTCCATTTATTCATCTGATTCCAGCACCAATATCCATCGGCGATCTGTTTGCACTCTGTCTCCTCTGACGTGGGGACCTAATGTGCATGCGTTGCAAAAGTGCACTGTTTAAAAATGTTTTCATAATGCATTTCATGCCCATATACAAAACATGGAGGGCTAATGTGCATGCGTTGCAAAAGCGCATTATGCACTGCCCAAAGGAAAGCATTGTCTATTCTTTCCTATAGAGTTTTCACTGATGATGGATGAGAATGTCCAGCGTCATTTAATAGAGTCAGACTCCGTTAGAATTCAGTAGCTGTCTGATGATGTCTTGGTCCTGCAAAGTAATCATTGCAGTTTTTCTAAAGAAAAAAACAAATAATCAGATAGATAAGGGAACACCACTTGTGATCTATGCACCAGTAAAGTCACTCCAGCTGTGTCTGCAGGGCTTAACCCTATAATATATGAATAGAAGAAAACTACTCAAATACAGCCAAAGTACACTAAATACAGGGGGGTAACCCCTAGTGGAAATTAATAACAGACAAAGGGAATAGTGTACCTAAAAAATTGGGAGAAAATAGCCTGTGCCTAAACTTCTAAATAAAAAAATTGAAGATATAGAGCACACGTAAAAAGACCACAGGGTCTAAAAACAAAAAAAAAGTTTATTAGGTATCAATAGTATCAAAGGAATAAATAGTAATAATGGATACAACAAGAATACTATAAAGTTAAAAACAAAAGATACAAACTAATTATATAGAGTAAATTCTGATGTCTTGAGTAATATAAATACACTCAGCCGCAGCACACGTCTGTGCTATTTAGGAAAGATATATGGGTGCAGTGGTCCATTGATAGAGGAGTAATAAAGTAAATATATGCTAGGACATTAATCATAATAGAGCCTACATAGCCTATCCATAATCTTGATAATTAAGGTAATAGTGGAATCAGATATAGATAAGAGTATATCAATAAATCTATATCGTAAGAAATCAAAATTGGAAAAACGTGCTGAATAACAAAAACAATGGTAGTTAGAAATATGACCCTGAAAATGCCGTTGGGTCTAAAGCTCCAATTGAAAAAAACTGATTAAAATTGTTTAGATCGACAATAATAACTAATAATCAATAATAAACAGAGATATCTGAGAAAAATAAGTATATGCAGATCGATTGTGCAAGCTGGTCAATGGGAATGAAGTAGTCAGCTAGATAAATAAATTTGTAATCGAACCATTCAAATGAAAAAAATAAAAATGAAAACAAATAAATAAAAATGTAACCAAAAATAAAATGTGTAGGACTTGATACAAAATGTTGCTATGATAAACAGCGCACTATGAATGATTGCCAGGCATAACTGAAAAAATAAATATACTAAATGATTGTACTGACTAATTGATACGAGTATGTTTTCCTGGCACTATAGTGGTCCTTTAAATCAGTGAAAACACTGCATGTCTATATTAAACAGACATCCCAAGTGCATGGGTGATGGGTGCCCAGGTCTCTGACACCCCCACCAATAAGGTATTTACTCTCACCCGGTCATATTTACTGTATGGAATCATTTGGAATCCTTTTTAGAGCAATACCTTTGATTGGCCAAAAAATTCAAACTGAGAAAAAGCAGAACAAAATTAAAAAAGTAATTACCCAGGTGCAATTTTCACTGCATTAAACAAAAACACACACATTATGCTTTCATATTTAACTTCAGCGCATCAAGTGGGCCAAATTTTGCAGTTCACAATCATCCGTTAAAGCGTGAATTTGTGGCTATTTTGGTGTAAAATTTGAATTTCTGACAAATTCACAAGTTTCTAAACAGTCTTACATTTGCAATATACAACACATTTCCTCTACTACTAGAAAAGACAGGCTTTCATTCATTCAATATTTAAATTTGTGTTATGCGAATACCGACTACATATTTTAAACACAAGGAAAAGTTATAACAATTACATAAATCATTACTGTGAGAAATCAGACCCTTCTTTTTCAAGTATATTTTGGTACTCTTCTACATATTACCCTAATAAACATCAGATGCCGCAAGAGGAATAGTGGCATGGAAGTTAAATGATAAAAGGATATAGAACAAATAGCAGAAAAACCATAAAACGTCTCCTGATTGCCAGCTACAAAAACAGCATGATTTGTATTAAACTCTCCCATGGCAAAATGGGCAGATTATACCCCCTAAGGAGCATCATAATAAGGGTTGCAGATGTTGTATAGAATGTAAAAATGTTTCTTTTTAGTTCAGCAAGCATTTTAGTATATAAACATATATAATCATTTCAAGAGCTCACACGTATTGGCATTTACAGAACAAATATGGAACTCTTCCTTTTTTTAATACCATCACAAGCAGGTCACAAAGAACCATCCACCTTCAAATTCCTGCCTCGCCTTCTCTCAATCCAACCTTGCTTGAATTAAAATAATATGCACTGGCTTCAGGTCAGTGCACGAGATTCCACGTGAAATGGTGGCAGTGGACGCCAGCCAGACCACGGTTTTGTTGTTAAACCATTCTGAAAGGCAGCTACACTACAACACTGGTTTACTAAAGAGGATCAATAAAGTGTCTCAATAGTACAAATCTCAATTCTAAATTGCTGCATTATGGGATAGTCTGCTTCCTTGTCAATTTCACTATAAAGTTAGTAGGAAACCAACACTGAAATGATCAGCTGCTCACCAATTTAATTATGGTCCACGATTTTTATATAATCTGAATCTAGACCCCAGACAACTTTACCAAATACATCAAGTGCTCGATGTAAAGATCCAACACAATGCAGAATGATTCACCATATATAATGTTTTCATCCTCGAGTCTTACAGGCAAAGAAACTATACCATCTCAGATTACTATCCTGATTCACAGCTTTGTCCTTCGGCTTAGAAACCTTCTCAATTTTACGATCACCGAGATACCTGATCAGCAGCAACTCAGATTCTATTTGGCAACATGATACCTGTGTGGAAATATATGCCGTTATTGTGCCAATAATTATTACAGTCATCCTGTGAAAGGTCTATGAAAACCCCTAGAATTTTTAAACAGCAGAATTACAGGAGCGCTCTAGGCAGTCACATGTTAGGTGCAATATACTATGTAACTTATTTATAATGGGTGTTTCAAAAGAAAAAAAACAATGTTTTCATCCTGGAGCCTACCGATTCTGACCCTATCCTATAATAGACTTGCTTCAATATTACAGCTATACATGACATCCATATTTAAATTTGGACTGCGAGGGAGTGATTACCAGTCAGAGGTACAGCCCTCACACTAGCAGCCCATACACTGTCCTACCTAGAACAGCCGGCATGCCGCTTGCCTGAGACAGGACTAAAGGACAGAAAAACCTGCACTGCCATAATGATATCCCATTGCAGTGGTTGTGCCAGGAGACCTATAGAGATTATTATTATTTTTTTACTTCTGTAAACATCAAGCTGATGCTCCAATGTAATAAATGCATCAAAAACACAAATGAAAGAAGTCATAACTAGTGTAGCCCTGTGGCCAGACTACATCAATGAGTTGTCCTGATGAAACATTTCTGAACCACAAGACACTCACTGTATGATGTCTGTGTTTGAACAATAACTGTTTGTATTTTACTAGTACAATTATCCCAAGCTTTCATCTCCAGCTTAGGAACGGTCATAAAACCAGACACCCACCTGGGTATTTGTTGCTCAAAACAGCATTACGGGTGCATCTGATTATTTTAAAATATCACTAGTGAATAACAAAGTATTTAACAGCATAAGGTTGACAAGACAGACACTGGCAGAAACATTTCTCAGAGCCCTGGGATTTGTAAATCCTTGTCACAATGAAACTAGATAAAAACTTCAAATGAAAAGAAAACGGTCCATAAGAAAAGACCCTTGAGGTTTTAACCCGCTGCATTTCAAATAAATGTTTAACATATTGCCATGCTGTGTATTAGAAAGGCGTATGGAGCAGAATTAAAGCTACAACAAGTACCATAATCACTACAGCATACTATTTTTCAATTTTATCAGATGAACTGAAACTAGAAAAGGATGAGGATCAGAAAAGAAGTAACCAAACTGGTAATGAATGCCTTTACACTTACCTTACTGCATGGATGTCAAACTTGCGTCCCACAATGAATATCTTTGCGGCCCGGCAAAGATATTCATTGCTCCGGTCACCTGGAGGTGGGTGGCAGGCGGAGATTAATTGAAGCAGGGGGAGCGAAGGAGGCGGACGGAGGCATGCACCGTCACGTCCTGATGTGAAGTCTACCAGGTCTGCCTTCGAGGAGTTTCGGCTTTGTTACATGCTGCGGACGGCGCAAGTGGGGATATAGACGCAGGACACTAGATACACAAGGGGAGTAAAGCAGGGCACGACAATATGGGATATGCAAGCCCCTTAACTCCAAGCCGGGTGGGTGGCCAGCGGCAAGTTAAGGGATTTTCTAGGAAGACTGCTTGCTGGGTGGTCGTGGAGTTGGGCAGCTAGCTACGCAAATAGAAGGGCGGTGAGGGAGCTGTGATGTTTCTGCTCTGCTCCCCCGCACGCCACTTAATGAGACCGGGGCCTAGATATGAGGTTATATTTCGGCCCGGTATCACTAAGCTGCTGTGCGCCCACCTCCTGCCGGTTACTCTATTCTAGCTCCCCCCCGCCTGTGCGCCCTAAGAAAGCCGTTTGTGCCGCCTTATGGACGCGCAAGCCCACCTCGTTATCAGTATTACCGGTGATTATTGGCCGATACTTACAAACAAAAAAGAAATTTGGAATATTGGCCAAAAATATCGGTCGAAAAAAATGTTTTTTTTTGTGTGGTTCACAAACTTAAACCTCGTGTATTTAGCCTTTGAGTTTGACATGCTTGCCTTACTGTGTAAGATACCAATGGTCTTTCCTATCTGAGTTGATCTGATAAAAGTGGAAGTACATATTACATGTTTCTAACTCGACATTATCTTACCAACTCATACCACATCATCCGAACTCATACCAGATTTAGCCAGTATTCATTGGATGAAAGCCATCAACTGACACTTATACTGCCTAAACCTGATATTACAAAGGTATGAACCTTTGCTTAATCATAGCAGCTCAGACCAGATGGACTGCAGATGCCTAGTACAGCAAGTGACACAATAAGAGTCAAACTATTTGCAATGTTTTTTTCTTTTTTTTTTTTATTCTTTATTTTTATCGTGCTTTGAGTTGATAACAAGCAAGCTCATGGTGCTCCAATAGCATTCCCCGAGCATATTTTTCAGACTTAACAATTGGAACAATGAACTTATCAGCACATTTTATAATGTTAAAATAATGTCGCTCAGAACAGGATGGTAGCAAAAACATGTTACATTAGCATGGGTTTTGATCACAAGAGGTTTAATAACATGTCTAACTTAGTTAAATCAAGCGATATCTGCACTTGAGTGTCGGTGGTGTAAGCTTTGCCCTCCTCCCCAGGGTGGGGTGGGGGGGATGATTTGTGCATGGTTGACCTCTCGAGAGGGGCATAGCCCCTAACCAAGGGGGTAGCGGGGTGGGGGGGTGTGTGCGCTTCAATGATTGGTCATGTGTGGCTAGATGTAACCGGACTATGGCCATAGATGGAGCAGCTTCGTGAGTGTTTGGGTGTAGTGAGCCTGGTGTCTCTATGCCCAGTGGGCCCAGGCTGAAAATTGTGTCCTTTAATGGGGATTCTACCGCAAGGGACATAGACATACGGCATAAAAAAAAAGGTAACACAAGAACAAGCAGAACTTTACATCTCTGCAACTTTGCAGCCTAGGGCTGCCGGATCAGTGAGTCCCTCCGTTAGGTTTGGACCGGGCTGGAAATGTCCCTGCCAGTCAGGAATCAGGTGGGCAGTCGGCTACAGTTCTTGGCACAAATGGTACCACTCTGGATGGGTCCCATCCGTGAGCGCGATTTGAGTCCGTTGGTGCTACCATTGCCTCTTGCATGTCTAGAGCTGCAAGGAATGCTGGGATATCAGTCCCCATAGTTAGCCGTTGCGTGGACCCCTTGTATGAGACAAGGAGGGATCGTGGTGTTCCCCACCTGTAGGGCACTCCTTCTGCCCGCAGTCGGGTGGTGACAGGGTTCAGGGATTTTCGCCATTGTAGTGTGGCCTTGGATAAGTCCTGGTAAGAGGACAGTTGCGAATCTTCAAAGGGCAGTGGAGTCTTGTTTCTTACCGCTGCCATTATTTGCCCCTTGTCTTGAGGTAGTGCGCAGCGGAGTATGACGTCGCCGGGCATTTTGGCGGTAGTTGAGGTAGACGTTGGTATTCGATATAGCCCAGCGATGGTTATTTTTTTAGCAGTAGCAGGTGGCAGTACTGAAGCCAGCAGCCTTCTGACGTAGTGTGGCAGTTCCTCTTGGGGGACCGTGGCCGGGATGCCCCTTATTTTTACGTGGTTGCGGCGGTACCTGTCCTCCTGCGCTGCCACCTGTAGTGTAAGGGCCTGTTGGGCTGCTTGTAGTTGGAGTATAGATGCCTGCATGGTGGAGGTTTCTTGGCTTAGCTCCTTAATATTTGCTTCAGTTGCCTCCATTCTGCCTGTTAGTTGATGTAGGGATGATTTTAGGATAGGCAGGTCCGCAGTGAGGAGGTTTTGAATGTCCTGCAGCATAGTGTACAGGGTTTGGAGGTCCTGTTTGGTTGCAGGTTCAGAGTTACCTGCTGATGCTGTGGGCTGTTGCTGTGAGCTCTCTGTTGTGTTCTGCAGCTGAAGTGTTGCAGATGCCTCTGTGTGGGGAGCCTCTGGTGAGGTCGGGCCTTCCGCGGCCGCCATCTTGGCGGAGGTGTGCCGTTGGAGCATAGCTCCTATGTCCCTCTGTTCTGGAGCGTTACTGGGGGTACTCTTCTGATTTCTACGCCCCATTGCTGTGTTAGCAGGTGATGTAAGGGTCGGCCACCACTCTGCTGTGTTTCCCGCGGGGTCCCCGCCCCAGAGAAACTCGAGGTCGCGGTTGGCGGGTGTGTGGTAGGCCCCGGTCCTGCGTCTTCCTTTTAGATGCTTCGGGGAGTACTGGAAGGGCATCTGGGGATTCGGTGTGGTGTCCCCAGGCTGTAGCTGATGCTTACACCGTCGGATGGCGGCTAGTCTCCAGGATATTGCCTAGATTGTGTGTGTGCGATCGACGGAGCTGGGAGAGATGGCGTCCGGTCCGGTTCAGCTCCAGGCTCCGCCCCCCCAAACTATTTGCAATGTTCATAAATTAAAAGCACTCTGTGGTGATTAAAGTGCTTTTTACATATTACAATTTAACAGTGCTAATCTAGCAAATAATCAAACTTGTAATTCTCATTTACTAAATGCCAATCCTTTGAAATTTGATTATTTCAATTGAATCACGATCTCGTACTTGGTAGCATCTAATGCCTGCTTTATAAATCAATGGTTTTCACAAGTGACTCTTGTGAATATTAATCAGACAAATTATTTTAACCGGTTTCACTCCAGTAGAAGTCAAATTTGCAAAACAAATTCACCCGATTTTTGCAGGTTAACATACAATTTTGTTATGTTTCAAGTTCACCAGAACAAAGGATACTACACTGATTTGTAGAGATTTAAAATGCCAATATTTAAAGGACCACTATAGTGCCAGGAAAACAAACTAATTTCCTGGCACTATAGTGCCCTGAGGGTGCCCCCACCCTCAGGGTCCCACTCCCACCGGGCTGAAGGGGGATAAAACAATCACCTTTCTCCAGCGCCGGGCTCCCTCGGCGCTGGGGACTCTCCTCCTCCTTCGGTCGTCATCAGCTGAATGCGCATGCGCGGCAAGAAACGCGCGTGCATTCAGCCAGTTCATAGGAAAGCATTATCAATGCTTTCCTATGGACGCTGGCGTCTTCTCACTGTGAAAATCAGTGAGAAGCGCGGAAGTGCCTCTAGCGGCTGTCAATGAAACAGCCACTAGAGGCTGGATTAACCCATTTGTAAACATAGCAGTTTCTCTGAAACTGCTATGTTTACAGCAGGCAGGGTTAATCCTAGATGGACCTGGCACCCAGACCACTTCATTGAGCTGAAGTGGTCTGGGTGCCTATAGTGGTCCTTTAAGTAGTGTGTAAAAAATTGAAAAATTACACTTAGCAGTCAAAGGACTGTGAGGCTTTACATGTGTTGATGCTCATATAAGCAATATAAGGCTGGAGGCAGGGCATTGCACTCACATTTTTCAACTAAGAAAACTAAAGTTACAGAATTCCGCTTGACGTAAGGCTAGATAAACTTTAATCAAGTGATGATTGATTGAAAGTGAAATTAGATAAGTCAAGAAGCAAGTATGTTATTTCCATTTCTTATTTTGATGTTCATTTTTGGAATTCAGTTGGCAACTTACCCACAACTTTGTTTAACGTCACAAGTTTAAATGATGGAACATCAACTCAGCTAAAGGAACAGTGTAACCACCATAAACATTACAACCTGCTAGTGTGGTTATGCTGCCAGGAAATCCCTGGCACCATTATACTGTTAAGAGCCAAACCATTTTAAACAGTCTGACACTTACCAAGGTCCCCTGGGTGCCTGCAGTGCAGCCCCTCTTCACATATATAGCTAATACTTCAGCATTAGCAATACAAGTTCTGCCTGCCACTGGATGGAATTCATTGGCTAATGAGTGCCAAGTGACACAAAGGTCTCAGTAAACATATTAAAGAGGCATCAACCTCTCAGTTATATATTAAAGCAGCATAATGCAGATTATTTAACCTACTGCGCCCTGCAGTGACATCTGGAGTCAGAATATGACGTCACTCCAGACCCAGCATCACCAAATCGCACGCGAGGGAGCAGAGCAAGAGCTTGAAGATTACAGCAGCCACACTGGACGGACTTTAATTGCAATAAAATAATTTGTGGGTGTATGGGAAAATGTGTGTGCGACCAGCCCCCCTTCAATTGCATGAGATATGTGTTTTTACTCACCTTTTTTTCCCCACACACTGTGCTGGTCTTGACGCAGCTCGCCCTGCCTCAATGGCTGAGATAATCAATCAGTTTTAAAGATCTCAGAATATCCAATGCTATCTCATAGGAAAGCACAGGGAGACTATAGCGCATGTACAGCAAAACACTGCACCAATCAGCATCTCCTCACAGAGGATGCATTGAATCAATGCGTTTCTAGGGGACATGCAGTGGCCCCATGTAAATTGTGGAGACGCTGAACGTAAGTGCTGCATTCTATGCACACTGGACTAGGAAGCACCTCTAGTGACCGTGTGACTTTCACTAGAGGTGTTACTAGGCAGCAATGCAAACATTGTCTTTTCTTTGAAAAAGCACAGGATATAGACAAAGAACCACTACATTAAGCTGTAGTGGTTCTGGTGACTTTAGTGTCCATTTAAGATTTGTCATTGAAAAAGCTTGCTTTGTTTAAAAAAAATAAAAAAATAAAAAAACTCCTAGATCCCAAGTAAATTTGTCAAGCCCTGGTATAAATAATATGTATATATATTCTTCATAAAGGACCGAAGAAGGTAGGAAACGTTGACATGTTCCTCCGATTAAGTGACAGGACATCCCCACACTCACAGTGGAACGCATACCGAAGCAAAGTGGAACGCACGCAGTGGATCTCCCCGACGAGCAGTTACCAACAAGGACTCTGAAGCCGGCTCTGATGAGACAGCATTTCTAGAGTATACAGACTGCTGGGAGGAAGGTTCCCCCTTTCTTTATGCCATCTGTGAGGGATTGTTTATTTTTTCATATTTTATACACGCATTTTTTAAGCTTAATAAAGTCTTTTACAAGAAGAATCTGATGCATCTGAACTATGTATGGTACAGTTCAATGATTGACACCAGAAGATAACTTTTTTTTCAGGATTTTCAATGACAATAGGTGTAGAACTGTCTTTCTCACACATCTACCTATATAATACTATTTTCTATGTATCACACTAGTATTTGATCAATATACTAGTCTGTTACTAGAATATATATAGCTCCAATTGGCCAGTTCCCCTGCTGTCTCCATAGAGGGTATACAAGCCAGTTACCATATATATGAGCTAACAGTGAATAGACACTTTTGGGCTGATCTCTGAACTATAATTTTTTACTTTCTACCTAAACTGATACTGTGGACTATTTTTTTTATGCACTGTTAAATATAAACTGTATCTAGTGAGATACATTTACTCAGCTGTGACTAAGGTCTGGTTTTATTTATCCATGGTGCTTTGATACTATGTATGCTACTAGCTAATTCATCTATATTCTTTTACACACACACACAATACTCTGTGTGTTGGTATCAACTCCTGGTTAAAAGCAAGTAGACTGGTTTCTCTTTGCTTTTTATCTTTTATTAGGAAACGTTGACATGCCTGTTTGTTGAATGGAATAAAAAAAAAACAACAACAAAAAAACCCCATACATTTTGTATTCTAAACTGATATATACATACATGCAACAAACACAGACACACAAATATCTATGCCCAAGAGGGACTCAAAGTCCATGTGGAGATATTTATGGTGCCCCTTAGGGGGTGACTACAGAAAAGCATAAACTGAGAAATCTCTGTAAGCAGTTTAAACTGCAAGCAAGTATTGCTAGTTAGCATGTAAATCTTCCATGTTGAAATTAGTGTAAAACCCACCGATATTGGGGTACTGTGACAGTGGTGGGCTTAACACAATATGGCCATATGCTGTAACAGAATACCCATATTTGTTTGCTAAGATAGGTGATTTTAAGCAGCGTTGTAAAAATTTAAAACAGTGTTTATATTTGTGTGCGCTTTTCCTTTAACTTTTTTTTTTTATGAGATATTTAGGTGGGCACATAGCAAACCATTAGGTACTGCATCTATGCTGGCCCTTCATTATTCTGTGGGTTACCACTGACAGATGTCAATATAAAAAAATAAAAAAAAGAAGAAGCCTGTACACCATATATGAAACAAAATGCCAGACTCCAGTTAACATACCTCCTAAGTGTCCTGCATTACTCAGCCCCCTATATTAAATGCACTAGAGATGCCAGAGGCAGTTAATTATTAATCCATTGAATATAGCACTCTGCCTGCCAGACATTTCTCTGTTACACTTTGCAAATAATAAAATATCAAAAGCTTAGTTCTAGATTACAGCATTAGATACCCAATCCGATCTATCAGAGGCAAGCTATAGAAAGAAAACTTCTATATGCTTTCCTACACAGTCGGTCTGTAAAGATTTTTAAAAAGTCAGTACACACCATGTAACTATAACACGTAGCTGCCCTCACACATCTGGATATGATGTGCCATTGTTGGCACTTGTTCTAATGATGGATAGAAAATTAATAAAAAAGGAAAAGAGCATTTTAGCCACGAAGAAAGATTAACACATTTTAAATCTCCTCGGTTTGGAAAAATAGTGCCTCAGAGGGGATATAGTAGCATTATAAAAATTATAATCTGGGCCAATACAAACCATTGTCTGGAAATCTATTCATAAACAGGACTATACATAAGACACAAGGACACACATTTAGACCGGAGATTTAGTCTAAGGCAAAGGAAAGGGTTTTTGTTTTTTTTAACAGAAAGAACAATAAAAGATGTAGAATTTTCTGCCTGAAGAGGTGGTTTTATCAGAGTCTATAGAGATGTTTAAACAGCAAATTGGCTAAATACTAGTAAAAACATAATATTCAAGGATATAATTTTTAATTAGTGGGATAATAGTATCTTGATCCAAGGAGATATCTGACTGTCATTCTCTGGTCAAGAAGTATTTTTTTCCCTAGTTTGTTGCAAAGTTGGAAGTGCTTCAGACTCGATTTTGTTCTTTAGATCAACAGCAAAAACAAATGTGAGAAAAGCTGAACTTGATGGGCACGCCGTTTATCAGCTATGTAACTGTCACCACCACAACCTATTTGTACATTTCAGGCATCTCTGCCTACTTGTGTTACACAGTGAAAACAAAGAAAATGGTTTGTTCTGTATATAGAACAACACTTGTTCTCTGATCAGTAAAAATGTACCTTTCCTCCATGTCTTTTTGACACTACCTTTGTTTTAGCAAAGAGGATGAAGTCCGTTAACAGATGTAAACTCACTACTGAGCATGCAGCCAGTGCCCATAATAATTTTAAGGAAGATATGTACATTTGCAGTACTTTTCTCAGTATGTTAGTCACTTAGTGCATAAAGTGGACCTCACAGGACTAAAACGAGAACTTGGGGAAGGGACATCACCTTTGGTGAATTTTCTTTAACATATATTAATATATGCCTTTTTTTTTTTTTTTTAATTCTTTATTTTTGGTTTGACGAAGTAGATGGTAAACATGGAAGCGGTTACATTTATGTACGTGACAGCGCAGTGTCATACAATGGTTAACAGAATGCAAATGACAGTTGTCAGTTTAGGCATGTTATATACATCGAGTTTTCTGTGGGTGTCTTCGTCTGGAATTTTGGTGTAGGTGGCAAGCAATATTAACTATATACAAAAGCTTTGATGTGAAGGGTTAGGCTTAGGGAGTAGAGTGCCAGTCCCCCCGCTTCTTGGGGTATGCAACTGCGTACCCGCTCCCTTCTGCGTTCTGCAGAATGTTGGCGTGTTTTTATTTGACTTTCCTCTCCTGCCAACTTGCAGGTCTAGGGTGCTTGCCTTCAAGAGATAGGTAGAAAGGAAAAGTAGAGAGTTGGAGACAAGTACATGTGTACAAGTATCGGTTTGATATGGTTCATATGCCGTTTTGATGCATTAAAAGGTGTAGTAATAATCCAACCCTCAGGATTCACTTAAATATTTTTTCCTGTCCAAGGCATCTTTAAGGTAAAACAAGTAAAGGGGTGTCCCAAAAAGTTACCACCCCAAAGCTAGTGTGTAAAAGTTCAACTAAGAGCTGTCAAAACATTACAGGGGTTGCAATTCTACACCGGCTGTGAAGCCACAAATTGGCCCTTTATCCCTACAATAATAAAATGAATGATAACTTCTGGTACATTTCCCATGATAATCACCTCAAATAACTACATTTCAACTACTGAGGAAATTAATTTCCCATGATGATCAGCAATAATGATGGTTAACCTTTGGCATTATAAAAGTCAACATCCCAGTGATGCTCAGTTTCTCTAACACCACAGAGCCAATGATATTACTGCAGAGCAGCAGTTTCCCACCCAGTCAAAAATGCATACCAAGTCTATAGGTTTTGTCAGCATCTCCAATGGAACAGAATAAAAGTATTAGAAAGCTCTATGTAGAATTATTAATGCATTATCTTACACAATCTAGGATAGTGCTCTATTTAATGTATTAACAGTATGCCCTATGTCAGGCTATATGAGCCATCAATATCAAGAGTCCGATGCAGGACTATGTGTGCCATCTATTGTATATTAAGAGTGCCCAATATATAGTTATATATGTTCTTGATACTAAATTTGTATAGTGCACTGTACAGGACTTTATGTGTCCTCTATAGCAGTGTTTTGCAACCTTTTAGCACCCGGAGACCGGCGAAAAGAGGAGAAATATTTTGTGGACCGGCATCAGCCAGAAATAAAACCCAATGGTATGTGTTAGGGATGCAGTTTGTGTGTGTGTGTGTGTGTATAGGGGAGAATGGTTGTGGGTCTGTGGGGTTGGGGAGTAGATTAATAAATATATATTTTTATTTAAAAAAAAAATATATATATATATATATATATATATATATATATATTAATTTTTTTTATTTTATTTTTGACATCCCCCCTATCTGCAATCCCTGGTGGTCCCAGTGGTGAGAGTGAACTCTAGCTTCATCAGGAGCTGCTAGATTTCACTCGCACGAAATTCGGAGCGTTGCCGTGGTAACCGCGAGAATGCTCCAAGCTCGCGAGAGGAGAAGTAGACGGAGCTGCAGGTTAGCACTCCCCCGGGTCCTCTCTCCCTCCCTCCAATGCCAGCGTGACACTGAGAGCGGGCCGGAGAGGGAGATCTCTGATCTCCCATCCGGTCCTGTAGAGCCGGCAGGGGACAGGGAGGCACATTTCCCGGTGCTATGATCATAAGAAATCGGGGAAATATCTTGCGGCGTCACGTGAAAGCTTTTTCATTGACCGGCAATAAATTCTTGCGGACTGACGCCAGTCCACAGCCCTGGGATTGGGGACCCCTGCTATATAGCATGAGAATATGCCATCCTCAGTAAGGATCTATGTGCCCGGCATGTATTAACAGACTGCCTATTAAGGTCTATAAGTGCATTGGACTATATGAAAACACACTGTCCAATGTTGAGCTAAATATCCGCTGCATTGAGTATCACTACATTGCCCTATGTAAGGCTATATATGTCTTGCACAGTAAGTTAATACTCCGCCCTATTTAAAGCTGTATATGCCCTGCCCTCTATAGTAATAATCTATTACCTATATGTGACCAGTACATAAGGTTTACATATTGCACTACAAAGAGCTATATCTGTCTTGCACAGTATAGTAACACTGCGCCCTGTGTATGGCTATATGTATATTGTACAGAAAGTTAACACACTGATTTGTGTAGAGCTGTATGTGCCATAGGACTTAACACTTCCCTATCTAAGGTTATATGTATATAGTACATTATGGTAACACACTGTCCTGTGTAAGGCTATATGTATATTGTACAGTATGTTAACACACTACAATGTGTAGAGCCATAGGAAACCTCTGTAGTGTATTATCACACTGCCCTGTAGAGCTATATATTGTACAGTATAATTATCACACTGCCCTGTGTATTGCCATAGGTAGCCTGTATAGTGTATTATTACACTGCTCTGTGTAGAGCTATATGTATACTGTACAGTATATCACACTGCCCTGTGTAGAGCTATATGTATATTGTACAGCATATTATCACTGCCCTGTTTACAGCAGATGTATATTGTACAGTATATGATCACCCTGCCCTGTGTAGGGCTATATGTATATTACAAAGTATTGTATAGTGTATAGTCACCCTGCCCCGGTGTATAATCACCCTGCCCTGCGCCCGGTGTACAATCACCCTGCCCTGCGTCCGGTCTACTATCGCCCTGCCCTGCGTCCGGTCTACTATCACCCTGCTCTGCGTCCGGTCTACTATCACCCTGCCCTGCGTCCGGTCTACTATCACCCTGCCCTGCGTCCGGTCTACTATCACCCTGCCCTGCGCCCGGTCTACTATCACCCTGCCCTGCGCCCGGTCTACTATCACCCTGCCCTGCGCCCGGTCTATTATCACCCTGCCCTGCGCCCGGTGTATTATCACCCTGCCCTGTGCCCGGTGTATTATCACCCTGCCCTGCGCCCGGTCTATTATCACCCTGCCCTGCGCCCGGTCTATTATCACCCTGCCCTGCGCCCGGTCTACTATCACCCTGCCCTGCGCCCGGTCTATTATCACCCTGCCTTGCGCCCGGTCTATTATCACCCTGTGCCCGTTGTATTATCACCCTGTGCATTATCACCCTGCCCTGCGCCCGGTGTATTATCACCCTGCCCTGCGCCCGGTGTATTATCACCCTGCCCCCGGTGTATTATCACCCTGCCCCCGGTGTATTATCACCCTGCCCCCGGTGTATTATCGCCCTGCCCTGTGCCCGGTGTATTATCACCCTGCCCTGTGCCCGGTGTATAGCTCTCGGTTCTCTCGCTATGGCGGTATATATATGTCACTCACCGTGCTGGGTGAAGATGTTGAACCCGGTCTCGGGGTTATTCTTGCCGGTGGTCTCCCTCCTGCGGCTGCCGGCCCCCGCTCCCCCGGCTCCGGGGTGGATGCTGGCTTTGGTCCCGGTGTTCCTGTTCCCCCTGGGCGGTGGCGGAGCGGTGGGTCCGTCTCCCCCCACGCGGCCTACCTGCTGGCCCATCCCCGGTGTCTGGTGATCCGCCCCCGGGATGGACCGCCGGCGGGGGCCCGGTCACATCCCTCCCGCGCCCTCTGTGTCCTCCGAACGTGCGGCCTCGTCTCCCGGGCCCCGGCTTCTCCCAGGCGGCGCCCTGTCACCTCAAGGCCGGGGGGGCGGCGGCTCCCGAATCACCGATTCACGGGCTCTGGCTCCGCGCCTCCGCCGCAGCCCAGGCCGCCGCCATCTTAACCAGCGAGAAGCGACAGCAAGCGGCCAGAGCGCCCTCTCCGTCCAGAGAACAATGGCTAGAGCGCCCCCTTAGGACCACAAAGGCGTGACTAGCGCGCTCCACCTCGGACAGCCAGGAGGGGTTAGAGCGCCTCCCTGTGGCCAGACCACTTCACAGGCTCCGGAGCGACTAACCAGCAAGGAGTGTTAATAGCGCCCTCTGTGGGCAGACCTGCATGCCAGCAGGGATTATGCACAGGGCAGACATGAACTGCAATGCAGTGAGCGCCCACATACATAGGGGAAAGTATAGGATTTGGGAGTAATCACAGTGCCCTGATTTTAAACTGAATAGGGCCCAGATACATTGAGCAGGATGCACATTCGTAAATTACCAATTATTTGCTTTTGTGCAAAGTGAACAATAATTTTAAGTACTATTTGTTCGTTAGCAGTGCGAGGGTTAATTATGTGGTGATGGGCCAAAACTTGCTAAAGAGCCGCCAGATTAAAAAACGAAAACATAAACAAATACAAATCCTAGGAGGGTCAATAAAACAC
This sequence comes from Pelobates cultripes, assembly GCA_933207985.1. NCBI lineage: Eukaryota > Metazoa > Chordata > Amphibia > Anura > Pelobatidae > Pelobates > Pelobates cultripes. Next base: position 42,889,736 of record OW240919.1, read on the forward strand.
CCATATTACTATAAGGCGCGGGGGTGGGGAGGGATTAAAACTGTTATTAAACATTAAAAACTGCTGCCCTGTTGCTTAAAAACGCCCCAACCCCAGGGGCGAGTGGAAAACATTAAAAAAAATAATAATAGCAGATAACTGTTCACTCCTTGCCCCCTCCTATGGCCAGCAGGTGTCGGCAATTTAAAGGGACACTATAGTCACCGAGACCACTTCAGCTCAATGAAGTGGTCTGGGTGCCAGGTCCCTCAGGTTTTAACCCTTCACATGTAAACATAGCCGTTTCAAAGAAACTGTTATGTTTACATTTGGGGTTAATCCAGCCTCTAGTGGCTGTCTTCCGGACAGCCACTGGAGGCGCATCTGTGACGCTGGAGGCGAATTTCGCCTCCATCGCGCAGAGCGTCCATAGGAAAGCATTGAGAAATGCTTTCCTATGGACACTTTGAAAAATGCGTGCGGCACTTGCCGCGCATGCGCATTCGGCTCCAGTGACGTTGGACGGGGGAGCTGGCGTCGGAGTGGGAGGAGAGGTCACCAGCGCCGAGGGAGCCATTTAGGGCTGAAATTGGTCACTTGGAAAAAGTCTCCAAAACAACTTGGCTATTTTAGTCTATATTTTGCCATTTGGATTTTAATTTACTATTATTTAAAGTATTATTATTAACAGTTATATAGCACCAACACATTAAGCAGCGCTTTACAATTATAGAAAGGGAAATCTTAGAGGTCAACAAGGCTCTGCTCAAACAAGCTTACAATCTATGAGGATTTGAGGTAGGCATATATATATATTGCTGGATGCCTTGCCCAATTACTGGAGGAGGTCTGACCAGCAACCTTGCATTCCCAATGTCTGAGAAATTGACATTATCACTGCTCTAACCAGCAGAGGATAGTGATTAAACCCTAAAGAGTTATTCCATAAAGAGTGATCTGTGGTGAATTGAAAACCGAAATTGCAAAAATCAACAGATAGCTTTAAAATCCATACAAAATATAGAATTTGAATAATCATCAAACACAAGAATAAAAATACTACATTTGCTATTCAAGTGACAGTCCAAAGTGAATTTTGAAATGTAGGCCAAAGTAGCTGAAGTGGAAGCATAGTTGATTTAAAATGATTTTTTAATTTGTTTTTTTTTTAGCACAAAATTTAAAATTCTGTCCTGATTTTGTTCCCTGGTGTCTTGTATCTGGGATCACCAAGGAACTTTGAGAGCAAGATTAGAAGCACATGCACTGTGCTGAGGGCACCAGGACCACGCAGAGAGCAGTTTAGCAGCAATCTCTGCATGGTCTGCCTTGAGTAAGGCCTGCCTAAGAGGCTGCCAGACAGCACAGCGTACAGTGAATAGGACCAGCCTGAGAGGCTGCCAGTCAGCCCAGCTGACACGCCCCATCTCTGGGCTTCTCTTCTCGCTTTGCAAAACCTACCACCCATTTTGAGCGTCACCACTGAAGCAGGTGGCATTACTGGCGTGTCTCTTTAGGTGTTTACATGGCAATTGCATGTATAGAGCAGCTAGTATTTTAAAATTGTAATAAACTCTATGTTTTAAGTAACCCTGAGTCATTTTTCTTTTAAAAGGGATAATAATAAAAATTCCCAGCTTTCTGCCATTACCTCTGAGCATGTGGCGGGTAGCTGAATAGTATGGGGATGGAAAGAATCATTAGAGGCATTGCATGTCAGGGTACATGGTAAATCCTTTCTATTAGCTTATTTTGATGGAAAATCACTATGCTGAAGATATCACTATCTTGAAAAAGAGCCATTTCAGTTTGAGCTTCTAACTGGAGGGCCCCTTTCAAAGAGCAACATTCTTGGAGGTCCTCTAAGAATTGACCAGCAAAGCAAAGCCAACAGGCGGGTGTTGTTTGCTGTTCGTGTCAATAAAAATGTATATCTAAGTTCATGGTTGTGTATTTTCAAACAGTGTTTATGTAACCCTTGTTTTGTGCATCCCCAGATGACCACTACGACTAGATTGTGTCTCCCTGACCTTTTACCTACACAGTGAAAGGGATTATCTGACTGTTGAGCTAACCCTTGCCGACCCAGACTCCGTGTTTTTTTTCTCATGGTTACCTTTTACCCAGTTACTCAGTGTACTGAAATACATATGATGTGGCAAAATTTAATACAAATTATTTGCAATGACATTTTTTCATAATACGCACGTCATGCGGACCACCAAGGCATTGTAAGAGCCAAATCTGCTCAACCACTCAACTTGTAGGTAATTACATTTATTAGCAATGGTGGCTTTTTTTTTTTTTAATATATATATTCTTTATTTTCGTTTTGTCATAATATAACAATGCAATATCAGACAGACATAAAACGAAACATTTCTATCGACACTAGGTTAAACAAAAAAAAAAATTCATGGGTGTCGCAGCACCTGGTACATAGAAGGAGCAAAGGGGAGTAATGAACAGCTAGTGAACTTCATTATACGATTTCTACCGCTCTGTATATATGTCGTAAATCTAGGCTTTATCTCTGTTGGACAACTCGTTTATGATATCTTTTGTCTGTCAAAAAATTTCAAATTCGAATATAAGTAAGGAAGCTTAGCAATCATAGGAGACACAAGTGATATCCATGCCTTCGAGAGGCAGCTTCCTGGTGGCGGGCGTGTGCAGCCCCCTCCACTTCCAATATGGCATCCGTGTATCCGATAAACAGTCCAAGTAGAAGGACCAGAAAGAAAGCAATGGTGGCTTTTTACACATCTGTTTTTGCTGTTAATTCACACAATGGAAAAACCCCAAGTATTACTAGAGTATGGTAGCATGGGTTCGTGGTTAGATATTTAAGTTTAAGCTTTCTACACTGCAACTCACCAGTGAGTGTCCCTGGGCAAAACACCTAATAATATATGTCTGTGTGAGGAACTGACTCTGTTGGGTTTCGAACCCTGGTTTACATGGTGCTAAACCTCTTCCTTACCAGTACACCAGCCTGCCTTTTGCAAATTTACCTAAGATCTGATACCATTGCTTGTAGAGTCAAGATTATCAGTGACAACTCTCTTCAGCTGTGTCTGGTCAGGTGTCTGGTTCTTGGCCTATAAAAACCACTTCCTGTCTCTGTACCTTTGCCAGATTATTGTGGTTCCTGTACTCTCTAATCAAGCGTGTTCCTGTTTCTCCTTCCTGTTGCTGAATTTGGACTGTTTTGACTTTGCTGCTTCTCCTTCCCACTGACCTCGGCTTGCCTCACTACGATTATCATCTTTCTGTTCCAGTCTCCCATCTCTGCTTAAGACCAGAAGGCCACTCAAGGCTCAGGAGCTCAACCACCTGGGTAACGAGTGGCTACCTCTGGCAGAAAACATTGCTGATCTGGCTACTGGACTCCAAAACTTTGTAACATCAATATCATTACAGTCTGCCTAACACAAATCCTCATAGATTGTAAGCTCTTTTGAGCAGGACCGTCCCCCTCTTTATAATTGCAACGCACTGGAAAATATGTTAGTGCTATATAAATACTAGTAATAATAAATAATTATAATAGCAACTGATATTAGAGACCTTTTAGGCCAAGGCTGGAATAATCATACTTTATACACCGAAACGCGCGTCAAGTGTTTTGTTTGGAGTAGGTTTAGGGCACTTATGCACTGTAGGATGTCTATCTGATTTATAGACATGCCTCACTCTCACTAGTTGTTTTTTTTATTTTTTTTATTTTTTTCACTCCTTTATTCTTTTACTCCTCTACCTATCCAGTCAGTTTACCGGGAGAGAGGCTTTACTACACTTTACTGTCTAATGCTCAACCTATTTCCTATATCACTTTCCTGTACATTGGAACTTATTTTTTTAATTTTATTATTGTTTTTGTTGTTGGATATTTTAGGTTGCAACTGAATATACTATAGTACTCAATCAGTGGCGTACACACAATACATGGGGCCCCGGTGCGAAACTGATCTGTGGGCCCACGACACATACATACAGACACAGACATACACATACACACAGACACATACATACACACACATACACACAGACAGACAGACACACACACATACACCCCCCCGACAGACACATACACACACACACACAGACAGACAGACACATACAGACAGACACACACATACACACAAACCCCTGACAGACATACACACACACACACACACAGACACATACAGAGACACACACACACATACAGTCTGTATGTGTTTCTCTGTATGTATGTGTCTGTATGATACAGACACATACATACACAGACACACACACAGACACACACATACAGAGACACATACATACACATACATACAGACATACACACAGACACATACAAAATGTTTTAGTCATCCTCCTGTTTCCTACCTTTTGCAGGAGGGTGACTTCCCTAGGGTCCAGTGTGGGGTCAGCCTGATGGCTCTGACTCCCTCTTCCTTCCTCCCGCGCGGCTCTGTCAGATAGCTGGGAGGAGTGCAGTCACTTCGTCCCAGCTTGTGATCTCATCACAGGGGGCCCGGTCGTACTGTTAAAGAGCCCAGCGCTGACCGGGCCCCCTGACAATCGGTCTCCATCGGGTGGCCCTGACAGCATGGGCCACCTGATGGACCCCTTAGCATGCGGCCCCAGCAGTTTGCCGTGTGGGCCGGCGCCCGCAAAAGATGGTGGCAGCTGGTACCCAGTCGCAGGGGTCCGCAGGGCGGTCGGGCCCCCACGGCAACCGTGGTATGTACGCCACTGTACTCAATTATCCAATCTATGTTTATTAATGCTTCACTTGGATAGTACTATGGTCTAACCTTGAGTCAATCTCTGTTACTTAACACTTAGACCATGGTTTAACCCCTTGTCTACCTGGTACACTGATATACTTTTCCAGGGCACTACAGTATTTACCTACCAAGGGCTAACAAAGGTACTATTAACTTGCTGCTTTATACGGACAGAACTATGGTTTAACCTCTAGATAATCCCTGTTTTTTAACACTAATACTATGTTTTAACCCCTTGTCTACCTTGGTACACTGGTTTATTTTCAGCATGTCATGTAGCAGAGCATGCAGAGCAGCACAGTGAGAGAAGAAAGGTAAGTATTTCTTCATCATTACAGCTACCGGGGTGCAGAGGCGGCTCTCTAATTAGGTGATTTAGGTGGCAGTCTAAGGCCTCGCACTGGCTGGGGCCTCACGGCCGCCTAAATTGCCTTAGAGCAGACTTACATGTTGGGTCCTTGGTCTATGCCGCCGGGTGCGAGGCCCCTCCAGTCTGCCCAGAGAGCCAGCCTTCAGTCTGCAGCTCCGTGGGGTGTGACTGAGGTGTCTCGCGATCCCCAGCCAATGAGAGCGTTGCCACAGGTTACCACGCGTTTTACTGTTTTGTGTTGTGTTTTCTTTGTTTTTAAATTTTGTCACGGCTGCGGGTTTCCTGCGCCAGCAAGTTTATGGATGGAATAAAGGTGAAGAGGCTCTGGAAGAAGTTTAAAGTGTACCTGTCTGCTGGGTTAAATAAAGCTGTGGCTGTTGTCCTTACCCACTTAACATGGTGTTTTGATGTCCCCAGAGGTCCAAGTTACTGGAGATTATAGAGCAGGTTTGGCGGCCTAGTGATTCCTGGGCAGTGGTAAAGCGTCCGATCTCCGTTCCTGACTATGTGCGGCTGATTAGTTCCCTGTTAAGGTTAACTTGCAGGGCTCTAGCTTGTTTGGGGGGTCTCTCGGGGTTATTACTCGTGAATTTAGTTTAATTGTTTTAAGCAGTAAGACATAGCCTGACGTTATCCTAGCAAGTGCAACTTAAGGTAGACATCTTATAACGCTATACTGTTATAACTTAGTTTGACTTTTACAGAGTGTAAAAATGTGCAGTTACCCCACATGCCATATCTATGTTTTCTTATGTATGATCATGCCTGCGACTGCTGTCGTGGCATTGCAAGCTTTTTGTCATGGCATGCACAACAAAAAGAAAAAATATAAAAAAAAGAAAATAGCACAGAACCCAGTTTTGGGTTCTGACACAAGGCTTGAAACTCTTGTGTTTTATGCAAGTTTCATGCAGTACTTTGCTTTGAGGTAACCTACAATTATCAATAAAAATAAGGACAGCTTTGTTTTCCTGTTGACGTATTGGCTCTTGCGGCTGCAGTCTCAGTCTGCTAAATGTACAGTATGTATAGGGAAGTGTAGGCCTGCTACTTGACTATCTTATCATCACACCATAGATCGATCATTCTTTCTATTGATATATTTTTTTTAACAGAGGTCATATGAGATAAATAAAAAGAGCCACAGGGCCAGCCTTGTCTATGAATACAGATATTTGGGTGGCTGGGAATACAGATATTTAGGTGGTCTTCGGTGAGATTTATTTGGGGGTCTATTTACTTAGCTAAACTATTACCAAATTAAATTGTTCTGCTTTTTCTGCTAATTCTCTAGCTTTTTTATTGATAAAATTGCATTTTACTTACTAATAACCGTATACTAAATAAAGCAGACAGATGGGAACAAACCATGCTCAGCTTAGTATAGAGGGCTCGCTCGTGAAAGCCACATTTAATGAAGAACAAGATTAATAGACATTTCAGGACACCATCCCTATTTTCAGTGTTCTACAAAGCTGCACATTGGGTTTTCTAATTATTATGCTTTGTATGTCTCTGCTGTTAGAACCATAGCAGGTTCTGTACATTTGCTGCACTATTGATATTTTATTTTTTACTGTGAGATATTTGAAAATAGCTCAACCAAATTGCAACTGAAAAGCACCCACGTTTCCCTGCTTGTAGAAAGAAAAAACTGAAGTAAGAATTGGATTTGGAGGGGGTAGAGGGGTAATGTGGGTTGGGGTTGCACATTTGGTTGAAATAATTTAAATTTGAATGGGTGGCATTTGTTTAAAGCAAATTCCAACTCAATGGCATTCGACTTCTGTTCAATCTTCAGTTAATATACGTCAGCTAATGTCTATATGGAGAGTACCACAATTATTTGTACTGTCTGGTTCAATAAAATGAGTTTTCTGAGTTTATAAGTTCAAGGTTGTGTCTTTCAAACACATACCATTTGCTGTGAAATTGTAAAGCTAGATTGCATCTCCATGATCTCTCACCTACAAAACGTAGAGTATTATTGACCTAAACATGTCTGACTCCACAATTTGTCCACCGTTACCTTTAACCCAGTTACCTAGTGTAATGTAATGTAACACATATGATGTTGTAAAGACACGAAACACATATCATTTGTAGAAATTATTGTAATGCCAGCTTTTAAAGCATAAACAGCCATGGAAGAGGGCAACTAATTGTAAATGTACACTGCCTAATATCGCATAGGTCCTGGTTTTGCTGCCAAAATAGCTCTGATGCATCAAGGCATGGACTGCACATGACGTGAACGTGTCCTGTGGTATCTGGTACCAAGACATCAGCAGCAGATCATTTAAGTTCTGCAAGTTGCTAGGTGGGACATCCATGGATCAGATTTGTTGTTTCAGCACATCCCACAGATGCTCAATCGGATTAAAATCTGGAAATGTGTAAGCCAAGATAACACCTTGAATTGTTTGTCATGTTCCTCAAACCATTCCTGACTAAATGTTGCTATCAGGAAACACCATTGCAATGAAGATGTGTACGCGGTCTGCAACTATCTCTAGGTAGGTGGTACATGTCAAAGTAACAATGTACATGAATACCACGACCCAAAGTTTCCCAAGAGAACATTGCCCAAACCATAACAGTGCCTCCGTCGGCCTGTCTTCTATCCATAGTTCATACTGCTGCCATCTCTTCCGCAGGTAAACAAAGCACATGCACCTGGCACCTGACACTGGTTCACTGGTTGTCTTTCCTTGCACCACTTTTGATAGGTATTAACTACTGCTTAACAGGAACACCTCACAAGATTTGCTTTGACCAAATCATCTAGACATTTGGCCTGTGTCAAATCACTCAGATCTTTTCGCTTACCAATTTTTCCTGCTTCCAACACATGAACTTGCAGCCACAGCCACAGGAGGCCTGGATGCAGTCTAAGATATGCCATGATGTCATTAAAAAGGTGAAGCTAATCCCCTGTGATGATGTGACGTTTAAAGAACCCTAACAGTTTATTAAAGTGTGGGCTAGATGTAGGACAATTTGCTGGGTGGACCAGTGTTGCATGGGTGGACCAGTGTTGCATGAAAAAGGAAAGTGTACAATACTAAAGCCATACTTTGCTAATAGTGTCGGTTAGGCTTTTTATCATTTGCTAAGACATATAAAGGCTTTAAAACATGTCTGCATATGTCCTATATTACATTTATATTAAGTGCACGTTACTAGACCAAAAAAATACTATAGTGCCTTCACGTAAACCTTTGCCAGAGTTTTGACAAGTTATAGGCTTAAATTACAGAAAATGCCAGTTTCAGTTTTTAAATTTACTGGGTCCATGCAACTGTTTGGACAACAGAGTCACCAACATCTACACTTTAAAAAAAATACAATTTGGTACATTTAATGTGAGGTATATGGAGTCTTTATACATCATAAATTCTTGTCAAATTTATTGGTGTTTTTTTATATACATTTTGAATGAAAATAGAAAGTTTCACTACTTCAAAGACTCTTGATTTGCGTTCGGCTATATTTGTTGAGCCTTTTCATACCCAATATTTATACCTTTGCCCGTTGCTTGGAGGATTTGTAGAGTCACATAACAGACAAACATAACAGACAAACATAACAGACAAACATGCTCTAATTTTGCCTCTTTGCTTACTTGCTATTTGGTGAAGTGACACTATCAGTGTCACTATACTAGCTATTGTCAAATGTTGACATTACTTATAACACTTACTAGCTCCAGCTAACCCTTACCATAGCTAACCCTAACCCTACCTGGAAGGCAATGTGTATACTTTTTGGGGAGTGCATGTAAACAGTATATTGTTTAAACATATTTCAATAAATGCTAAGTTTTATAGCTGACATTAGCCGGCATCATTGTCGGGACTATGTTGCTTACCCTAGCTGACACTAACATTAGCTAGGCCTTATCCTAACCAAAACTAAAATAAACCCTAAAACGAACACTAACTGTAACTAATACTAACACTAAACCTAAACCATCACTAACTCTATACCAATTTGAATCCTAACAGTAACCCTACACTAACTCTAATACTACACTAAACCTAACGTTCAACACTAACACTGACATCAGCAGAGTAATTACCCTGCATACAAAACACCGAACGCTCTGACGAACGTGCACGTTTATTCTGAAACGCTCAATCTTTAATTTTTTTGCTGAACACATTTTCATCACTATGTAGGACATTTCCCCTGTCACTGGTTTTAGTTGTTTTCATTTCTATATGTTTGCAGACCTACAGGTAGTTAAGTAGCAAACAAGGGGCAGGAACTTTGGGTATATTTGAGATATATTTGAGGTATTCTCTGGTTGTGTGTAGTAGGGCTCTTGGTCCACCATTTACATGTGTGCGGTAGATATAGTATGGAAGGCTCATTCCTGCTTCCTATTTATTTTTTTTATTTTTTTGTAAATACGTTTTTATTGAACGTGCAATCTTTCAGATCTTCAAATAGCTATGAATGTGCGACAATTAGGACACGCAGGTCCCTTCAAAATGAAACCATAACAATTTTAGTAGGAAGTGATGTCCGCTCAGTCAAATATCGGTGACACGCAGGTCACAACATAATATGTATTATCTTACTAACAGGACTGCTAAGCACATTCCTTACAGTATCAGGTAGTAATGCGCTAACTTGTGGTGAGATTCGTAGACCTCAGTCTGCATCTGAACTACCATGGCGTGGGCGCAACATGCGCAAAGAGTAACGCCAATAACATTGGCACTTTCGTAAGCCCAGTGGTCTACAACCTTGATGAACACATAAGTCTTGCGTGCATTCTCTTACCAGACATCTGGTATGGGGTTAGTCCCAAGATAGTATCTACTACTGTGGGGGGTGCAGTACGAGTCAGTCTTACAGAGTACTATAGTCAAGTACCAGGCCATGGCCTCTCCCATCCGTCAGCCCTGACACTAGCGTCTCCCGCTCTGTGGTGGTTACTTAGGGTTAGTACGGAGTGTCTATAGTCAAGGGCTGGATCTTCATCTGGTTCTCATGTGCGGGGCGAAGTCCACGTGGAGTGGCTTCGTGGTGTAGCAAGTCATCTCTATTGTCTTGCTTCTTGTCTGGCGTTGTTAGGTGTAGTCCTCTAGTCTTTAGTTACTACCTGAATCTGTACTGTGTCATGCAAGTGCGCCCCTCATAGGGCGAGTGTGCTGTGTCGACATTCCTTCTGTGTGTCAACTCTCATATGTCGTCCTGAGGTCACTTCTCAGTGTAAGTATAATCTTACTAGAGGTCTTCCCTACTGCGAAATGCAGCGTCGTGTGGGCCTCTGTTTCTCTATGTAGTCTCGTTCGCCCCGTAGGGTCTCCTACAAGTGAGTCCAAGTAACGCCGGGGGGCTCCCAGATCCGCCCGAAGATGGAGAGGGGAGTGAGATATGGGGGTGAAGGGGTTGAGGGGGGGGGTTACTGAGTGGGGTATTTGTGTTGTGTTGTCTTAAAGTGCTAGTGTTTCTCCCAAGATGACCTGTTGGGGTTAAGCGAAGTAGGAAGTGGGCCTGAGTATGTGTGTTAGTGTTGTCGTCCCGTGTCCCAGTTGTGTCTCTTACTTATCCTGTTTGTGATGTGTACAGGTACCAGGGCATCCACAGTTCCAAATGTTTTTCGGTTCTCCCGAGTATGTCGGCATATCTCGCTTCAGCATTATGAATCTCTTCTACTCTCTGGAGCCATTCCACTTTAGTTGGTGGTTGAGTTTGTTTCCATTTTGCTGGGATTAGTGCTTTGGCTGCATTTAGCAGGTGCCTGAGGATCGATCTTTTGTATAGTGCCAGCGGGTTCCTATTTATTTATGTATTACTGGCATTAATAAAGCTCCAAGATATTATGCAGCTCTGTACAATTGTGAAAAAGACAATACAGTATAAACAGACCAATAAAAAAAGGCAGAGCGGGTCCTGCCCGTAAGCTTACAATCTAAACGGCAAAATGGGGACATGAGACAAGAGGTAGCAGAGGAATTTGGAGGTGATGGCAGAGATAATTAATAGTATAATTGCAGTAACTGGTAACATGTGAAGGGAATGAGGAGGTGATTGACTGTGGCTCCAAACATTCTATATAGTTAGAAGGAACCATAGTTTTCTGCTGTAATTAGTTATAGTTTACTAGAGAACCCTTCTGCCTCCTATAGACAGAAGCAGTGTAATGATCTACTAAAAATAACGTCTATCATTGATTTCTGCAGCAAATATTGGAGTGCCATCTAGAGGCTTTATGTTGAAATATCACATCAAACTGCTATGTAACACTAGGTGTAGGTAAGCGTCATTTAGACATTTGAGGTCTCCATTTGAACTGTAAGCAAATTGAGCCGTGTGTGGGCACAGCCTATTCATGTTGTTTATATTTTTTCATGGAAGAATATTAAACGTAGTTGTGTTACTTTAGAATAACATTCGTTTGGGGCTCTTTTTTTCTGTTTGTGTTTTTTCAATTTCTAGTTTAATAAATAGGCTATCAAAGCTTGCACATATAAATAAGTCATTAAAAAAACACAAATAGGGGGGCGGGGCCTGACCGCCATGCTGGCCGGTCGCATGGCACAGCAGCTCCAGCAACTTTCAAAGCATTAATCTATAACACAAAACTTTTTTGCCCTACCCGACGACCTACAGAGGTGGGCCGGCACATGGGAGACTCTGGAACCGGGGAGAGGCTTGCGACTAACGTTTTAGTCCCCCGGAGAGATACGCACCGCTCCTTTTGGATGAGGCCTACTCAGGCGGTGAGCGAGACGGACGGCCGCCGCCCGCTATCCTGCCCGATGCTGTCTGGCCAGACTCCCTTAGCTGAGCAGACCGGGCCCTGTTCCCCCCCCCTGGGCCGGCGGGGGTGATCCCGGCCCACACCCTATATGCTCTGCAGCCTCTGCTACCTCGAAGCACCCGGGGCCCTGAAGGACTGCAAACACGTAGACCAGGCCACGAGCCATATCTAAAATGGCGGCGCAGTGACCCTGCTGGCTCGCACAGATACCTGCGGCTCCCGGGGGGATGCCATCTACACAAGCCCTGTGAATCTGATCTAATAGACAACCCCCAGGGCATGCTCGGCCGGCCGGCACAGAAGGCACATCACCTCCACAACGGCACAGCGACACCTAACTGCCAAACCGCAAGGAGGAGACACCAAACGGCTGGAGGAAAACAGCTGCGACAAAATCAGAGGGACTTACCAACCTTCAGCAGCCACAAAGCAGAACTCGGGCAGACAGGACTTGAGGAACCAGCATGAGTCTCAAAGCCTGCCCAACATCCCTCCGGGGAGCAGGAATGCCTAGCTGCGCGACGGCGAGGCTGTGGGGTGTTCATACAAGCGACTACTTTCAGGACTCTAAGTATATGCTAAACTATGCTTCAAACAATCGCAACCGCAAAAGCAGGATAGAATGTCCTAGCAAAGTTAACCTACGAGTAATCAGTCACTTAAAACGGGTGCAAGTATCACCTAGTACCTTTACCCTGTATAATCACATTTTAAGCTGTACCTGTATTGACACAGCATACAAACCTTATGTCTAACTAGTACAGCGATGTTAACTTGTTATAAGAAAGATTTAGCGAAGTTCACCTAGCATGTTAACCCATAGGTTACAAGATTAACCAGCTCACTAAATGGCCAAACGATGAGAATAGCAGATTTCCCGTGTAACCAGGTTCTGTAACTAACAAAAAAAAAAAAAAAAGTGCTATATACGAATGCCATGATATTGTGAAATGTAACACATGTACTACTATTTCATTGGCTTGGACTAGCTATTGTGGCTTGACAAGCGTGTGTGTAAAACCTAAGCAAAAAAAAAAAAAAAAAAAAAAAAAAAAACACAAATAGTTGTTTTATTGACAGTATAGTGTCAGAAATACAAGAATGTATTCCTGACACTATCTTGCAAGAATCTCTATTTAGTTCCCCTGCCACCTATCTGTGGAGATTAAAGGTGATTTTACTCACCTTTTTTCCCATGCTGCGCGGCTGCGCCGGTCTCTTTGCAGCTAGCCCTGCTTCCATGGCTGAGATGATCAATCATGATGATCTCAGTCAATCCAATGCTTTGCCATAGGAAAGCTTTGGAAGTCTATTGCGCTAGTGGGAGGCCATTCCCCATACGTTGCCCCAGTCAGCGTCTCCTCATAGAAATGCAGGAAAAATCAATAGGACGATGCATTGCTGTACTGAAGAAGTGGATGTCTAATCCACGAAACGCGTTTGGTAAATTTTAATGGACTCTAAAATGAATTCCCAAAGTTTATTGACTGAATTAATTCGCAAAATCAACAGTGACACCGACCAGGTGGAACAGAGACGGCATACTTGAATGCACGCCAGATCGATTTCTGTTTGGAATCGTTTGGTGGAAAAACTGCATCTCCCATCCCTCACAACCATCCCAAGACCGCATAACTTATTCAAGTATCTTGTTAGATCTCCTATTTGGCCCAAATGCACTTTTTTTTTTTTTTAATTCTTTATTTTTGTTTGACATATCAGCGACAAGATAAGACAGTATGCCCCCATTACATAACATACAATCGTGACCTGACAAAGCGAGCTTGCTGGGAATACAGGCACACACAAATGGATGAGCAGTAGAAAAGGCAACAGCACAAGGCCAATTGCATAGCTAAATTATAAAGCTCCCCAACGGGGGGTACATACGTCATTAATAAACCATCAAATTAACATTTTACTTTGCACAATCGTGAGCTACTAACAGCCAGGGAAGGTGTAGGGCCCCTAGAGGTAACCAGTAGTGTCTACTCTACGTCTTGCTAAAGGACACTGCGTAGGAGTATGATTGTGTGTTCTTGCGGGAGACCTTTGGAGCTGTTTAGGCCCGGCAGAACAGGGGTAAGGGGCCCGCACGGCCAAACCTAGCAGAATGCCGAGCATCACCTGCAACAAGAAGCTTTGGGCCGGCTCTTAGTGGCGTGCCCGATGCGACAGTAGCCTTGGGCCGCAAGAAACCCCGTTAGCCCCCGGTGCCCACCTATCTGACTTGCTAAAACATGGGCGAATGTGCTAACCATAAGCATATGTAGACTATCAGCGCTTTTGGAAGCTGTATGTGTGATAGAAAGGTGAGAAGGCCCTTGCCCAAATGCACTTTTGATACATGAGTGGAGTGCTTTTAACCTTTTTTTTATTTTTATAAAGTGTGTAATTTTACACTGAGCTCTACGGATTGTTTATTATAATTACAGGCTCACTTAGGTCACCTAGTGGAAATTCAGGTTACTGGTTATGGTCACATTTTCTATATTTAACTGTATTACAGGGTTACTGTACTTGCCTGTCATTGTACTGCTCTTTTAAGAACTAAATTAATTCAGTAGATAGGTTGATTTTAAGCAACTATTCCTTATAGGTGTCCGGCTTTAGCAATCTTTAGACTTATTTGCAATATTCACCATGGAATTTATATGGATAAATGGAACTTGTGCACTTTAAAACATAATTTCTTGAACTTTTTATGTATTATATTTATTTCTTTAGATTTTAAAGGGTTATTACGGTAATATATAAATAATAAAAATAATAATAATTTTTTTTTTTTAAATAATAATATAAAAAAATAATTAAAATAATAATACATTTTTTTTTTTATAAAAATGCCCACCCCCCACCAAGGCTCTGCAACACAAACACACACTGCATCACACACACACACACTGCACTCATATACACACACTGCATTCATACACACACACTGCACTCATACACACACACTGCATTCATATACACACACTGCACTCATACACAAACACTGCACTCATACACACACTGCATCATACACACACACACACACACACTGCACTCATACACACACACTGCACTCATACACACACACTGCACTCATACACACACACACTGCATTCATACACACACTGCACTCATACACACACACACTGCACTCATACACTGCACACACACTGCACTCATACACACACACACACACTGCATCCATACACCCACTGCACTCATACACACACTGCATTCATATACACACACTGCATTCATATACACACACTGCACTCATACACACACACTGCACTCATACACACACTGCATTCATATACACACACTGCACTCATATACACACACTGCACTCATACACACACACTGCACTCATATACACACTGCACTCATATACACACTGCATTCATACACACACTGCACTCATACACACACTGCGCACTCATACACACACTGCATTCATACACACACACTGCATTCATCATATACACACACTGTAAATAATTATTCAATTAATATAATTTTTTTAGGATCTAATTTTATTTAGAAATTTACCAGTAGCTGCTGCATTTCCCACCCTAGTCTTATACTCGAGTCAATACGTTTTCCCAGTTTTTTGGGGTAAAATTAGGGGCCTCGGCTTATATTCGGGTCGGCTTATACTCGAGTATATACGGTATATTTTTCCTTTTTACCCTCAGTTGTTTTTTATGGTTTTTAGTAAATTTATACTGATGGTCTAGCTACTTATAGTTTACTGCCTATCAGGGATTTTCCTTTTATTTCTTTTATTTGAATTTATATTTTAGTTTTATCTTAATTTTTCTTTTTTACTTTTTTTTTTAACAAAAATTAACATACAGTACAAAGACAGTCTAAAACTGGACAAAAAAACAGACACATTAACACAATAAATACTCTCCAAGATATTGTTATTATTGCTTTTCTTCTTGACCTTCTCCATAACTCATCCATTTTCCATTTTATATTAAATATATTATGTCTCTTTTATTTATTTATTTATTTATTTTACCCCTTTCTTTACTCTCTTTCTTTTCCCTCCCCCACCCCTTTTTTTCCTTTTCAATTCATAGTATCTAATTTTGTTATTCATTTGTAGCAGTCTTTATTACTATGATTTATTATTAAAAAATTTGCATGAGACATTGGAGGAAGCAAGGAGAATTGCTTATCTATGCAGTATACCATGTGCTTATTTAACATAGCAGACTTAAACATCCCCAGTACTTCAAAAGAAAACCCTTGCATTGCTATCTACTGTCAGTAACAAACAAAAGACAAATACACACTGTGCCGAGAAATCCTAATGAGAAAAAATAAGAATTTAGAGCTGGTAAATAATACCAATAAGGTATAAAGTCTTTGCTTTTTCTTTACTTTTACACCTCATTTTCCCAATCGTTCTATTCTTAAATTAAGAGGGTTACGCTATCACAACTTGTCCATCATTATTTCTTAGTTAAAGGTACACTATAGTCACCTGAACAACTGAAGCGGTTTTGGTGTATAGAACATGCCCCTGCAGCCTCACTGCTCAATACTCTGCCATTTAGGAGTTAAATCCCTTTGTTTATGAACCCTAGTCACACCTCCCTGCATGTGACTTGCACAGCCTTCCATAAACACTTCCTGTAAAGAGAGCCCTATTTAGGCTTTCTTTATTGCAAGTTCTGTTTAATTAAAGAACCACTGTAGGCACCCAGACCACTTCAGCTTAATGAAGTGGTCTGGGTGCCAGGTCCAGCTAGGTTTAACCCTTTTTTTCTATAAACATAGCAGTTTCAGAGAAACTGCTATGTTTATAATAGGGTTTATCCAGGCTCTAGTGGCTATCTCACTGACAGCTGCTAGAGGCGCTTCCGCGCTTCTCACTGTGATTTTCAGTGAGAAGACACCAGCATCCATAGGAAAGCATTGTGAATGCTTTCCTATGGACTGGCTGAATGCGCACGCGGCTCTTGCCGCGCATGCTCATTCAGCCGAGGAGGAGGAGAGTCCTCTGCCCGGCGCTGGAGAAAGAGGTAAGTTTAACCCCTTCCTCCCCCTAGAGCCCAGCGGGAGGGGGACCCTGAGGGTGGGGGCACACACAGGGCACTATAGTGCCAGGAATTTCTCTCCCAACCCGACCTGTTCTAAGGTACCTTGGTTAGCTGCCAGCAGGTCATGTAGGGGGAGCCCTTCACTGTCGTCAGAAGACGGGGCACAAATGGCGGCCACGTCCTCAGAGTGTTCGAAGTATGGCTTCAACATGTTCACATGAAAGGCCCGTCTGACCCTTTCATCTGAACATTTAGCCACAATATAGGTGGTGTCGGTAATCCGTTCCACCACCTTAAATAGCCCCTGCCAAGCGGCCTGGAGCTTGTCTTTCTTGGAGGGTCTGAGAGCTAGTACCTTTTGCCCTACCTCCAGGTTCCTGTCTCGGGCTCCCCGATCATACCATTGTTTCTGACGCTTCTGAGCCGCCTGCAGGTTCTCCCGAACTGATTCGGTTAGGGCCTGCAAGCGGTCCCAAAACTCCAGCACGTATGGTAAAACCGGGATCCCCTCCTCTCCTGTGTTGCCCTCCCAGTGCTCCCGTATGAGGTCCAGGGGTCCCCGGACTTTTCTCCCGTATAGGAGTTCGAAGGGGGAGAACCCAGTGGATGCCTGAGGCACTTCTCGGTAGGCAAACAGGAGATGGGGTAAAAACTTCTCCCATTGACCATAGGACTCTGTGAATGTTGTGAGCATTTGCTTAAGCGTGCCGTTGAAGCGTTCGCAGAGCCCGTTAGTCTGGGGGTGGTAAGGGGAGCTAAATAACGGCTTTACTCCGCAGCTCTGCCACAACTGTTGCGTTACAGTTGCCGTGAACTGGGTTCCCTGATCTGAGAGTATTTCTCGAGGAAACCCTACCCGGGAAAAGATCCTGACTAGAGCCTCTGCGACTGTCTCTGCCTCAATATTGGAGAGCGCTACAGCCTCAGGGTACCGGGTGGCGTAATCTACCACTGTGAGGATGTAGCGCTTCCCGGAGGAGCTGGGTCTGCTGAGAGGCCCTATCAGATCTACTCCCACTCTGTAGAATGCTTCCTCTATTATAGGTAGGGATCTTAACTTGGCCTTAGGGTGTCCCCCCTTTTCCCTATCCTTTGACATGTGTCACATGTCTTGCAGCAGGTCTGCAGATCTTTGGATATCCCCAGCCAGAAGACCGTCTGGGTAAGACTGTCCTTAGTTTTCTTGATACCCAGATGTCCGGCTAGCGGGATATCACGGCTAAGCTTTAGCAGCTCCGCCCTCTATTTACGGGGTGCGACTAACTGTCTTTTTATAACTTGGACTGCCCCCTGCCCCACTCCCTCTGTGACCCTATATAGCAGTCCCTTGTCCCAGTGAAAGCTCTCGTGGCCACTACCTTCCTTAGAGACCCCTACTGCCTTCCTGTACCCTGCTAAGGTGGGGTCTGACTGCTGGGTTTGGCCAAAATCTGAGGGAGTGCCCCAGAAAGGAATAGGGGTAGGGCAGGTTACGGGGGTTTCAGTTCCTACCTGTGGTTCCTCGGAGTGTGTCGGTCCAGCACGGCAGGCTTGTGCCCTGGTCGTCACGGGGCAGGTTCCGGTGGGATCGGGGTGAGTCAGCTGGGAAGTTAGGCACCCCAAATCGTTCTCCAACAAAACTTCCACAGGTAATCCCCACATAATGCCCACCTCCATCTGCTTGGCTCCGCTGCCCCAGTTTAACTGTACCCGGGCTGTGGGTAACTTGTGGATGGCGCCCCCTGCCACCCTTACGGCTCCAGTCCTATGGTTGCGTGCCTTTGCAGACACCGTGTGAGGTTGTACCAAGGTAAGGGTAGCCCCAGAGTCTCGTAGCGCCTCTGCCTCTTTTCCGTCGATGGTGACCCATTGTCTGTGGTGCACCCGGTTGTCTCCCTCAGCTTGGGCTAGGTTCACCTCATGTAGTACGGCCCACTGCTCTGCATCTAGGCTGTGTTCTTCCAGGGGTTCATGCTGGTAGTGGTGAGCGGCGGCCCTTGGTGGTGGTGGGGGCCGCTCCCAGTTGCCTCTGCTTCGCTGAGGGCAATGCATTTTGTAGTGCCCTGGCTGGTTGCACTGGTCACATACTACAGGGGCTCTTCTATTAAAAGTAGTCTGTGTCGTGGGTGGTACCGGGTTAGGTCTGGGGTTGGCTACAGGACCTGGCGTTGGGGCGCTGTACCTTACCAGAGGACGGTTCCCACCCGCTTCTCCTTTTCTTCCCTCATGATGTTCATCTGCTAGCTTCGCTGCTTCCTCGACTGTGGACGGCTTCCTGTCTCTGACCCAGTCCCTGGTATCTGCAGGAGTGTGGTCAAAAATTAGTTCTAGCAAGAAAAGTTGTAGTACTTCCTCTAGCGTTGTGGCTTGGCAGCCTTGTATCCAATTTTGTGCTGCCCGATACATCCTAAAGGCCCACTCGGTGTAGCAGTCTCGACCCCCTTTTTGTAATGCCCGAAACTTCTTTCTGTAAGTCTCTGGGGTCACGGCATACCTTGCTAGCAAAATGTCCTTTACCCTGGCGTAGTCGTGTATGGCTGTGTCAGGAACTGCTCGGTACGCCTCCGCTGCTCGGCCTGTCAGCTTACTGCTTAAAATCGCGGCCCATTGCTCTGATTTCAGACCTTCCAATGCGCATTGACGCTCAAAATCCTGCAGGTATGCGTCAATTTCCATGTCTCCATCTGCAAAACTTTTAAATGCAGCATAGTTGATCTTTCTCTGCTGCCCTCCATTTATAGATCCAGCTAGGGAAACGTTGTCCCCTTGGTTCACGCTTGCCTGCAGCGCTCTCCGCTCTGCGCTCACTTGTGCCAGCACTTGGGACACCATCTCAGGTGTGGGATTTGGCCCATATAGGTTTAGCCTCCACATCACCTTTTTTTGGAATTCAGCTTCCTCCTGGCTGACATTCGTCATGCTGCTGGATTGGTCGCCCTCCATCAATTCTGCTATGAGGATAGCTTTCTTTTTGTTGCTGGCTACTTGTCCCCGAGCTTCCAGCTACTTGTCCTCGTACTGCTGGGCCATTCACCAGTTGTCCTTATGCGTTCCATTCAATCCCGTCGCTTGCCACCAGTTGTTAAGACCTGCAGTGGTTATGGTGCTGCGGTCTTGGTTCCCTCCCCCAACAGCTGAGCATGAGTGATTATAGCTGCAGTAGGGAGTAGAGGAATAGAATAGATGAAATGCAGTTCCAAGGTGATTCTTCCCAGCAAGTAGAATATCCCCCCAACATGAGCCTAGACTTCATAAAGGGTGTAACAGGAATAGCCTTTATTGAAAACACACGGGCTTTTATGAGAAATCCTCCTGCAAGAGGACCTCCCACAGCAAACAAAAGCAACATCGAATCATCACACAGATTTACAGTATTACACGCCTCCTCTCTGCCTGGGAGATATTGAGATAAGTTAAGGAGTAAACCAATTATCTCCAGGCAGAGAGCACACAATTTCCCCAAAACTCAGAGCACCCCTATCCCCACAAGGTATCCTCACACATATCCCCTGATAGCCCAGATCTGGGGGACAATTCACAAAACTGAAAAAAAACGAATAAAAGTCCCGAATGGATTCCCCTGGCTCATAGTAGCGATTGCTCCCCTTGTCCGTTCGCACAGAACTACCGAATTAGGCTTTCTTGGCTGTTCGGGAAGTATGAGAAGCCGGCGTTCGGTAGTTTCCAGCGGTAGTTCGTGAGGTCGAGTGTCCGATTTTAGTTCCAGACACTCGACGACAAAGTCCCGCTGGCTCTCCTCATACGAACAAGATGGCCGCCGTTTTCTTTTCCACGTGGCGTTCGGTTATACGAACAGCGGCCGCCCAGGGAGCACTTAAAGAACCACTCTAGGCACCCAGACCACTTCAGCTTAATGAAGTGGTCTGCGTGCCAGGTCAAGCTAGGGTTAACCCATTTTTTAATAAACATAGCAGTTTCAGAGAAACTGCTATGTTTATTAATGGGTTAAGCCTTCCCCCTAATCCTCTAGTGGCTGTCTCATTGACAGCCACTAAAGGCGCTTGCGTGCTTCTCACTGTGATTTTCACAGTGAGAGCACGCAAGCGTCCATAGGAAAGCATTGTAAATGCTTTCCTCGACGGCTGAATGCGGCGCAGCTCTGCAGCGCGTGCGCATTCAGCCCAGGAGGCGGAGCGGAGGAGGAGAGCTCTCCGCCCAGCGCTGGAAAAAGGTAAGTTTTAACCCCTTTCCCCTTCCAGAGCCGGGCGGGAGGGGGTCCCTGAGGGTGGGGGCACCCTCAGGGCACTATAGTGCCAGGAAAACGAGTATGTTTTCCTGGCACTATAGTGGTCCTTTAATAGCTAGTTGTCTTTGAAGTAAATGAGCCAGGAGGGTGGTCGGCATTCGGTAGTTTCAAACTACCGAACCAATCCATTCAATATACAAGCATTCACATGTAAAATACCAAATAAAAAGGGAGAAAATAACAGGTAAAAGTCTATTTTCTTCACATGTATATACTCAGCAACAGAGATGTAGATTTTGGTAAATATTTAGAAAACGTTAGGCAGAAAGTTGTAAAAGTTGCAGGCTCTTCTCATGCAAATGTATTATATTTCCCTAGTTTGTTAGATCACATATACACATGTCAAAGCTGGTGATTGCTGCCTTGAACAAGCCCTGTTACAAAGACACAAAGGGATTTAGGCGACTCTCTGTATAGCACAGATTAACAGAACCTGTGTTATTTCCTTATATGGATATTTTATTTCTTCCTCCACTCTATGACACAGCAGCCATAAGACTTGCAGAATATTAATAGAAAAACAGGAACTTATGCTCTTTTTTTTAACACCATAAATATATATACAGTTGCAAGAAAAAGTATGTGAACCCTTTGGAATGATATGGATTTCTGCACAAATTGGTCATAAAATGTGATCTGATCATCATCTAAGTCACAACAATAGACAATCACAGTCTGCTTTAAAGGACCACTATAGTGCCAGGAAAACATACTCGTTTTCCTGGCACTATAGTGCCCTGAGTGTGACCCCACCCTCAGGGTCCCCCTCCCGCCGGGCTCTAAGGTGAGGAAGGGGCTAAATTTACCTCTTTCTCTAGCGCTGGGTTGGGAACTCTCCTCCTCCTCTCCGCCTCCTCTCCTCCTCCTCGGCTGAATGTGCATGCGCGGCAAGACAGTTCATAGGAAAGCATTTACAATGCTTTCCTATGGACGCTGTTGTCGTCTCACTGTGATTTTCAGAGTGAGAAGCACGCAAGCGCCTCTAGCGGCTGTCAATGAGACAGCCACTAGAGGCTGGATTAACCATATTATAAACATAGCAGTTTCTCTGAAACTGCTATGTTTATAAAAAAAAAAGAGTTAATCCTAGATGGACCTGGCACCCAGACCACTTCATTAAGCTGAAGTGGTCTGGGTGCCTATAGTGGTCCTTTAACTAATAACACACAAAGAATGAAATGTTGCCATGTTTTTATTGAACACACCATGTAAACATTCACAGTGCAGATGGAAAAAGTATCTGAACCCTTGGATTTAATAACTGGTTGAACCTCCTTTGGCAGCAATAACTTCAACCAAACATTTCCTGTAGTTGCAGATCAGACGTGCACAACGGTCAGGAGTAATTCTTGACCATTCCTCTTTACAGAACTGTTTCAGTTCAGCAATATTCTTGGGATGTCTGGTGTGAATCGCTTTCTTGAGGTCATGCCACAGCATCTCAATCGGGTTGAGGTCAGGACTCTGACTGGGCCACTTCAGAAGGCGTATTTTCTTCTGTTTAAGCCATTCTGTTGTTGATTTACTTCTATGCTTTGGGTCATTGTCCTGTTGCAACACCCATCTTCTGTTGAGGTTCAGCTGGTAGACAGATGGCCTTAAGTTCTCCTGCAAAATGTCTTGATAAACTTGGGAATTCATTTTTCCTTCGATGATAGCAATCCGTCCAGGCCCTGACGCAGCAAAGCAGCCCCAAACCATGATGCCCCACCACCATACTTCACAGTTGGGATGAGGTTTTGATGTTGGTGTGCTGTGCCTTTTTTTCGCCACACATAGTGTTGTGTGTTTCTTCCAAACAACTCAACTTTGGTTTCATCTGTCCACAGAATATTTTGCCAGTACTGCTGTGGAACATCCAGGTGCTCTTGTGCAAACTGTAAACGTGCAGCAATGTTTTGTTTGGACAGAAGTGGCTTCCTCTGTGGTATCCTCCCATGAAATCCATTCTTGTTTAGTGTTTTACGTATTGTAGATTCGCTAACAGGGATGTTAGCATTTGCCAGTGAATTTTGTAAGTCTTTAGCTGACACTCTAGGATTCTTCTTCACCTCATTGAGCAGTCTGCGCTGTGCTCTTGCAGTCATCTTTAAGGACGGCCACTCCTAGGGAGAGTAGCAGCAGTGCTGAACTTTCTCCATTTATAGACAATTTGTCTTACCGTGGACTGATGAACAGCAAGGCTTTTGGAGATACTTTTATAACCCTTTCCAGCTTTATGCAAGTCAACAATTCTTAATCGTAGGTCTTCTGAGAGCTCTTTTGTGCGAGGCATCATTCACATCAGGCAATGCTTCTTGTGAAAAGCAAACCCAGAACTGGTGTGTGTTTTTTATAGGGCAGGGCAGCTGTAACCAACACCTCCAATCTCATCTCATTGATTGGACTCCAGTTGGCTGACATCTCACTCCAATTAGCTCTTGGATATGTCATTAGTCTAGGGGTTCACATACTTTTTCCACCTGCACTGTGAATGTTTACATGGTGTGTTCAATAAAAACATGGCAACATTTCATGCTTTGTGTGTTATTAGTTTAAGCAGACTGTGATTGTCTATTGTTGTGACTTAGATGATGATCAGATCACATTTTATGACCAATTTGTGCAGAAATCCATATCATTCCAATGGGTTCACATACTTTTTTTTGCAACTGTATGGCCATATAGCACAAGTATCTTTAGACATCATAATGAGAAATGTCACTTAACAATATCTGTACATGTATTTTTTTCATTTCTTTATTTCTTTTCTTTAATGATGATAAAATCACAAAGCTGTGGTGATCAGTTAAGGCGCATAAGTTCCAACAGTAATCATCAATGCGACAGACAAGCCCTGCCGGTAGCTCATTTTTATCACATAAAGTTATTATGCTTAATCCTCACTGAGGAAACATGCGTTATAACATTGTCAACCCACAGGATAGTAATTATCGTTTAATAAAGGCTGTAACTGCTACAAACACTTGTCCACCGATAAACGTATTGCATGAAAAGATACGAACTAATCAACTTCGTGTGGACCGTCTTTCTTGTGAAGGTAGAGAGGATAGTAAAGTAGGAAGGATAGATCAGTAGGAAATAGAGTATAGGAAGGCGAGCTTCCCTACGTATAGATACTCAATAGCTCAGAGGTGAGGGGGTTAGTGCAGTGGGGAGTGTGAGTCCCGTTCATGGGACTTTCCAGACATCTAATCGTTATTTATGAGGTCATGCCACATTTTCCATGGGTCCCTAATATCCCTGTTTCTATTAGAGCCCATATACGCCACCCTCTCATAGTTACCATTAGTCGTGACGTGTTGTACCACTTCTTCCCTCCCTGGGGCGGCTGCACATGTATTTTGATGTCATGAGCACATGTTGTAAGGAGGCTATGGGACAATTTCACCAGTTTTTATTAAACCAATTTGACAAAAAAAATTGGTCTCCCTGCTAGCCATAGCTCACCCCATCTGCCTCCACTGTTTCACTTTCTCATTATCAAGCCAACATTTGTATGGGTTTTAAGAATTCAGACTCACTGAATTGCAGTTAACCCCTTTGTCACTGCTCTATATAGACTGGAACAATCACTGGCTTCAAGTGATGATTCTCAAGGGGACAGAGGCGACTCTAATTAGGCGGTTTAGGCAGCCGCCTAAGGCCTCGCGCTGGCTGGGGCCTCGCGGCCGCCTAAACCGCCTTATGGCAGACTGTGTCAGGTCCTCGGTCAGTGACCGAGGACCTGACACCAGGAGGGGGCCTGGCGGCTTGCCAGGTATGCCGCCAGGTGCGAGGCCCCTCCTGGCTGCCCGGCCACCATCGCAGACACAGGTCTGCAGCTCCGCAGTGAGTAGAGCTGCAGACCATGTGTCTCGCGAGAATTGGCCAATCAGAGCATTGCCGCGGCTTACCACAGCAACGCTCTGACATCTCGCGAGATTACACGGTCTGCAGCTCTGCGCAGCTGCAGACTGGAAGAAGTGGCCACCGGACCACCAGGGAGCCCACTGGACCACCAGGGAGGACAGGTAGGCTCTCTCACCCCCCTCACCACCCCAACTCCCTCACCACCACCCTCAGCCTCCCCACCAGCCTTCCCACC